>CM062810.1:802783231-803983231 GCA_031772625.1 Pinus tabuliformis
TAGCAATCATGAGTTCTACCTTATCACTTCATTTGCCTAATTTGCAGAAGAAGAAAAGTGAGAAAATGATACACATAATAAAACTTACAAGAACATAAGAGAAGCACACCATCAACACAAGTAACCACAGGAATCCCAAAGAGGGCTGCAAAACCCTGGTCTTTCCTTTACCGAAATTGCAGAGATACCAAAGTGTAATACAATAGAAGCTTATCCCTCAAGAGTCCAACCATGAAATGACTAAGAAAGTACATAATATAGGCAAGCTAACACACTTCCTTGCCTCTAGGGGTCCGAGCTCGTCATCCTAGGAGCTGTTTTCAAAATTCTAAAACTGAGCACTACAATCTACAATCTAGGCAGTCAAAACAACTTGCCTCTATAAGCTAGGAAACCAATTTCATTCATTAATTTTTTGCCATTTTATGAATGAATCTTCTAGAATAGGTTAAAAAGTGTCATGCCAACATAAAATTACATCAATTACATCAAGGAGGATGAAAAATCACTCCAAAAAGTCAAAACTAGTCAAATCTACGTTTTGCTAAGCTGTAGGTGAAAATCTGGCAAATTTCCCTGATGCGTAGCGCCCCAATTCTCTACGCGTAGTGCGCCTTTGAGCCAACTTTTGAGGCACTTCCAGCATCCAAATGAGGCAAAAGTGCTTGTTGGAAAGGTCTGGATGTCTACTTTTCCAACCCAAGTGGAATTTCTCAATTTGGTGTCCATTTGCCCCTCCAAAATTGCAATCTCCCAAGACTGCTTCCTGTGTGTCCAAAAAGTGGCAGAAAGTCATTTTTTGCATTTTTTTGACCTTCTGAGGGCTCAAAGCCTGATGAAATGTCTTGGCAATTGCTGAGCAAGTGTGTAATTTGTCATGACAAATCAAAAATGCCGAGTTTTTGAGAAATGGACTTGCCCATCTTCAGCGCGTAGCGCTACGCGTTGAGGGCAAAAACCTGTTTTTTGACCAAAAAAATTCAAAAAGGACCAAAATTGCTCCAAATTCTCTGAAATTTGAGCTGAAGGTGTGTCATTTAGTGCCATGCTCCTTCAAGGAAGCCTCAGCCAAAATATGAAGGGGATCGGGCCTTTTTCTCCGTTTTAGTGCCTTGGCCAACCGTCCTTTGAGTACCTTCATTTTTGCTTTACACACATGCATTCGAGCCCAATAGTGATTCTTCATGTGTCGGAGCATGTCCTTTTCCCTGTTTGCCTTGGCCAGCAACTTCTCCAAATGAGTATTGACTCGGATGAGCATAGCCTCTCGCTCAATGGGTGTCAAATCACCGGGTCTCTTGCGAGCCAAGTTGCGGTCTTCATGGATCCTCCGCAACTCATCAAGAGTGTGCTCATCCTCTAGTTGCTTGTTGCGCTGCTCTAAGTAGGTGATTGTCCAATTTGCCATTTCCAACTTCTGCTGCAACAAGCGATTTTCAGCCTTTTGTTGCTGAATGATCTCCTTTAGCTCCGAGCTAAGAGAACTGATGTCAAGGTCAATAATGTCAATGCCTGGATCACCGGACAGTCCCTCCTCAATCATGGGCTGTTTGCCTCTCTCCGGTACCTGTGCTGCTATCGAAAGCGAGGCCCCTTCCACATGAGGTGGAGTAACACTCGCTGTGCTGATGAAGAAGGCGAGACCCTTTTCACTGGTGTGAAGATAATACTCGCCGTGTAGATGCAAATAAGGCCCTGTGGCCTCTCTGATATGTAACAAATCGAGGGGAGCTGACATGCTCGGGCTCTGAAATGTCAAACTGATGTGAAGGCCCTCCCTCATCACGGACAACCTCAGGAGGTGGCTGTGGCACAGTGAACAAGTCACGAGAAATGAAATCCTCACCCTGTTGTGCCAACTGATGCATGACCACAATCTTGATCAGTGCATAATGATAGATGCTCTTGTGTTGCTGTGCTGGGCTCTTTCTTTGCACCAAGGGCACCATCCTCTCTATATTTCGACACATGAAGAATGGAATGTTCATCATTCGTACCCGTGTGAAATGCATCAACAAACGGATATGGTAACGAATAAACGTGAAAATCTGCCCTCGCAAGTGAAATAGCGAATGATGATCCTCATCAAAGGTGCATACTCGTCTCTTAAGAATCTGAGGGAAAAACAGTAGTAGTTAGGTGACCTCATATATACAGGTTTGATATATGGCTCATAATGAAATCTGTCGAACTGGTGGCGCTTGTTCCACTCTTCTCCAATATTGGGTATCCCTGTTGCTTGAGCAACAATCTCGGGTGACAATGTGAAGTCCACTCCTGCAAGATTCACATGCCCATTGTGCAAATGTAGGACAAACAAGCGGACCAATTCCCTGTGGTGTTGAATTTGGGAGATTCTCTCGCAATATTCATAACATGATTTGTATCGGGAACATGTCGCTACAAGTGGACAAGCTTGTAGATAAGCCAAAGAGGTGGGCTCCTCCCTGACATGCTGACCACCTTTACCACCCCTGTGATGCCTCCTTGGCACCTCTACCTCTGGTGTTGATTCACGGTCATCACTTTGCTCATAATCTGTTTCGGTTTCTGACATGGTTTTGGAGGCAAGTGACTGAAAAATAATGCTGACTGTGCACCCAATGAACTGCTGTTTTGACTTGTTTAAATGCTGTTACCAAGGGGACAAACACACATGGGAAATGTTAGGGAAAAGGGAACATTGAGGGGATTCTGGAAAACAAATGTGAAAGGAAATTTTAGGAAAGGAACATGGAACATATACAATCATAATTTGTGGGATTTTAATGGGAAGTAGGGTTTAGGAAATTTACATAGGGTTTTAGGAATTAGTAGGGTTTAGGGATTTTAATGATTTTTAATAGGGAAATTATATGATTGCATGGAAAAATGTCAAGGAAAATGGTGATGAAAATATGGGGAAAGAGGAATGGAAAATGGGTAACCTTGGGCAGCAAATTCCAATGAAACCCTAGCACATTTACATTTTTAAATTTTGACACAGAAAGGTAGGGTTTTTACTCCATATTAGCATGGCATTTTTTGCATGTTCATTGCTCATTTATCTTAGCCAAACCAAAATCACCATGGATTAGAGGCCTACCTGAAAAGATTTTGAGAGAGAAGTAGTTTTGGTGGCTTGCTGGCGATTTCCTGAGCAAGAAACCCTACGCGTAGCGCGCCCAGCCTGATGCGTAGCGCGCCTCCAACGCGTAGCGCCTGAGTTAATTTGCACTAGAAAATGCGCGCTGATGCGTAGCGCGCTTCCTCTGATGCGTAGCGCGCCGCTGTAATTGCCCAATTCGCCCAATGAACTTTGAAATCGACTTGACAAGTATTCTCTTGAAGTGTTTGAGGGCAAATGAGTTACCAATGAGGAGGGAGGGCTTTTATAGGCTCACTTTTGAATTTAATTTGCCCAAAACCCACTTTAAAATGTTTTTGAAATGACACTTTTTTGAATAAACTGCTGTTGACTTCTGGTTTCCTTTTTTCAAAATAAATTGGTTGAAATGATGATTTCTCTTGAAATTTTTTGCAGGGATAGCTTCTGAGGTGTCTTGGCAAAGGAGACCAAGGCTGCATGCCATCTTTCGGAGAATTTGAACATTTTACAAATTTTTACAAAAATGAGATAATGACCTTTGTCTTCAAAAACAGGGTTTTTGAAAACAAGGTAAAACTTCGCTGTACAATGATAAGAGTTATTAAAATGATGCTTTATGATGGACATCCCTCTGGCCTGCTGGTCCTTTATGACATCTCAAGACAAAGCTTGACTCAACCCTAGACCTAAGACCTTGACATTTAAAACAGGGAAATGACCTTGTGAATATTTTATTTACTCAAGAAAACATGATCCAGCAGTGCCAAACAAGAGGGGAATAAAAGACATAAGCTTCTCCACCAGGGTTATGGCATGCCTAACGGGATGCAATATGATCACACTGATGAGACACCTAATTATGAAATGCAAAGAGTTTTGATCTCTGGTGGAGGGCTACTAGACCGACTCTAACACCTTCTAGATCATTCTCACCCATATTTTGATTAATACCCATTAATATTTTAATTTCCCCAAGTTTAGACTTAGGAACTCCATTAAAAATATTAATTATTTTAGTAAAAATACAATCCGGGTGGAATTTCACCAAACGCTTTCTGGGTTCTTTAGAAATCCGAACTTGATTTCTCTGTTTATGTGAGAGTCCTTATGTTATTTATGCGAGCTTCTATATCCTGTTATAGCACCGAACCATGATCTCTGAAATCCGAACTTCTGAGATAATATGAAGCGAAGAGGTTAGACTTGTATATATAGTAGTTCGTCTGTCCTAAAAGAGCCGACATGACCATGTGAATAGGTGTGACATTGTATGAGGCCGACATGAAGATAATTTATATGAAGCTGACTTGAAGACTTTGATGTAGAGGCCGACTTGATGACTTTGCTTAAAGAGGACGACTTGATGGTGAAGTTTTTGGCCCAACAATAAATGACTTTGACAATAACCTAAAGCCTAAAATGAAGGCTTGACCTATAATTGAGCCAAGCATGAAACCCATGCTTTAATAACTCAATTCAATTTAATAATAAAATTCTTTTCATTTTCTTTTGACAAATAATGAAGACCGAACCTAGTTACATTTTCGAACACTCCCTTTAACTAGGGAGGTATTCATATTTACATATAATCAAAGAGATACATGGAAGATCTCAACACGTCATCTATGAAGAAGTTTAGGCGCGGCAATGTCATGGATTAGATTCCTGACCAGGGAAATCTATCCATTGGTCTCGCAACAATTTAGGCACCGCAATGCCATGGACTAGATTCCTAACTAGGGCAATTTATCTGGGTGGGAATAAGATGGACTCAAACTTTCAGCCTCTCTAGGCACACCATTAGGCTTACTTGGTAACCGTCAACCCTAGGATCTAGGTGCATGTCAGAGCTCAATGACCACCGCCACCCTTCCAACTTTGGGACCTAGACATCAACACAAAGTGCCTTCCAGATGTCTTCCCAGGCAATGCTTCACTCACAAAGCCTCAACACCCCTTGATATAGCAGATCAAGGACAAAAAAGACAAAAAATCTCTCCCGATCAAACTGATCGGTAACCAGCATGCTATCAAAACCTTCGAGAGATTTACGTGTACAAACACAACCCCAATCAATAATATACTTTCACATGTACATAATCAAATACAAACCTCCGGGGTCTTCCAAACAACTTGATGTTGCTTCTCAACTTTTCATAGTAGGACTATCAACTGAATTTTTGGCAGAAGATTCCTCAATCATACACTTTTCTTTTCCTACTTCATATGCAGAAACATATCCTTCAATCAGATCCTGCTTTCCTTCTTTCAACAACACCTCAAAATGTATTCTGTGATTTCCTTCTCTCACTCATGGCCTTCACTAAACTTACGATTGTTAGTCCTAGTCTAGTTCATGACACATGAAATAGAGAACCATATCTGTCACTCCCGCTTAATCAATTAGGATATATTCATTCCTATACAAGGAATATTCTCAATCATCCTCTTATCCTAGGGAGATTTTATCTAGGCTCCCTCTTAACCTAGGGAGATTTCTTCTGTCCAGACTCCCTCTTAACTCAGGGAGATCAACTTCTTCTTTTTGTCATCGGACAATATTTCATGGCTTCCAATCATCTTGTCAGAGTTATCACTTTTCACATCATGCTTATCATATCAACGAACATCTTCACCATCTTGATGATTGTGTACCTGCACCACTTAGAGAGCAAGTACAACCAACTCCATAGAAGCATGAAGTTCACCATGTCCAAATCTTACAATAATGGAAGCATTTACAAATATAATTAGCAAGACACAATACTTCAATACTTCAACTTCTTGTCCAGGTTTTGTTACAAACCCTAAATCACATCCACAACTCATCAAGATATTAAGTTCATTATGTCTAGGGTTTCAATATTCTTTCAACAATAAGTTCCTTCATATAGCAAACACTAGAAGCAAATCAAATCAATGAATCTAACAACTTTCAGAATTCATACATATCCTAGATTTCATACATGAGCTTCAATCAATCAATCAATCACAACTTAATTAGCATCATGAGTAGCATCTACTAGGGTTTTATGTAAACCCTAGATTTTCATCTTCAATTTCTCAGCGATTATTATATAGATTCATAAATTCCAGACAGTTATACATACTAGAGAATTTTAACTACTACTAGGGTTTTAGTTGCTAAACCCTAGATTTTCCAAAGTTCAAACATCATCCTAGACCGTCAAACTTTGACTAGGGCTTGTTCCAAACCCTAGGACTCATGACCATTAACACTTAGGTCACCACATATATATAGGAATTCATCAGCATATCATAAGCACATCATATGTCAGGCAATATTAATATGTTAGACATATACCAACCTAGAATAGGCTAGGGTTTCAATCAAATGGACACATACCTAGGGTTTCATTCCTAGGACTCTAAATACATAACAAGGATTTGCTTTAGACGCAACCAAACCCTAAGGATCTAGGACTTCAATTCATCACATAACAAATCCTACTATTCCAAAATTTCAAAGGTTCAGGATCTCAGAGAAACATCATTCAACCTTACAAGTTAGGTTTTCATGATCATACTGAAATCCCAAACATGACATCATCAATAAAAACTTCAAATAGCATTTCCCAATAACGTAAGAAATTTTAGGGTTTCAAACATTGTCATTAGCATACCCTTAGGTTAGGGTTTTCTAGAGAACCTGTCTAGGGTTCTATTAAAGCAATTAAGAATATGAGGAGGGGAAGATTTATTGTGATGAATCACCCAAAACAAGAATCATTATGATTCAAGGCTAGATATAATGATGTTAGTCATGTAATGCAAAATTTCAAAAATAAGATAAAAAATAATTTTATAGTCTAAGATATACCTGGAGATGTTTCTTGACAAACCTTGTAGGAAGTGTAAGCCATGATCTTCTATACCTATAATGCGCACTTTCAAGCAGAACATGTGATACCAAGAGCATGATTTCATTCCTTGAGTTAGATTTCCTATATAGCTATGGAGGATGGAATTCTATGAAATGTTATTCTTTCTTTCAATCAAGGACTTTTGCCTTGAATCCTAGATTACTTGAAAGTCCTAAAGAGAGAGGATTAAGGTTCTAACAAGTTTTCTCGACTCTAGAGAGTACACTCCTAATCTTATTCTAGTTATAAACAAGGATTATATGAATCATTAGAAATAATAGAAATCTAAAAGCTTATAAATATACATACCTTGTGTTTACGTACCTTTGATTTAATAGCTTGATGGAAGAGCATCTTGACGGTACTTACTTGATTTCTTTTTCCATAGGCCAAACTTCAAATGCTTTTAGCAAATCCTCCTTTCGTTTCCTTCAATTTCATATATTCATGACAAGTGTTGTTTGGTTAGGACTTCTATAATCTCAGAGTATGTTGAATCGGTTCTTAGACTTTTGATAACTCAGTCCATTGTTTCTTCAACGAGTGGAAGAATGTACTTGTTTCGACCTTGCACATATCAATGACCATAGCACTGAACTTTCTTTTATGACATGACTGTGATTAATACCAAACTTCATATTGAACTTGCTACACAAATTTATCACTGAAGTTGATCTGAAACAAAGATTGCATCTAGACTGTGTTATAGTGGTGTCATAGAAACGTGGGAGCACTGAACATAGCATCGAAGTCATCTATGTTATATATAGCGAAATTATATCTTTACTGTGTTTTTACCAAAATGTCAATGTCTTCAAGAAGTGTTGAGACTGTGCCTTGTGCCATCACCGAAATACTGTGCCGAAATACTTTGCCTCCACCGAAACACCAATACAGTCTCTTCACAAAATATCAAACTGTGCCTTTACAGAGATGTAGAGACTGTGCCATCAATGAAATGCAGAGACTGTGCTGCCACCAAAAAAATTAGAACCTATTCTCTGAAAAGACCGAACTGTCTCACTGTAGAAGTACTGAAAGTTTCTCTCTGTGGCAACATTGAAATATCACTGCGTTGTCACCTTGAGGGATCTTGACAGAACTGAGAATGCTTCAAGGATGTATACATGTTCTTTAAACTTCCCTTTGACTTTGACCATAACTCTGATACCATGTTGGGAAATCCATAGGTTTGGCAGTTAAATGATTTCCCTTTTAATGACATTGTCTTGTGAAGTTTTCGTCATTATTATTAGTTCTTATTAATTCTTTCTTATCATCAAGACTAATGCAAAGTGACAAATAAAAGAGAACACAAGATATAGACATGCTGCCAGGGAGAAAACCCCCCTCTAGGGGAAAACCCAGTCACAAATTCTTCCTTCAGTAGATTCAAAAGATGAGACGACCAAGACCCTTACACTATAGATTCAAGACTACCTCCATCAAGTCATCCTTCTTCCTTTCACTTGTCACTGCATTATAACCAAATTCTTGTCACTGTAATATCACTGAGACTTTCTCATTGTACGAGCACCGGGACCTTCTCACTGTGAGAATACCGAACCCTTCTTATTGTGATGACATCAAATCCATCACTGTAGTCATATCAAACCTTCATCACTGTGATAACATTGAGACTGTGGAATGATAACGCCGAAACTGTGGTAGATTGATCCTCCAACCACATTCTCTAACAGTGATAGCACTGAGAGCATTTCAGTGCCTAAACCGAGCTCCTAAACATTGCCTCTGAGATAGCCGAGATACATCTCTGAAATTTGAACTTGATTTCTCTGTTTATGCAAAGTCCTTATGTTATTTATGTGAGCTTCTTTATCCTGTTATAGCACTCAACCATGATCTCTGAAATTTGAACTTTTGAGTTAATATAATGCGTAGAGTTTAGGCTTGTATATATAGTAGTTCGTCCGTCCTAAAAGAGTTGACATGACCATGTGAATAGGTGTGACATCGTATAAGGCCGACATGAAGGTAATTTATATGAAGCCAACCTGAAGACTTTGATGTAGAGGTCGACTTGATGACTTTGCTTGAAGAGGATGACTTGATGGAGAAGTCTTTGACCCAACAATAAATGACTTTGACAATAACCTAAAGCATACAATGGAGGCTTGACCTATAATTGACCCAAGCATGAAACCCATGCTTTAGTAAGTCAATTCAATTTAATAATATTTTTTTTCATTTTCTTTTGACAAATATATTACATTTGTCTTCAAGTACAATAATGAAGACTGAGCCTAGTTACATTTTCCAATAGTAGTCTCTAGCGTTCTCGAACTCTATATCAGAAAGATGCTCAAGCTCATCTTCTCTATCACATCCCCTTCCTCTACCTTTGCCTCTGCTTCTAGGACTATAAATAGCTCCACCAAATGGCCCTGTCATTGTTGATTTCTGGTAGCATCGGATGTGCTCTAAGTCTCAAAATCTGCATGGAGGCTTAGACACATGCATTCTCCAATACCCAAAAATTGTTTTGGGAAATTCCACTCGGAGGCAATTTTATTAATATAATTATTTACTTTTAGTGGGACCCTAAGTCTAAACTTAGGAAATTAAAATAATTAATGGGTATTAATCTAAACTGTGGGTGGAAGAGGATCAAGCCAAAATGATCTACGCCATTGATTAGAAGTTAATCTGGGCCATTGGTTTTCCAACAGAAAGATATAAGAGGGGCACTTGGAGAACACACAGAAGGGAGATCAAAAGTTCGATTCTCTAAAGCAGAGCAATTGCTGGAGAGATTTTCGATAGTGATCTTTTGCAGAGAGGGGCGGGGATAGTATCCAAAGGGAGATCTTTCCCGATTGGAGAATATTGAACAGAGAAGGCAGAGAGAGAGCTAACAGTGGCAACGCAGAGCTAGAGATGCTGATGCAGGGCCACATAGAGGCAACGTAGAAGCCAAGAGGGAATCCAAAAATTAGCCGAAGGAATCGATTGCAGAAGCCAGAAGTTGGGGTGTGAGTCTGGGAGGTGAAAATCGAGTTTCTTGAGCAACAGATTGATCAGCTGAAGGGGTGACACTTTCCCCAGAGGGCGTGACGCTGCGCTGACATAGTGATTGCGCAGAAGCAGCCAACGACAGTTCATTCAGTGGCTGTATCAAGTAGGATTTCCAGTGATAGTGTGACGTAACCTCACTTATCTCTCTATCAGTGATATTCTTTGTAACTAGATTGTCGGGAAGGCATTCATAGGTTGTATTCAGAAATTACTACTACATAATAATAAAATCCTTAGTTGTTGCACTGATTTTCTCGCATTTGGTTTTTTTGGGGACATTTGTCCAAAAATCACTGTGTAGATGTGTTGTATCTCTTTCTTGTTCAGTTTCTTGTTTTCGTATTTTATTTAATTGGTGAAGGCTATAGTGTATTAGTTTCGGTGATTATGGTGTAGGAAACATTAAATAATTTTGTTAAGAAATTAACAAATAGAAGAAACATAATCATTTGCTGCAGTAGAAATTTGGGCATCCAAATTTTCACATGGTTTAAATTTTCACATGGTATCAAAGCGCAGGTGAAGCAAGAGAGCAGAGCCGGAAGACCCCAACGCTGAAGAGAAGGAGGGAAGTCGAAGTGCTGCGTAGGCAGCAAATCGAATCCCAAAAGGATTGCGTAGTCTAGGCCATGAGGGAAAATTTTTTCGTGGGAAAATCTCTCTGTTATGAAACCAACGCACAAAAAGATAGAAAAGATAGATCAACGCCTTAGAATTCAGCCTCTTCGAGGGGGCAACCTCTTTTACATTACACAAATGAATGATTCTTTGATGATTCAAGTGACAAAACCTTCTTTCTATATATAGGAGTCTAAGGAGTCACAATATAACCCAGCCGACCTAATAATAATAATATAAAGGGCTTCAACGGGGCACAATGATAACAATATGGGGACAATAGGGGCACAACAATAGTAATAAGGGATACAACTACAATAGTAATGGGGTAATCACTAGTATTATAGGGACCTAACATGCTCCTCTCCTTCCAAAAAGTGTTGTCCTTAACGCTTGAGTAGTTCTGGATGCTTCTGTATAAAATTCTCATCCTCCCATGTGGAATCTTTAGTGGATAAGTTCTTCCACTTGATGAGATGCTCCGAAATTGATCGATTTCGTAGCTGTCGAGTTCTTGTTTCTATGATTGCTTCCAGTTCCAATATAAGTTTTCCTTCCTCGTCAAGTTCTGGCAATATTGTTTGAATTGGGAGCTTGTCGCCTATAACCTTTTTAAACATGAAACATGGAACACTGGGTGTACTCGAGAAGCTGCAGGAAGCTCCAATTTGTATGCCATAGTACCAATATTTTGCAACACCTTGTATGGACCATAATACTTTGGTGATAATTTATTATCCTTCTTAGCTTGCTTGAGGGACATTTGTTTATATGGTTGTAGCCGTAGGAATACCCAATCACCTACATCAAAACTTCTTTCGCTGCGATGTTGATCTACCTGTTGTTTCATTCTATTCTGCGCCAACACGAGGTTATCCTTTAAGAGTTGGAGGACTTGTTGTTGATGCTCGATGTGATGTTCCACTCCTTCAACCTTAGAATTTTCTCTTAAATATGATGTGATGGATGGTGGCTGATATCCATAAAGTGCCATAAATGGGGTCATTTTTGTTGTTGTATGGAAGGAAGTGTTATACCACCATTCAGCCAGAGGCAACCATTTGACCCATTGTGTTTGTTTATTAGATACAAAGCAACGAAGATATCCTTCCAAACATTTGTTTACTATCTCAGTTTGCCCATCAGATTGAGGATGATAAGATGAGCTATGAGCTTTCAGGTTGCTTACTAGGTGTTTGCATTTTCTTTCCTCTGGGCATCAGTTACTCCAATGGCTACAATCCTTGGGTACAATAGCTCTGATACCAAATGTTATGAAACCAACTTACAAAAAGATAGAAAAGATAGATCAACGCCTTAGAATTCAGCCTCTTCGAGGAGGCAACCTCTTTTATATTACACAAATGAATGATTTTTTGATGATTCAAATGACAAAACCTCCTTTCTATATATAGGAGTCTAAGGAGTCACAATATAACCAGCCGTCGTAACAATAATAATATAAAGGCACAAAAATAACAATAGAGGGATTCTATGGGGCATAGTAATAACAATATGGGGGACAATAGGGGCACAACAATATTAATAAGGGATACAACTACAATAGTAATGGGGTAATCACTAGTATTATAGGGACCTAACATTCTCTCTGAGTGAGTTGACGGAGAGAAAGATTTCCATATCGAATTTTGCCAGTGTCAGAGGAGGCAGTGCAGAAGCTTCAGTACAGAGCAATTTTCTGGTGAGACGTCATTTTTTGTAGCAGTTGCTAGGGAAAAAAAGCGTCAGAAGGAGGAGACACTCTTGAGGGAATTTATTCCTCAGAGAATTTCTAGCCAGGGAATTCAATTTCTTTATTGTTGAGTAACAACAGAGGATCAGATCTGCTAACTATAGCAGAGAGTGTGTAGGCTAGCTTAGTGCTTTGTAGAGGAGAGAGGAGGCAATTTGACATTTCGATTTGCAGGGATGGCAGCTAGTGGACTAAGAGATCGAGTTAGGTTGGATGGGGCATCCAACTATGTGATCTGGAAGGAAAGGATGTCATGCCTTCTGGATAAACATTTTCTCAAAGTCTACGTCGACAGCGTGGTAGCTGAGCCTGCAGATCTAGATCCGCCCAAGAAGTACAAGCGAGAAATGGTGAAGACAAAGAGAATGATCCTCAACGGAGTAAAGGATCATATAGTCTGTCACATAGCTGGCAGAAACACTACCAAGGAGATGTGGGATGCATTATCGACGCTATATCAAGGATCTTCCGAGCAGCGGAAGATGTACTTGGAGGAGAAGATGAGATCTATGCAGATGCAGAAGGGGGAACGCATTGATCCGTTCCTCTCTAAGCTTCAGAAGACCCGAGATGAGATAACAGCTGTGGGGTCAACACCTCAAGGTTCCGAGATGGTAAGACTGGCCCTAAATTCAGTTTCTGAGGAGTGGCAAGTCTTTGTCTAGAGCATCCTGGGCAGGGCAACTTTACCAAACTGGGATGAAATGTGGGCAACTCTTAAGCAAGAGGAGCCTGTTGAAGTTTCTAAGTTTACTTAGTTTAGAAACCCTTCATGTGCTTTTTCTGATTTATTCCAACCTACTTGTTATTTTTCTTTAACAAGTTATTTACAAAGTAAATACTGAAAATAAACACTAGTGCATGCTCAACATAATACATATCAACAACTAAAAGAAACAAGAACAAACACACCACATGACACCATCATTTTTGGACCAATGTCCTCGGAAAAACCCAATGTGGGAAAACCGGTGCAGCTATCTGAGGGTTTTCTTATTAAGCAATATCAGAGTACAATCTGGGTGCCAAAACTGGCCTACCCAACAGAGTATTTCCTTGGCAGTAATACCTCTCAGTTCTGACAATTCTACTGGCTGAAACCGCGGATAATCCTTTCGGTAGCTACTTAGCACCAATCTGCCCCGGAAACCCTAGCGCCAGCCTCTCTGTGGACTGCGTCAGCCCCTCTCTGCCTCACGCTGGCACTGCGTCACCCCGGATGGGTCTGCATCAACCTTAGGAGGCCCTGCGTCAGCGCTCTTGTAATATTCCTAATTAGCTATGGCTAATTGGAATATTCGATTTTGTTCAATTTTTGCCTTCTATAGTTATTTGTAAATGAAAAGTGAGGAAGGGGGAATATAACTCACTTTAGAATAAAAAGTCACTTCCTAGGTAGCACAACATTGTGACTTAAAGGGGAGCCAAGGGGGCCAATGGGGGACGCAGAAATGGAGCCCACGCAGACACATGGATGAACTGCGCAAGAGGAAAAGAACACGTGGCAAGAAGGGAATCACGCAGGAGGAGGCGAGCCTAAGGATTGTGAAAGGCAAAGGCTATAAAATAGAAAGGAGCCCCTCATTTTGGATCATTCAGTTATGTGCATTTTGAGCTAGTCGTTTCGACTTCTGAGCACGTTGGCTGTTTAGCTAGTCTGCAGCGCTGTTTAGTGCATTGAGTGTCTACATTCGGAGATCTCACGCTTAGCTTCGGGGGACTTCGAGTGCCTGCTCGGGCAAGGTATTTCCTTTGGTGTTTCAGCAGTAGTTTCATCAGCATTCCAATAGCAGTTTTAGCAACGTTTTGGAGGACTGCGCGAGTGTTGGGAGAGGGATGCAATTCTGTTGGGTTGTTGTGTTGGATTGGGGTCTTGCAGGTGGATTTTTACGGGGAGATTGAGTAGGTGTCCAGCTCTTGTCTCATTGGAGGCTTTTGGCAGGGTTCCAGGCAGTGTTTTAGGCAGATTTTAGAGGGGTTTCCTTCAGTGGCAGCGCAGGGCATCGAGGAATTGCGCAGAACCCCAAGGGGTGTTTTTCGGGGGTCAGCCATTCCATGAAAGCTTTTTGGGTTTTTCTGGGTTTCTTGAGTAGAGCCCGAATCTAGAGTTTCAGCTTTTTCCGAGGAGGGGAGCAGCCCCAAATCATCACTTGTTTCCTAGCAGTAGCAACAACCACGCAGAGAGGCCATTTTTGTCATTCTGAGAGTATTTCTTCACTTGCCTTGTGCAAGTCGAGGTGTCATCTGCCTGCTCACCTCTTGTACTTAGTTTATTGCTCAGTGTAATAAAATGGCTTAGCATTTTCTCGCTGCATTTCTCGTGTATCTGCTTATATTTCTAGTTTACATTATTATATGCTGTTCCACTGTTATTTTATCATTTCTGGGTTATTATATCACTTGCACATTTCTGGGTTATTATATCATTTGCACATATTTGGTTGGGAATTTTTCTGGGGTTTGAGTAATATTCCGGGTTAGGGATATTACAGTGGTATCAGAACATAGATCTGGCTCAGCCTGTGGAGCTAGCAATTTATGACACTAAGGGAAAAACCCTACATATGTTACAGAGGTAGGAGGTACAAAGACACTGGTCATAGGTTGGAGAATGCCTACGGGGAGGGACACTGTGTTCCTGTAGTGGACACTGAACAGGAGGAGCCTGTGGCAGACGCAGAACAGAGAGAGCTAGTAGTGGACGCAGAACAGATGGCCGACGAGGACGGGAAGAGATTTGCGGATATGCTCCTCAAATCAGTGCAGGATCTGTCGAGGTAGATTGAGGTGATGGGGCATAGATTCACGGCAGTAGAGGCCAGACAGCGGGAGAGCCCATGAGTTTTTCAGATTGGTGAGGGATGAGGTGCATCCCATCACTAGCCAAAACAGCGTGATACTGCGCAGCAGGTGGCCTCACATGCCCCTACACGCTCTACCATGCCCACTTTCTTAGGAGCAGACACGGGAGCCGTAGCCCAGCAGGAGGCAGAGCCTGGACATATGGGCGATTATTTTGCAGAGTACCAGGCCTATGGGCAGGAGTTCAGGGAAGCCATCTCATTCAGAGATTTTGTCCAGCTCCTGCGGGATAGCAGACCCCATGACCATCACAGAGGGTACCGACATTACCATGATGGCGATACCCACCGTGCAGCGAGTAGGTTCCACTTGCCTACGTTTGATGGCTCATTGAACAGTTCGGTAAAGTCTTGGGTGGAGAAGCTGGACATTTATTTCCAGCTTAACCAGATGTCGGAGGCAGAGGCCATCAAGGTGGCAACATTGCATTTGGATGGCGAGGCCCAGGATTGGTGGTTTCATGGGATGGTTACATTGGGGCACTCAACAGTGACGACATATGCCGAGTTTACCTGGCGACTGATGGAGCGATTTGATCAGAGGGATCCAGAGTAGCATTTCATTGAGCTGACGAGGCTCAAACAGATAGGGAGCCCAGAGACCTACATTGCAGATTTCTTGAGGGTCTCCGTGATGGTGCCAGACCTATCCACGGCACGGAGGGTCTATATGTATGTTGAGGGGTTAGTAGAGCCACTTCGGGGTTTAGTCCGATCCACTAAACCAGCCACACTCTAGGACGCTATCAGCAGGACCTGGGACTTACAGGATGTCTTACCCAGGACCCGGACACCTTACCCCCAGAGACCGACTTTTCAGTCTAAGGGGAAGGATGTGAGGATTCCTCCTCCAAAGGGAAATCTAGGACGAGCACAGCTTGACGACGATGCCAGGAGAGAGCTGAAGAAGAAGCGGTTGTGCTTCACCTGTCAGGAGCCATGGGCACCAGGACATAGATGTGCTGTCGGCAAAGCACATTTTATTGAGGTCTTCTCCGAGAGCAGTGGAGAAGAGGATGACGAGGAGGATGTGGAGGCAGGAGATAGCCATGCCATACAGGGACCTTTGCCACCTCCACCACCACCAGCAAGCAATGCATCTTTTGCACCCACCGGAGGGGCCCTTGCAGTGTTGCGGGGACTTCCCAAGTATCTGACGTTGCGTGTACGAGGACTTCCCAAGTATCTGACGTTGCGTGTACGAGGGACAGTACGTGGCCAGCGCGTATCAGTTTTGGTTGACAGTGGGGCAACCCACAACTTCATCGATGCACAGATGGTTGAGCGGAGAGGTATTCAGACAGAGAGCTTCGATGGGTTTTCAGTATTGGTCCCAGGAGATCAGACCATGACGTGTGCTCGTTATGTTCCAGAGCTTTTAGTGACGATGGGCACCTACACATTGACTGACCACTTTTTCGTGGTCGATATTCCGGACACCAACATGATACTGGGTGTTCAGTGGCTTATTACTCTAGGGAAGGTCATGACGGATTGGAAGACCCTAGAGATGGAGTGGGATGATGAGAAGACAGGGAGGCATGAGAAGATACGAGGACAACACACATATCCGCCTCAGACTGTGTCGGCTCATCGGATGGAGGTAGTCTTCCGAAAGGGAGACATAGAGTGGGCAGTGGAGCTGCGTGCATCAGAGGAAGGGCCTACAGGGCAGACGGTACATCCAGAGATCCAGTCCATCCTTGATCGGTATGCCATAGTGTTTGGAGAGATTCGACCAGGACAACGACTGGATCGGGGGTTTGAGCACACTATCGAGCTTGAGCAGGGCATTCAGGCAGTGATCACCACCCCCTATAGGCACCCCAAGGCCTATCGGGATGAGATTGAGCGGGCTATCCAGGAGTTGCTGGCACTTGGGCACATTCGTCCGAGCACGAGTCCTTTTGCTTCTTCTGTGGTGTTGGTGAAGAAGGACGGTACATTGAGGATGTGCATTGACTACAGGGCCCTGAACAAGAAGACCCTGAAGAACAGGTACCCCATACCCAGGATCGATGAGTTGATGGACGAGTTGAGGGGAGCACGATTCTTCTCAAAGATTGATTTGAGATCGGAGTACCATCAGATTCGCGTGAGGGAGCAGGATATTGCCAAGACTGCCTTTAGGTGTCACTATGGGCACTTTGAGTTCTTGGTGATGCCTTTTGTGCTAACCAACGCCCTAGCTACATTTCAATCCTGCATGAATCATATCTTCCGTAGTCATTTGAGGAAGTTTGTGTTGGTATTCTTCGATGATATTCTCATTTACAACAGAACTTGGAAGGAGCATCTCCAGCACATTGAGACAGTATTGCGTATCTTACAGGAGCAGCAATTCTATGCCAAACTCTCCAAGTGTGAGTTTGGGTTGACAGAGATGTTGTATCTGGGACACGTCATAGGGGTGGACGGAGTGAGGGTCCATGAGGAGAAGATCAGGGCCATCAGGGAATGGCCAGAGCCGAAAAACATGACGGAACTTCAAGGATTCATTGGCATTTGCACTTACTACCGGAAGTTCGTCAAAGGTTTCTCATAGCTTGCTGCACCCTTGACGGATTTGACGAAGAAGGGGGCATTTAGTTGGTCGATACAACGCAGCGAGCCTTTGACAGGCTCAAGGAGGTTATGAGCAGCTGCCCAGTGCTTGCATTGCCAGATTTTACGCAGCCATTTGTCTTGGAGTGTGATGCGTCGGGGGAGGGGATCGACGCAGCATTGATGCAGGGAGGTCACCCTATAGCATTTGAGAGCCGGAAACTCCTTCCGCACGAGAGGTTGTATTCCATATACGACAAGGAGATGCTGGCCATCATGCATGCATTGGCTAAGTACCGACAGTATTTGGTAGGCAACAGGTTCAGGGTGAGGACTGATCACAACAGCCTTAGGTTCTCTCTGGAGCAGAAGCAGCTACAGGAGAGGCAGCAGAAGTGGATCAGTGAGATCCAGGCATATGAATTTGACATTGAGTATGTCAAGGGTAGGAACAACGTGGTATTAGATGCCCTTTCACGTAGATCAGTCACGTTGTCTCTTATGAGCTTGGATACAGATTGGAGGACTCGACTCTTAGTAGAGTACTCCTAGGACAGGTTTGCATGTGAGGTTCTGGATGGGCAAGTGACAGATGACATGTACAGGGTGATCGATGAGATCCTCTATTACAGGGACCGGATCTTCTTGACTGAGGGGTCTTAGCTCAAGAAGAAGGTACTATAGGCATCACACGATTCACCTTTGGCAGGACATCAGGGGTTTACCAAAACTTACAGGGCCATTAGAGAGAGGTTCTCATGGAAGGGCCTCAAGGAGGATGTGCTCTAGCACATCCAGGAGTGCAATGTTTGCAAGAGGAACAAGGGAGAGATGAGCCATCCCGCGGGTTTATTATAGCCTCTTCCCATTCTGGAGGGGAAGTGGGAGAGCATTTTGATGGACTTCATCACAGGGTTACCCACGGTACAGGGCAAGGATTGTATCTTTGTTGTCGTTGATCGACTGACGAAGTACGCACATTTCTTTGCCATATCCGCACACTATACGGCAACATAGGTGGCCGAGTTGTTCTTCAGGGAGATCTTCAGGCTACATGGTCTTCCTAAGACCATCATCAGTGACAGGGACAGCCGTTTCATGGGCGGGTTCTGGCAGGAGCTTTTCCGATTGGTGGGGACGGAGTTGACACTGAGTACTAGCGATCACCCACAGACAGATGGGCAGACGGAGATAGTTAACAAGTGGCTAGAGGGCTACTTGCGTAACTATGTCAGTGGGCAGCAGCGAGCATGGCTGAAGTGGCTGCATCTGGGGGAGTACTGCTACAATATTTCACATCACATGTCCATTGGTATGTCACCATTCTATGCCTTATATGGTATCATCCTTTATCTTTTGTCGACGTGATGTTTGGTGATAGCAGGGCTCCTAGAGCCAAGATTTGGATCCAAGAGAGTCAGGATATCCTCCGAGCTCTCAAGGATAACATGGCTACAGCGCAGAACCAGCAGAAGCTGTATGCCGACAAGGGTCGGGTGGAGAGGCAGTTTGAGGTAGGGGACATGGTCTACCTACGATTACAGCCATACCGACAGTCATCACTGAAGCAGAAGGGGTCTGAGAAGCTCAAGCCCCGCTTTTATGGGCCATACAGGGTGATACGCAGGATTGGACAGGTTGCATATGAGTTGGAGCTGCTCCAAAGAACAAGATTCATAACATTTTGCATGTATCATGCCTGAAGAAGGCATTGGGGCAGCAGGTGACCGTGACAGATGAGCTACCACCCATGGATTATGACGGGCATTTGGTATTGCAGTCGGAGGCTATCATTGACACTAGGGAGAGGCAGCTGCAGAGCAGGACAATCCGGGAATTCTTGGTGAGGTGGAAGAATTTGTCGGATGAGGATGCCACTTGCGAGAGTGAGAAGATCTTACATCATCCATCACATAAGTTGCTTGAGGACAAACAACATTTTGCTGGGGGAGACTGTAATATTCCTAATTAGCTATGGCTAATTGGAATATTCGATTTTGTTCAATTTTTGCCTTCTATAGTTATTTGTAAATAAAAAGTGAGGAACGGGGAACATAACTCACTTTAGAATAAAAAGTCACTTCCTAGGTAGCACAACATTGTGACTTGAAGGGGAGCCAAGGTGGCCAAAGGGGGATGCAGAAATGGAGCCCACGCAGACACATGGATGAACTACGCAGGAGGAAAAGAACACGTGGCAAGAAGGGAATCACGTAGGAGGAGGTGAGCTTAGGGATTGTGAGAGGCAAAGGCTATAAAATAGAAAAGATCCCCTCATTTTGGATCATTCAGTTATGTGCATTTTGAGCTAGTCGTTTCGACTTCTGAGCACGTTGACTGTTTAGTTAGTCTGCAGCATTGTTTAGTGCATTGAGTGTCTCCGTTAAGAGATCTCACCCTTAGCCTCGGGGGTCTTCGTGTGCCTGCTCGGGCAAGGTATTTCCTTTGGTGTTTCAGCAGTAGTTTCATCAGCATTCCAGCAGCAGTTTTAGCGACGTTTTGGAGGACTGCGCAACACTGGGAGAGGGACGCAGTTCTGTTGGGTTGTTGTGTTGGATTGGGGTCTTGCAGGTGGATTTTTATGGGGAGATTGAGTAGGGGTTCAGCTCTTGTCTCATTGGAGGATTTTTGCAGGGATTCAGGCAGTGTTTTAGGCAGAGTTTAGAGGGGTTTCCTTCAGTGGTAGTGCAGGGCATCTAGGAACTGCGCAGAACCCCAAGGGAGTGTTTTTCGGGGGTCAGCCATTCCATGAAAGCTTTCTAGGTTTTTCTGGGTTTCTTGAGTAGAGCCCGAATCCAGAGTTTCAGCTTTTTCCAAGGAGGGGAGCAGCCCTAAATCATCACTTGTTTCCTAGCAGCAGCAGTAGCCACGCAGAGAGGCCATTTTGTCATTCTGAAAGTATTTCTTCTCTTACCTTGTGCAAGTCGAGGTGCCATCTGCCTGCTCACCTCTTGTACTCAGTTTATTGCTCAGTATAATAAAATGGCTTAACATTTTCTCGCTGCATTTCTTGTGTATCTGCTTATATTTCCGGTTTACGTTATTATACGCTGTTCCACTATTATTTTATCATTTCTGGGTTATTATATCATTTGCACATATTTGGTTGGGATTTTTGCTGGGTTTGGGGAATATTCCGGGTTAGGGATATTACACCTCTAGCCCTCTATGTCAGCAACGCTAGCCTCTCTGAGGCTCTGTGCAACTCCCAACTGCCTCTGTGTGGCCCTGCGTGATCCCTAGCTGGCTCTGCATCACTCTCCTTGGCTACTGCGTTGCTCTCCCGACACTATCTCTGTCTCTCTGTTTCTCAGTACTCAAATACCCCTCAGCTGCATCTCCGATCACTGATTCTATCTCTCTTAGCAAACTCCGCTCTAAAGAATAGAATCACTGATCATCTGGTGTATTCTCCAAATGACCCTCAAGCCTCCTCTTATACTTTTCTTGTTGACATATCAACGGCAGAGATTAAGTCCCTAATCAATGGCTAAGATTAGATCTGGGTTGATCCATGTCTTTTGGACCATTCTAACACAGTTTCATATTAATCCACATTAATATTTTATTTTCCCTAAGTTTAGACTTAGGGATTCCATTAAAAATATTAATTATTTTAATATCTCCTGAACTGTTTAGAATCTGTTCAAACCCTTTCTAGGTATTGGAGATCGCATGTGCCCCAACCTCTCCACCAAATTCGTGGCTAGAGCACATCCGATGTTATCCCAAATCAACACTCCCTCTTAGCGAGGACTGTGCTCTATCAATACTCCTCACTGAGTATGACTTTGATCATCTGGCATTGCTACCTGTGCTGATGCTAGGCCTTCCTGCCCAACATTCTCTGCACTGCTGTATCCTGTACTGCTGCCCATGGTTCTGCCACTGCCACTGCTACATTTGTACGACAACTCCCTCTGCATCCGTGCTGCTGCTGGTTCTTTCTGCTAGCACTGCATCCGCATTGCGCCTCCTCTCATCATGTTGCATCGTGCTACCCACTGCTGCACTGCAACTCAGTTACTAAGAAGTAAGTAATTGATCTCCCAATTTGACCTCCCGGTTGGGCTAAAGACACCCATTGATGCTGAAGTTCCCTCTGCCGTTGACAAGTGCTCCCTCTCTGACCTCTGCGATGCTGCAACAACTGCCTGCATCTCGCATCGTTACACACCTCTTTGTGCCATCCTGCACTGGTGCAACACTCCTGTGCCTCTCGCACTGCTGCAGCCTGCTATCCTTGCGCTGTCTCGGGACTCCTGCACTATAGCTCTCTTTGCCGCTCCACCCGCATCCATCTCTACCCGACTCAGCTAGTCTTGCTACTCGTCATCAGGGCTCTCGTAGCAAGCTCTAATCCAAGAGGCTGAGTACCTCGAGGATCCTGTTCCTCATCGCTTGAAGTCCGCCTGACTACAGCTCGATGTCTCCCCACTTCTTCTCAAGTGGTGCGTGTGCACTCATGGCACAGTCATCGTCTGTGAGAACTTCCTTCTCTGGCCGTGCTGGCACTACCTTAGTCTCGGAAGCCTCTACCTTACTCTTGTTCCTTGGATACTAGGTCGCATAATGACCCAGCTCCCCACAGTGGAAGCACTTGATCTTGGAGAGATCCCTCTTCTTCCTCTTCTCCTGCCTTCCCTCAGATGCTAGGGCAAAATCTTCCTCCTCCTGCTTGACTTTGATCCCCTTGCTGCTGCTACCCGTCTTCTACTGTCGTCTAGTCTCTTCTTGGCGAAGAGCCATTCACATCTCGTCCCAAGGTGGGAGAGTCCCTCTGCCCAGTATACTCTGGACAAATACCTCCTAGTCTTCTGAGACAACATTCAGGGCTGTCCTCACCATCAACTCCTGATCCGGCGTGGCTTCTATAGCAGTCAACTGATCTCGGATCTCATTCAGTCCTCCGAGGAAGGTGTCAATCAGTTCTCCCTTCTTCATCTGATATGACCTCAACTGATTCTCAAGTAGCAGTCTTCTCTGCCCAGAAGTATGCTGGTACAATTTCTTGAGAATCTCCCACATCTCATATGTCGTTCCTTCTCGGCATTATGTGGTACTACATGATCCTTGACCTCATCAAGGATGATGCTCTTGGCCCTTGCCATTGCCTCCTCGTACTTGTCGTTATCATTGGGGTCGACTGGGATAGCTATTACCTTCAAGGCGAAGTTCTTGACACGATTTTTGTCAAGTACGGATAAGATTCTGGCCTTCGAGACTGCAAAGTTCGACGCTCCGTCCAGTCTATCCTGGTCTCTTACTTCATGTAGTGCATGATGCTCTTCTACTTCCCTCCTGGAAGTTCTCTATTCGACTTCTCTCAGTCTCTACTTCCTGTCTGGAAGTTCTCTTCTGAACTCCCTTTGAGTCTCGATTTCCCTCCTGGAAATCCTTCTGTTGCTGTCAAGATGCCCCCTACTCTAATCGTCTTGTGCAACTGCACCACTGATCTGTGTTCCTCGGCTAGAAACTCTTGGTAGCAACTCCTCTGCCCTTGCTCTGTCAGGTACTGTTCTGACTACAGTACCTCACCAGCTCCACTCTGCAATATTCCCGCAACCTTCTAAACCCCAGAGACTTGAAGGTGAGAGCTCCTAAGCTCTGCGCAATCCTGGCACTGCAAACTCGGCCTCCTCAGCCAACTGTGTCAGCCCTCCCAGCTACTGCGTGGCTCTGTGTGAGGCTTCTCTTGCCTTCCTTCACCTCTGCGCTGCCTCTTCCTGGCTCACCCTTGATGACGTAGGCATTGCATCACCCTCCTTGTTGTTACTCTACTAGAAACAACTTCTGTCACCTTGGCTGCTATTGCTCTGCTCGGCTGATGTCTTTTAGTCCTCCTGTGTTCTGTAATCTCGCTTTGATACCATGTTGAAGTTTCTAAGTTCACTTAGTTTAGAAACCCTTCATGCACTTTTTCTGATTTATTTCTACCTACTTGTTATTTTTCTTTAACAAGTTATTTATAAAGTAAATACTGAAAATAAACACCAGTGCATGCTCAACATATTACAGATCAACAACTAAAAGAAACAAGAACAAACACACCACATGACACCATTATTTTTGGACCAATGTCCCCAGAAAAACCCAATGTGGGAAAATCGGTGCAACTATTGAGGGTTTTCTTATTAAGCAATATCAGAGTACAATCTAGGTGTCAAAATTGGCCTACCCAACAGAGAATTTGCTAGGCAGTAATACCTCTAAGTTTCTAACAAATCTATTGGCTGAAACCCCGGATAATCCTTCTAGTAGTTACTCAGCACCAATCTGCCCCAGAAACCCCATCGTCAGCCTCTCTTTGGACTCCGCGTCAGCCGATCTCTGCCTCATGCTGGCGCTGTGTCACCCTGGATGGGTCTGCATCGGCCTTAGGAGGCCTTGCGTCAGCCCTCTAGCCCTATTTGTCAGCAACACTGGCCTCTCTGAGGCTCTGCGCAACTCCCGACTACCTCTGCGTGGCCCTGCGTGATCCTTGGCTGGCTCTGTGTCACTCTCCTTGGCTACTGCGCTGCTCTCCCGACACTATCTCTGCTTCTCTGTTCTCAAATGCCCCGCAGTTGCATCTCCGATCACTGATTCTATCTCTCTTAGCAAACCCCGCTCTAGAGAATAGAATGACTGATCATCTGGTGTATTCTCCAAGTGACCCTCAAGCCTCCTCTTATACTTTTCTTGTTGACATATCAACGACCGAGATTAAGTCCCTAATCAACGGCTAAGATTAGATCTGGCTTGATCGATGTCTTTTGGACCATTCTAACAGAGTTTCATATTAATCCAAATGAATATTTTATTTTCCCTACGTTTAGATTTAGGGACTCCATTAAAAATATTATTTTAATATCTCTTGAATTGTTTAGAATCTGGCCCAACCCTTTCTGGGTATTGGAGATCTCATGTGCCCCAACCTCTCCAGCAAATTTCGTTGCTATAGCACATTCGATGCTACCCGAAATCAACAGAGCGAGGAGGGACTTGGTCAAGTGTAAACTTGACGGAAGAAATAGCAGTGGGTCGAAGCCCAAGGAGGAGGAAGAAAATGCAGCCCGCACATCCAAGGGGTAGCAAGAGCAGTGGAAAAAGAAGAAATATGTTTCGAGGATCAAATGCTTCAGGTGTAGTGAATTCAGTCACTATGCAACATAGTGTCCTCTCAGGAAGAAGGACAAAGATGAGAAGCATGATCCAAAATTTGCACCTGCGAAGATCGAGGAGGAGTTTGCCATGATAGCCTAGATACCTCCAGGAGGAAGGTGGGATGATTTAGAGCTGTAGTTTGAAAGGATTGCAGATGGGCAGGATCCTTGAGGAGTCCACCTCTTGGATCAATTCCTTGCTACGGGAGCCTAGATCAGAAGTAGTGGGATGGACTAGTGTCAGTTGATGCAGAGGAGTACTAGGAGAGATAGTTGTAGTGGCTAGGAGTGCCAGAGTCTAAGCAACGCAGAGCAGAGTTGGCACAGAGGAGAGGTCAACAACGACACAGAGTCTTCAGTGGGTCAGTGCAGAGACTAGTAGTAGTCAGAACTCCAACAACGAGATGCATCATTTTGAACACCAGTTTAGTAATTTGGGATGCTTTTTTGTTGTTGATGCAGTAATAGCTGCAATTGGAGAAGGTTGCAGTGCTGATGCAGAGTTGGCAGTGGTAGGGCCAACAACAGCGTAAATGCAGAATTAAGAGGAATTTGGAGTACGGATGCAGTGTTGACAATGGCAGGGTTAGCAGTGGTACAGATGCAACATTTGCGCAGTAGTTGGTGGGAAGAGATGTTAGACATCAGCAACGCAAAAGGAGATGTTACAGAATAGGGTGATGCTTCAATAGGGTGCATCGCTAGAGCACATTCCTCGTTAAGAGGGAGTGTTTATTTCTAGTAGCATCGGATGTGCTCTAATTCTCAAAATTTGAAGGGAGGCTTACACACATGTATTCTCCAATACCCATAAATCGTTTTGGGAAATTCCACCTAGAGATAGATTTATTAAAATAATTAATTATTTTTAATGGAACCCTAGTCTAAACATGGGTATTAATCTAAACTGTGGGTGGACAAGGATCAAGCCAAAATGATCTAAGCCATTGATTAGAAGTTAATCTGGGCCGTTGGTTGTCCAACAAAAGGATATAAGAAGAGGCTTGAGGGGCACTTGGAGAAAACATAGAGGGGAGATCAGAAGTTTGATTTTCTGAAGCAGAGCAGCTGCCGGAGAGATTTTCGATAGTGATCTTTTGCAAAGAGGGGTAGGGATAGTATCTGTAGGGAGATCTTTCCTGGTCGAAGAATACTCAGCAGAGAAGGCAGAGAGAGATGTAGCAATAGTAGTGCAAAAGCCAAGTGGGAATCCAAAAATCAGCTGAAGGAATCAATCGCAGAAGCCGGAAGCTGGGGTGTGAGTCCGGGAGGTGAAAATCGAATTTCCTGAGCAACAGATTGATCAGCTGAAGGGGTGACGTTGTCCCCAGGGGGTGTGATGTTGATTTTTTGGGGTAGCATCAGATGTGCTCTAGTCATGAAAATTGGTGGAGAGGCTAAAACACATGAGATCGCCAAGTCCTAGAAATGGTTTGGGGAAATTCCACCCGGTTAAGGAGATATTAAAATAATTAATATTTTTAATGGGTTCCTAAGTCTAAACTTAGGAAAATAAAAATATTAATGGGTATTAATATAAAAATGGGTGAGACGGTTCTAAATGATATGGATCAAGCCAAATCTAATCTTAGTCATTGTTTAGAGATGTAATCTCGGCCGTTGAAGACTCAACATAAAAAGTATAAGAAGAGGCTTGAGGGTTAGTTGGAGATACACCAAGATTAATCAGTCAGTTCGATTTTCTAGAGTGGGGTTTGCTAAGAGAAATCGAACCAATGATCATAGTTGCAGCGAGGGGCAGTGAGTGCATAGCAGAGAGGTAGAGATAGTGCCAGAAGACCAATGAGAGGTAGAGAGGCAGATGCAGAGCCAGCAGAAGCTACGCAGAGGGCCAGAGTGATTGCGTAGAGGGCCTGCGTGAGTGACGCAGAGACTGCAGAAGTGACGCAGAGGGCCAGAGAGCCTGTGCAGAGCATAAGAGGGCTGACGCAGAGGGTTTCATGTTGACACATAGGCTAGGAGGGCTTACGCAGTGCCTTAGAGAGGCATTGGAGAGATTTCGTGGAGCAGACTTTCCGAATATCTGCTTCCGAAGAGAGGTATTACTGCCAGATTGATTTCTCTGTCGAGTGAGCCAGTTTGGCACCTAGTTGTACTCAAGAAAAGCTGTTTAATAATAAAACCCTTAGAACTGCTTCATCGGTTTCCCAAGTTGGGTTTTTCTGGGGACAATTGTCCAAAAATAACGGTGTCCCTTGCATGTTTGTCAATTTCTTTCAATTGATGATCTGGAGATGGTTGAGATTGCATTGTGTTTATTTTAGTATTTATATGGTTAAATAACTTGTTCAGTAATTAAAGAAGTAGGTGAAATAAACTAGATAGTGCAGGAAAATTTCTAACGGGTTAGACTTAGAAATTTTAACATGTGATGCCGGGTTGACACAGTGACTTCGTAGAGGCAGCCAGGGGAAGTTCATTCAATGGCTGGATCAGCCAGGATTTCCAGTGATAGTGTGAGGTAACCTCACTTATCTCTTTGTCAATGATATTCTCTGTAACTAGATTGTCGGGAAGGCATCCAAAGATTGTATTCAGAAATTACTACTGCATAATAATAAAACCCTTAGCTGTTGCACCAGTTTTCCCGCATTGGGTTTTTCCAGGGACATTTGTCCAAAAATAACTGTGTAGATGTGTTGTATCTCTTTCTTGTTTCCGCATTTTATTTTTATTGGCGAAGGTTGTGGTGTATTAGTTTCGGTGTTTATTGTAGGAAACATTAAATAATTTTGTTCAGTAATTAACAAATAGAAGAAACATAATCAGTTGCTGCAGTATAAATTTGGGCATCCAAATTTTCACATGACATGCTCTCGAGCCCACAACTTGTGAAAATTCCTATACTCAAGGAACCCCTACTGCAGTAAAACTGAATTTACTTCTGCTACTTGATTTTAATATACATTATCAAGTTATTTTTTGAAAAATACTGAAGTAAATTACTTTTGTAGCCTACACAAATTTAATTTGATTACATGAAACATGAAACTAAGCAAAGAACAAGATACATAGGACACCATTATTTTTGGACAAAATAGTCCCTGGAAAAACCCAATGCGGGAAAACTGGTGCAACAGCTGTAAGGGTTTTATATTATTAAGCAGTAGTTCTGAAGACAATTCTGGATGCCCTCCCAAAAGTCCAGTTATAGAGAAGAAGATACTAGCGGAAAACTAAGTGAGATTACCTCACTTCACCCAACAGATTCTGACTGATCCGGTAGCAGAACTGGCTAACCCTGGCTATCTCTGGGTTGGCCCTGCGTCAGCCTTAAAGGCTCTGCGTTAGTGTTGCGCTGTCTCTTTTGTCTCCTGGAGCTTCTGCGTCAACCTTCCCGGCTGTTCTGGCAGCTCCCTAGTAGTTCCAGATTTCTGCGTGAAGACAACTTACCTTTTGCGTTGGACCTTCTTGCTCTACGTCAAGTCTGCGTGGGCCCAGAATGGCCCAGCGTCAGTCCCTCTAGGTTCAACGTTGTCTCCACTGGTGGCTCTCCGCCTCTCTGCCCACTATTCCTAAATTATCCCTGCTCCTCTACTGTAGAATGATCACTTAGTTCGAATTTCTCAGCTTCCTAGCCCCAAAAATTTCGAACTCTAGAGCAATTCGTTCTCTCGGTGTGTTCTTGAATGAACCCCAAGCCTCCTTCTTATACTTTTCTCGTTGAAACTTCAATGGCCGAGATTAAGTCTCTAATCAACGGCTAGGATTAAAAACTTGACTTGATCCGCTTTCTAGAACATTCTCACCCATATTTAGATTAATACCCATTAATACTTTAATTTTCCTAAGTTTAGACTTAGGAACCCCATTAAAAATATTAATTATTTTAATAAAATACAATCCGGGTGGAATTTCACCAAACAGTTTCTGGGTTCTTTAGAACTCATGTGCGTTAGCCTCTCCACCAATTTTCATGGCTAGAGCACATCCGATGCTACCAAAAACTAACACAACTTACCAAGAACATGCCCTGATACCACTGTAATATTCTAACTAGAAAAATACATTGAAATATCAAAACGTGAACTAGCTACAACAAACAAATAAACATGCAATTTGAAAACTCCACAAGAACAACAAATTTAGAACATTGTTGAACAAAAATAATAAAGTTGAGCCATTTTATTGAATATAGATTGAGAAGCTGAGTACAAGGTATAGTGGAATGTGTGCACCCGGGCTTGCTAAAGCAAGCACGCAAAATCCATGTAAGAATGAGGAATACTCCATGCTGAAATGGCTCACTAGTTGTACGCTCTGCTCAAAAAATTATTGTTGCTGTTGCTGGAGACAAATTGATATTTGAGGCCTCAAATCTGGTCCGAAAATTTTGAAAAATTAGGACAATGCTCTCCAACCCCGGACCAAAAAAACCCATAAAGATTTTGTGTTAATTCCAACCTCTCGGAATTACACAAAAATCAAGTTAAATCACCTATTGCCCAACGCCGCGTCCCACCAGAAAGTCTATAGCTAATCCACCTAAAATCCTTCACAAGAATAATTGGGAAACCACTGGAAGATAACGCTGAAATGATAGAGTGAAATTCCAGCTATTTCCCGACACAAGGTTGCAACAATTGCTTCAGCCAAATTTCGCTAGACCCTTGTGCAAGCCCTAAGGAAGAATAGTATGACCCACACAAATGCAACAATCTCGGGCTCTGAATCTCCACAAGGAAATTTGTCCTCCTGCAAGTAAAATTCCTGCAAATTCTCAAGGCAAATCTCCCTGACAATCTCTTCCTCCAAGCAACTCTACTTCTGCTACTGCATCCACAATCTCTTTCTCCAGGCAACTCTACTTCTGCTACTACATCCCCTTGAAAAATTTGTTCCACCTGTTGTAAAGATGAATGGATCACAAAATGTAGGAAAAGTAGTATCCAATCAGCTCCAAATTTTTCTCCTAGGGTGACACTCTAGGTTCATTGAAAGAGAGTTGGGATTCTACGCTTGGAAATCCCCGTGCTAAGTAACACTTGTTGACTTAGCTCAACAACTTAGGTAAACCTTCCAATTCATAAATGAAATGCCAAAACCAGAATGATCAAAATGTGGCTCTAACCTTCCTTTTATTTTTTCTTTCCCTTCCTCATACCATGGTTCAATTTATTTCACACTATGATTTGATACCATGGTTTGATTCTTCCCATGGTTCAATTTCCATGCTTGGTAATCTCCAAAAGTTGACTTCACTTTAATTTTTCTTCTTCTTTTCCTAAGTTCCAACCATTGCCTGTTCTTCAAAATTTATTAAATATCTCCACAACTTATTTCTCCTAATTTTATTTATCTAAATATATATATTAATTGCCAAATTTGGGAATTTCCTTATCAAAATTTTTAATTGGGGACATGACAGGGGGCACTACTTTGCACCATAGGGGGGGCTATCTTTATCATCGTTAATCACAATGAATGTATTAATGCAAAGTTTGATGATGTCCTTTTGGGAATACTTGCTACTAAGAGGACTTGGTTGGGGATACATGGGTGTCTAGATAACTGTTAAAGCTCTCCTAGTATCTAAGGCGAAAGAGAAAAATCTCGTTGGATGCTTGACCACACAAACTCACACTTCTTGAGATTAATTCCAAACTCACAAAAACTAAGAGGGGGCCATTGTCACCTCACCAATCCTCTTTTTCTTTTCAAACTGGCTCTCCTTTCACTCAAGGGGGGCTCCCATAGGTTAAGGTTGCTAGGATTTAGGGAATGAAGCTCAAGGTGATGAAGAGTAAATCCAAGAAAAATGGTTTTGGTAAAATTTAGGGTATGAAAGATGATGGGAGGACTAGAGACTTCTTTTCATTGGGCCTATGGGGTCAACTAGGTTTTTGTCAAAGAAGGTTAAGAATGGATATTGGATAAACCCGAAAGTTGTCCACTACAAACCTTAGGGGTCTTCCTATACGGTGACAATGAGGGTAGTCCACTACAAACCCTAGAAAATCCTCCTATGTTGTTTCACAAGCTTTCAAGACAATATCAAAGGAAGGTTCTCCACTAGAATCCTTATTAGGGTTTACAAGATAGGATCTATTCAAGAATAATACAAGGGAAAAATGCACCTTCACCACTTGATAAGCACATTTGCACTTAATGCCTTCAATAAACAAATCCACAAAGAATTAAAAGAACACTTGCTAGGTAAATCAATGCTTATCCATAACCCCTAGTCGTGAATCATCCATCAAACGTGAGAAATTGTCCACAATTAGTGTTCTCAGTGAGACGCTTTAGTCTTCCATCAATAACACCAAATACATGACAAAAGAACTCCAACAAATTTTAGAAATTTTAGACTTGCTAAGGGATTTTTTCTTGGATCCTACCAAGAGAGAATGAGAGGAAGTGTACCTCTATTTATAGAGGAGGTGCTCAACTTTCTTTACAATCAAAATATTAATTTCTAAGCTAAAATCCTCTATTCTGACCTATGGAGGGCATAAAATCCTTATTCACTAATTTAATAATTTAAAAATATGAAATACGGGGCTTTTCAAAGCCATACGTACACAAATTAAGGGGCAGAAGCCCCCAAGGCTGAAACACATCATAAAAATGCCCTGTTCCTCGTAGCATCCAGCATCTGGCATTCCACAATGTAGCATTCTACAGGTAACCTGTCAAGCATGGGAACATGGGGCTTCGAAGAGACAACTTAGAACCAAAACACCCTCAAGTTAGCCCAATTCCACCAATACAAATATGAACTCCAAATATTCAATGAGTGGATATGGGCTTCCAAGTGGACCATCCAGCCTTCAAGGGCTTGACACATATGGAAGTCATACCTCCAGATCCTCTGTCACTTGTGGATAAATAGGCATTGAATGAACATTATGCCGCAAAACCTCCAAGTGTCTGGTCTCGTTCTAATGTGGATGCCCAGCACTCCAAAAACTATCAACAAATGATATCTCCCAAAACATGTCGGTGAAGTTCTCAAAGTGTGGACATGTGGGGATCAGGTTTAAATGCCTATCCTTCAAATGGAACAACTCCTCCAGCACTTGTGTGAACAAATAAATAAATCTCCAATCAACAATGCGTGAGGGTGACTGACCATATCAAAACAGGTCAGCCTCAAGTCGTATGTGTATATTTAGGTTGTACTAGTAAAAAAGTTTTGTTTTACACTCATAGACACACACAACACCATGGGTGTGCTTGAACTACTCTGTCTACGACATTTTGCTGAAGTAATGCCTTTGTAATTAAAGTACTACTTAGCATGCTACCTTTTCCATAGATGAACCTTTTTTGTATGACTCTGTGCTTCACATTGGATAAGGAAATGCTCCTTCATTTCTTCCTCATTTGATTCACAAACTAGCCCCATGATCACATTGCTTCATCTTCCCATTTTGCACCTTGACCTGTGAGAGCTTGTTCTCAGTTGGGCTATGGTGTATTTTCTCCTCCAGGATACACTAAGCATAGGGTACTCCTGTATCTTTATTTTGCATGCAGGATTGAAACATTCCATGAGGTATTGTTGTTTTTTGCTGCAGTTTTCTCCTCCATTTTCCTTCCTGTAGCACCTTTTTGTATGTCCGATTTGTAACATCTTAGGTTCATATGGAATGACAACTTGACCCATTATAGCATAACCTCTGTTTCAGACCTTACTGGAGATACCAATTAAAAAGGTAACCTCTTGCTGCTGTAATATATTAACACGCTCTTTACATGCTGATGACTGTTACAGGCTTGAAATCCTATGAGTGCAAGTATTATTTCCAACTCCTTCATGATTTTGCCATTTGTATTTGGCACTGTATTGTGCTGCTGATATTTGTCCAAAATGACTCTTGCTTGGGCTTGTACATACAGCAGTCCTCTTCTTTTCCTCTATTGACAATCCTCTGATTTTGAAATGTAGATTGGAGAGACAACTCGTGTCAAATCCCATATAAAAGGACAATGGATCCTTGTTGATGGGTATGTCTCCACATTGCATCACATGGGTAACAATTCCATATGCTTGATGGTTGGAAGCCCTTTCCTTCACTACTTGTTACTGCTGGTCAAGGGTTTCCTTCATCGTATTATGCACTATACTGTCTTCAGAATGGTTCATTACAATATACTCATCTTTCAGTCCGCCTCTTTAAGGAATTGATATGCATGGAAAACTTTAGTCTGAGGTCTGTAGTTTGAATATCTAACAGATTCAGTGAAGAGAACAGTTCATCGAGTTCCAAGATTTTCATCTTCATCCTCTGGCGATAGTAGAACCTTGCTATTAGAACCACCTTCAAGATATGTGACCTTGGTGTAAAAGGTAGATTTCTTCATTTGTCATGAACTTAATTCACTGTGAAGGATGTGAGGACTGGACTTCATTTGTATGACTTAAGAAAACTCCTCGAATATCTCAATATCAGTCATGTCTTCAAGCTTCAATTCATTACTGGAAACAGAATTCTGTTGCTTACCATGTGTGTCTATGGATTCATGATTTATCATGGCATAGAGAGCTGTAAAGGCACAATCTGGCATTACTTCAATCTGATATTGATCAGACAAACCATTCTCATCAAGAATACCCGTGCTGACATGCTTGTAAAAGGACACTTCCGCTATCTCTGAAAATTGCTCATGCTGAAATTCAGTGATTGCTCCCTTGATTGGTCTTTTAAATTGGTAATATTGTCCATTTTCTTATAGCTGCCCCTGATCAGAATTACCAAAAACAACACACATACCTGCTACTGATTGTGAAAAAAGGTGACCATCACCTTGATCACTTAATTCTGTGACTTGTTTAACTATAGAAAAATGCTGAATACTGGCCTTATTAATGATCTCTTTGGCACAGTTAGGCATGCAATAATTATCTATATCAAATCTAGCTGAAAATGATGTATGAGCCAAACCCATGTGATACCCATCGATACAATAAGCAACAATACCATCCTCATGGCCGATGTTTATAAGGAGCAGTGTTGTTAAAAGCGCCATTAAATCGCGCTTTTTTCCCTAAGCCGATTTAATCACGCTTTTTATGGGAAAAAAGCGCCTAAAATTTTTTTTGCCGCTTTTTTTTTTCGAAAAAAGCGCGCTTTTTTCGTAAAAAGCTCGGGGGTCCCTGGAAGCGCGATTTATAATGAAAATTGAAAAAAAATGAAAAAAAATGAATATTTTTGTACCAAAAGCTTTTTTCCCGCTTTTTCCGCTTTTTTCCCGCTTTTTCCAATTTTTTCCGCTTCATTCCCGCTGCCGATTTAATCCCGCTTGCGCTTTTAACAACATTGATAAGGAGACAATTTTCTGTATGGATTTGAGAGAAATGTGGCACTAAAACATGTTCAGCATCCCTTTTGTCAGAGTCATTTTCAGCATTGAAATTTTGAGAACTGTCAAAACCAAGCTTGAAGGTTTGCTATCTCCAATCCCATTGCAACTGATATTGTAGTGTTCATTCTCCATTCAGACATGATCATGATTAGGGTCTTCTACATTCATGAATTCATCTTGTTTGGCCACTGACCATTTTTTTAAAACACCAGACTGAGTGAGAGGATGAGAGCATCTTTCTGCCTGCACCTCATGTTCTATCTTAAAAACAGAGGTACCAATTCTTGTTACATGAGCATCCTCAGAATGCAATCCTAAATCTCTTTTTTGTTGACCATTGGGTTGCAAATAAGGACTGCATTTATAGCACCAACTTTCTTCATCTAAATGTAGAACACCCTTGTTCTAAATCTAGAATATCTTCTTGATTCTCTTCATTGGCTTCATAATCTTCAACAGAGTTATGAGAATCTGCATTCTATTTTTTGGCACTATTCTTTGTAAGAACAGGGACACCATTTTTGTTCTTATCTTCATTATTTTGGAAAAGGTTTCCTTGAGAAATGATATTGCCTTCATCTCCATCATCTGGTTGAATGCTTTAACTGTCATCCTTCCTATCATTGGTCTGATTTTCAAAAGTATCCAATGTTTGGAAATGTGGCATTTTCATTTTATCACAACCCATCACACCACAAGGCCCCAAATTTGCACTGTATTCCTCTTCTTTACTCTCTCTGTGATATTCAGGGAGGCCATGGTCATCCACTGCCCAGCCATCATTCTTCATCAAAATTTTGGTCAAAACTTGTCACAAAGACAACACTGCACTCCTCTTCGTTGTGACTGTCAAAGTGCTGTGAACATAGTGTAATGTTGGAAGCATTTACAAAGCTGGCAGTTGCTCTAGTTTCTAAAAAGAAAATCAAACCCATAAGCATGACCACTTTTTCCTTGTCCATATATTCATCACTAGGGCTGCCATCAAGATGTACCACCCAAAGTCTTTCGTTAGAATCAATCTTCAAGCCTACTCCAGGGATGCCAACTGTCCTACTAGATTCCTCTTCTGCGGGACTAGAGTTGCCTACTATCACATGAAGTTTGTTAAAGCATACTCTGTCGTCATAATGTTCATTGTCAAAGACTGGTGGCCCGTCAAAATACAATATGTATGACCTGCCACTGTTCTGCTCTAAGAATGAATCTTCAATGATGCTGCCATTATCATAGTTCTTAAGGTGGTATTCATTGATGTGTACAGTTGGTTATGGCTATTCCTTCCTTGAAATTCAAAGTTCTGTTCATTAGGAACACATTCAGCTTTCAGTTCAACCATCTGATTATCAGCATTATAACCTTCATCATCTGATATTTGGTGGCAGCATGGCTTGTTAGAGGGTTGGAAATGCTCCTAGACATGTCAAAAAACTTTATATTGGTATGAACACCAAGGCACTTTATATTGGTGTGAACATTAAGGTTTGGAAATACCATTTCACCAATATTGAAACTAGGGTTATATTGTTCAACAACTTCATTGTAAAGTGCTAAGTTCGAGGAAAGTTGATTATTCCTTCAACCTTGGGCAACCCTCTGCATTCCTGCACAATGCTTTGGATGTTTTCATGGTCGGAGGAAACCTTACTCCGATTATACGTACCCGAGTCTTCAAACTGAAGATCACCAGGTCCCCTTCTGCCAATTGTCAGCCTTTCCCTATGAATGGCATTAGGTGACTGGAAATACATGTTCTCCTTATTTGTATTTCTGAAACTCTAGACAGCTGGGTCATGTATTGCAGCCACAGGCAATGCACGCAGCAGCAAAAGAGTTCGCTTCAAACTTTGGAAGGTCTCTGCCAAAGTTAGGAAGCTGCCTATTTGGTTATCCTAGAAGCCTAGGATATATAGTTTTAAAGTTTCTGTTGTTTGGATTGCAGATCAATGGTCTACAGATTTGGGAGTTTTTGTCAATTTTTCGGAACCACCAACCAGGTCCATTGTCAAAACATGAGTAAAGATGAAGAGGTGGAAGAGAAGAAATAGTATAAGCAGAGTACAAACGTCATCAAGAGGTGCACCATTGGAAACCCTGGAAGCCAACTTGAAAATAGAAATGAGAAAAGTGCAAAGGTGAAATAAATATAATGTAAGTGACTATGATATATAATTATATATAATAAAGTATATCAGGTTATATGTAGACTATATATATATATATAGATAGATATATATATGAATCATGTTATGAGTATAAAGTAGGTTATATATATATGTTAAGTAAAATGTGAATAAACTATATAACTTGAAATTTAACTTAATCATAAAGCTAAAATTAAATAAAATCTATAAAGAAGCAGACACGTAAAGGCTAGAACAAGGTGAGGGAGAATGAGAGAAAAATAGAGAAAGGAGGGAGGGAGGAGGAAGGAGGGGGGAAATGGAGTAGGGAAGGGAACACAGAGAGAGTAAACAGGGTAAAGATAAAAGAGAACAAAAGGTATCATAGTCACTTACATTATATTACATTATATTTAGTTCACCTTTGCGCTTTCTCATTTTTCTATTGTTTGGATCATTTTCTGGTCGGCTTCTAGGGTTTCCAATGGTGCACCTCTTGATGGCATTTGTACTTTGCTTATACCATTTATTGTTTTCCAACTCTTCATCTTTACTCATGTCATGACAATGGACCTTGTTGGTGGGTCTGAAACGTCGACAAAACTCCTAAATCCGTGGATCTTATTCCTATGATATTTTCCATATCCAGTGTGGGAAACTATACATGCAAATCCCAAGGAGCCATCCTTTATACGTGCATATTCGACAATGGTGTTTATGCGACCCCACAAGTATCAAGGCTTTAGAAGCTGTAAGAACAAGGCCTTTGTTTTTCCAGTGGAGTCACCTAGATGGAAATTTCTTCAAGCTTGGACTTCGTCCAATATCATCTTCTGAGAAATAGACTTTCTTCTCAACAATGGCACAAAAAATGTTACAGCAAAATCTTGCACTTCTTGAGATAACATTCGAAAGCTTGATTGCGTAACCCACTACATCTTAGAGGGTGCAACTGTCACTTCATCAACCCTCTTCTCCCTTTTGGCTAGCTCTCCTTTGGCTCATGGGGGGTCTCCTTGGGATAGGAATGCTAGGGCTTGGTATTTCCAACGTTTGAGTTCAAAGGTTTCTATGGCTTAATCTAAAGGATTAGATCAAGCAATAGAGGTTGAAATAGGTTCCCAAACATATAGAATCAAAGGTTTACTAGATTACAAAATCAAATGGGTGATTCAAGAGGAATATTAATGCCTTAGCTTGCCTATATATATATATATATTGTTGGACACAGATTGTCATTGATGTTAATATGGCAATATTCAAGAGGAGGAGACAGAGCATATCGGAGCTAAGAGGAGCAGACAATATCGGAGGAGCCACATATATCAGAGCAAGAGGAGCCATATCGGAGGAGTGCCAGAGCAAGAGGAGCCATCGGAGGAGCTATCGGAGCATATCAGAGCAAGAGGAGCCATCGGAGGAGCAAATGAAGCAAACAGAGCCATATATGCCTCAGTAACATTATCGGGAGCTGTTCGGGCGATCAAAACCCATATATGCCTTCATTAATACTATCGAGAGTTGTTCGGGCAATGCAAACCCACATATGCATGTATTAATGTTATCGGGAGTGTTTGAGCGCCCAAAATCTACATATATGCATTTACAATAATCAAAGGTTTTTTTTTCTTTTTTGGCGGAAACAACACAAGTTAAATGTGTTTTGGCACATATGGACCTGATGGCATATATATATATATATATTTCGCCATATCGGCGCATCGGGGTTTCGGCTAAGTGACCCGATGGCATATCGCAATGGACCCGATTACAATGGACCCGATGGCATTTCATATTTGGTTTATAATATATCGCATCCACAGCATAAAGGGCCGTCCACCCCAATCCTCCGATTGCGATAAGTGGTGGCGGACCCGATGGAAGCTTTAAAGGGAATATATATTAACATCGCATCCGCGGAGGACTTGTATCATTTCGGAGGTAGCAATCAGCGAAATCGCCGAAGGACCTGGAGCCGAAATCTTATAGAGCAGAATATATAGCCACATCGGGTTCGCAGAACCCTTACAGCGCATCGGAGCAGTGAAGGTAGCGATTAACGAAATCGCCGAAATCATCCGTAGCCGAAATTATATAGAGGATGGTTGAATGGGAGATCGGGTCCGCGTTACATCGGAGGAATGGGTGTATTGTTTACAGCGAACGCCGATGTTCATTGGACCCGAAACAATATTAAAGGGAGTCTAAAAGAGCATCGGGTCTGCTCCTCATCGAAGGTCAGGCCTTAAGGGTTTTATTGTGATCGCTGAAATCCGGACCCGCCGATAACTATAAACGCGGGCGGATAAGATTTGAAATCCGCGAATGTTCAATTGAGCAGATTTACATGGGTTCCTGTGTAGTAATGTATATGTGACCGAAATCTTTATAAAGGGGTTTTATAATGGTTCCCATATATTAGATGTCGCTGTGGGTTTAAGCCTTAAGACATATATTGAAATGCTTGTGTTAATTGTATGTGTGGACACTGTTGGGCGGTGGCTTCCGATAGACATAAAAGCGGCAATAAAAGGGTGGCTCTGATTCTATAAGTGTGGCGGGTTGATTAAAGCGCTCGGTGATGGTTGATTAAAGGCTCGGTTGGTGGCTTCCGATGGTTGATTATTGATAGAAAGCGCCGAATAAAAGGTGGCTTCCGATGGTCGATTAAAGCGCTCGGTGATGGTTGATAAAGCCTGTGTGATGGTTGATTAATGGCTCGGGTGGTGGCTTCCGATGGGTGATAAAACGCTCGGGTGGTGGCTTCCGATAGTACTAAAGCGCCAATAAAAGGTGGCTTTTGATGGGTGATTAAAGTGCTTGAGCGGTGGTCTCTGATAAACATAAAAGCAGCGCTGTTACAGTCTTATAAATATAGTCCTCTGCGTTGACTCAATGCTTGCCATTGATACAACGCGTCCTGCGAATATTGGAACACTTGTATAGACAGAAGAAGCAAAGAAATGGGAAGCCGAAGTGCCAAGCGATCAAGTGAGTCAGAGGAAACGATAGCCACTGAGGAGGAAGCCAAAGAGCCAGCATGTAAGAGGAAACGAATGGACAGGGGCATGGAGCATATAAAAGCAGCAAAAACAGAGAACTGAAGGAGTTGTTGGCAGATGGGATAACCTGAGTATGAGATAGTGGAAGCAGCAGAAGCAAAGGGGGCAGCAGATGCAGTGGAAGCTGAAAAGAGTGCAGCAGCACACCAGTGTATACCAAAGAGGTTGGAGCCTCTGAATTAAACAGGATTGAAGTCCTTGGGAGTTGGTGCTCCTAAGTCCAAGATTGGTGTCTTGGCAAAATAGAGTTGGTGCTCTGGAGGTTGGAGCCTCACCAAAGTCCAAGTTGGAGCTTGGCAACAGATTGTGAACATCTATTTATTGTATTTATTTTACTGCACAGTTATATGAATAAAAGCATTTATTCCTGCTGTTTATTTTGTGTTCTGAACATATATGTTTTAACTAGTAAAACAATAGTGAAAAGTAAGAAATACTGATTCACCCCCCCTCTCAGTATTTCCAACATATATATGCCTTTGGGGCATATGGGGTGAAGGAACATACAATCTTGAATGGATTTTACAGAGTAGATACAAAATACAAGAAAGGGTTAATTTCAATAAACTCGGCCTTTCAATATGAAACTTAGCCTCCTCAAAGAGATTCAACTTCTCCTACAATTTTGCCTCCCCAAGATAATTCCTTCAATGAAATTTGGCATCCAAAGCTGCTAACAAATAGATGAATTCATTCTCCCTAAAACTCCCTCGATCTCCAACACAAATGTAATTTTTCCTTTAATATGAGAACCTATGAGGAATATGGATGCTTCCTCCTTCTTGACTAGCTAGAGTGGATATGTCTCACCATCGAAACCAATCTTGACTAACTAGGGGAGATCTGTTGCACTACTGAAACAAATCTTCAATAGGATATTCGCCCTTTTTCTTGAAGCTTTGAGAGCTCACTAAATCAATTTAGAAAAATAATCAATGCATGCCAAAAGTAAGCTCCAATTTTTTCCTTTTTATTTTTTTAACTTTTATCATTAGAATACCATGGGACATCAAAATACCATGGGTCCCTCCTTTATATTAAATAATATAAGGTGACGTTATAAAGTATCCTCCTAATTTCTTCATAATCACTTAATAACACCTTTCTAATTTAATTACTCAACATTGCTTTAGAAATGTTGGCTTTCACCCCATTTGTTAAAATTTGACAACTGAAATCCTATTGCAGCAATTGGAATTTATTTTTCTAATTGTTAATTATTTTAACAATTTATCTACTACGACAATATCAAATAAATCACACTGTAGCATTCACAAACAAAACTGTGTAAATACTGGAAACTGAGAAAATACTAGGACACTCACAATAAAAATGACAACGTTATTTTTGGACAATTGTCCCTAGAAAAATCCAACTTGGGAAAATCGGTGCAGCAACTGAGGGTTTTTATTATTAAGCAGCAGTGAAATTATGAGTACAACCTATGGATGCCCAACTGGCAATCCAAACAACAAGAAAATTTGGGAAAAATTATTTAAGGGAATTTCCCTTCTTCCACAAGCAACCCCAACGCAACTTTCCTTCAGAAAACTCGTCCTCCTAGGCCCTCTACATCAACCTCTTCGTAGTGCTTACATAGAGCCTTGAAAGTCTAAGCCCGTAACTACCTCTGATGAAGTAGTTATGCCTATCTCTGTTGAGGAAACTGATTCTCCGGCCCTATGGAAAACTTTCCCGGCCTCTGGAAGCTAAAACATTTTTTTCTCCAGCCAAATCGAATTGCTTTTTTGAAGCAACTGCACTGTCCTCTGCACGGCCTCACTGGGAATAACTCGACCCCCTTGCTGTTGCCTCTCTAGATCTGGAAAACTTCCTCTGGATCACTATCTCTATCCCTCACTAACTTTGCTTCCTCATTGAAGCTCGATCTCTACGGAAACTAATTGCTACTACTCTGGAAAATCGAATTCTCCAAGTGACTCTGGTGTATTCCCTATCACCACATCAATCCCTTCTTATATCACCCTGTTGGGACTCCAACGACTAAGATTAAATCTTAATCAACGGTTCAGATAATTTCTGGATCGATCTGTGTGAGTTTCTAGAAAATTCTCACGACTTAATTAATTCTGATTAATTAACCAGTTTTCCTAAGTTTAGACTTCATAAATATTAAAAAAATTGGTTAATAATCTAATCAAGTTATCTCTAAGCGGAATTTACAGAAAACAATTTATGGGTTTTGGAGATCTCATGTATTCTAGCCCTTCCACCAAATTTCGTGTCTAGAAAACATCCGATGCTACATAAACTAACACTCCCTCTTAGCGAGGATCGCATTCTCTCTAGTGCTGCACACCCTGCCACAACACCCTGTCTCTGTATCACCTCTTGTCATGCTTCTGATGTTTGGCTACTCACTAAATCAATTTACAAAAATAATCAATGCATGCCAAAAGTAAGCACCAATTCTCTTTTTTTTTTTCAACTTTTATCATTAGAATACCATGGGACAGTATGACGTCAAAATACCGTGGGTCCCTCCTTTATATTAAATAATTTAAAGTGATTTTATAAGGTTTCCTCCTTATTTCTGCATAATCACTTGTTGATTTGGGGTAGTATCAGATGTCCTCTAGCCATGAAATTTGGTGGAGAGGCTAAAGCACATGAGATCTCCAAGACTCAGAAAGGGTTTGGGTAGATTTTAACCGGTTTGGGAGATATTAAAATAATTAATATTTTAAATGGAGTTGACTTAGGAAAAATAAAATATTAATGGGTATTAATATAAAACTGGGTTAGAATGTTCCAAAAGTCACAGATCAAGCCAAATCTAATCTTAGCTGTTGATTAGAGATTTAATCTCGGCCGTTGAAGGACCATCGAGAGAAGTATAAGAGGAGGCTTTTAGGGTCAGTTGGAGAACACACCAGAGTGATCAGTGATTCATTTTGCTAGAGCAGGGTTGCTAAGCTCTCAGACCAACTTGCTGGAAATGCCCTTATCTTTAGAGTTGACTGAAGTTGAATTATATTCATAACATGCTCACTGCCCCTCGCTGCTGATCACTGATTCAACTTTTCTGAACAACCCTGCTCTAGCAAAATGAATGACTGATCACTCTAGTGTGTTCTCCAACTGACCCTCAAGCCTCCTCTTATACTTTTCTCGTTGGTCCTTCTACGGTCGAGATGAAATCTCTAATCAACGGCTAAGATTAGATTTAGCTTGATCCATGACTTTTGGAACATTCTAACCCAGTTTTATATTAATACCCATTAATATTTTATTTTTCCTATGTTTAGACTTAGGAACTCCATTAAAAATATTTATTATTTTTATATCTCCCAAACTGGTTAGAATCTGCCCAAACCCTTTATGGGTCTTGGAGATATCATGTGCTTTAGCCTCTCCACCAAACTTCATGGCTAGAGCACATCCGATGCCAACCCAAATCATCACTCCCTCTTAGCGAGGACTGTGCTCTAGTAATACTCCTAACTGAGTATCACCCTGATTATCGGTCCTTGTGTTGATGCTAGGTCTCCCTGCCCAACATCCACTACACCGATGCATCCTGTACTGGCCCATGGCTATGCCACTACTGCATCCGTACGACAATTCCCTCTGCATTCGTGTTGTTGTTGGTCCATACTCCCAGCACTGCATCTGCACTGCATCCCCCTTTCATCATGCTGCATCGTGCTACTGCATATTGCTACTACACTGCAACTCAGTTACTGAGAAGTAAGTAACTAATCCACCCAACTTTTGACATCCCTGTCAGGCTAGAGACACTCCCGATGCTGAAGCTCCCTCTATCGCTAACAAGTGCTCCCTCTACTAAACTTTGCGCTGCTGCAACAACTCCTTGCATCTTGCATCGCTGCAACCCTTTGTGCCATCCTGCACTGGTGCAACACTCCTGTGCCTCTCGCACTGTTGCAGCCTGCTAGCCTCGCACTATCCAAGGACTCCTGCACTGTAGCACTCTCAGTCGCTTCATCCGCATCTTTCTCTACCGACATTCGCTAGTCCTGCTACTCCTCTTCGGGGCTCCTGTAGTAAGATATAATCGAAGAGGTTGGGTACCTCAAGGATCCTGGCCCTTATCACCTGTAATCCGTCTGACTACAGCTCGATGTCTCCCCACTTCTTCTCAAATGGCACATGAGTAATCATGGCATAATCATCATCTTTGACTTCTTTCTCTGCCCTCGCTGGTACTGCCTTCAAGTAAGAAGCCTCTCCCTTACTCTTCTTCCTTGGACACTGGTTCGCAAAATGACCCAATTCCCCATAGTGGAAGCACTTGACCTTGGAGAGGTCCTTTTTCTTCCTCTTCTCCTGCTTTTCCGCAGATGCTAGAACCGCATCCTCTTCTTCCTCCTTGATTCTGACCCCTTTGTCACTACTCCCTGCCTTGGTCAGCCATCTAATCTCTTCTTGATGAAGAGTTGCCCACAGTTCCTCCCAATTCAGAAGGCTCGTCCTGCCCAGTATGCTCTAGACAAATACCTCACAATCCTCTTAGACTGCGTTCAGTGTGGTCCTCACCATCAATTCTTCAACCGGCATGGCCGCTATGGAAGTTGGTCACGGATCTCCTTCAATCGACTGAGGAAGACATTTGTCTATTCTCCCTTCTGTATCTGGTATGCCCTTAGCTGATTCTCCAAGAGCATCTTCCTTTGCATGAAAGTATGCTGGTACAATGTCTTCAAGGAGTCCCACATCTCCTCTATCGTGTCCTTCTCGGCAATATGTGGTACCACATGATCCTTTATCCCATCATGGATGATGCACTTAGCTGTAGTCATTGCCTCCTCATACCTTTCATTAGTTGTCGGGTCAACTAGGATAGCTATCGCTCTCGAGACGAAGGCCTTGATGCAATGTCTGTCTAGAATGGACAAGATCCTAGCCTTCCAGACCACAGAGTTGGACGCTCCGTCCAACCTATCCTAATCTCTCAACCCATTCACGACCATCTTGCTGCTCTTCTTTCGATTCCTCCGTGTCTCTCTACTTCCCTCCTGGAAGTCTTCTATTTGACTCCTGCTGAGTCTCTCAACTTCCCGTCTTGAAGTTCTCAGTTTGACACCCTCTGAGTCTCGATTTCCCTTCTGGAAATCCTTCTGCCAACGTCAAGTTGCCCCACTCCGATAGTCTGACATTGATCCGGATTCCTTGGCTAGAAATCCACCTCGGCAACAACTCTCTCGACCTTGGTCTTGCCTTGTTAGGTACTTTTCTGACCATAGTACCCCACCAGCTTCGCTCCGCAAACTGCCCACAACCTCCTATGCCCCAACAACTGAAGGATTGAGTCACTTGGCTCTGTGCAATACCAGCTCCAGCAAATCAGCTCCCTCAGCCAATTGCGTCAGCCCTCTTGGCCTCTGTGTGGCTCTGCGTGAGCTTGGTTCTGCTTCCCTCACCCTTTGCGCTGGCCTCTCTTTGGCCCAGACTGATGATGCAATCCCTCTACGTCACTCCTTCCTCTGTTGCCTTCTACAAGGACCAGCGCTGTCACTCAGGACAGCTGAATCTGTTGGAAATGCTCTGCTCGGCTGATGCCTTTAGTTTCCCTGTGGTATGCAACCACGCTTTGATACCATGTTGAATTTTCTAAGTCTATCCGTTAGAAAATTATTCTGTATTCTGCTAATTTATTTCTACTACTTGTCTAAATTCTTACAAGTTATTTAACACAGTTAAATACGAAAATAAACACAATACAGTCACAACATCTACAGATCATCAACTGAAAGAAAACAAGCACACAAGTGACACCATTGTTTTTGGACCAATGTCCCTAGAAAAACCCAATGCGGGAAAACCGGTGCAACTATTCAAAGAGTTATATTATTATGCAGTCTATCGAGTACATCTGGGTGCCTAAACCGACTCACTCAACAGAGAAAAATATACGGTAGCAATACCTCTATATCCGGAAATAGGTATTAAGAAAACATGTGCTATGGCACAACTAAGGCTCAGCACTGGCCCTTATAGACACTGCGTCGGCCTCCTGCTGACCTGCGTCAGCCCCAGGACCTTCTATGTCAACCCTCTGAGACGTTGCGCAGCCTCTAGGAGCCTTTGCGTCACTCCCTCTGCCTTCTGCGTGGATGACGCTATCTCTCTCCGCTTTGCGCTGCCTCTGTTGGGCTCTAGGTAGCCTGGATTGGCTGCTACTCTCGCTCTTCGGCTTCTATGTTGGTCTCCCAGTATTGTCCCTGCCTCTCTGCCTCGTACTCACTACCCCTCGCTGCTGATCACTGATTCAACTTTGCTTAGCAACCCTCCTTTAGCAAAATGAATGACTGATCACTTTGGTGTCTTCTCCAACTGACCCTCAAGCCTCCTCTTATACTTTTCTCGTTGGTCCTTCAACGGCCGAGATTAAATCTCTAATCAACGGCTAAGATTAGATTTGGCTTGATCTGTGACTTTTGGAACATTCTAACTGAGTTTTATATTAATACACATTAATATTTTATTTTTCCTAAGTTTAGACTTAGGAACTCCATTTAAAATATTAATTATTTTAATATCTCCCAAACCGGTTAAAATCTACCCAAACCCTTTCTGAGTCTTGGAGATCTCATGTGCTTTAGCCTCTCCACCAAATTTCATGGCTAGAGCGCATCCGATGCTACCCCAAATCAACAAGTGATTATGCAGAAATAAGGGGGAAACTTTATAAAATCACTTTATATTATTTAATATAAAGGAGGGACCCACGGTATTTTGACGTCCCATGGTATTCTAATGATAAAAGTTAAAAAAAAGAGAGTTGGTGCTTACTTTTGGCATGCATTGATTATTTTGGTAAATTGATTTAGTGAGCAGCCAGACATCAGAAGCATGACAAGAGGTGATACAGAGACAGGGTGTTGTGGTAGGGTGTGCAACACTAAAGAGAACGCGATCCTCACTAAGAGGGAGTGTTATTTTATGTAGCATCGAATGTGTTCTAGACACGAAATTTGGTGGAAAGGCTAGAATACATGAGATCTCCAAAACCCATAAATTGTTTTCTAGAAATTCCGCTTAGAGATAAATTGATTAGATTATTAACCAATTTTTTTAATATTTCTGAAATCTAAACTTAGGAAAAGTGGTTAATTAATCAAAATTAATTAAGTCAATGTGAGAATTTTCTAGAAACTCACACAGATCGATCGAGAAATTATCTGAACCATTGATTAAGATTTAATCTTAGTCGTTGGAGTCCCAACAGAGAGATATAAGAAGGGATCGATGTGGTGATAGAGAATACACCAGAGTCACTTGGAGAATTAGATTTTTCAGAGTAGCAACAATTAGTTGCTGGAGAGATCGAGCTTCAGTGAGGAAGCAGAGTTAGTGAGGGATAGAGATAGTGATCCGGACAAAGCTTTCTAGATCTAGAGAGGCAACAACAAGGAGGTCGAATTATTCCAAGTGAGGCCGTGCAGAGGACAGTGCAGTTGCTTCAGAAAAGCAATTCGATTTGGCTGGAGGAAAAAAATGTTTTAGCTTCCAGAGGCCGGGAAAGTCTTCCATAGGGCCGGAGAATCAGTTTCGTCAGCAGAGGTAGGCATAGCTACTTCATTAGAGGTAGTTACGGGCTTAGACTTTCAAAGGTCTACGCAAGCACTACGAAGAGGTTGATGTAGAGGGTCCAGGAGGACGAGTTTTTTGAAGGAAAGTTGTGTCAGGGTTGCTTGTGGAAGAAGGGGAATTCCCTTAAATAATTTTTCCCAGATTTTCTTGTTGTTTGGATTGCCAGTTGGGCATCCATAGGTTGTACTCAGAATTTCACTGCTGCTTAATAATAAAAACCCTCAGTTGCTGCACCGATTTTCCCAATTTGGGTTTTTCCAGGGACAATTGTCCAAAAATAACGGTGTCATTTTTATTGTGAGTGTGCTAGTATTTTCTTAGTTTCCAGTGTTTCCGCAGTTTTGTTTATGAATGCTGTAGTGTGATTTATTTGATATTGTCGTAGTATAAAAATTGTTAAAATAATTAACAATTAGAAAAATAAATTCCAATTGTTGCAATAGGATTTCAGTTGTCAAATTTTCACAAATGGGGTGAAAGGCAACATTTCTAAAGCAATGTTGAGTAATCAAATTAGAAAGGTGTTATTAAATGATTATGAAGAAATTAGGAGGAAACTTTATAAAGTCACTTTATGTTATTTAATATAAAGGAGGGACCCATGGTATTTTGACGTCCCATGGTATTCTAATGATAAAAGTTAAAAATAAAAATAAAAATTGGAGCTTACTTTTGGCATGCATTGATTATTTTTCTAAATTGATATAGTGAGCTCTCAAAGCTTCAAGAAAAAGGGCGAAGATCTTATTGAAGATTAGTTTCAGTAGTGCAACAGATCTCCCCTAGTTAGTCAAGATTGGTTTCGATGGTGAGACATATCCACTCTAGCTAGTCAAGAAGGAGGAAGCATCCATATTCCTCATAGGTACTCATATTAAAGGAAAAATTACATTTGTGTTGGAGATCGAGGGAGTTTTAGGGAGAATGGATTCATCTATTTGTTAGCAGCTTTGGATGCCAAATTTCATTGAGGGAACTATCTTGGGGAGGCAAAATTGTAGGAGAAGTTGAATCTCTTTGAGGAGGCTTAGTTTCATATTGAAAGGCCGAGCTTATTGAAATTAACCCTTTCTTGTATTTTGTATCTACTCTGTAAAATCCATTAAAGATTGTATGTTCCTTCACCCCATATGCCCCAAAGGCATATATATATATATATATATATATATATATATATAGATAGGCAAGCTAAGGCATTAATATTCCTCCTTAATCACCCACTTGATTTTGTAATCTAGTAAACCTTTGATTTTATATGTTTGGGAACCTATTTCAAACTCTATTGCATAGGTTTTTTGAATACCTGTTTTCGGATATAGTAGCACCTAGATGGGAATCTAGTAGCACAGGTTTTCTGAATACCTGTTTCCGGATATAGAGGTATTGCTTCCGTATATTTTCTCTGTCGGGCGAGCCGATTTAGGCACCTAGATGTACTCAATATACTGCATAATAATATAACTCTTTGAATAGCTGCACTAGTTTTCCCGCATTGGGTTTTTCTGGGGACATTTGTCCAAAAACAACACTGCCACTTGCGTGCTTGTTTTCTTTCAGTTGATGATCTGTAGATGTTGTGATTGTATTGTGTTCATTTCGGTATTTAACTGTGTTAAATAACTTGTAAGAATTTAGACAAGTAGTAGAAATAAATTAGCAGAATACAGAATAATTTTCTACGGATAGACTTAGAAAATTCAACATGTTATCATAGCGTGGTTGCAGATCACAGGAAAATTGAAGGCCTCAGCCGAGCAGAGCATTTCCAGCAGATTCTACGGTCCTGAGTGACAGAGCTGATCCTTGTAGAAGGCAACAGAGGAAGGAGTGACGCAGAGGGATTGCGTCATCAGTCTGGGCCAGAGAGAGGCCAACGCAGAGGGTGAGGGAAGCAGAACCAGGCTCACGCAGAGCCACACAGAGGCCAGGAGGGCCGACGCAGTTGGCTAAGGGAGCTGATTTGTTGGTGCTGGTATTGCGTAGAGCCAAGTAGCTCAATCCTTTAGTTTTTGGGGCATAGGAGGTTGTGGGCAGTTTGCGGAGGGAAGCTGGTGGGGTACTGTGGTCAAAACAATACCTAACAGGGTAAGACCAAGGTGGAGAGAGTTGTTGCCGAGGTGGATTTCTAGCCAAGGAATCCGGATCAGTGTCAGACTATTGGAGTGGGGCAACTTGACATTGGCAGAAGGATTTCCAGAAGGGAAATCGAGACGGAGAGGGAGTCAAATTGAGAACTTCCAAACGGGAAGTTGAGAGACTCAGCAGGAGTCGAATAGAAGACTTCTAGGAGTTAAGTAGAGAGACTCAGAGGAATCGAAAGAAGAGCAACAAGATGGTTGTGAATGGGTTGAGAGATTAGGATAGGCTGGACGGAGCGTCCAACTCTGTGGTCTGGAAGGCGAGGATCTTGTCCATTCTAGACAGACATTGCATCAAGGCCTTCGTCTCGAGAGTAATAGCTATCCCAGTTGACCCGACAGCTAATGAAAGGTACGAGGAGGCAATGACTACGACTATGTGCATCATCCTTGATGGGATCTAGGATCATGTGGTACCACATATTGCCGAGAAGGAAACGACAGAGGAAATGTGGGATGCTTTGAAGACATTGTACCAACATACTTTTGTGCAGAGGAAGATGCTCCTGGAGAATCAGCTAAGGGCATACCAGATACAAAAGGGAGAGTAGATAGATGTCTTCTTCGGTCGATTGAAGGAGATTCGTGACCAGCTAACTTCCATAGGGGCCACCTCGGATGAAGAATTGATGGTGTGGACCACACTGAACGCAGTCTAAGTGGATTGGGAGGTATTTGTCTAGAGCATACTGGGCAGGACGAGCGTTCCGAATTGGGAGGACCTGTGGGCGACTCTTCGTCAAGAAGAGATCAGATGGCTGACCAAGGCAGGGAGTAGTGACAAAGGGGTCAGAATCAAGGAGGAAGAAGGATGCGGCTCTAGCATTTGCGGGAAAGCAGGAGAAGAGGAAGAAGAAGGACCTCTCCAAGGTCAAGTGCTTCCATTATGGGGAATTGGGTCATTTTGCGAACCAGTGTCCAAGGAAGAAGAGTAAGGGAGAGGCTTCTGACTCGAAGGTAGTACCAGCGAGGGCAGAGAAAGAAGTCGAGGAGAATGACGATTGTGCCATGAGTGCTCATGTGCCATTTGAGAAGTGGGGAGACATCGAGCTGTAGTCAGACGAATTACAGGCGATGAGGGGCAGGATCCTTGAGGTACCCAACCTCTTGGATTATATCTTGCTACGGGAGCCCCGAAGAGGAGTAGCAGGACTAGTAGATGTCGGTAGAGACAGATGCGGATGAAGCGACAAAGAGTGCTACAGTGCAGGAGTCCCCGGATAGCGCGAGGCTAGCAGGCTGCAACAGTGTGAGAGGCACGGGAGTGTTGCACTAGTGCAGGATGGCACAGAGGGTTGCAGTGGTGCAAGGTGCAGGGCGTTGTTGCAGCAGCGCAAAGGTCAGTAAAGGGAGCACTTGTTAGCGGCAGAGGGAGCTTCAGCATCGGGAGTGTCTCTAGCTTGACAGGGATGTCAAAAGTTGGGTGGATTAGTTACTTACTTCTCAGTAACTGAGTTGCAGTGTAGTAGCAGTATGCAGTGGCACGATGCAGCATGATGAGAGGGGGATGCAGTGCTAGGAGTATGGACCAACAACAACACGGATGCAGAGGGAGCTGCCGTACGGATGCAGCAGTGGCATAGCCATGGGCCAGTACAAGATGTAGCAGTGCAGTGGATGTTGGGCGGGGAGACCTAGCATCAACATAAGGACCGGTGCCGGATAATCAGGGTGATACTTAGTCAGGAGTATTACTAGGTCACAGTCCTCGCTAAGAGGGATTGATGATTTGGGGTGGCATCAGATGTGCTCTAGCCATGAAATTTGGTGAAGAGGCTAAAGTGCATGATATCTTCAAGACCTAGAAAGGGTTTGGGCAGATTCTAACCAGTTTGGAAGATATTAAAATAATTAATATTTTTAATGGAGTTCCTAAGTCTAAACTTAGGAAAAATAAAATATTAATGGGTATTAATATAAAACTGGGTTAGAATGTTCCAAAAGTCATGGATCAAGCCAAATCTAATCTTAGTCATTGATTAGAGATATAATCTTGGCCGTTGAAGGACCAACGAGAAAAGTATAAGATGAGGCTTGAGGGTCAGTTGGAGAACACACCAGACTGATCAGTCATTCATTTTGCTAGAGCAGGGTTGTTAAGAAAAGTTGAATCAGTGATCAGTAGCGAGGGGTAGTGAGTATGTTATGAATATAATTCAGCTTCAGGCAGCTCTAAAGATAAGGGGATTTCCAGCAAGTTGGTCTGAGATCTTAGCAACCCTTCTAGATGAATATGGCCTTAAAGCCTACATAGATAATGAAGGTTAGGATGTCATTCCTTCTAGATGAATATGGCCTGAAAGCCTACATAGATAATGTGGTGGCATTTCCCCAGGATGCAAACTAGCTCAAGGAATACAAGAAGGAAATAAAGGAAGTGAAGAGGTTGATCCTAGATGGAGTCCGAGATCGTATAGTCTAACATATACCACCGAGGAAATGGCCAAAGAGATGTGGGATGTTCTCTCCATGCTATACCAGGGTACTTACGAGCAGCAGAAGATGAACCTGGAAAAAAAGATGAGATGCATCAACATGTTGAAGGGGGAAGGCATAGGTCCCTTCGTCATCAGGATTCAAGAGGTCTGAGACCAACTTGCTAGAATGGGGTTGTTAAGATGCCGTTGAGAAGGAAGATCTAGCTTTAGGCAGCCCTAAAGATAAGGGCATTTCCAACCCTAAAAATAAGGGCTTTTCAAGCCCTAAGTCTCCTTCTATGGCCAGTTCAATTGATACACCAATAGATGTTGGTGCCACCGTAAATCGGGTTTCTAAGCGCAAGTGGACCGCCCTGGATGAGGATGATGATTGGCAAGTTGGTCTCAGACCTCTTGAATCTTGATGACGAAGGGATCTATGCCTTCCCCCTTCTGCATGTTGATGCATCTCATCTTTTCTTCCAGGTTCATCTTCCGCTGCTCGGAAGTACCCTGGTATAGCGTAGAGAGAATGTCCCACATCTCCTTGGCCATTTCCTCGGCCGATATATGTTAGACTATATGATCTTGGACTCCATCTAGGATCAACCTCTTTGCTTTCATCATTTCCTTCTTGTATTCCTTGAGCTGGTCTGCATCCTGGGGAAATGTCACCACATTATCTATGTAGGCTTTCAGGCCATATTCATCTAGAAGGAATGACATCCTAACCTTCATTATCTATGTAGGCTTTCAATCCATATTCATCTAGAAGGAATGACATCCTAACCGTCCAAATGACGTAGTTGGAAGCTCCATCCAACATATCCTGATCACTAAGCCTAGTTGTGGCCATCTCTGATCAAGTTGAAAACTCCCTCTTTCCCTCTACTTGGCTGTGTCTTTGCTACTCACATTCCATTCTAGAATGCATAGATCTGCTAGCTGCTACTGCCAATCTGCTTGGAAAAATCGAACTTTTGAGACTCGAAGTTCCCTGAGAGAAATTTTCCCTCTGTATTTGCTTTTCTCTTCCGCTCGACGCTGGTCTTGCTAGTGCAAAACCCTCTTCATCCAACCAAGCAATTTGCTTAATGAATATCTGAGTTGGTGCTGCTCCCTTTGACTACTAGAATCACTAACCCGGACAATTCGACTTTTCTGCAACCCTGCAATTGAAAATCAAATTCCTACCCCAGCAATTTGGCCTGCTTGTTTGAGCACTACGTTGCCTCTAAGAATTTCGGCCTGTTGCTCCCTCTGAGCAGCAAAATTCTTTCCTCCGCTTCTGAGCTTCCCGGCTAATCACTTATGCTCTGATACCATGTGAAAATTTCAAAACTTTAATCCTATTGCAGCAACTGGAATTTATTTTTTCTAATTGATAATTATTTTAACAATTTATCTTCTATGTCAAATATCAAATAAATCACACTGCAACCTTCACCAACAAAACTGAGGAAATAATAGCTCTAGAAACTAAGAAAATACTAGAACACACACAATAAAAATAACACTGTTATTTTTGGACAATTGTTCGCGAAAAAACCCAACTTGGGAAAACCAGTGCAACAGCCGAGGGTTTTTATTAATAAACAATTGTGAAATTTTGACTGTAATTTATGGATGCCCAACTGGCAATCCAAACAACAAGAAAATATGGCCAAAATTATTTAAGGGAATTTCCCTTCTTCGACAAGCAACATCGACACAACTTTCCTTCAGAAAACTCGTCCTCCAGGATCCTTTGCATCAGCCTCTGCGCAGACCCTTAGACATTTAACCCCAAAACTGCCTCTACTGAGGTTGTTCTGCCTGTCTCTGCTGAGGAAACTGATTCTCCAGTCCTCTGGAAGCTTAATCTATTTTTTCCTACAGCCAAATCAGATTGCTTTTCTAAAGCAATTGCACAGTCCTTTGCGCTGCCTCACTAGGAATAACTCCGCCTCCTTGCAGCTGCCTCTCTTCATATCTAGAAAACTTCCTCCGGATCACTGTCTCTGACCCTCACTGAAGCTCGAAATCTCCGGCAATTGACTGCTGCTACTCTAGAAAATCGGATTCTGCAAGTGACTCTGGTGTATTCTTCATCACCACATCGATCCCTTCTTATATCTCCCTGTTGGGACTCCAGTGGACAAGATTAAATCTTAATCGATGACTCAGATTTTTTTGTATCAAACCGTGTGAGTTTCTAGAGAATTCTCACCTTGCCTTGATTAATTTTGATTAATTAACCAATTTTCCTAAGTTTAGACTTAGGAAATATTAAAAATTTGGTTAATAATCTAATTAAGTCATCTCTAGGTGGAATTTCTAGAAACGGTTTCTAGGTTTTGGAGATCTCATGTATTCTAACCTCTCTACCAAATTCCATGGCTAGAACACATCCAATGCTACAGAAACTAACACCATTGACATTAAATAATTAAATTAATTGATCCCCCTTTTTCCGACTATAGCCTACAACAATCAGCTAGTCGACTATGTCATTTTTGAGAAGTGTATCACATGGAAAGAGACATTACATTCCTCCCTTCCAAGATTGCTTTCCCTCAAACAATCTAGACTTTGGATATCAATACCTGGATCCCAAATATTCCTATAGAATGCTCCAACATATATCTGATGTACCCTCCTACACAATTGACAGCAACATCACTATCACATTCTACCATACCGTGAAGCAATCCACTATAATGTAAACCATTGCTTATAAAAATCCCTGGGGAAGTTGAAGGGCATAAGGTAAGATAAGATAATTTTATTAATATTTTTGGGTGACCACAAAAGTAGGTTAGTGGGACTTGTTACACATAATCTAGCAGACCCCTATCTAAGTGAAAACCTAAGGGACAAGTACTAGACTAGGTGACAACAATGGCACAATGACCCACTGTTACCTTGGTCAATATCTCCTGTTCTTTACAAACTTTCGCCGATGAGAGCAGTCCCGGTATGAAAGGGAATCACTTAGAATGAATAGATCAATGATTCAGGTATGATGTGATTCCACAAAGATCATTCAAGGAGAGACAATAATGGCTTAATGCTTCAAAGGAGCTAAAATGCTCTACAAGAAAGACCTTGAGATTCAAGACTTAAGGTTAAGAGGTATGCAATAATGATAGGTATTCCTAAGATTAAGACTCCATGTGATGAGGTAGGACCTCTCAAATAAGTTGTATATGATGGTTTAGCAATTCTAATAAGCTCCTTGCTTCCTTTGGAAGACTTAGGAAATACTTGTGCTAGACCTATGGTTTTATGAATACTCTGTTAGAAAATTAGAAAGGCAAAAATATTTTCCTTATATTGATAATTACTTGTGATATTGTTATGTTTTCTTATGTTCCTTTTTTATCTTTAGTTCATCAAGCAACTACCAAAACAGTATCCAAAAGATTACAGACACTAGATGTAGGAGGACAACTAGGGAAAAACCCCTATCTAGGGAAAAAGCCAGTCAAAAACTCTTCCTTTATTATTTCACGAGATGATCCAAGACTTATTGACCTAGACACAGACTTCCTCGACACCAATTCAGCCCTTTCTTCCTTGTGTAGATGATAACCTTTCCATCAACAACTTCAACCTAGCAGCATCAACTTCGACTTAGCAACAAGAACTTCAACTGAGTAGTTAACCTAACAAAAACTTCGACCCAATAGTTAGCCCAACAAAATTTCGACCCAACAGAAAGACTTCGATCCAGTAGTAGTACTTTGACCCTCCAGTAATAGACCAGAAACTCCACACGTGTGAGAGAGAGATGACCCAAAAACTACGATCTTCGATCTTATCCTTTCTAGCAATTCTCCTTCTTCTCTTGGAATTTCACACTTTTTCTGCCTCATTCTCTTGGATATCGAACTTGTGAGTGAGTGTCTCCAAATGAATTCAAACTGCCTGTATATTTACCCTTTTGGTGAGGTCGGAAATTCTCCTTCTTGTCTTGGAATTTCGCACTTTTTCTGCCTCATTCTCGTGGATATCGAACTTGTGAGTGAGTGTCTCCAAATGAATTTGAACTGCTTGTATATTTACCCTTTTGGTGAGGTTGAAGTACTCTGTTTGAGGTTGACTTGATCTCCTTGAGGCCGACTTGGTGTCGAGGTGACGAATGAATTATTTGACTCAATAATAAATATTTTTACATGATTCAAAAGCCCAAGAAGGGTCTCTTTAAATGGACAATGAATCTAATGACTCTAGAATAAATTGTAGAATTCCTCAATGGGGACTTTGACTTAAAACATGATGACTCGAGCATGAAACCCATATTTTAATAAGTGATAATAATAATAATAATAATAATAATAATAATAATAAATCTCTTTTTCTTTCTTTTGATAAATACATTTCATTATGATTCAAATATAATTTATGAAGACTGAACCTAGTTACATTCTTCAACACGTGCTCTTAACTAGGGAGGTATTCATACTTACATATACAAGTACATGGAAGATCTCGAAACACATGAAACATGATGAGTTTAGGCACTTACGGTGCCACAGACTAGATTCCTGATCAGGGCAATCTGTCTGAGAGGAACTAAGATGGACTAAAGCTTTCAGCTAATCTAGGTACCATTAGGCCTACTTGCTAACCATCAACCCAGGGAACTAGGTGCATAAAGCTAGGTCAGAGCTCTATGACCAACACCACCCTCCCTACTGCTTCAAGAACTAGGCATCAACACATATGTCGGCCAGATGTCCTCCCAGGCATTTTACACACTCAATGCCTCGACACATCAAATCTCTCTAACCTCAAGCATGCTTTTCAAGAACTTCGAGAGATTTACCTGAATAGTCAGAACCCCAATCAGTAACAACCCTTCGAATACACATGAGTAAACACAAACCTTTGGGGTCTTCAAACATCTAGATGTTGCCTTGCAATTCATCACAGTAGGACTTCGTGGCTTCCCAAACAAATCTTGACAAAGGTTTCCTCAATCATTCATCTTCCTTTCCTACTTCACATGCAGTAATCAAATCTTGCTTTCATTCTTTTAGCAGCACCTCAATAGTCATTCTCCAATTTTTTCTTCAAGGTATCCATCATGGCTATAATATGCCCTCCCTCTCAACTCGGGAGATATACTCTTGCTGTTGTCCATGCTCCATCTTAACTTAGGGAGATCAACTTCTTTCTATGACATCGGATAATCTTTCGTGGCTTCTATCCTTCTTATCAAAGTCATCTTTATCATCATCATTCATATAACTACCTTCATCATGCTTATCAATCAAATCCACTTTACTTACAGATATCTGCAACATATTGAAGATTATGTACCTGCACAACTTAGACAAGTACAATCACATACATACATATAGAAGCATGAAGTAAACCATATCATAATCATATCATAATGGAAGCATTAGACTTTAGACAACAAATACCTAAACTTAGTTAGGTTCACAAGCAATAAGAGACACATACTTTTATACTTCAACTTCTTTTGCTCGGGTTAGGTTATAACTCCTAGATCACATGAGTAACTTAATCAGTCTTATTATATCTACGACCTCAATATTTCTTCCAGATAGATGGCACAGTCTACTATAATATATTGCAAACCGTAGAAGCAATTCAAACATGTTCGCTTACAAGGCATCTAACAACTTTCGATTTCATATATTAGACTTCTACTAGGATTTAATGAAAACCCTAGATTCCATGCATGAGACACTAAGCCTTAGATGTCAACAATCACAACACAATCTAAGGATTCAACTAAATGACCAACTTCAACTAGGGTTTGTTGTCAACCTGTTGAAGCCTCGAAAATCGGGTCAACAACAAGGGGGATACCCGCCCGGTTTGGACCTTGGTTGGCAACTCCTTATTCGTTTGGTATAGCGGGTCCCACTAGGGATAATGGGACCAGTTTCCCAATCTATGAGTGTGTGTGTGTAGAATTTGATGTTGCTGATCTAACAGTTCCTATTTAAGATATTCTAATTCTAGTTTTATTCTAATTCTATGCTATTGTAATCTAATAAACAACACATCTAAATCTATACTAACCCGGGATGCAATTCTTCTATTATGCGATCTAAAGAGATTTCAAATAACAACTGGTAATAAAGATCATTCAGCGATTACAAGAAAGGAAATCAATAAAGATGAACCACGTCGCATAAAAAGTTAGACGAAACAGTTGTGAAAAACATATCGCATAATGAGCTATTCATACATTAAGCATAAATAAATGACTATCACCTTACAAAAGTGCCAAATGATAACTCAGGCATTCATGCAATAGTACATAAACAACTAAAAACTGTATCACTTTAACATATAAGCAGAAATGGTCAAGAGATAAAAGTACCATTAAGCATAAATAAATAGCTATCACCTTACAAAAGTGCCAAATGATAACTCAGGCATTCATGCAATAATACATAAACAACTAAAAACTGTATGTCACTTTAACATATAAGCAGAAATGGTCAAGAGATAAAAGTACCATTTATGACTAGTTCTACTCATAAGCTTCAAGCGACAATTATTTATCTCTCCTTGCTCTAACATCCACTAAGAGTACATAAGTGCAACATTAGTAACAGATATCAAATGCAAACATCAACAAATCTTGATCCATTCATTCACCAAAACCTCCTCTGAGGGTGCAAAAGTGCATGTTCTGAGGACAAGTTTTTGATAAATTTCTGGACCCTTCTCTAAATGCATGAGAAGGGTTTAAATACTACTTACTAAATCTAATAATAACTTATTTACAAAAATTTAGGATGCGGTTTAAATGACCGCCCTTTTTCTAAGCAAAATTAAAGCGAAAATTGAATCCAGAACTAAACTACTTCTGTATTTGGTCTTTAAAACTGCATGTATGCAGCATCGGTTTAAGGAGAGTCGGCTGGCTGACTTCTGCTTTTAACTGAGCTGAGAAAACGGAATCGATGAGAGCTGGTGCCATCTTTTCGGCTGCATTTATGATACACTTAACAGTCATCCACTGGCTATGCGGCTTCACCAAGTATGCCCAGTAATATTCCCAATTTAACCTGTTCAGCCCTTGAATTGCTTTTGCCTTTTCTTGCGCTCTCTGTTTCCATTCTGCCTCTAGTTGTAGTTTGTTTGGTAAATATCCTGGGGTGGTTTCTGCCATCAAATTTGCCCTGTGAAAATTCTCATTTACACAATCAATAAGATTGCTTGCTGCCATGGCTGCTGTTTCTGCCGCTTGTTCTGCCTCCCTGATTTGATCGTCCCATTTGTTAAAGAGCAGTTGTTTATGGTTCTCATTTATTCTTGGTGCGCCTGCTCTTTTTTCCTCATCTTCATCTTGCCAAGCCAACTACTCAGTCACCCGTTTATTAATCAGATCATAGTCACTTCGTAAATCGACCACTTGATTAGTGATCTTATCACTAATTTCACAATAATAACTCCACTGTGATATTTTTTGGCTCAACACTTCTTGCTGCTGTAGTAATTGTTCATTCGAGGAAATAGATTTCGAAATAAACTCTGTAAGCTTAAGGTCGTCTTTGTGCATCTCTTGTAAATCCTGTAACTGCTTTCCTTTCTCATCCAAACTTTTCTGATATCCTATCTGCATTTGCTGGAAGTCCTGCTGTAACCTTTCAAGATGTTTCTGTGTTTCATTATTGGTATTGGCTTGTTGCAATTGTTGTTGCAGTACTTGTGATGAGCCCCAAATTTTGGTAACATTTTGGGCTCATTTGGCCTACTTACCTTGCTCAACCCTTCATTTTTTATCACTTATGCATCATTTCTTAGTATATTCATGTTATTTGTAGGAAGGAGGGCAGTCATTATGCCTATGTGGCTAATACATGTTTATTTCAGGTTTTTTGACATTAAATGGAGCAAAAGCCACGCAGATGGAGGCAAGGAGACAACCAAGGTGGCATTGCGGGTTTATAGGAAGGTTGTCCACAGCCTTGAATGACCTTCCTCGTGATCTCCACCCCAAGTCCGAGCTCCAACAGCTATCACCACCGAGCTAGAAGGCAGCCAACGGATTCTACAGGAACAACAGTTTACTTTTAGTTGGACAGCCAAGCCCCACTAATTTAGGAGGCCAGCTTGGCCCTCATAATGTATAAATATTGAGGCTGTAGCCTTCGATGGGGACTTTTGAACCTTTGTTGCAGATTTTGAATCACGAGCTATAGCTCTGTTTTGCTCTTTGTAAGCCATTTTTAGCATGTTGTTAGACTTATGATTATGATCTTTTAATAAAAGGCAGGCAGATTTGAGTTCAATTCTGAGTTCTTAGAGGAGCTATAGCTCTCAGGTTTGGGCCCAACCTGAGAGCAATAGGCCTCATTTCTTTGTATTGTTACTTGTCTTTCCTTTCAGCATTTCATTTCTTTGCCTTGACATGCATTTGGAAAACACAGTTTGCTGATTCGAATTTCTTGATGTGATTAAGTAGGTTAGTTTTATGGATAAAGTGCTTTCAGCAGTTTAGATTAGAGTAGGAGGATTAGAATTCATCAGAGCTCCAAGAAAAGGTTGATCGTACACTCACTTCCACCTCTGTTTAGAGATTGGGAGTGTAGACCGTGCCAACCACCAAAAAACACAGTCTTACATGTTCATGCAAGCTTTGAAGTCATATTTCCATTGGTTGGCTTTCAGTTAGAAGTGTCCATGCATTTAGATCTTGAGCAATAACTCCTTGTTTCAGCACCATGCACGATTTCTCTCTTAACTTACATCGCTGTTCTTTGGTTTTTAATAAAACAGTTAGAATAGGTTGATGAATTCTCGGTTTTGTGCAAGACAGAGGTGATTTGTTTCATTTACACTGCGCAGCACCACTCTATCACTTCCTTATCCTTCTCAGCCGTGCCTAAAGCCATCCCCTTACCTTCCAGCTAGATCCTTTGCCCACCAACTCTTCTATTATCCACGTTGTTTTATCTTTTCGACCTTCCATTGCCTCTACCCTTCTATCGACCAACCAGCTTTACACACCCCCTCTCCATCTCATCTCTCTGTCCATAAGCCATCACGAGCTCCCCTCTCATCCTCCCTATCCACCCATACAACTCATTCACTCCTCCATCACCCAAAACTCCGACTGCAGAACATCCTGTAGAAGTTAGCAGACTTCCTGTAGAAATCTCGAGCTTCCTGTAGGATCCCCTGCAGACATCCTGTAGAAGCTTGCAAAGACGGTTGCCAGGCACCTGAACGTTGTGAACTTCTAAGGAATGATGTTAGGGATCCCCTGGAACCTCTCAGAGTCCTCCTGACCTTTCCCAAGCCTTCCTCCCCTTGAACTACCCCTGCACAGTCAAGACTCAATAAGAAGCACAGTCATAATAACTCCAACCACCTGAGCAAAAATACAAAAACATGTTCTCTTCAGATGAAAGTAGTTTAAACTCATGCATCTCATCTCACTAGAAGTAATGGCATCATTTTTCAGAAGTTGCACTTCCACCATTGCATCGTAAGGATTAAGCTGGTCAGATTAGGGTTTACTAGGGTTTCCATGTTTGGTTGGCTTTCAGTTCATTCTTGCAAAGTAGGTTAATCTCCTTTGAGATAGCTTTCGTTCATCACTTAAAAAGCTTCTTCTGAGAACATATAGAAGTTGGCTTGAGCCCTAGCGGACTTGTGCTAGCTGACCAAGTGACAGCGGCGACAAGAGCTAGTACTTGTGCATACAACATCGTCGCTTCCAAGTTTGTTACGAACTACCGGGTTGATAAAATTAGAGAAGGAAGCTCCAGGAGTTGTAGCATTATTGCTACAATACTGGAGCCCACCAACTTGTATCTGATCTTCTCGTTCTTTTAACAACTGCTGTACTTCAGATGCTTTATCAATAGTCGCAGAGGCATATGTTCCTGCGATCTGAGATAGTTTGGTGAGATTTTCAGTTGGATTGCTAGTGGGATCTTTCCACAAGACGTCTAATTGTTCTACGTCTTGAGAGAGTGTATTTTCCAATTTCCTTTTCTTTCTCTGTCTTCTTACCACTGCTTTATGCTGTGGGCTATAAAATATATCCAGAGGGGGAATTTCTTCTATGTTAAATATAAGCTCAGAAGATGGGGCAACAGGAATATGCTCCATATCTGAGACATTGCTGACTATTGTTGTGACTACTTCTTGTGGTACCTGCGTATTTCTCACAGGTGTTTTTAGGGCTTGTCCTTCAAGATTGATCAGTTCGTTGAAGGTTTCCCATTATTTATCTAATTCGGTTGTGACTGGAGGTGCTTCAATGATGAGAGGAGGAGGATCTCTTTGCAGGGAGGCAATAACCTGTTGTTGTAGAAGTTCCATTGACTGAGTAGTATCCTTAGCTGACTCTTCGCTCCTATCCTGGTCATTTCCGGATCTTTTAGAGTGTTCGGGCATTTCTTGTTCAGACTTGGATTTAGATTCGTTAGTGCTTGAACTCCCACTGAGACTAACGCTTGGAGTTGGTTCTCTTGCGGACAGTCGTAGTTTCTCTAGACGAATACTGGTTAATCTTCTTTCTCTGTATATCATGAACTTTTGAAAATCTTCTGGAGACAATTGCAAGTGGGCTTCGCGCAAAATCTCTTGAAGTGTGCTTTTCTGTTGGAATATATCATCAAATAAATCCTTTTTCCCAACGAACACTTTTATCTTCACTGTAGTTGTGAAATTCTGGGCAACCTCATTCGGGTCAAATGGTATTCCCGGGAATTTGAATAGTTGTAAACATGTCATATTCTGTACTTCAGTGAGCGCGTGACCTACATCAAATAGCGAAAAGGCCCCACAGGCTACAGGAAACTGTGGCCATATAGCCTTCTTTTTGTCCTTTAAGTCTTTAGTTAGGCCACCTTCTCCATAGGTTTGATATGCAATCTCTCGAGCTAGGAGTTTATCGGGGATATACAGAGGTAGAACATGAGGGGGTGCAGTACTTCCAAATACCCTAACATAAGTGAACAATTCCTCTCCGAACCATCTTGCGACGGAGAGGATGTCTACCTGTGCTTCAGGTGAGCACCTCGGGGGGTCTTTATCATACAACATTCTAGACAAGGGCAGCATAATTCCATGACAAATTTGGCAAAAGTATGGAGTGAACTGGGAGTCCCACAATTCCTTATGATAGACATGAATGGGTAAGGGGTCTTGAGTTGTCCACTTCCAACCCATAACAGGAAACTTAGAAACATAACATATTGAATCCATAATATATGCAGAGAGGTAAAAAGGAGGATAAATCCTTTGTGACGTAGCTCTTTTAGACAGGTAACTGACAATAGCCGTGATTAGGTTATCAGATAAAATTTTGGCCCAATCTACAATAGCGGCATTTGTGGCAACATCTAGTAACGGTAACCATTCGGATGAAAATTTGTTGATGTCTGGCATTCTAAATATTCTACAGAGCATGGCAACAACAAAGCTAATGGGGAGGTAAGGGAACCAATACTGAACATATCGTGTTTATCTTTCTTGAGCGGTTCGTCTTTCCTGGACCAATCTTTGGTGGTTTCTGACAGGTTCTGGTTCTCCTTTACGAATTTCTCTATGAATTGCGTGTTATAAGTTGCCTGTGGCTCAGGCAGATGATACATGAGCTTTAAATCCTGCGCAACGAATGAACCGATGAGTCCTTGACCATGAACCTTGAACTGTCTATTTTTGATTTCTGCGCTATCAAGTATCCACTTGACCATATCTGTGTATGGGAGGATTTTTGGCCTCGCTGCTATCTGATGTAGGAATGAGCAAGCTAGCTCTGTTAGGGTTGCTTCAGAAGAACTCTGTGAGCCCGCAACAGCAGTAACTTCCATTACTCTGGGGTTCTCCTCTTCGAGTAGCCTATACATGCCTTCCCACGTAGCTATTCCCGCGTCTCTGTTACAAGCCATGTCTGTATACAAAGGTGCCATTTCCTTTTCTTCGGAGCTCGGGGCTTTGTTTTTCTTTCCCATTTCAATCCGCGTATTGCTTTGTATCGTCCTCCGTTCTCCGTTCCTGCAATTCACAAGTAAAGTAGAAATGAATGACCAGGGAGGGTGATGGGAGAGTTTTAAATGCCGCAGACATACCAAATACACCACCTTACGTGAAGTGATTCTTCGAAAAGCACGCATTCATATTCTATTAATAACTGACAACTAACTCCTTTATTAGCATTTAAAGCGCATAATCATGTGTCAGCTTATGGAAAATAGCTTTTCTTGAATATCGTGCCCGAAAGATCTGCGATGGAGTGATTTTGCGATTTGCTTCGCAACATCGCAGATCGCACCATCGCATATCGCAATATCGCAGCATCGCAACATTGCTCACACAACATCGCTATGTTGATCTGGCCTGACATCGTAATCATTGCTTTATCGCGAGATCGCAATATCGCAGATCGCAGGAGTTTTATGTATAACAAATTTCGTTAACCTGTTTCCTGCGATATGCGATCTTGCGATCGGCGTCATCGCAAATCGGTAAATTCTGAAGTATTTCATATAAGTTTTGCTGAATGCGACGCGATATTTGTTCAATGCCACGATCTTGCAAATGCCGGGATTGCACTTGAATGGTGGCATCCTACTACCTTTTTTACGATGCGATTTTAAAGAATTTTCCCTTATCATAAACTTAGATTTTAAGTGTTCAAAGGAGTTTCCTAAGCTTATGATGGTAACTTTATTTGCGGAAAAGGAATTTAAGCACTACTTTTGCTTTTCCTAGATTTTAACTAAGGGTCCCCACACATTTAGCATTTCGAATGATACTTAAATGAGAGGGGGGGTGTTGCTAGTCACAACACAACCTTAGATTTTATCGTTATCATCATATCCTAGAATATCAAACTTCTGCTAGGGCCTAGTTACAAACCCTAGAACTTATCAACAAATAGGTTAGCACGTATATCTAGGATTTCTTTATCATGCACAAGCATATTACATTAACATCCCTTTGGTAAGCCCAAGACACAAATATCAATACATTTAAAGTCAGACATATAACGGGCTAGGGTTTTCATTCAGATGGACAAACATACACCTAGGGTTTCATTCCTAGGACATCATCTTAGCTAAGATAAGGGTCCTGCTTATAAGCCCTGCCAAACCCTAAAGACCGAGGGTTTCAACACATAACACAACAATCCCTAAATTTCCAAAAACTCCAAAGGTGTAGGATTTCAACACACAGACATTATTATCCAAGCCTAAAGGACTAGGGTTTCCATAACAATACCAAAACCTTAAACATGACGTTACCATCAAAACACCAACCATCAAAAGAACAATATTTTCTAGATTTCATGAGTAACCCTAAGACTGGGATTTTCATATTAGCATACCTTTAGGTTAGGGTTTTACAAAGAACCTATTAGGGTTCCACAAACATAATGATTTTAATGAGGGTAGATTCAATCTAATGATTAATCTCCCAAACAAGAATTTCTATGATTCAAAGGTCTTAGACATAACACTTGTTAGTAATGTAAAGCAGATTTATTAGAATGAATGAATATACCTTTCTCATGAAGAGAACAAGGCTTATGGTCTAAAACATGCTTTTAAGTTGTTTTCTAGACAAACCTTGTAGGACATCAATAGAACTTCTATCATGCTTTGTCTTGTGAGATCTCCTCCATAGTCTTTGAGTATATCAACAAACTTTTCCTAAATAAGGAAAATGTGAAAAGAAATTGGGTAAGATACTTATCTTTGGAAAAATGGTGAGGGCTCCCTCTTTATCCAATCTCAAGGGATACCTATAACTTTAACAAAACAATTCAACAATGTTTTTCCAAAGCATGTTAAACCTACAACTACTAGAAATCAAAATAGAAAACAATTCAAAAACTTAGAGTAGAAGGACTTAGTAGTATAAGTCCTTTATTTTCGATTCTTCGGTCTTGTGCTTCTTTGGAGATCCTTCTTCGGCAACATTTACATGATCCCTATTTCTCTTTCTATTTCTCGGATTCTCAGGACAATCACTTTTACAATGAGCCATCTTGTGACAATTGTAGCATTCAATTTTGGATAGGTCTATCTTCCTTCTAGGTCCTTTAGACTTTCTGAATGATCCTTTCTTCTTGTGATGAGCGGAATAGGCATTTGAAACTCTCTTCATCATTCTCTTTGTTGCTTACTAGAGAAATTCTGACTTTTTCCTGATTGCATGCATTCCATAGTTGTTCGAATGTAGGAGTTTCCTTCCAACTGTTGAGACCTGATGAGAAGGCACTCCAAGATGTTGGTAATCCTAGAAGTGCAGTGATTACAAGCTCCTTTTCAGGTACTATCTCATTAATTGCCTGGAGTTCATCTCGGATTCTATCTATTCTCACAAAGAAGGATCCCACAATGTCTTCTTTTGTCATCTTTATAGATCTTAGTTCATCCTTGAGACTTTCTTTTTGACCAAGACTCTTGATAGTGAATTATTTGGATAATGCCTCATACATCTCTTGAGCAGAATCTATGTTGGATATATATGGAATGAGGTTATACTTTATTCCATCCACCATTAGTGTCATGGCCAATATTTATGTTTCTCTAAATTTTTCCTTTTTTGCATCACTTGACTCATTTGTAGGCTTCTTTACCTTTCCTTTGACTAGATCCAAAACTTTATTCTTCTCGAGGATGACGTCTATCCTCTTATTCTATGCCTTGTAGTTGGATGCTCCTTCTAATTTGTTTTCTCCCTTCATTGAGTTAGACATTGTTCTTGAAAATGGTAGACTTGACTTCTTATATGATCCTTTCGATGAAACTTCTTAAAACTCTCCTTTCAATAGATCTTTGAGCTACCTTTTCCCTCCTCCTTCACCTTAACTTTGATACCATGTTAGAAAATAAAAAAGGTAGCAAGATTTTCTTTATATTGATAATTACTTGTGATATTCTTATGTTCTTCTTTTATCTTTAGTTCATCAAGCAAATACCAAAATAATAGCAAAAAGATCACAGACACCAGATGTAGGCGGACAACTAGGGAAAAACCTCTATCTAGGGGAAACCTAGTCAACAACTCTTCCTTAATTATTTCACGAGATGATCCAAGACTTCTTGACCTAGACACAAACTTTCTCTACACCAAGTCAACCCTTTCTTTTTTCTGTAGATGATAACCCTTTCAACAACAAATTCGACCTTTCAGCAACAACTTCAACCTAGCAATTTCAACTTAGCAACAACAACTTCGACCTAGTAGTTAGCCCAGCAAAAACTTCGACCCAACAGTTAACCCAACAAAAATTCGACCCAACAGAAAGACTTTGATCCAGCAGTAGTACTTCGAACCTCCAATAATAGACCAAAAAATCCACACATGTGAGAGAGATATGACCCAAAAATTTCGATCTTATCCTTTCTTGCAATTCTCCTTCTTCTCATGGAATTGCACACTTTTTCTGCCTCCTCCTCTTGGATATCGAACTTGTGAGTGAGTGTCTCCAAATGAATTCAAACTGCTTGTATATATACCCTTTTGGTGAGGTCGAATTAACCCGTTTGAGGCCGACTTGATCTCCTTGAGGCCGACTTGGTGTGGAGGTGACAAATGATTTATTTGATTCAATAATAAATCTTTTTACATGATTCAAAAGTGTAAGAAGGGTCTCTCTAAATGGACAATGAATCTAATGACTTAGAATAAATCCGAGAAGTCCTAAATGGGGACTTTGACCTAAACCATGTTGACGCAAGCATGAAACCCATGCTTTAATAAGTGATAATAATAATAATAAATATCTTTTTCTTTCTTTTGATAAATACATTTCATTATGACTCAAATATAATTTATGAAGACCGAACCTAGTTACATTCTTCAACATAGTTGTGGGAAGAAACTCTTCCAAGGTACTCACTAGGTCAAGGCAAGGGAGGAGAATGGGTTTATTATGATTTATTCCAACGAATACTATGCTCATACAACCCTCAAGAAATTCCCTTAGTCTAGGAGAAACAAGATAGGGTTTCCTTTCTAGGGCGCACCTAGGGTACAATATTTATGGATAAGGCACCGTGAGAAATCCACCAAACTTGGAGATACTCTAGGCAAGACCCTAAGGAAGAGTCTTGTCTGCATGGAATCCCAAAATTCACTCTATAAAGGAATTTGTTTGATGCCCTAGCCTAGCCATCTCAAAAAAAGGCTCTGAAAATTTAAGGAGGAGAAAATATGGAGAGAAGAGGAGTTGATCACCAAGTTTCTTGTACCATTGCCTAGTCCTTTGGGCTGTGGAGTCTTGGATGCTCTTCAAGTTGGCCAAATCCATCCTTAAGGAGGCTAAAGGATGATGCCCTAGCTATCAACCTTTAACATTTACCCACTTAAGATTTATGAAGTTTTATGGAAGAAGACAAAATCATTTGCCATAAACGAGTAACATATGCAATTACCAACGAAATATATTTCTAAAAATGATTTTCAATAATTAGGGCACAATAGCATTTAACCTAGTTGCAACAATTCCTTACATTATACATTATTCCAAGAAAGTATTCAACAAGAAGCACTTACAAGATGACAATATGATATATCCATCTACAAATCATGAGATAGGTCCAAATAAGAATGAAAACTTCAGCTCCAAATGTCAAAATGCATCAAAGAATCTCCAATAGCTTCCAAAGAAAAAGTGCAAGTTCTTTTATAAGAGAAGAATTCAAGTGATGATGATGCTCTCACACAAATGAGAGCGAGTTTTGTTTTATTTATATGAGACCTTTGAGGTCAAATTTCTATTCTCAAGCCCCTAACATTATAAAAATGTGAAAATAAAGGCCTTGGTCACAAGCCAACCAAGTGACTATGATAAATTATGAATAAACCATCCAAGAGCTAGCCAAAAAGGGGACCCCATGTTGATGTAGGGCCTTTGGAGGGCCACATTGAGTTCTCTTTGTGCCAAGATGTGAGGGAGGGCTCTAAAAATCTCGAACAATGGGATGGCCCCTTTGTCTCCATGCAATACACCATCTGGGGCCACAAACTTTTTTTTGGGGCACAAATATTGGTCTAATGGGTCTCTAGTTGAAAGGAAAGCCTATACATTGCTCAAAATGAGGGCTTTGATGATGGTGCCTACCCTCCAAAGTCTCTAGAGTGGGACAAACCTCCTTTGGGCCTTGTATCAGCTGCCATAATCAAGTTAAGTCGGTCGGGGCATGCTGGTTCGAGTGCATCATCTTGTGAATAATGTGGGGCAATCAACAAATTGTTGAAGGTTCCGAGGGTGTCCATGGCATGAAATGACGCTCTAACATATGATGGAATCCCATGGCTCTAAATGCATCCCCAAGGGTGTCAATATGATCCTCTGGTGGGCTTGGGACCCAATTAAGTTGCCCAGGCTAGCGCATGATGAAACCACTTGCCAATTACATATAAGATCCAATGCGCTTCCTCACCATCAGGTACAATAATTCATTAGTGCATTTCAGTTAACCTAGCTTGTTAATCAAGGGCACATTGAGACTTCATAATGGGCTTCCCTTCCAAATTTGGGCCTTTAAACTTGTAATAGTGTTACCTCCCTAGGTAGGAGTGGGTAGTAAACAACCCTATTAGGTTGTCCCAGTGCCTAAGGGGAAAGGTAGGTCCAAGGTACATCCTTCAAATGATAGGGGTCACGTGAGTAATGATGCGGTAGATAGGGATACAGGGGTCTCAAAGGCCAAATGCCGTGGGTTCAAGGATGGTAATGATGAGGGATGTTCACAATCGTGGATACATGGGTTACCCTGGATTTTGTTTTTCCACCCTTCTTCATTTGCCTTTTTCCTTTTCTTGATTTTTTCTTTGTATTACTGCTTGGGGCTCTAGGGGAGGAGAGCATGTTGTGTATGGTATAAGCACTTATTACCCCCTTTAAGGTGGGGAAGTTCATCGCCCACCAAGGGTTGGGACGTGCATGGGTTCGTTAATGATGTGGGGGCAATCATGGCGCCTTAGGAAGTAGGGTAAAGGACATAATAAAGGGGTAGAGCTCATGTTTTGCTTTTTCCCACATGTTATTTAAATTTCTCGACCATCTTTTGCATTTTATAATATTCTTTTTGTTTGTTTCTTGCTTGTGACCATGATATGCTTTTAACATTATTTTAGTTGCATTAACCTCTCAGGCAACATTTCTAGGCCTGACCCAAACATGTGGACAAGTGGAGGGGGTGTACTAGTGCCTTGTGGACCCAGAGGGGGAAGATGATGAAATAGGGCTTGTAATTTGTGGAGGGGAATGAAAAATGTGAAATGTGAAAACAGGACCGTGCTACCAAAATTGGGGTTTCCCAAGTAGTGCCCTTCTTGAAGCTATAAGCCAATAAGGGAGATCCCATGGGACTCAGATCGAGGATTAACCTCCCATTTAAAGTAAGGGAGAAAAACTATAGTCAATACCCTTCCTCTTCCAAGTCACCCAATAGTCCATACCCAAAATACCCAACGAAAAACAATCATATGCACTTGATTGCACAATGAAAAACATACCTTTAAGATTGGAATGCCCACCTTCAAACATACGCTCTGGATAGATGGGTGAGGGGACATATGAATGATTCAGGGAGTAGAGAAAAGTGGCACAACATATTAGCTACAGTGGTGGCTGTCAAGGGCTATTGGTTGCTCGCTGAAGAGATATCAAGGAGAAAAGTTCTCCTGTGGGGTCACCCACTTTTGGTGGATAATAAGTCTAAGGGATACGTCCAATGTAAATACAAGACATGTGGGAGTGCGATTGTAACTCCATTGTAATTCCAAAGCTAATAAGACTAAGATATGACTAAAATAGGACTAACATGAAATAAAAGTACAAATAGAGAATGTTTAAAGTCATATGAGAAGACCAAAAATAAGAAATGCGAAGTATGTTTGTTGCTGGACTGTGCAACTCCAAATAAGTGAGTGGGGAGTTGAAGATGAATCCAATGGGGTTAGCATCTCTCGAACTTAATGGCCGATGGTGAGGGAGGCAAGCAAGGCGATCTCTCTTTGTTTGGGTCCTCCAGAACTGTAGGGAAATCCAACTACATGATCCTAGAGGGAGTAGATGAGTGAGTCTACTCCTAATATCTGAGGCTGAAATGAATAAGTTACTGATCATTCTCTGTCTATCGTGTTGTGTTTGGGAGGAGGTCTAATGGCGGGAGGCGCCTTGTGTTGTCTCTACCTTGTGTCGTTCCCTCTAACTCTTTGAGGGTAGGTCGACTGAAGCATGGTACAACATCTGTGGGTTGATCTCGAATGTACTTGTCTATCTTAGACTTCGGGGGGTGTTGTGGAAAACCTCGAGGTTTCACCATTCTTGCATTTGCTGCAAACTGAGACTCTGCCCACTGCATGTTATTTTGATCAGACGAAACAACCTAGAAGTAAGAGGTAATAGTTCTAGAAACCCCAAGGTGTGTCGAAGTGTGCAAGAGTTGAGATCTGTATGTAAAAATATTTCTGGTAAAAAGGGCTAGGCATAACTCCTCGTGATCCATCTTTATCAACTTATAGCATATTCTATGTATCCTTGATGGAGGATTCCATCTGATGTTTTTGGATCGTCGATAAGCAGTTGCTTTTGAGGGTCCCCAACCTTGGATTCTTCCTCATAACACCTTATGTCCTGAAGGCCAATTACACTAAACCTTCCATTAATTATTTTCTTTTTGGCACTTTTCACAACTGCCAAGTACCACTTCTAGCCTTTTTGATGTATAATTTCCATTGCAACATACACAACTTCCTAAATTTATCTTGCTTCCTCATGGGGTTTTCTTTAAAACATGGGAAAAAACAAATTAAAATTGGTGCAAGTTACATGTGTTTGTATCTTCACCTATCACTTGAAGTTTAACTCGTTTCAATAGACATTTTTTTATGTGTGCTTACTATTTGGATTATTTGTGGTAACTAGATTTCATCCAACTTGCAAGGATTCCTCTCTCACTTACTCATTTCTCGTGACTTAACTATTTATCTTTTGCAAAGGGGAATTGATGACCTTGTAGGAAATTATACACCCACTAATCTCACTAGAGACGATGTCTAAGGAACTAAATGGAATTTTTCCTGCATCCCTCACTCTTCACTTTTACTCACTAGTCTAAACATGCTAAACATCCTCATGTGAAAGGATCTAGTTGAAAAAAAAACATTTTCTTTTCTTTTACAATGGAATATGAAGAACATGTGAAGCATGAAGCTAAATCCACTAAAACAAGAATAACTCTAATAATCTAGATTATTTAATCTTCTCTCTTTGGCCCATCATTGCCTTTTCCAAAGATTATCCTTGGACCTTATGTTGTTCAAGCTAGCCCTGAAGCCGTCTACCCCCTAAAGAGTTTGACAAGTAGTTTCACTGATGTATTACTTATTAAATTTTTTGTTACTACACCATGGCCCTGTTACCACTAAAACTAGAAGGGGTCCTAGGAGGGGATCCTATAGAGAAACTACTAGATTAAGGGGTAGCAATGGAGCAATAGCCCACTGTCACCTCAGCTAAAGTTCCCTGCTCTTTACGGACTTTCACCGATGGGAGGATACCCAATATGAGAGTAATCACAACGATGGATAGATTAATAATGGGATAAGGAGCGATTCAGAAAGTCTATTCACAACAGGGACTGAATCAAATGGCTTGCTTTAGAAGCAAGGTGACAGGCTCTGTAGGAAGGGCTAAGGGATACTTAAGACTAGCTTTGGATAATTTCCCTTGAAAAGATGTATTCCAAACCTAAGGATCCCTAAGGAGAAATGGATTCTATGCAATCCTCGTAGAATTTGAATTACAAAGTTGTGGGACCACAAAGAACCCAAGTGGACCCAAACTAGGTCAAGGGTGTGGAGTTGACCAACAATGGAGGGGCTTGACTAGGTTAGGGAGGAGAATAGGATCAAAGGAGCAATTTTCTTTTTAAATTCAAATGCAATGATCCAAATGAGGACACTAACCCAAAGCAACCTAGGGAGAGGAATGATCCTTGAGCTAGGGCTTGTGATATCTCGGGATTCCACTGTCGAATTGAGCTCAAAATTGGAGGACCCCTTGAGAAGACCCCAACGCAATTGTGGACCAATTTTCAAGGGCTTTGGATGGCTACAAAAGATTTCGCTTGATGCCCTAGGAGACCTTCTAGGGTTGTGCTTCGAATTGGAAGAGATGAAAAAAAAAGTAATTTTGACAACCAAAGGGATGCTAGAATCAATGCCTTGCTTCTTGGGCTTAATGGAGTCAAGATACACCTAGATCAAAGATTTTCTTATGCTAAGGAGCCCTAATTGACCCTCGCTAGCCTTTCCAAGTGCAACAACTAGGTTATTAGGGTTTTATACTTCAAATTTGCAAAGGAGATGAAATTTCGAGGTCTTTCAACTTATGTGATGCCTCTAGGAACATCACCAACCCCCTCAAAGAGCAACACATGCATTAAATCACTTATTCAAGGTTTCCAAAAGAATTTCACATTACTTTAACCCATACAAGAATAATGATAACAATACCATGCATTAGACAACTAAGATAACAAGAATAGCATTAAAATTTCACTTACATGAGAGAGAGAGTATACCCATTCATCAAATTCACATTAGAAAGAAGCTCTAAAGACAATAGTGAAAATCAAAACATCTTAGTGCATCAAGAAATTCCAAAAATTTCATCCCAGAAACAAGTACGAAAATCTCTCAAGAGATACTAATCCAATCTAAGTGATGATGAGAGGAATGAATGAGCCTTTCATCTATTTATACAATCCATAAGGGGCTTCAAATAGCTTAATAGACCTAATTGAGACCCAAATAATAAAATAATGTGCAACAATAACATTCCTTGGTGACAAGCCCACCAAGATAGCTCAAAATAGAAAGAGAAGCCTCTCAAGAGGTAAAAATAGTAAACATGATAGAGTTGTTGGACCATTGAGAAGATGTAGTGGAGTCTATGTTGATTTCTGGTAGCATCGGATGTGCTCTCAGTCTCAAATTTTGAAGGGAGGCTTAGACATATGCATTCCGCAATACCCATAAATCGTTTTGGAAATTCCACCGGGAGACATTTTTATTAAAATAATTAAATTAAAATAATTAATGGGTATTAATCTAAATTGTCGGTGTAACTTCTAGAAGAAGATGAAAATCGAGTCCAAATGATCTAAGCCATTGATTAGAATCTAATCTGGGCCGCTGGTTCTCAACTGGAAGATTATACAGACATTGAGGGGTATTTGGAAAATACACCAGAGGCATATACTCAGTTACCCAAGTAAGATCGATTTTCTGACTGGTTGAAGTTCGGTAAGAGAAAATCGAATCAGAGGGAGAGTTGCAGGTGAGAAGGAGAGAGAGAGGGTATCAACATCAGGTTTGAAGGTCAGGAGCAGAAGACGTAGAGTAGAGTAAGGACAACTCAGAGGTTGTGATGTAGAGGAGGGACAACACAAAGACAGTGTGACGCTGCGATTGTCACTGCGCAGTTCTCACGCAGGGGCTGGTGTAGTGAGATGCAAAGGGGGCGGAGGTCCTCTCCTGGGCCAAAAACTCGTCGAGAAGTGTTTGTAAAATTTCTCACAGAGAATCCTCTTCTATTCTGCTGGTTGCATCTTGTACATGAGATTTTTGCTGAAGAATAATAAATAAACCCTCATTTGCTACATCGACTTTCCCACATTTGGTTTTTCCAAGGACAATTGTCCAAAAATAATTGTCATCGTGGTTATACTTGTGCTAGTATTTTTCTTTGCATTCACTTTCCGCAATATTTTAATTATGAAGGTTGCAGTAGAATTTATTTCGATATTTGCTATAGAAACATTGTGAATTACTTATTTTTGAGTTAATAAGTAGAAGAAATAATATTAATCACTGTAGTTGGATTTCTATTTAGAAATTTCCACATGGTACAGAGCACAGATCGTGAGCATAAGAGCTCAAAAACAGAAAGGAAGAGGGAGTTCGAAATTCCTACAGAGGCAGCGTTTCAAAACCCTAGGAGGTAGCGCAATTTGAAGGCCTGAAGGGCGAAGTCTGAGGAGAAACTGATTTTTTTGAGAGAGTCGACAGAGAAATTCGATTTCCAGTTCAGGAACTTCCAAAGGTAGAACCTGCAATGTATTTTTCCTTATAGAGAAGTCTTCAGGAGAAGACACAGTTTTTCCTGCAGCAGTTGCTGGGGAAGAATAGCGTCAGAGATAGTTAGGAAAATGGCACAAAGAAGGAAACCGAAGAAGTCTCTGAATTATCTTCAAGATTAGAAGAAGAATTCGCATGCTTAGCAAGTTCAACATCAGTGGATGTTTGGTACATTGATAGCGGGGCTTCAACCCATATGACTGGAGTACGAGTTTATTTCTTGAGCTGTCAAGAAGAACAAATGGACTTCTAGATTACTATGGGAAACAAAACGAAGTGTACTCTAGTAGGGAGAGGCACCATAGCATTTCAGACGGAAGTAGGAACCAACATCTGTTCCACCAATGTTCTGCAGGTGCCCGAGTTAGTAATTAATTTGATTTCAGTGTCCCAGTTACAGGACAAGGGATATGATGTATGGAAAGAAAGTATACGTAAAACATCCAAGCTGGAAGAATAAGACACAAATTGGAGCTCATAGCAACATGCTGTATAGGTTGCAACTCGAATCTCCAATGGAAAATTGATAGGCAATAGTCATAATGGTGAAAATGAACTGATTGAATTATGGCACAAGCGAATGGGGCACTTACACCATGGAGCACCGAGGATACTTAGAGAGACTGTTATAGGAGTTCCAGTCCTTAGTACTGAGCGTGATGATTTATGCAAATGAATCGTACTAGGGAAGTACGTTAAAGCAACCTTTTCCAAAAGCAACAATAGAGCAGAATGTGTATTGGGATTAATACAGTCAGATATCTGTGGTCCAATGTCCACAAGAGCTCTTAGTGGTGGTGAATGCTTCGTCACCTTTATTGATGATCACTCTACCAAGGATGAGGTCTTTGGTCGATTCAGAGAGTTTAAGGCTTTAGTTGAAAACATGACAGGGAAAAAGATAAAGGTATTGCGTTTAGACAATGGTGGAGAATATACAAATAAAGACTTCACATATTTATGTGCAAAGGAGGGCATAAAAAGAGAATGGACAACTCCATATAATCTAGAGTAGAATGGAGTAGCAGAGAGGAAAAATAGAACTATTGTTGGGGCTGAAAAAATTAGGTTGTATGATAAGGACTTGCCTAGATTCTTATGGGCAGAGGCTTGCAACACAATGGTATATATCCAGAATAAAATTCCTCACAGAGCGTTGGGGAAGAACGTGTCTTCACAGGGAAGAAGCCGGAAGTAAGTCATCTTAGGATATTTGGAAGCGTGGCATATTGTCTCATTCCAGATGAAAAACGCAGTAACCTGGTTCAGACTGGAGAAAAGGGATACCTCATAGGATATAGCGAGACCTCAAAGGCATACATAATCTACATTGCTAGTAGCAGGAATATTGTACTCAGACAGGATGCAAAATTCATGGAGGATAGAGCTTTCAGGAAATCTCGAGAGATGCCAGCAGAAGGTCAGTTAGTAGATGTTCCATTATTCCAACAGCAGTAGGGGCAACAAGAAGGACATGTAGGAGGATAGACACCCGGATCGAGTACAATGACCAGTACCAACATTTCCTTAGAAGAAGGAAATCTAGATATTTCTCAGCAGATGGAACGACAGGACCAGGAGGAGGAGTTGATTGAACCTCTGACCACTAGTGATAGAACTAGCAGGGAAGTACGACAGACGCTGAGGGATGCAGAGGAGTTTTTTGGAGCTCCTAGAACCGAGAAGAGGCAACGTAGACAACCTGACGGATACCAGGCCTTGGCAGCACAGGTTGAAGAACCATCTAGATTTCAGGAAATCGTTCAACACCAACTTTGGGTACATGCCATGGTAGAAGAGTATAGTTCTATCATGACGAATGATGTCTGGGAAGTAGTACCTAGACCAGAGGATAGATCAATTGTAGGATCAAGGTGGATCTACAAGATCAAGTATGCTACAGATGGTAGAATAGAGAAGTACAAGGCTAGGTTCGTGGCAAAAGGGTATGCACAGAAAGAAGGAATAGACTATGAAGAGACCTTCGCCCTAGTTGCTCGATATACCGCTATCAGATCCGTTATATCCCTAACAACTCAAATGGGATGGGAGATTCAACAGATGGATGTCAAGACAACATTTTTGAACAAGGTGATAGAAGAAGAGGTGTATATAGAACAACTCAAAAGCTTCGAAATGCATGAAAAGAGAACTCAGGTGTGCAGATTAAAGAAAGCCCTGTATGGGCTCAAGCAGGAACCCAGAGCATGGTATGGTTAGATTGATAGTTACTTGTAGAAGTTGGGATTCGTCAAGAGTGATGCTGATCCCAATCTATACTATTTACTGGTAGAGAATGAGCCACTTATTCTGGTATTATATGTGGATGACTTGTTTTTAACAGCGTCATCTAGGTTCATACAGGATTGCAAGAAGAATCTTGAAGTAGAATTCAACATGAAGGATATGGGGCTGATGCATTATTTTCTAGGGTTGGAAGTTTGATAGAAGAATGGGGAGATCTTCCTTGGGCAGGGAATATATGCTACAGAAATCCTGAAGAGATTCAGAATGCAGGATTGTCGACCTGTGGCTACTCCCATGATCACCAACTGGAAGAAAATACATGCATCAGGAGACAAGGAGGTGGACTCCACCTTGTATAGACAACTCATTGGGTCGCTCAAGTATCTGGCCAACACTAGGACAGACATTTGCTTCGCTGTCAACACTCTTAGTCAGTTCATGGTGGAACCGAAAAGAGTGCATTGGGCAGCAGCTAGGCACATTCTGAGGTATGTGCGTGGAATAGTCTGATATGGGTTGAGATACTACGGAGGGGATGACATCAGATTGAATGGATTCATAGATGCAGATTAGGCAGGTAGTTTAGTAGACCGGAAAAGTACCTTTGGGTATTGCTTTAGTGTTGGATCAGGAATGATCCCTTGGTGCAGCAGGAAGCAGAAGTCGGTAGCTTTGAGCTCAACAGAAACTAAATATATGGCAACCAACACAACTACATGTGAAGCTATATGGCTTAAAGAACTGCTTGTGAGTTTGTTCAGAAAAAGGATGGAAGCGACCACTGCGATAATCAGAGTTGTATAAAACTCTCTGAGAATCTAGTATTTCATGATCGGTCGAAACACATTGATATCATATGTCACTTTATCAGAGGCTGTGTTCAGTGTGGGGCAGTACAATTGCAGTATGTCTCCACAAGAGATCAGGTAGCAAATGTACTCACAAAGGCTCTAGGAAGAGTTAAGTTCATTCAGTTCAGAGAGTCGATGGGTATGGTAGAGAATCTATTTCAGTAGCAGAAACAGGTAATTTCTCAGTTACAGTTGCAGTACAGATGCAGTGTTGGTAGTGGCAGGGTCAACAGCAGTACAAACGCAACATTTGCGCAGTAGTTGGTGGGCAGTGATGTCAGACATCAACAACGTTGAGGGAGATGTTACATAACAGGGTGATGCTTCGGCAGGTTGCATAGCTAGAGCACATTCCTCGCCAAGAGGGAGTGTTGATTTCTGGTAGCATTGGATGTGTCCTAAGTCTCAAATTTTGCAGGGAGGCTTGGACATATGTGTGAGAATTTCTGAATCTACGGATCAAAAATCCTACTGCAATCACTGGTTTATCATCTCCTACTTGTTCTTTACATTCAACAAGTTATTTAATTAATTAAACAACAATGAAAACACTATTGCAACCTACACATACATGCAAATGATGAACTGAAATAAACTGAGACAATCACACAAGGGACACCATTATTTTTGAACAATTGTCCTTGGAAAAAGCCAATTCGGGAAAACATGTGCAATATACAGAGGGTTTGTATTATTAAGCAGATTTCTGAATACAACTAGGGTGCCAAATCTGGCTCACCCAACAGAGAATAAACCTGGCAAAAATACCTCTATCTGGAGACAGATATTATGGAAATTCCAGCAACTGGATGATTAAACCCCATAGATGACAATTGATGTTCCTAGTGCTGGGCAACGATGGCTGCTCCAAGCTCTGCGCTGGAACTGCGTCACCTCCACTAGGAGTTGCATTACCCTCCCAGTGAGCCTCCCTTGCTCAGAAGTCGATATGTTGAACTGCTGCTCTCTCTGCCCCACAAAAAACCCTAGTGCCGCCTCTAAGGAACTGTGTCTGCCCCTCTGGCTTCTACGTCACCCTCTCTTGAGCTACGCTATCTCTCCTGTTGCTGTTGTACCTCTCTGCTATGTATCCTCCGCCTTGGACTGAGGCCCCTCTATCGAGTTGCCCCTCTCACTGCAACTCAGATCACTTAGCTCGACTTTCTCAGCAAACCACGCCCCAGAAAAATCGAACTCTTTGATCTCTTGGTGTATCTCCAATTGAACCTCAAGCCTCCTGTTATACTTTTCCTGTTGATGAATCAACGACCGTGATCTAATATATAATTAACGGATAAGATTAAAACAGGCTTGATCCTCGTCACTTAGAACCTTCTCACCCATATTTTTATTAATACACATTAATATTTTTATTTTCCTATGTTTAGACTTAGGAACTCATTAAAATAATAATTATTTTTATAACTTCTTATCCAAGTGGAATTTCTCCAAATGATTTATGGGTTCTGGAGATCTCATGTGTTCTAGACCCTCCACAAAATTTCGGAGCTAAGCACATCCGATGCTTCCCAAAATCAACACTCCGTCTTAGCGGGGAATGTGCTCTAGTAACACTTCTCAACAGAAGTACTACACTAATCCAATGCATCGATCCTCTGTCCTGCTTATGCTCGGCCTGATGCCCTTCATTCACTGCACCGCTGCTCCCTGTACTGCTGCCCATGACTTTGCCACTGCCACTACTGCATCTGTACTACAACTGCCTCTCAAAATGCTTCCTCATGCTGCCCATAACACCAGCACTGCTAACTGCTGCACTGCAACTCAATTACTGAGAAGTAACTAAAACTTCACCCAAACACTGACATGTTGGTCAGTGTGGATGCCTCGTGATGCTAAAGCTACCTCTATTGCTAATCTATGTTGATCCTTTGTTGCTACTGTGCTGCTGCAAACTACTCTGTGCCTCTTGCACTGCTACAACATCCACTGCGCTACCTCAGACTTTGGCACTCTAGCAATGCGACTATCGCTCCATCATGCCTCGCTCCAACTGACACCCGTCATTTTGCTATTGTCGTTAAGGGCTCCCGTAGCATATGTGATCCAGGAGTTCGGGCACCTCAAGGATCGTCCTGTCTTGTAGTCCTCCCGACTACAACTCTATGTTGCCCCACCTCTTCTCTAGAGGTGCATGAGCACTGATGCCACATTCGTCATCCTCGCCTTCCTTGTCACCTTTCACTGAGGCAGCCTTTGAGTCAGAAGTCTCCCCCTTGCCCTTCTTCCGGGGGCACTGAGTGGCATAATGTCCTAGTTCCCCATAGTTGAAGCATCTGAATTTGGTTATGTCCTTCTTCTTTCTCTTCTGCTACCCTTGTTGTCCTGACGATGCGAGAGTTGCATCCTCCTCCTCCTCCTTCTTGACCCGGGCTCCCTTGCCGCTACTCCTTGTTTTTGTCATCCTCTTGAGCTCTTCTTGTCGAAGAGCTATCCACATCTCCTCCCAACTGGGGAGAGTTTCTTTGCCCAAGATACTTTGGACAAAAGTTTCCCAATCCTCGGTGACTGCATTTAGGGCAGTCTTGACCATGAACAAAGGATTTGGTGTTGACCCCACGAAAGTCGACTGTTTGTGAATTCCTTGCAACCTGAGAAGGAAGGGATCGATCTCTTCTCCCTTCTGCATCTGGTACTGTCTCAACTGATTTTCTAATAGCATCTTCTGTTGGACGAAAGATCCCTGATACAAGGTGGTCAGTGCCTCCCACATCTCCCTTGCTCTGTTCTTCTCAACAGTGTGTGGTACTACATGATCTTTGACCCTGTATAGGATCATGCACTTGGACTTAGCCTGGGCCTCCTCGTACTTCTTTAACGGATCAACGTTGACCGGCTCAACGACTACCTTCAAGGCATAGTCCTTGATGCGATGTTTGTCTAAGATTGCTAGGATCTTGGCCTTCCAGACGACAAAATTGGATGCTCGATCCAAGGTGTCTTGATCCCTTTGTCCATTAATTGCCATCTTTGCTCAACAAATATAGGACAGGTTCTCTTCTCCCTCTCCTGCTGCTAATCCAGCAAGACATGGATCTGGATTTCTTTGGTGCAAGAAACCCTCTAAGGAACAAGCTCCTCTAGACTCCCTCTGAGTCCTAATTTCCTTCATGGAAATCCTCTGGCCAAATGTCGATCACTCCTCTCCAATCCTCCTATGTTGCTGCAAGCCCGATCTAGATTTCTTTGGCGAGAAATCTGTTAAGGCAGTGACTCTCTCTACCAAGGTTGCGTCTCCACAGACATTGTTCTGCACCAACAGAAACAACATCCCACAAAATCCTCAAATTGAATTTTCTCTGCTCCTCCAACCCCGGCAACTGGCTGATTCAAACCTTTCAAGCTCTGCGCTGGCCCAGAGAGCTGATGTAGTCACTGGGTGGGCTCCACTCTGGTTGTGTGTCACCCTCCGCAAACTCAAAATGCTGATGCAGGCACTGCGTGAGCCTCTACGTCACTCTTGCAACTGCTCCTCTGCTTTTGAAACAACGTTGTCACTCGGGACAACTTCTTCTCTGCAGCAAATTCTCTGGATCTCTCGGCTGGTGTCTTCAGTCTCCTATGATCTGCAATGCTCTGATAACATATGAGAATTTCTAAATCTACACATCAGAAATCCTACTGCAATCATTGGTTTATCATCTCCTACTTGTTCTTTACATTCAATAAGTTATTTAATTACTTAAACAACGATGAAAACACTATTACAGCCTACACCTACATACAGATCATGAATTGAAATAAACTGTGACAATCACACAAGGGACACCGTTATTTTTTGGATAGTCGTCCTCGGAAAAACCCAATTCGGGAAAACCGGTGCAGCGTATAGACGGTTTGTTTTATTAAGCATAGTTCTAAATACAACCAGGGTGCCAAATTCGGCTCACCCAACAGAGAATAAACCTGGCAGAGGTACCTCTATCCGTAGACAGATATTTTGACAATTCCAGGAACTGGATGATCAAACCCCACAGATGACAATTGTTGTTCCCAGTGCTGGGCAACGATGGCTGCTCCAAGCTCGGCGCTGGAAATGCATCACCTCCACTAGGAGCTGCGTCACCCTCCAAGTGAGCCTCCCTTGCTTAGAAGTCGATATGCTAAACTGCTGCTCTCTCCGCTCGACAGAAAACCCCAGCGCTGCCTCTAAGTAACTTCGTTAGCCCCTCTGGCTTCTACGTCACCCTCTCTGGAGCTGCGTTGTCTCTCTTGCTGCCGCTCTACCTCTCTGCTATGTATCCTCGGCTTTGGACTGAAGTCACTCTATCGAACTACCCCTCTCACTACAACTCAGATCGCTTAGCTTGACTTTCTCAGCAAACCACGCCCTAGAAAAATCGAACTCTTTGATTTCTTGGTGTATTTCCAATTGATCCTCAAGCCTCCTCTTATACTTTTCATGTTGATGAATCAACGACCGTGATCTAATCTGTAATCCTCGTTACTTAGAACCTTCTCACCCATATTTTTATTAATACACATTAATATTTTTATTTTCCTAAGTTTAGACTTAGGAACTCATTAAAAATATTAATTATTTTAATAACTTCTTATCCGGGTGGAATTTCTCCAAACGATTTCTGGGTTTTGGAGATATCATGTGTTCTAGCCCCTCCACAAAATTTCAGAGCTAGAGCACATCCAATGCTACCCAAAATCAACACTATTTATTCCATAATATCCAAAAATCGTTTTGGGAAATTCCACATGGAGATAGTTTTGATTAAAATAATTAATTATTTTTAATGGGACCCTAAGTCTAAACTTAGTAAATTAAAATAATTAATTGGTATTAATCTAAACTGTGGGTGTAACTTCTAGAAGAAGACAAAGATCGAGACCACATGATCTGAGCAATTGATTAGAATCTAATATGGGTCATTGGTTCTCAACTGGAAGATTATAAGAAGGACATCGAGGGGCATTTGGAAAATACACCAGAGCCAAATACTCAGTTACCCGAGTAAGATCGATTTTCTCATTAGTCAAAGTTTGGCAAGAGAAAATCGAATCAGAGGGAGAGTTGCAGGTGAGAAGGAGAGAGAGAGGGTATCAACATCAGTCTAAAGGTCAAGAGCAGAAGACGCATAGCAAAGGAAGGACAATACTGAGGTTGTGATGCAGAGGAGGGATAGCGCAGAGACAGTGTGATGCTGGGGCTGTGCAGTTCTCACGCAGGGGCCGACGTAGTGAGATGTAGAGGGGGCATCAAGTCCTCTCTTGGATTTGAAACTCGTTGAGAAGTGTCTGTAAAATTTCTCACAAGGAATCCTCTTCTTTTCTGCTGGTTGTATCTTGTAGATGAGATTTTTGGTGAAGAATAATAAAGAGACCCTCATCTGCTGCATCGATTTTCCCACATTTGGTTTTCCGGGGACAATTGTGCAAAAATAACTATGTCATCGTGGTTATACTTGTGCTAGTATTTTTCTTTGCATTCACTTCTCGTAGTATTTTAATTGTCAAGGCTGCAGTAGAATTTATTTCGATATTTGTTGTAGAAACACTGTGAATAACTTATTTCTGTGTTAATAAGTAGAAGAAATAATATTAATCACTATAGTTAGATTTCTATTTAGAAATTTCCACAGTCTAAAGTGTGAGAAGGTGAAAGAATAGACTTTGAACATAGTGATCAAGGGGGTGGTCCCTTGATATCCACGCAAATCAACTGGGGTACTCTCAAGTGGGTGTGGGGGCACAATGACATCCTCATGGGTCCTCAAGTGGATCGATAATGCTTGTATACCATCTGTAAGGGCTAGAATGATGATATAAGCTCTACTTTTGTTTCCCATGGTGAGACACATTCTCATCTGGGCCCTGGAACATCTGCCAAGTGTATGGTACAAGTGTGAAGCTGACTGGGCATGGTGATCCAGGTGCATCATCCTCATCCAAAAGGTGGGACATGAGCAATCAATGAATGGTTTTGGGGATCCATGAAATGCTCTCTACTATGGTGGAGGCCCATGGCTCTTAACGTTCACCCTACAATGTGACCCTCTTGATGGCTTGGACCCTGTATAGGGAGACCCAACCCCGAATGGAGACCCACTCACAATCCTGTGTAAGATCCAATGCATCTCCTCGCCTTCCAGTACAACAAATCATTAGAGTGATCACGCAAAAGAGCTTACAAATCATGGAATCAATTGGACACTTCACAGTGGAATGCCCTTCCATTGTGGGCTTTGGCATGTGTAGGTGTCTCCAAGCTCAAAAGGGGTTAACCAATGAACCTATTAGGTGGTTTTAGTGTCTAAAGGGGGTGGCATGTCCATGGTACATCCATCAAATTGTAGGTGGTATGTGATATAGTGATGGAATGGTGTGGGCCATGAAGGGGAAGCTTCAAGCCACATGCCATAGTACAAGGGTATCTAAAATAAGGGAAGCCCACACTTAGGTATATGAATGTAGGAGGGAGAAATCGTGGTACATGAGTTACCTCGACGTTTGTTTTTCCATCCTTCTTCATTTACCTTTTTCCTTTTATTGATTTTTCTTTTAGAACTACTTGGGGCTCTAGGGGATGAGAGCATGATGTTTCGGGTATAACAATGAATTCCCCTCTCTTGGTAGGGCAGTCATTTCCCACCAGGGGTTGGGGCAATCACGCGTTCATTTGTGATGGAAGGGGCTCATATAGGGCCCTAGGAACCAAGGTGATGGCCTTATTGATAGGGGGTGGAGCTCATGTTTGGATTTTGCCCACATGCTGAATGTGTATGTCTCGACCATCTTTTGCATTTTGTGGTACAATGTCCTGTTGATAGTGGCCAAATATGCTTCTTCTTTTCCTTTTAGTTGCATCAATCTCTGGGGCATCGTTTCAAGCTCGACCCAAGGTGCTTACAGGGGATGGGGAGGCTAACTCCTTGTGGACCCAATGGAAAAATGTGGAGCTAGACGAGAAAGACGATGAATGGGTCATAATGAGCAGAAGAGGGTGATATATATGGGGTCGGGGAGCGGGACCACTCAACCAAAGTCAGGGTTTCCCATGTAGTGTCATCCCTAAAGCCTAGTAGCCAATAAAGGAGACAATAGTTACAAACCTAGTCCACTCTTTTCGCTGAATCTCCCCCACTAATCCATGCCCAAAAGTGTCCATGATAAGTAAACAAAAATACCCAATCACACAATGATAAGCCATACCTTCGGGGTTGAAAGGCCCACCTTCAAACATATGATCATAACAGAGGGGTGAGGGATCACATGGTTGGCTTAGGTGGCGGAGGAAATGGCATATTGAGCTATCTGGTGGCTGCAAGGTGTTGTCGCCTGTTGGATGAGGACCACCTAGGAATTTTTTTTTGGGTAATAGGCCCCTAATCGAGTCTCAAGCTAGTTCATTATTTTAGTGGTTCCTCCTCTAGGTTAAACCCAATATCTTTGAGTTGGATTCACTCTTCTTTAGGTCAGATTCCTTCCTCCCCCTTATTCTTTTCCATTTGTAGCATATGTCTCCCCCTCACAATCCTCCATTCCTTTCCCTTCCTTGTTTCTTTACTTGCACTTTTCAACAAAGGGTTCTCCTTGTCTCTTGGCAAGGCATTTTCCATTGATGAACCCTTTGGTATCTCTTGAAGGCTATGTGTATTATGCTTTGCATTCTTGTTGGATTATCATCGGGAAGAGGCCTTATTGTTCATGGTCATTTGGGAACCATGTCCCTTTCCACCTCCCTTGTGTGTGCCACATTTGTAATGGCCTTCCTCTCTTTTAAATGGCATTGTTGTTGCTTAAATATTTTCCATGCTTTTTGTTTCATTGTTGGTCCAATCCATATTGATGGACTCTCTTTTTCTTTGTCATGATTTTTTAGATGATGCTATGTGATTTTCATTTTCACTATAGCCCTTTATCCTCACTTGGCCTTTCCCTTGTGAGTGTTCCTTCTTGCCCCTCAATTTTCTCTCTTTGTGGCATTTTTAATTTTCATAGGGAACCACTTGTGACAACCTTTTGCCCCTTTATTTTTTTCTTATCCTACACATCTTTTGGGAAATGGAGCAATTTGGTAGCCTTCTTCCTATAGGAAATATTACATCATCTGATCACTATTAATAGCATGGGCCACTGTATAACTTTATTATGCCACATTACCTTCATTTATCCTCTTGTTTTGCCTTGCTCCCTTCTTTGCCCATTTGTTTTTTTTCTTTAGCAAGTTCTTGAGTAATGGAGTAGCTTGACATTCTTTGCCAACCCTTCTCACAACAATTGCACACTCCCTTGAGGAAGGTGTATTGGTACATAAGATAGGATACTTTTATGAATGTCCACAAGCAACGAAAGTATGTCAATGGAACTAGAGACTACATGTCACAATAGTGATGTGGGGGTATTAGGGCTACTTTTAACTGACAATGGAAATCATATAAAAATGATGAGTAGATAGAGATAAACCCATACGAAAACTAAATACATTGTTTTGCAAAAGGAAAAGGATAAAAGAGGGGGGCACTACTTTGCACCATAGGGGGGGGCTATCTTTATCATCATTAATCATAGTGAATATATTAATGCAAAGCTTGATGAAATCCTTTTTGGGATACTTGTTGCTAAGAGGTCTTTGTTGGGGATTCTTGGGGTGTCTAGATAGTTTGTTGAAGCTCTCCTTGTATCTATGGCCAAAGAGAGAAACCTTATTAGATGTTTGACCACTTTATTTCTGTTGAGAGACGTGATCATATTGAGACCAGTATGACCAACTATGGCTTTATGTAGGTAGATCATTGTTTCTTGACATAACAAAAGGACGTGGATTGCCTTATCAATTTACTGGCCTTTGTATCCATGGTTGGTGTGTGTACATGACATCTCACACCTCCAAACATTGATATAGGATGGACAAAAGAGGTGACCAATCGGGTAATGCTTTCCCTACAAAAGTCTAATGAGGGCTATTCTCTAACATTTGTAAGCAATCACCTCTCAAATATAGAGAGCCAAATGTTTTTGATTTGCATAGCAAAAAAGGTAGTTAGGGATCCTTGTGAATCTTGGTACAAGCAACTACATCTCCCTACGATGTTGTAATATATGGGGAATTGGCAGATGAAGTGTTTCTCCATTTGAGTCCATGTGAATGACACCATTGATATATCCTATCCATCCACATAATGTGTTGATTAGACTTTACATGTAAGTAGCGAGAAAGTACCCTTAATTTGCCTGGTGAGATCCTAAGGTTATGTGACTTTTTGCCACAAAATCTAGCATGCCTTAGAGAGTGAAACCCTACAAGGTATAAACTAGATCTATTAGCATCAATGGGGTAGTGGCCCATTGTCACCGCAGCCAAACTCGCTTGCTCTTTATGGACTTCCACAAATGGGAGGAGTCTTGGTAGAAAAGAGGTCACTAATAATAAGTTTTCTAAGATTAAGGTATCAAATGATCTCACAAGGAGGTCTTCTAGAAAGAAATAATTTTGGTACAAGGCTTCACAAGGAAGCAATTCACTTTTCAAGAATATTCCTAGAAATGGAGGCTCAAGACCTAGGTTTTGATTGATTTGACGAGTGTTGGATCAAGGTCAAGGAGAGGAGAAAAGGTTTCTTACAATGTATATTATCTAGGGCAATGCTCATGAGACCTTCAAGATAGCCCTGAAGTTGAGGGAACAAAAACAAGGGTCGAGAAAATTTATGGATGAAATTGAAGTGGATGCCCACCAAATTGATAGATTTTGTGGCAAAGCCTATCTACTTGATGTTTAGGCTGTTCAACCACCAAAAATCCCTCTCCCTAGAAATCGCACCAAGCCTTAGTACTTCTCTAGCTTCGAAAGGAGTGAAATTTTAGAGGTAAAAAATTTGGAGAAAATTGAGAATGATCACCAACATTTTGGATTAGTGCCTTGTCCTTTGAGTATATGGAGTCAATGTCTTAGATTAGCTGACCTTGCTTCTAAGGAGGCTGAAATTTGATGCACTAGCAACAAACTTCAAGTATTTACCCACTCAAAGGAATAATGGAAATGTATGTACTAGGAGTTCACCACTATGATAATTCTTACATGTAGCAATGCATTCAATATTCGTGTAGCCTAACATTTAATTAATCGTCAATAAAATTAGGGCACAATTCATCGAAGATCCAATATAATCCACAAAAGAGTTAGTCCGAGTTTCCTCTATGAGGTTGAATTCCAAGTGTGATGATGATGAGAGATCAAATGAGGTCACTCCAGTATATATGTGCTCTAACATGATCTATTTTAGCCTACAAGCTACTCTAGTAATAAAATAATGTGGAATAAAACACCTAGGTCACAAGTCATCCTAATGGCTTTTTCAAAATTAAATTTATCTCCACAAATGCTAGCTGAAATATTGACGTCATGCTTGTGCCATGACAAGTGTAGAAGGCCTCTTAAATCAAGATCTAGGAGTTGGACCCTCCATCTCAGTGCCAATCATCATGTGGCCCCTAAATGTGTGTTTGGGGTAGAAAACTGGGTCTCATGGGTATCCAAGTGGTAAAATATTTGTCTCTGCTCCTATGTTGAGGGCGCTGAAGATGGTCCTAGCCCTACCATGGCTCAAGGAACGAGACAAACCTCATTTTCTCCCGGAATCATTTGCCACAAAATAAATATATGTTAATTGCCCTGGGGGCAAACTGGTTCAAGTGAATCATCACTTGAGTAATACAGGGCAAAGTGCAGACGCTGTGGGTGTTGAAGTTGCCCATGGTTCTGAATGATTCTCTACATTTCTTCGGAGTCCCATAGCCTTCAGTACATCTCCTATGGGTGTAAAGTACCAAAGCTAGAATAATTCCACAATTATATAAATTTTCTTTTAGGACTTTTAAAAAACAATTAATGCACAATACTTTTGTCAAGGAATTTGTAGACAAAGTAGAAACAAGTATAACAATAGTAAATATGAGGGGAAAATAATGATTCTATTGACATTTTGGAAGAGTTACAATACTCAATGAGGTTGAAGAATGTAGTACAACTTCAACAATCCAATTTGATCTGCAGAAATAATAATATCCTCTCCCATAATAATCTCGGAATTTTCTGCTACAGTAATTTGGCACATCTAGTCTGATGATAAATCTTAGTAAGAGATGAATTTGACCTATCTATATGCTGAGTAACTCATTCCAGATGAATCTGGAACTTAGCCTCTAAAGGATGAGTGCATTGACAGAATTTGGCCTCTTTCCAATGAAAGGGAACTCAATTCAGGAGAATAAGAGAACTCGACCTTTGAAGGATGAATACAATGCCCATAATTTGGCCTCTTTCTCTTGAAGTGAACTTGATTCAAGAGAATAAGAGAATGCGACCTCTGGTACAGAGAATGGACACTTCGATACACTGTGTAAACTCATCACAGAATAGGATGAGATAATGAACTCAAACTACCAACCAACTGTAGCTATGGCCGCTTACCTCAATGCCTTCAAAGGGAGGTTGGTCTTCGATGTTCGAAACAAAAATCCCTCTAGCCTCTTCCAAGATCAAAACATGTGATTGACCTTGACGAAGCCAGGAGGCATAATTCAATCAACATGCTACAAATTGAAGATGAGCGCCGCCCCCAACCCACCCCCCCCCCCCCACACCCCAACCCCCTCAAGTGAAAGTATTCCACATCATGAAGAAATTATGTCACAAGAAATCAGCGACACGACAAAGGAACGTCCTGACCCCACTACAAGAATTACACTAAGATTGGTTTTAAGCTCGACTGACCCTTTCTATGTGACTCTGGGAATAAACGGGCATACTTTGAAGAATTGCATCCTAAATTCAGGGAGCCCTATCCATATCATGCCTTTGAGTATTATGAAAATTATTGGGATTACTTTTTCAAAGAAATGTCAAGGCAAGGTGATTCTAAATTGTGAAAAATTTAGGGTATGTGAGTTGGTAGAAGGTAAACATATTTTTTTCCATACATACCCTAAGAAATAATTCTCCATAAACATTCTCATTATCAAAACAAATCTAACATGGGTATGATTCTATCAAAACAATTCATTGAAAACCTTAACCTATCCATCAGTGAAGATAGTTCCACTATATACCTCCCAGGGAAAGAAAACTCCTATGTGTCCATCCCTAGGAAGGAATTCTCTGCCCCAACTATTGCCACCTCTCAAGAATCTGATAATGAATTAGAAGAAGAAGATAATAAACTTGGGGAATGGAGAATTTTCAAAAGTGAGAATGGGTTATGTATTTTGATGGGGCTCAGTCTAAAGACTGAATCAGGGGCTGGAATTGTCATCATATCCCCTTTTGAGGAATACTTGTTATTCTCTTTAAGACTCCAATTTACTTGCAGCGATAACATAGCTGAGTATGAGGCCCTCCTACTAGGACTTGAGGCGGCCTGATCTATGGAGATCCAACAATTAATCATAATTAGAGATTCTGGCATTGTCATCTCACAAATAAAGGGGACTTTCAAAACAAAGGATGAAAAATTGAAACCCTATAGGGAAATAATCACTAGCATGATCAAGGGGTTCAAAGAGCTACAATTCTTGGCCCTGGATGTAATATCCCCAATTTTGATTTTTAGCATTAGAGATGAGTTTGGGGAGAGGACGCAATTTTGACACCAGGACTTAGGAGGAAAAGAGAATACTGCGGCTTTAGTGGAAAGTGGGGACCTCAAGAAAGAGAAATTTGACCCAGGGAGGGAACTTGCAATCTTGGAAGAGAGAGGAAAGAGAAGGGAGTGCAAATTAGGAGAGAGAGAGTGGGGACCACAAGGAGAGAAGGAGCCACGAATTATAATTAGAGCAAGAGGCACTCATTTTGGTCATTCATTTATCTATTCAGAAACTTGTCTTTGACATGGCACACTTGAGAAAAAGTTAATTCTGCAAGTCTTGTTTAGCACACGAGTGTCTTTGAGCAGAGATCTCAAGCCTTGCTTTAGTGGAATTTGAGTGCCAGCCCGAAGAGGGAGTTCCATCCTTTTCTGATTGTTCCAGGAGTGGGAATGCCAGTTTGTGTGGAAGAGACACTAGCAGTAGCGCAGAGACTGCGCAACGCTTGGAGGATACACACTTGGGAGTGTGGTGTGTAGAGAATTTGGACCTTAAACTTGAGGTGGAGTCCAGGGAAGTGTTGTGGGGGCTTTTCCAGCATTTTTGAGGAGCAACAAACACAACATGTGCTACAAGCTACATCTTTTGCTTGTGAAGGACGGCCAAGCATTTGGGGTCAATTTTGGAGGGTCAAAACTAGGACAAACCCGTTCTGGGTTTATGACAAGGACTCGGGATATAATTTCGCAGAATTTTCTGGGTAGATTTGAGGGTTAGACTAGGGGTCCCAATCCAGGTAGCAACTAGAGGAGCTAGGGAAAATTTGGGCTGAAATTCCGAGGTCAACATTTGGCCAATTCCGTTGTGGGTTTTTGTTGGTTATTGGTTGAGAGGTCGTTGTTAATTTGCTGGAATTTTATGAGCATCGGAGGAGGTCCTAGTAGTAGATCTTCACACCTAGCAACGTATTTCTGGGTTGTTCAGCGCAGAGCCAGGAGATAGAGCAACAACATATTTGAGGGGGACCTCTTATTATTCATTTGGGGTTGGCTAGCTTGCCTTGAGCAAGCATAGGTGCACTCTTTTGAGCACCTTATTGTACCCTCTTCATATTTTTTGGCTTTAAAATGGTGTTGTGATGCTTGAGTATTTTTCTGTGTGTTTTTGGCTATGTTTGTTTTGTTTATCATTGTATATTTCCATTAGGAATTTTACAATGGTATCAGAGCCATAATCTTGGCTCGGCTTGTGGGAAACCCTTCATTCTATGACAAGACTAGTATAAAAAGCTAAGAAATCAAGGGATCCAAAGAAAGGTTAGAATCAAACAACATGGCAGTAACCTTGAATGAGGCAATTAGGATGCAACAAATGATGATTGATGTGGGGGACAAGTTGATTCATTTCGCAATTGGGAATCTGAACATGATCTCCATTGATGTGGAGTTATTGGGAGCAAACTGGAGGGCATACCAATCATTGGGTCATGGCATTCAGGCGTCCCTCTCTTTTTGGGAGCTTTGTGAACTAAGAGGCATGCACAAACCAATGGAGATTCAATGGAATTTTGCTGGGATGATGAGGTGGAGTAAGGAAGAAGACGAGAGAGTAGTTCAAGGAGCCATGGTTGGTAGGGAGATTGTTGAACATATATCCGTTAATGAGATGCCATCCATTGTTGAGGTATCCCGGGTTGTGACCAAGTTCTTAGGGGATAGTAGCGCACCACAATTTGATGACGTGTCGGGAGACATCTCCACTATTTATGAGGAGCCAATAGGTCCAGGGGCATCCAGATCTCTTACAGAGTTGTCGGATGACAATCTCCTACAACTGACTGGTGAGCATGTATTGCATGTTGGGTTGTCTATGGAGGAGGAATTGGAGTTGGAGGCTCATTTCGAGCCCATGATGGAGGAGGATGTGCAACTATCCTTTGGGCTAGCCATTGATGAGGGGCAACATAGAGAGCACAAGTTGGGATTTCAGCACAGTTCGCTTCAAAGGCGCATTGACAGGATCTACAACGTTATTAGCCCATCCCTACGCATTGGATTGAGAGAGGCGGAGTTGTCTAGACACACTAGAGGGGATGACCAGGTTAGCAACACTGATGGGTTATCTTTGTCCATTGGAGAGAGAGAGCTACCTAGTCAGATCTCATGCGTTGACCTAGGTAACGGGAAAAGACGATTAGAGTTGCACATGGTGCAACATACGCATTATGGGGTTGTTCTATGTGAAAGAGTTCGTGCATTTGATCTCTCTCTTGGGGTTGGATGGCGAGAGATTCTGAGTTGGTACCCTATGGAGTGGGCTATGGGGATGGTGGTGGACTTGGGTGTAGCTCAGCAGGAGCTTCCAGGCATTGGTGATATCGACAGCACAGACTGGCATTGGGTTCCAGGTGGAGCTACCTATCATTTCTCAGGTATGCGAGGTGGCTACAACGTGCATGGTATAGTTGACCAAGCAGTTGAGTGTGCGCATTCGCTAGGGGAGTCTCGGCTAGCACCAGTGGCCAACCAGTTTATGGACAGACTCCTTTGGCTGTCTTGGTAAGACGTCTATACACGGGACCATAGGGTGATCAACATATGTTGGTAGGAGTTTGTCAGAGGAGTTGGCATTGGCAGGCCACCAGAGGGTGCCTTGTATGGAGCTAGGGATTCTTCACTTTTGTATGGGGCACGAAGGATGTAGAGGAGAAGCGCATTGGTAGCATCACTGCTAATAGATAGGGAGATTCACTTCTCGGATCCTTCGGGGGGGATTTGCAGTGAAGATCCATTCATCGGCGGGTATAGTGATGCGATGGTGGAGGTGATGATACTGATCAAGTGTGGGCCAACATTGAGACACAACTCTAGGCCATCACATCCAGGGATGTGTGAGAGCATATAGTATTGAGTAGTGGACTGTAGGTGGACATGGAGATGCGTGGTGGTGTACAGTAGTGCATTCGATTGCGTTGTGGAGTAGGAGTTCCTTACATCACATTGAGTACACACTGGGAGCGACTGTTGCCTTGACGTAGACAAGATGCGGGGCGGTACAAGATGGTATAGCCTTAGCTGGGGATATCAGGTTGCGACTTATAGTGGCATGACGAAGAGTACAACGATACTTGGTGGTATGCGGTGACACATAATGCAGCGCAACAGACTCTTGGAGTGTCGCCCCCAAGGAGACTTATAGATTGAGGCATTGGGTGTAACATTGGATGCAACTCACCTAGGATCAATGAGGACATTGTTGAGCATCTGGGGACACCGTGTTTAATGGAGACAAGGTTTCGAGGGAGTTACCAGCAGATCCGAGGCAGAGAGAGTGTCGTCCGTAGGATCATTCTTGCGCATTCCAGCATACTTTTGATCATACCCTTCGGGACATACCCGCCCATCATCCTCTAGTGTTGCTTATAGTCACAAAGCGTTTGGTTGTTTCCCTGACACTCTCCTTTTGGGGAACAAGACATGGGAGGCTCACCCTAGACCTTTGGATGAGACACCGCGTGTCATGAGCTGGGAGGAGACTCTCTAGTTGAGACCCTTGGTAGGTGCATGAGTTGTCGGGTACAGGCTTGGGATGGTATGGTTGATAGCCAAAGTAGCATATGTTCCACCCCTGAGCTCACACTTGAGGGACGGTGGATGGTAGACTTCGTCTTCAGGAAGGTACCAAGACTCCAAAAAGTGTCCAGGTGTATCGTCAAGTGTTGGGATAACAGATTTCTCTGCATGGTCTGGCAGGAGCAGGGCAGGTTTGCATGCGTGGTACATACTCCTGATACTTGGAGTCCACCTAGGGGATGCATACAAGGGTCAGAGATGAGGGCTAGATGGGTTCTATCAGATAGGAGCGCTATGCAACGACATGCTGTGAAGAGAGGGAGTTATGAGCTCCCCGTAGGTTTGGGAGATCCTCGGAACCAGTTGGCGGGTGGGTCACTCCCCTTTGTGATGAGCAGGGTCATGGCAGAGGGTGATCCAATTCACTTTGGGTTTGCCACATGGGGGATCATTGAGACATCCACGGCATGGTGAGGCAGACTTATCTTGTTATGGCTCAGGGTCGAGATTGGCAGTGGAGGAGTAGATATTTGCATCATTGAGATGCTTGGGCAGGATGAGCTTGGCTCTCATAGATGTTTCGCCACTATGCCTCATGAGAATAGGATATAGTCTGCACAAGGTGGGGAGTATGTCATATTCAGAGTAGCACAACTTCAACATGATGGCACCACTCTGAGATTAGCAGTGGACATGATGGATTGAGATCCTGGTATTGAGGGATTCTTTCATGTCAGGACAGTGCAAAGACCTGGGATGACTTAGTGGCACGTTTGGGACCCCGATATTACTGATGGTGATAGGGGTGATCAACAGATAGAGGAGGCATTGGTTCAGGCTTTGCTTGAGGACAAGCAATTTTTGACAGGGAGGACTGCAATATCCACAATTTAGATTTTCAGCATTAGAGATGAGTTTGCGGAGAGAACACAATTCTGGCACCAAGACTTAGGAGGAAAAGAGAATATTGCAGCTCTAGTGGAAAGTGGGGACCACAAGAAAGAGAAATTCGACGCAAGGAGGGAACTCACACTCTTGGAAGAGAGAGGAAAGAGAAGGGAGCGCGATTTAGGGGAGAGGAGCCACAGATTATAAATAGAGCAAGAGGCACTCATTTTGGTCATTCATTCATCTATTCAAAAACTTGTCTTTGATATAGCATGCTTGAGCGGAAGCCAAGCCTGCAAGTGTTGTTTAGCACACGAGTGTCTTTGAGTGGAGATCTCAACCCTTGCTTCGGTGGACTTCGAGCGCCATCCCAAGGAGGGAGTTCCATCCTTTTCAGATTGTTCTTGCAGTGCGAGTGAGTTTGTGTGGAGACATCAGCAGCAGCGCAGGGACTGAGAAACGCTTGGAGGAGACACACTTGTGAGTGTGGAGTGAAGGGAGTTTGGGCCTAAAACTTGAGGTGGAGTCCAGGGAGGCGTTGTGGGGGATTTTCTAGGAGAGGAGCCACAGATTATAAATAGAGCAAGAGGCACTCATTTTGGTCATTCATTCATCTATTCAAAAACTTGTCTTTGATATAGCATGCTTGAGCGGAAGCCAAGCCTGCAAGTGCTGTTTAGCACACGAGTCTCTTTGAGTGGAGATCTCAACCCTTGCTTCGGTGGACTTCGAGTGCCATCCCAAGGAGGGAGTTCCATCCTTTTCAGATTCTTCTTGCAGTGCGAGTGAGTTTGTGTGGAGACATCAGTAGCAGCGCAGGGACTGAGAAACGCTTGGAGGAGACACACTTGTGAGTGTGGAGTGAAGGGAGTTTGGGCCTAAAACTTGAGGTGGAGTCCAGGGAGGTGTTGTGGGGGATTTTCTAGCATTTTTGCGGAGCAGCAAACACAACATCTGCTACAGGCTACATATTTTTCTTATGGAGGAGGGCCAAGCATTTGGGGTCAATTTTGGAGCTTTAAAACTAGGACAAACCCTTTCTGGCTTTTTTCTAGGTTTTTGACAAGAACCTTAGAAATAATTTGGCAAAATATTCTGGGCAAATTTGAGGGGTCAAACATAGGTCCCAATCCAGGCAGCAACTAGAGCAAATAGGGGAAATTTGGGCCGAAATTCCGAGGTCAACATTTGGCCAATTTCTTCGTGGGTTTTTGAGGGTTATAAGTGGAGAGGTCGAAGTTAATTTTCGGGATTTTTCTGAGCATCAGAGGAGGCCCTAGCAACAGATATTCAGACCCAGCAACGTATTTCTGGACAGTGCAGCGCAGAGCAAGGAGATAGAGCAACAACATATTTGAGGGGGAGTTCTTATTATTCATTTGGGCTTAGCTAGCTTGCCTTGAGCAAGCCCAGTTGCACTCTTTCGAGCACCTCATTGAACCCTCTCCATATTATAATAAAATTTCTCAACAACGTAGGTTTTGGTTTTAACATGGTTTTATGATGCTTGAATATTTTTCTTTGTGTTTTTGCTATGTTTGCTTTGTTTATCATTGTATCTTTCCATTAGGGATATTGCACTAGATCGATGTCTTAATGACATGGGCCATGGCCAATTCCCCAGCCATAGTTGGATCCACATCCTTAATCCTTCGCATTGATATCGCTAAAAGAGGAAAGTGTGTAGTTGACAGAATCCACCGGTCCTCGTTCCCTGACTATGAGGACCACTGGCATGTTTTGGAAGATGATCAAGATATAGCCAACTTCCTTCAAGACCATGAAGGTCCCGATAGAAAAGGTAATGACTTAATAAATGAACAACACTTTGATAGGAATGGAAACCAACGTTGCACGAAGCGGGGAATTTTTTTGGAAGTGGGGATCCAGAAGCGTCATTTTTCAAAAATCTAGGAAGCGAAGTGTCTCGGAAGCGTCTACTATATATATATATATACATTTATATCTTTTTTGCATTTATATTCAAAACAAACATCCCAAATACCAAATTAGTTGTAGAAGACATGAAAACATGCATATTTTAACGTAAATCAAGATAGATATGGCATCCATTATTCCATTGTACATAAATGATTAATTATTCAAGCATCAACGATCTATATTCTAGCAACTACAAGCATATATTAAATTTTTAAGCATATTATAAAACATAAAACATTTAAGCATATTATAAAACATAGAACGTAAAGTAGATTATCTAGCAAGTGAGCAACTGTTAACATTACTCATGTCCAAAATTCAAATAATAATGTTTACAAAATAGGCCACTTGGCCACCACAAAGGCAAAAAAGTTCAAATTTACAACAAGCCTACAAGCCTAATCTATGGCAAAAGTAGTAGATGTGAATATATCTACTAATCTCTCCTTCCACAACGAAGAGTGTGGCGGTGGGCCTCCACGTGGTGGCAATGAAGAAGATGGTGGTCATGGAAATCGTGGCATTGAAACTAATGAAGACGAAGCCCTTGTTGTTGGTGTTGAACCATGGAACCTAGGAACCAAGGGACCAGATGGGGGTGGCATCTCAACTCAATCATCATCATCCTAGATAAGAGCATCCTCTAATTTCTCTAATCGCAACACTCCATCCATCAAATTGGGATTCTTTGGATTCTTGTCCCAAACCTTAAGGTCTTTATTAGTCTTTGCATCATCACAGTGATGGGACAACAATCGCAAGTTGTAATGAACATAAACCAAGGTCTCTGCCTTGTCTAAACTCAACTTGTTCCTTTTAACACTGTGGATGAAAGAACAAGATCTCCAACACCTCTCTGTAGAAGAAGTGTTTACCACCTGTGATAGCACTCGCAATGCCAAATTTTGTAGAATTGGAGTAGCACATCCATGCATGTTCCACCACTCAAGAGAAGAAAAAGTTTCTCGATCTCTAATTGCATGCATGCTCCCAAATGGACCAGTGCTAAGCGTATAGTTGCTCAACTGTTTCCATACCATGGCAGCCTCCTCCTCATCAGGGACTAATTTATCCAATGCAATCATATATTTTTCTAGAACCTCTGGATCTAGTTGTGGTTTTCTCCTGCTCCCTCCCTCGAGGTGATGGTGTTGAAAGCCATGATGGATGATAATATTTAGGTGTCAAAACATATGCTAATGCATGCAATGGAACATTTAGCATATCTCATCGTTTTTCCACCTCTGCACGAATATAATTGTTCAAGGTGATATCTCTAGGCTCAACAATGTCTTTAATCTGCCCCAAAATGCTATCCATTTGCTCGTACACGTGCCCAATTATTGGCCGATCTGAATCTACAAACTTGATCATGTAATAAATTGGTTTGGCGAATTGCAAAACATATTTAACCGGTGACCAAAAGAACATGTCAAGAATAGTGTCCTTGGCTACATTAGCACCATCTCTATTAGTGTTAATTTCTTGCCATGATTCAGAGGTCATGATATTAGCTAAAGCTTGTCTCACCTTCACTAAAGGTGAGGTGATAACTTGCAAATCTTGTTTTTGCAAGTTTAAGTCACTTTAACTTGGAGTGAGCTCCATAGAAGTAGTTTACCCTTGTATGCCCTGTGATAAATTTAATGAGTTCCTTCCCTCTCTTGTAAAGCTCATTAATCCACCCACGTTGTTTATGCTTCACAATATCATGCATCAAAAGGTTCAATGTGTGCACCAAGCACCCAAACCAAAATATGTGTAGATGAATACGATCAATAACTTTTCCCCGTTCCCTTACAATTTGCTGCATTATCTGTGATCACTTGAACCACATTATTAGGACCAACATTTTTGATTGATTACAATAGGAGATCTGCAATGTTTTGGGAAGTTGCATTGATGGAGGAGTCATGACATGTAATAAATACTGCAGCACTAGCAGAAAGGCCAAGAACATTTATCAAATGTTGGTTTCTAATTTTTGTCCACCCATATGATACAATGGATACTCGACAATCCACCCACTCATTTGTAAAATGTGTCAAAACTCTTTTAACCTTTGTTTTTTCTCTTTCTAATAGCATTGTTCTAGCTTTCTCATAGTTGGGGGCCTTGTATCCTTTTGGGGCTTCATTGACGACCTTTACCATTTCATAACAATAGGGAGAACGAAGCACATTGAATGGTACACCGCAAGCACAAAGAAATCAGACTATCTTTCCATCCACAACATCCCTCCTAGCAACACTAAGGAAATCCCCTATTGTTCTTTTACCTCCAGAGCTTACAGATGTACCATGAGGAGATGAGCTACCAAATCTAGAGGTTGCACTTGATTCAGAATTAGTCTTTTGTTTCTTGCTTTTTTGTTGTGCAACCTCCTCTATTTGGACGTATTTTCTTCTTTGTTTAGTTGAAATGTTTGGGCAAATTTGTATACCCACAGCACCATTTTTCTTATCACTGTCCATTACCCCACAAAGATGCCTCCTCACACTGGTATATGAACCACTAAATGGTTTTCCTCCATGACAACCATGAGGGCACAAAAATATGTAGCTTCCACCACCTTTTCCCCCTTCAAGTTTGGTCACATATTTCCACAAGGGTGTCAATGCAGTTTTCCCCTCTAGTGTTTCAGTGTTCCCTTCAGGTTCATCCCCTTCCTCCTCATCATACATTGGGTCACTCATATGGGGACCACTATCCTCTTGTTGTTCTACTCCTCTATTCCTACTCCTTGCCATCATGAAAACCAAAAGTGGAATGATACATAGAAGCCAAAAGAACACCATCTTGGAATATGAATATAGGTAGTGGACAACTTGCAATTAAATGAGCAAGAAGAAAGAATGGGAAAGAGTAGGAGAGGGAGAAGAAAAATACAAAAAAATCTGACAAGAAAATGAGGGAGTTTGGGATTTGCACTTACCTCTTTAGATCCTGTAGATGGAAGCCCTTCTTTACTTCTCCAAGCTCCTCCTCCTTCTCCCAGCTCCTCCTTCTTCACTCCTCCAAGCTCTCCCCAAGTCTCTCCTCTCTTCTCAAAGCTCTCTTCTCCAAGCTCTCAAAAAATACAAGTGAGCAAATGAGAGGTGAAAGAGCCTTGTAATCCCTTCATTACCTTCCCTAACCCAACTTAGACCCATCCCCAACCTCTAGTTAACAAAAAAAATAAAAATAATATTGCATTAGTGGTGTTGCACGACGAAACTGGCTGACTTCCCACGGAGTCAGTCGCGATCTGTATGTAATCGGCCCCGATCCGCGACGTTTCTGCTGGGTGATCTGGCCCCCGAAACGCGTCCGGACAATTCCAAAACGTGGATTGGGCCCGACGATTCCCACAGGCCAGGAAGCAGCTTTTCCGGCCCGATCTGCATTTCGGAATTTTCGAGACACATTTCGGGGGGTGGATCAACCACTGATCCGTATGGGTCGCGTTTCAGTGTTTGATCAAGGGGGGACGTTTCGTGCAACACAGTTTGAAACCTCTCCTCCAACGGTCAAAATCGGGAAGAACTTATCCAAAGAAGAAAGGGAGGAACTCGAGAAATTATTGAGGGAATTCAAGGATGTGATTGCTTGGTCTTATGACGATTTGAAAGCCTATAGCCCCAAGGTCATCTAGTATACTATTCTTTTCAAAGAAGGTCCCAAGCCTGTTAAGCAAAAATTGAGAAGAATAAACCCCAAGCTTGCACCTGCGGTCAAGGAAGAGCTCCAAAGGATGGTCAAAGTGGTGATAATAGCCCCTATACGACACTCGTCCTGGATCTTTAACCCTGTGATCACACATAAAAACACTGTTAACATTAGGATGTCTATTGTCTTCAGGGATCTCAATCGTGTGTCTAAAAGACAATTACCCCTTGCCCAATATGGAGAATCTCCTGTAAAGAATAATGGGTTCCCAAATGATGTCATTCCTTGATGGTTTTTTAGGCTATAACCAAGTCATTGTAAAGGAAGAGGATCACTTGAAAATTGCCTTCACCACACCATGGGGAACATACATGTACTTAGGATGTCGTGTAACCTCCTCAATGCTGGATCCACTTTCCAAAGGGCCATGGATTTTGCCTTTAGAGAGACCTCATTGAGAATTCAAGGATTTGTTTGCTTGGTCTTGTGACGATTTGAAAGCCTATATCCCTGAGGTCATCCAGTATACTATTCCTTTCAAGGAAGGTGCCAACGGCCTCCTCAATGTTGGATCAACTTTCCAAAGGGCCATGGATTTTTCCTTTAGAGACCTTATTGGGAATTCAAGAATGTGTTGGCTTGGTCTTATGACGATTTGAAAGCCTATAGCCCTTAGTTCATCCAGTATACTATTCCTTTCAAGGAAGGTGGCAAGCTTGTTAAGGAAAAATCGAGAAGAATAAACCCCAAGCTTGGACCTTTGTTCAAGGAAGAGCTCCAAAGGATGGTTGATGCGGGGATAATAGCCCCTAGACACTTGTCTTGGATCTCTAAGCCTGTGATCACCCATAAAAAGACTGGTAACATTAAGATGTGTATTGACTTCAGGGATCTCAATCACGTGTCTAAAAGACAATTACCCCTTGCCCAGTATGGAGAATATCCTGCAAAGAATAACAGGTTCCCAATTGATATAATTCCTTGATGGTTTTACAAGGTATAACCAAGTCATTTTGAAGGAAGAGTATCGCTTGAAAACTTCCTTCACCACACCATGGGGAACATACATGTACCTTAAGATGTCATTTGGCCTCCTCAATGCTAGATCCACTTTCCAAAGGGCCATGAATTTTGCCTTTAGACACCTCATTGGGAAGATCATGGAGATCTACCAAGATGATTTAACTGTTGCCTCTAAACAAAGACATGATCATTGCAAACACTTGAGAAAGGTATTTGAGAAATGTAGGGAATACAACATCTCCCTGAATCTTAAGAAGTCAATATTCAATGTTGACAAGGGTAAATTGTTAGGGCACGTGGTCTCTAAGGATGGGATTAGCATTGACCTTGAAAGAATTCAAGCCATCAAAAGCATTCCCCCTCCTAAATACCATGTTGATTTTGGGTAGCATCGGATGTGCTCTAGCTCCGAAATTTTGTGGAGGGGCTAGAACACATGAGATCTTCAAGACCCAGAAATCGTTTGGAGAAATTCCATTCGGATGAGGAGTTATTAAAATAATTAATATTTTTAATGGGTTCCTAAGTCTAAACTTAGGAAAATAAATATATTAATGGGTATTAATAAGAATATGGGCGAGAAACTTCTAAGTGACGAGGATCATGTCTGTTTTAATCTTGTTCGTTGATTAAGGAGTTAAAAACAAGTAGGAGATGATAAAATAATGATTGCAGTAGGATTTCTGATGTGTAGATTCAGAAATTTTCATATATCAAAGTGCCTTACGATCCTTTTTCGGCAAAATAAACTTTGTTAGAAAATTTGTGCCAAATTTTGCTGAAATTGTGAGGCCTATGAATGACCTCCTAAAGAAAGATACTCCCTACTTGTGAAACCAAACCACAAAAGAGGCCTTTCAAGAAATTAAAGAAATAATTGCCTCTGCTCCTGTCCTTATCAACGCTGATTACACCAAGGACTTTATAATATATTCCTTCGCATCCAAGGACACTGTCGTTGGTATTCTCATGCAAAAGGATGAGGAAGGAGGGGAAAGACCGATGGCGTTCATGAGCAAGCCCCTCAGGGATGCCGAGACAAGATACACCATCATTGAAAAGCAAGCTTACGCTCTTGTCAAATCCCTTAAGTTCTTTAGAGCCTATGTAGGGTACAACAAGATATATGCATATGCCCCTTACCCTACTGTGAAGGATGTGCTGTCACAATCGGATTGTCTCGGGTCTAGGGGCAAATGGATATCCAAAATCCAAGAATACGACCTTGATATCCATCCTAAAAGGGTCATCAAGGGATAAGGATTGGTTGAAATGCTTACTGAAAGTAATATTCTGTTGAAAATTCGGCTAACCCCGAATCCTATTGCAGCAACTGATGTTAATTCTTCTAATTGTTTATTCAATTAAATAATTTACTTGCTGTGTGCTACGATAAATATCGAATTAAATACAATACAACCTTCACATAACAAATATTGTGGAAGAAATAAAAACGCTGGAAGAAATAGATGTACACAGACAATATACACTGTTATTTTTGGACTAAGTCCCCGGAAAAACCCAACTCGGGAAAACCGGTGCAGCAGCTGAGGGTTTTAATATTATGCAGTAGTGAAAATTTGAGTACAATCTATGGATGCTTAATCTAGTAATCCAAATAAAGAAATAACTATTGAGAAAAATTTCTCACTCCACAGGTGATCCCACATTGACCTCAGCTTGAATTGAGCTGCCTCTTGCTCCCTTTGCGCAGTCATTGCTTCAGCCTATGTAGCTACTGAGTCCCACAGGCTCAGAATTGCGTCTCCTCTCACTGTGTTGTCAGTTGTTGTCTTGGAAACTGATACTCTTTGCCTACGGACCCTCTGTCGAACTTCTTGCTCAAAATTTCGACTTCTCCCCAGCAAAAACATAAATCTCCCAAGAGGGCTTTGTGCTTCCTCTCTGCAATGTACTCACTGGAACTAGAAAATCTCCCTCTGGCTTCACTATCTCTGCCTCTCCCTAACTGTCTTAACCTCATTGAATCACTTCCAGCAACACACAATTGTGACTCTAGAAATCGATTTCCCAGCAAAATCGAACTCTGCAAGTGTGTTCTCCAAGCCCCATAGAATTTTTCCTTATAACCCTCTGTTGAGACTTCAACGACCATAGATTAGATCTTAATCTATGGCTAGGATTAACTAGAAGTTGATCCGTATGTGTTTCTAGAATATTCACACCATAACTTAATTAATTCTGATTAATTAGTCATATTCCCTAAGTTTAGACTTAGGAAATATTTAAAAAACGACTAATAATCTAATTAAGTCATCTCTAGGTGGAATTTCCATAAATGATTTCTGGGTTTCGAAGATCTCATGTATTTTAGCATCTCCACAAATTTTGTGGCTAGAACACATTTGATGCTACAAAAAATAAAAGTCCCTCTTAGCGAGGAATGTGTTTTAGCGCTGCAATTCACTGAAGCAACACCCTATCTCTGCATCATCTCCTATTACGTTGTTGATGTCTGGCTATTGCTGCCCACCAACTACTGCGCAACTCTGATAATTGCTGCATCTGGGCTGCTGCTGACACTTCCATACTGCTGCCAACACTGCATTTGCACTGCAACTCCTTCTCCATATGTTGTTGTTGCAACTATAACATATACAATTGGAAAGCATCCTAAATACTTAATCAATCGTGATCAATATGATACATTTGTCACCCGAGTCTCTGACTATTGCTAGTATCTGCACTGTCATTGAGGCATCTGCACTGCTGCCAACTCTGCATTGCGTTGGCCAACATATGACATGTAACTAGACTCTGAATTTTTCACTCTGGCATCTGACTGCATCTATTGCCACTGATCCATCCTGCTACTGAAATACCGTGGGCCCCGTAGCAAGGTATTGATTCAAGAGGTGGACCTCCTAAAATATCCTGCCCAACTGTAGCACTTTGGGGCTATAAAACCAAGTCACCCCACCTCACTCCTAGAGGTATGTCAAGAAACATGGTGAAGGCTTCCTCCAACATGGAGGAAAGCCTATCGATCTCTGTTGACGCTGCCTGCTGGTCCTGTTTCTCCTCCTTGTCCTTCCTGAGAGGACACAAAGCGTTATAGTGGCCAAGCTCACCACACCTAAAGAACTTGACCTTCGATAGGTCCTTCTTTTTCTTGCGCTGCTCTTGTCTCTGACTGGGACCCTTCGATGCGAGGACCACATTCTCCTCCTCTTAACCTGCTTTGACCTGCTACTGCTGCTGCTTGCACTGATGGAGCTCTTCACTAAGTTTTGCCTCAACTCCTCCTACTGCAAATCGGCCCACATCTTGTCCCACTTTGGCAAGGTTTCTTTGCCCAAAATGCTTTGCACAAATACCTGTTAGTCTTTGGCGACAGTAGGTTTAGCTCAAGAATACCTCCATCCAACAACATTATGCTTTGTCACCAATATTTTCCTGTGACAAGTTAAGTTTTCCTTTCCACATATCCTCCAAATTATAGCTATCCTTGATCTTTTTCCACTATGACATGGAATTTTTGGTCCCTCTCTAGGAAAAGAGGAAAGATTGATAACTGATTCTAACTGTCCAGGAATTCAAGATTTAATTTCCTTTTATTTACTATTCTTGGTTCACAACTGTAACCTTCCACACATCATATCATTGCATTATTTAATTTTCATCCACTTATCTTAATGTAATGTTTTCTTATCATGCCTTATCGACAATTATAAATAACTGAGTTATTCAAAGTAAAAGTAATTAACTGTTAACAAATATTCATAGCATCGAGGTGTTACATCTTCCCCCTCATGCGAAACACTGACCTAGGTGTTTAATTCAATCTTCTGGAATAGTTCTAGTTAGACTTCCCGTATGAATTCTTCATCTTCCCAGGTGGCCTCTTTTGGGCTGAAATGCTTCCACTACACTTTAACCTGGATGATGGCTTGCCTCTGTAGTGTTATTTCTCTTCGTTCAAGGATGCACTGAGGTTCTACTCAGAACTCTCCATCCGACTTGACCTGTTACAGGCACTGTACGGAAATTAATTCATGAAAATCATTATACTAAGATCAAATAAAGTTTTAAAGTGTTACCTGAACATTCTGCCAATGAATCACATGTCTAGGGTCATACACATATCGTTTCAACAATGAGACATGAAATACATTATGAACTTTTATATGACTGGGTAAGGCTAATCGATAAGCCACTGGTCCAATTCTTTCTAATATCTAAAAAGGACCACAGAAGTGAGGGGAAAGCTTTGCAACTAGTCCATCTCAAAGTGATTTTCTTGGGTTTGATTCGCACATATACATGGTCTCCAACTTCAAATTCTTGATACGTTCTTTTCTGATCAGCATAAGCTTTCTGCCTGTCTTGGGAAGCCTTTAAATTTTGTCGAACTTTCTTTACGATTCGTTCCATTTCCTCCAACATTTATGGTCCTAGCATTAATCTGTTTTCAAGACTGTTCCAATTTGTAGATGTTCTACATCTTCTTCCGTATAGCACCTTGAAGGGGCTCATCTTTAAAGACTCATGATACCCATTGTTATATGCAAATTCTACTAAATGCAGATATTCCTCCCATTTACTGTGTTGTTGCATAACATACATCTGTAACATATTGTCCAATACTTGATTCACGCGTTCAATTTTCCCATCTGTCTATGGATGTTTTGCAGTGTTGAACTGAATTTGAGTTCCCAATCCCGTGAAAAGAGTTTTCCAAAACACGGAGGTAAATTTTACATCTCTATTGAATATGACTATCTTAGGAATACCATGCAATTCGAACACCTCTTTCATAAAAATGTCATCAATTTGAACTATCTTGAAAAAAAGAAATGCGTTGTTTTACTGAGTTTATCCACTACTACCATGATCGAGTCATTGTGCTTCTTAGATCTGGGTAACCCAGTGATAAAGTCAAGTATAATAACCTCCCATTTGCACTCAGGTATAGGTATCGGTTGCAGAAGACCAACAGGATGCTGATGTTCAACTTTGACTTGCTGACGTTCCATACATTTTGTCAAATATTCTAGGCCAAAAATAATCCTTTTTGATTGCTGAAAACATTTTTTGGTATCCAGGATGAGCAGTGTAGGGACTCTTGTGAAATTCATCCAGAATCAGTTGCCTAACTGAAATTTGGTTGGGAACATATATTATTTTCGTAAAAGTCAATAACTGTTCTTCATTTACATTGTATTCCAATTGTTCTTCCTAGATGTTAGCTTGCTGAGCTTGCTGCCATAAAACATTATACTCAGTATCCCGCTGGGGAGCGTCTTTAATTTGCTCCAGAAACTTAAATTCTATTTGATTATAACACAATTCATAAATATAATGTATTCTTCTGCTTAATGCATCCGCTACACAATTTTCTTTGCCTTTTAAATGTTTCATGTCAAATTCAAATTCACTAAGAAAGGAATTCTACCTTGCTTGACAGGCATTTAAATTGGGTTGTTTGAAATAACTAGTCAGACTATTATGATCTGTCATTAGCATAAATCTTTTGCCTAGAAGATACTGCCTCCATACTTTCAGTGCATGGAGTATGACAGTGAATTCTAAATCGTAGGTAGAATATCTCTGCTCATGTTCTTTCAACTTTTGTGACTCTTATGCTATTACCTTTCCTTCTTGTGTTAATACGACCCCCACTCCTTCCAAACACGCATCTGTGCAGACTACAAATTCCTTTTTTGGGTCAGCGATTTTCAATATATGGGCAATAGCTAATAGATGTTTTAATTGTTCAAAACGTTACTGACATTCGTTGGTCCACTTCAAAAAAATTCCCTTCTTCTGTAAGGAAGTGATGGGGTACACGATCTGAGAAAATCCCTCTATAAAACAACGGTAATACCCCACCAGACCCATAAAAGATCTTATATCCGCTATATTTTTGGGCACTAGCCACTCCATAATGGTCTTGTTTTGCTCAGGGTTGACCGCTATTCCTTTCGCTGAAATGACATGCCCAAGAACTGAATCTGACTTTTATAAAAATCGCATTTACTAAATTTTGCATACAACTGGTGATCTTGTAGCATTTGCAATACTGTTAGTAGGTGTCCCAAGAAAGGATGAAAGAAGCCATGCATCAAACTCATAAATGTCGCTGGCACATCAGTCAACCCTAAAGGTAAGACTACGAACTCATAATGTCCATAACGAGTTCTAAAAGCCGTCTTACAAATGTCTTCATTCCTTACCCGAATTTGATGGTATCCTGATCATAAATAAATTTTAGAGAAAACTGTTGCACCCTTGACTTGATCAAAAAGATCGTCAATTCGAGGCAGGGGGTACTTATTCTTAATGGTTAATTTATTAAGTTGTTTGTAATCAATGCACAATCACAGTGTGCCATCCTTCTTCCTTACAAATAACACTGGATCTCCCTAGGGTGATACATTGGGACAAATATATCCTTTATCAAGCAACTCCTGTAATTGCATTTTAAGCTCGGTTAACTCAGGTACACTCATGCGATAAGGGGCTTTGGATACTGGCACTGCTCCAGGAATTAATTCAATGGTAAAATCAATATCTCGCTTTGGAGGCAACCCTGGTATATTTTCAGGGAACACATCAACAAACTCCTGAATTATTGGTATGTTTCCCAAAGTGGCGGTCTTATCTTTAGAATTAGAATACCCAACTTGAACAACATAAATCACACAACCTTTTCTAATGCATTTACCTAATTGAGAGGCAGTAATGGGGCGTAACCTCATGGGTTTTCTAACTCCTTGGATCTCTTGCTGGGAACCATCTTCAGCGAGGTAGCTAATGGAATTTTCTTTACAATTTACTAAGGACCAATGCCCTTCCAGCCAGTCCATCCCAATCAACAAATCATATGATCCTAAGGTTAAAATATTGAAATCCTCCTTTATGTGCTGACCCCCTATCTCAATGGAACAATTTGGTACCTTAGCATTTACCCTTCTCTTAGCCCCCGTAGCTAGTTGCACCAACTAGGGGTTTTAAAATTTTTAAGTTTGCAAACAACATTTTTCCACCACTTTGGGGCTAACATAACTTAAACTTAAACCCAGATCTACTCAAATAGACATAGATCTATTAAGTTGCACCAACCAGGGGTTTTTAAATTTTTAAGTTTGCAAACAACATTTTTCCACTACTTTGGGGCTAACATAACTTAAACTTGCACCCAGATCTACTAAAATAGACACAGATTGATTAATTAGCTTACCTTCCAGCTCTATCATAGTAGGCTGATAATCTGCCAGACGGTCTTCCAGTGCAACATTGATCCTGGGCATACTCCTTGCCACCTCACCAACTGTGGACACTTCTCGGATGTTAGCAACCTAGTCAGGTGTGGCATGATGGGGGTAACTCTTGTAATAGTGGGGTTCTCCATAGCCCCAACATTGCAAAGGGGGCTTCTGCACTTGGCTAGGCTCCGATTTGTTGGATGCTTCAGTATGCTTAGTTTCTGCTTGCCATCTGGGTTTTTGTTGATTTCTTCCAGGTTGTTTACTTGGTTGATTTCTCTGTGCATTCTTAAAATTTGCAGATTTAGTGCCTCTGAAATTTTGATAACTTTTCTGCCCCTTCTTCTGAGACCAACTCTTTCTAGTGTCTCCTTTCTGCTTCATCTGTTGGTAGCACATTCGAGCTTTTCGGATTGCTTCATCCATGGTTTTAGGATTATCAAATTCTATTCTTTCCTTCATAAATGCAGGAAAACTACTCATAAAACGTTGTACTTTAGCTTTTTCCTCTCGGATATATGGAACATATCTCAATAAGGACGTAAATTTGGTCACATACTCATCCATAGTTAATTGCCCCAATTTTAAATCGTGAAATTATTTAGCTTTTTCATCATAGAATCGTTTTGTCAAATATTTGTTTTTGAAGTGTTTTTGAAATTCATCCAAGTCACCTCTTTCTCCTCTATCCCTTGCACTATCTTTACCTCTTCCCACCATAAGGTGGCTTTCCCTTGAAGTTGATAGATGGCCAATCTGGCCTTAAGGTTACTGTCATATTCATAAACTTGAAAATATTTGTTCATATTGATGATCCAAGCTTTTGCAGCTTCCTCTGCTTCACCATCAAAGGTTGGGGGTTTGATCTTTCTAAATTCCCCCTGCAATTCTAGTTTTTGCTTCTTTATTTTCCTTTGATCTGAGACATTACCCGACTCCTCTTCATGGTCAACTCTATTTCCATCAATCCTCTGGGTATGACTTCCTTCCGAAGTATCCTCAGTTCGATGTTGATGTTCTTCTTCATCTCTGGTTCTATGCTCAGGACTAGGTCGAGAGGTTCAATGGTTCTGTTTTTCTGAGAGGCTCTTTAGGATCCTCTCCTGTTCGCGCATTAGTCTTTCATTGTCTGTTCTTAATTGAACCATTTCGGCTTGCAATTGTTGAACAATTTCAAGTAGCATACTTGTTTGGTGTTGTTGTTCTGCACCCAACTTCACCCACATTTCTAGATTTGTTTCCGGGTTTGGCATAGAACTTGCTTCCCCCGTTGGTCTTGATGGAAACTGACCCTCAATTCCTCTTCTCATCGTGATCTGTTTGCCTGCTCACTCTCTTACTCTGTGCACATTTCAACACACTTATCATCACTACCATTGCCTGATCAGGCCACAGTATTGAAACCATGCTCTAATACCACTTGTAACATGTCATGACTAGGACTTTAAAAAAAACATGAAATTCCACACAAAAAAAAATTAACATTATATTTTACACCATTATATTTTATTCTCTTACCCATAATGTTGGCTCGCATATTATTATAGTCCTTTTAGGGTTATTCAATGGACAAATCATAAGTTTTGTTGTAATGATAACTTGTCACTTCATACTAATGCACATTTAACATTCCGCTTTGAACACATTAACTCACCCAAGGTATAACCGGTTACAATTTTCATGGATCTTATCTCCAGGCGTGTGAGCCTTAAACTATTACTCAACACTTATATGAATAATGTATACATGATTTGGAATTGGCTCGGAAATTTCTCGAAGGGGTAGCAATTGACAGGTGTCGGTCATGAAATGACTAGTAGGTGGAAGTTCCCCCCTCTTTGGATGAGGGTCTGATAATCCAATGCACACGATTCAACCAACGATGGTTAGGGTATCTAACCCTAACCCATCCATCGCCCAACTCCTGCATTTGCTCCATCAACAGTGCAGACTTATGCTCTGCAAATTCTTTTGTTTCCACTGTTATAGATGTCGAAAGCCCATCGAGCTTCTCCCTTCAGGTACGGTATTCAATCTTGGTTGTATTTGGGGCAAACTTACTCCCCAGCCTCAATGCTATAGTCTTTAATTGTGCCTCTATTCTCTATTTACTTGCATCGTATACGCTTCAATGAGTTTTTATTATTGTTGGGTTCTTGTTATGACTTGGTAGTTATGTGACCTTGAATGCTTTAAACTCTTCAACTAACTGGATTTGAAACAATCTACAAGTGTCTCTCCTCGCCAACCTTTTTCCTTTTACCCCTGTTCAATTTTCCATTTCTTGGCAAACGAGAGTATGGACAAGAGATTAATAGATGGCTGATAGTTTCTCCCATTTCTTTGCATAGGGAGCATCTGCCCGTTTATGTTTCTTTTATGCAATAATTCCCAAGTGACGTCGTTATTCGTTATTGCTTACGACATGAATATTATGGATTTGAGAGGGGATTGGATCGTCCGAAGTGGTTTCCACCACCATTGGAGTTCCTAAGACCTTACATTTTTACACAAAGATAACCTAACCTAGGAGTCTATATTCCTATAGAAGTGTTCTTAGACCTAGTTCATCTTCTGCCTCCTTAATTCTGACATGGCTTGATTTAGGATTTTCTATATAAGCCTCCGAGAGTTAACCTTCAATACCATTAAGGTTTTAGGATCTATTTCTTTCCATTCTTGATGCTAGATGGTGAACCTGGAATACAATGAAAATATCCCTTCTCATAACATAATAAGTCTCTATCAAGTTTTTAGGGAGATTGAATTCTTCCCCACTTTCAATGCATGGTTCTGCACCAATGTCCACTCTTTCACCATTTCCCACCTTCCATACCAACTAGTTTCCTGCTAGTGGGAATGCCAATTGCCTTTCATATGATTGACACATTATGAATATTCTTGAATGGCCTTCTAATCCAATCTTCTACAGAATAATGTTCAATATATTTTTTGGTTACGACTCCATAGTTACATTTTAGATTAGCCTCCATACACACTTGCCTGCCAAATCCCCAAATGAGGTATATTCTTTTCAATATTCTGAAGTCTTTTGGCTTTGCAATGGCCTACTATTTGACTAGAGGGATGCCTGCTCTCTCACTGTTCTCTAGACCATAGGACAAACTAATCTTCCTAATATTTACTATGACCCCTTTAGGTGTCAAACCGAGGAATAAAAGTTGATTGGAATTGTATCCAATATTGATTTGTGTTGATTTCTGGTAGCATCAAATGTGCTATAAGTCTCAAATTTTGCAGGGAGGCTTGGGCACATGTATTCCAAAGAACCTAGAAAGCGTTTTAGGAAAGAGTTTTTCTTATTGTTGGGTTCTTGTTATGACTTGGTAGTTATGTGACCTTGAATGATTTAAACTCTTCAACCAGTGTTGCGGGGGAGCGCCCCCCCCCCTCTCGCTCCCGCTCCCGATCCGCGCTCCGGGCGGGAGCGACTCGGGAGCGGGTCGGGAGCGCGCTCCCAAAATCGCTCCCGAAAAGGGAGCGATTTCGGGAGCGCGCTCCCTAAAAAAAATTTCGCTCCCTGCCTTTTCGGGAGCGTTTTCGGGAGCGTTTTGCCTTTTTTGCATTTTTTTTTTTTTGTAGTAATGTTCGAAATGCAATTTTTTTTGAAAGAAACAAATAGTTTTTGAGTGGGGCAACTTAATGATCAAGTCTAGGCCCTAGTATTGATATGCTATTCATGGTAATGTTAAATTCTTAAAGTAAAAGTGACATTTTCTTTAATTTTCATTTTCATCCTTTTACTTAAATTTTTAACATTACCATGAAATGACTCAGGATGTTTGAGAGTGGTTTCGTCCTCATTGGATTTCATATGGAGAAAGTAGAATTTTAGATTTCATTCAAAATCCAGCAGACTTATCAGTTTTTCAGGATTTCAGGATTGGGGGATTGCAATGTTTCCATTGAATTTTGTCATGTATTAGGGTATGGAACTCATATTTAATCAAGAGTACCAATCCCTCTATGTACCTTGATGTTAGTGACATTGGTTGTCGAACTCCTCTATCATGACCCTTCTAAAAATGTACGCATCACTCAAACAAAATCTTGACTTGACATGCTATGCTTTTTCTATCTTATGTTAATGCTTAGAGGGTGATATTAATGACAAAGATCCCTATACAGATACAAAGGTAATGACAAAGATACCTCTGGATATTAATGCTTGGAGGGTGATATTAATGACAAAGATCCTGATTTTGCAACAAGACTAAAAAATTAGACATTTCTCGTGGTGGCAAGAGGCCCAAGCATAAGAAATAGATAATAGATTTACTTCTCTTTTCTAGTTTCTAGTAGCTTTTATAACTATTGACTCTTTCATATTTACTATGATATTTTTTTTTAAACAATATATGACAATTTAAGTTTGAAGTTGGCAATTATAACTCATTAGTAATGAATTATGAATATGATGCTTCATGAAAGTTGAAAGTTGTTTCATTTCATTTCATTTTATAACATTTCATTTCATGTTAGATATTATTTGTTGTAATGGTTACACTTAGCTTACAAGTACAACTTTGGTGATCAATGATGATAAATGTTATATATTGAATTTTGAAAGCTTGAAACTTTAAGATTGATGAATCATGAGACTCAATATGTTGTATGTTACTATGTTACTAACTTGCGGACGTGGTTGATGAAGATTATAACTTCTAGATGATTGTTGTTATATGGTTCAATCTATGCTTTTTTATGTTTTTTATATCTAATTCATCATTCTACATGTTTTTGTTGACATATATGTATCAAAAATTAAAAAATATAAAAATATATATATTTTTAAAAAATCGCTCCGGGATTCGCTCCCAAACCGGGAGCTTCTGAAAATGGTCGCTCCCGCTCCCGTTTTCGCTCCCGCTCCCCGCTCCCGCTCCCGCTCCCAAGTAACATTGTCTTCAACTAACTGGATTTAAAACAATCCACAAGTGTCTCTCCTCACCAACCTTCTTTCTTTTACTCCTGTTCAATTTTCCATTTCTTGACAAGGGAGAGTATGGACAAGAGATTAACAGATGGCTGATAGTTACTCCCTTTTCTTTGCATAGGGAGCATTTGCCCCTGCATATTTCTTTTATGCAATACTTCCCAAGTGAGGTCCTTATTCCTTATTGCTTACGACATGAATATTATGGATTTGAGAGGGGATTGGATCTTCTGAAGTGGTTTCCACCACCATTGGATTTCCTAAGACCTTTCATTTTCACACAAGGACAACCTAACCTAGGAGTCTATGTTCCTATAGAAGGGTTCTTCGACCTAGTTCATCTTTTGCCTCCTTAATTCTAACATGGCTTGAATTAGGATTTTCTATATAAGCCTCCGAGAGTTAACTTTCAATACCATTAAGGTTTTAGGATCTATTTCTTTCCATTCTTGGTGCTAGATGGCAAACCTGGACTATAATGAAAATAACCCTTCTCATAACATAATAAGTCTCTATCAAGTTTTTAGGGAGATTGAATCCTTCCCCACTTTCAATGCATGGATCTGCACCAATGTCCACTCTTTCACCATTTCCCACCTTCCATACCAAGTAGTTTCCTTCTAGTGGGAATGCCAATTGCCTTTCATATGATTGTGTTAAATTGGCAACTAGGGCCAAACTCCATGTGGGTCAGCTTATTTATGGTCGCTGATATTTTTATTGGATCCCTCTCATCGAGAGGTGTAGGATTGATCCAAAGATCATCCGATTCTAATAAGTATTTATGGAGATATGAATTTATTTGTTTATGTAATTATCATCAAGCCGACCAACTCTTATGTAGGCTCTAGAAGCCCAAATGTCATGTCTATTCAATCATCCACGCTTTTAGTATAAATAAGAGAGGATTTGGAGTCATTTGCAATAACACACACTTCATGTGATCTCCTCCTCACCACGTCTTGGGTTTTTGGTGAAGGAGAGACTCACAAGAAGATACGTTGGATTAAATATGATGCCCTAACTGTTGTAATACCCTAGTCGCAATAAGCCGCAGGGTTATGAGGATGGACGCAAAGACCTTAAACGGTGGACAATCTTATATATACGCTGGAATCATGGTCTTGTATATACGTTGGAATCAATTACACGCACAACAATGCCCTATATTCTACACTCAGCTCAATACACAGTCAACGCTGGATAGTCATACGCTTATATAAACGCTGGACAGTCTCAGATATACGCTGCTCTCAGTGAATGATATATGTTGTTCATAGTAAATACGTTGTGGATGTTCACAAGATAACTGTACGCAGTCTTAATGTTCACGCTGGTTTCATGCTACCATGGGAGATAGCTGTACGCATTCATGCAGCCATGGGAGATACCTGTACGTAGTCAATGTTCACGCTTTCTGCAGTCACACTCATACGTAGCCAAAGGAAAGGCCCTACTATACGATGCAGAGCACATATAGATTCTATACGCAGAAGCACATATACGCTGAGCACATATAGACTCTATACGCAGAGCACACATGGAAAACTCTATACAATACGCTGTTCATGAATATATACGCTGGTCAGGAAGTCAAGGGTACCACTGTCATCAAGCAGCAGTGATGAAAAGGTCATGGTTATAGCCGCAATAATACGCTGTCATGGTATTACAATATGTATATATGTCAATAGCAAGCTATATATGCACAACATTCATAAAACAGTCAACGTTCTATGCCGGTCTTAGAGACACTTAATATATATACGCTGGGCATGAAAGACACATCTATGCTAGTCATTAAAAGGAACAACTGCAGTGATCAAGAATAGTCGTTGTGATGTATGCGGATCTGGTAGTGTAGATCAGGCTACCGTGTGGGGTAGATCAGGTAGCGTAGATCAGGGTATAGAGACTCCAGTCACTCATACGCAGTTCATGGAGACTCTTATGCACAGGTCATAGAGACACGCAACAATAAAAGAAAACCTATAGCTGAAGAATACCAATACGCTGTGTGTAAAGGGATTGCGTGGAACTATAGCCTAGCTGCTTTGCTAGGCTGCAAGCCATAGCAAGCAGCTAAGGTTGACATCAACAGAAGCAAATTGTTGCAGCATGATGAAGCAAAGAGAAGGCTGAGGCAACAACATGATGGGCAATACTATGAGATCATGTGCATGGGCAGCACAATGATACATTAGCAGGGGCAACAGCATGATGATGATGCACATTAGTTTGAGCAGCATTATGATGGATAAGATCATGGACTCGGGCAGCATGATAATAATTATGATTAGTGCAGCATGTTACAGTATGCAGTGGTGCAACTAGAGGACCAGATGCAGCATGATGATAGGTATCAGTTAAAGCGGATTGTCTTCAACTGATCACATCGTTATAGGAGATGATCTATGCTAAGATCTAGACAAGTCAAAGTATTGACTTTTGTTGTAAATGTACTATCTCTCTCTCTCTCTCTATTTCTCCGATGAACTTTGAAGAACATAAAAGAAGAATTGATCAAGGGTTTCCCCACGCATTGTGGGGTTCGTCCCTGGCTTGCGCCACATCTTGTGTCCTCTTGTCTTGGCTTGTCTTCTGCGATTTATATTTATGTTCTATCTGCAGTTTATTTTATGTTGATGTGATTGCTTATATGGAAAAGAAATTAAATAAATCTCTCTAGCATAGAACATACCAAAACTTAACAAATTGACATATTATGAATATTCTTGGATGGCCTTCTAATCCAATCTTCTACAGAATAAGGTTCAATATCTTTTTGGGTTACAACTCCATAGTTACATTTTAGATTAGCCTCCATACACACTTGCCTACCAAAGCCCCAAATGGCGTATATTCTTTTCAATATTATGAAGTCTTTCAGCTTTGCAATGGCCTACTATTTGACTAGAGGGATGACATCTCTCTCACTTTTCTCCAGACCATAAGACAAACTAATCTTCCTAATATTTTCTATGACCTCTTTAGGCGTCAAAACCGAGTAATAAAAGTTGATTGGAATTCTATCCAGTATTGATCTGTGTTGATTTCTGGTAGCATCAAATGTGCTCTAAGTCTCAATTTTTGCAGGGAGGCTTGGGCACATGTATTCCAAAGAACCTAGAAAGCATTTTAGGAAAGCGTTATTCTTATTGTTGGGATCTTGTTATGACTTGGTAGTTATGTGACCTTGAATGCTTTAAACTCTTCAACTAATTGGATTTGAAACAATCTACATGTGTCTCTCCTCGCCAACCTTCTTCCTTTTACCCTCGTTCAATTTTCCATTTCTTGACAAACGAGAGTATGGACAAGAGATTAACAGATGGCTGATAGTTTCTATCTTTTCTTTGCATAGGGAGCATCTGCCGCTCCATATTTCTTTTATGCAATACTTCCCAAGTGAGGTCCTTATTCCTTATTGCTTACGACATGAATATTATGGATTTGAGAGGGCATTGGAACTTCTGAAGTGGTTTCCACCACCATTGGATTTAGGAAAGAGTTTTTTTGGTAGCATCAAATATGCTCTAAGTCTCAAATTTTGCAGGGAGGCTTGGGCACATGTATTCCAAAGAACCCAGAAGGCGTTTTAGGAAAGAGTTTTTCTTATTTTTGGTTCTTGTTAGGACTTGGTAGTTATGTGACCTTGAACGCTTTAAAGTCTTCAACTAACTGGATTTGAAACAATCTACAAGTGTCTCTCCTCGCCAACCTTCTTTCTTTCACCCTTGTTCAGTTTTCCATTTCTTGACAAACGAGAGTATGGACAAGAGATTAAAAGATGGCTGATAGTTTCTCCGTTTTCTTTGCATAGGGAGCATTTGCCCTTGCATATTTCTTTTATGCACTACTTCCCAAGTGAGGTCCTTATTCCTTGTTGCTTACGACATGAATATTATGGATTGGAGAGGGGATTGGATCTTCCGAAGTGGTTTCCACCACCATTGGATTTCCTAAGACCTTTCATTTTCACAGAAAGACAACCTAACCTAGGAGTCTATATTCCTATAGAAGGGTTCTTATACCTAGTTCATCTTCTGCCTCAATTCTCACATGGCTTGATTTAGGATTTTCTATATAAGTCTGCCTGAGTTAACCTTCAAGACCATTAAGGTTTTAGGATCTATTTCTTTCCAATCTTGATGCTAGATGGCGAACCTGGACTACAATGAAAATATCCCTTCTCATAACATAATAAGTCTCTATCAAGTTTTTGGGGAGATTGAATCGTTCCCAAGTTCCAATGCATGGATATGCACCTATGTCCACTCTTTCACCATTTCCCACCTTCCATACCAACATAGTTTACTGCTCGTCAACCTTCTTTCTTTCTCCCCTGATCAATTTTCCAATTCTTGACAAACGAGAGTATGGATAAGAGATTAATAGATCGCTGATAGTTTCTCCCTTTTTTTGCATAGGGAGCATCTGCCCCTGCATATTTCTTTTATGCAATACTTCCCAAGTGAGCTCTTTATTCCTTACTGCTTACGACATGAATATTATGGGTTGGAGAGGGGATTGGATCTTCCGAAGTGGTTTCCACCACCATTGGATTTGCTAAGACCTTTCATTTTCACACAAATACAACCTAACCTAGGAGTCTGTATTCCTATAGAAGGGTTCTTAGACCTAGTTCATCTTCTGCCTCAATTCTGACATGGCTTGGTTTAGGATTTTCTATAGAAGCCTCCTAGAGTTAACCTTCAAGACCATTAAGGTTTTCGGATCTATTTGTTTCCATTCTTGATGCTAGATGGCGAACCTGGACTACAATGAACATAACCCTTCTCATAACATAATAAGTCTCTATCAAGTTTTGAGGGAGATTGAATCCTTCCCCACTTTCAATGCATGGATCTGCACCAATGTTCACTCTTTCACCATTTCCCACGTTCCATACGAACTAGTTTCCTGCTAGTGGGAGTGCCAATTTCCTTTCATATGATTGACACATTATAAATATTCTTGGATGGCCTTCTAATCCAATCTTCTACTGAATAAGTTTCAATATATTTTTGGGTTACATCTCCACAGTTACGTTTTAGATTAGCTTCCATACGCACTTGCCTGCCAAAGCCCCAAATGGTGTATATTCTTTTCAATATTCCGAAGTGTTTCGGCTTTGCAATGGCCTACTATTTGACTAGAGGGACGCCTTCTCTCTCACTATTCTCCAGACCATAGGACAAACTAATCTTCCTAATATTTTCTAAGACCCCTTTAGGTATCAAAACTGAGGAATAATAATTGTTTGGAATTGTATCCAATATTGATCTGTGTTGATTTCTGGTAGAATCAAATGTGCTTTAAGTCTGAATTTTTGCAGGGAGGCTTGGGTACATGTATTCCAAAGAACCCTGAAAGCGTTTTAGGAAAGAGTTTTTCTTATTGTCAGGCTCTTTTCATGAGTTGGTAGTTATGTGACCTTGAATGCTTTAAACTCTTCAACTAACTGGATTTGAAACAATCTACAAGTGCCTCTCCTCGCCAACCTTCTTTCTTTCACCCTTCCTCAATTTTCCATTTCTTGACAAACGAGAGTATGTACAAGAGATTAACAGATGGGTGGTAGTTTCTCCCTTTTCTCTGTATAGGGAGTAGCTGCCCCTGCATATTTCTTTTATGCAATTCTTCCCAAGTGAGGTCCTTATTCCTTATTGCTTACAACATGAATATTATGGATTTGAGAGGGGATTGGATCTTCCAAAGTCGTTTCCACCACCATCGGATTTTGGAAAGAGTTTTTCTAGTAGCAACAAATGTGCTATAAGTCTCAAATTTTGCAAGGAGGCTTGGGCACATGTATTCCAGAGAACACATAAAGTGTTTTAGGAAAGAGTTTTTCTTATTGTTGGGTTGTTATGACTTGGTAGTTATCTGACCTTGAATGCTTTAATGTCCTCAACTAACTGGATTTGAAACAATCTACAAGTGTCTTTCATCACCAACCTTATTTCTTTCACCCCTGTTCAATTTTCGATTTCTTGACAAACGAGGTTATGGACGAGAGATTAACATATGGCTGATAGTTTCTCCCTTTTCTTTGCATAGGGAGCATCTGCCCCTACATATTTCTTTTATGCAATACTTCCCAAGTGAGGTCCTTATTCCTTATTGCTTACAACATGAATATTATGGATTTTAGAGGGGATTGGATCTTCCGAAGTGGTTTCCACCACCATTGGATTTCCTAAGACCTTTCATTTTGACACAAAGACAGCCTAACCTAGGAGTCTATATTCCTAGAGAAGGGTTCTTAGACCTAGTTCATCTTCTGCCTCCTTAATTCTTACATGGCTTGATTTAGGATTTTCTATATAAGCCTCCGAGAGATAACCTTCAATAACATTAAGGGTTTAGGATCTATTTCTTTCCGTCTTGATGCTAGATGGCGAACCTGGACTAGAATGAAAATAACTCTTCTCATAACATAATAAGTCTCTATCAAGTTTTTAGGGAGATTGAATCCTTCCCCACTTTCAATGCATGGATCTGCACCAATGTCCACTCTTTCACCATTTCCAACCTTCCATACCAACTAGTTTCCTCCTATTGGGAATGCCAATTACCTTTCATATGAGTCACACATTATGAATATTCTTGGATGTCCTTCTAATCCAATCTTCTACAGAATAATGTTCAATATCTTTTTGGGTGACAACTCCACAGTTACATTTTAGATTAGCCTCTATACACACTTTACTGACAAAGCCCCAAATGAGATATATTCTTTTCAATATTCTGAAGTCTTTCGGCTTTGCAATGGCCTACTATTTGACTAGAGGGATGCCTTCTCTCTCACTTTTCTCAAGACCATAGGACAAACTAATCTTCCTAATATTTTCTATGACCCCTTTAGGTGTCAAAACCAAAGAATAAAGGTTGATTGGAATTGTATCGAATATTGATTTGTGTTGATTTCTGGCAGCGTCAAATGTGCTCTAATTCTCAATTTTTGCAGGGAGGCTTCGGCAAATGTGTTCCAAAGAACCCAGAAAGCGTTTTAGGAAAGAGTTTTTCTTATTGTTGGGTTCTTGTTATGACTTGGTAGTTATGTGACCTTGAATGCTTTAAACTCTTCAACTAATTGGATTTGAAACAATCTACAAGTGTCTCTCCTCGTCAACCCTCTTTCTTTTACCCCAGTACAATTTTCCATTTCTTGACAAACGAGAGTATGGACAAGAGATTAACAGGTGGCTGATAGTTTCTCGCTTTTCTTTGCATAGGGAGCATTTGCCCCTGCATATTTCTTTTATGAAATACTTCCCAAGTGAGGTCCTTATTCCTTATTGCTTACGACATGAATATTATGGATTTGATAGGGGATTGGATCTTCCGAAGTCATTTCCACCACCATTGGATTTCCTAAGACCTTTCATTTTCACACAAAGACTACCTAACCTAGGAGTCTATATTCCTATAGAAGGGTTCTTAGAGCTAGTTCATCTTCTGCCTCCTTAATTCTGACATGGCTTGATTTAGGATTTTCTATATAAGCCTCCCAGAGTTAACCTTCAATACCATTAAGGTTTTAGGATCTATTTCTTTCCATTCTTGATGCCAGATGGCGAACCTGGACTACAATGAAAATAGCCCTTCTCATAACGTAGTAAGTCTCTATCAAGTTTTTAGGGAGATTGAATTCTTCCCCACTTTCAATGCATGGATCTGCACCAATGTCCACTCTTTCACCATTTCCCACCTTCCATACCAACTAGTTCCCTGCTACTGGGAATGGCAGTTGCCTTTGATATGATTGACACATTATGAATATTCTTTGATGGCCTTCTAATCCAATCTTCTACAAAATAAGGTTCAATATCTTTTTGGGTTACAACTCCACAGATACATTTTAGATTAGCCTCCATATACTCTTGCTTTCCAAAACCCCAAATGGTGTATATTCTTTTCAATATTCTGAAGTCTTTCGGCTTTGCAATGGCCTAGTATTTGACTAGAGGGATGCCTTCTCTCTCACTTTTCTCCAGACCATAGGACAAGTTAATATTCCTAATATTATCTATGTCCCGTTTAGGTGTCAAAACCGAGGAATAAAAGTTGATTGGAATTGTATCCAATATTGATTTGTGTTAATTTCTGGTAGCATCAAATGTGCTCTAAGTCTCAATTTTTGCAGGGAGGCTTGGGCACATGGATTCCAAAGAACCCAGAAAGCGTTTGAGGAAAGAGTTTTTTTATTGTAAGGTTCTTGTTATGACTTGGTAGTTATGTGACCTTGAATGCTTTAAACTCTTCAACTAATTGGATTTGAAACAATCTACAAGTGTCTCTCCTTGCCAACCTTTTTCCTTTTACCCCTGTTCAATTTTCCATTTCTTGACATATGAGAGTATGGACAAGATATTAACAGATGGCTGATAGTTTCTCCCTTTTCTTTGCATAGGGAGCATCTGCTGCTGCATATTTCTTTTATGCAATACTTCCCAAGTGCGGTCCTTATTCCTTATTGCTTACGACATGAATATTATGGATTTGAGAGGGGATTGGATCTTCTGAATTGGTTTCCACCACCATTGGTTTTAGGAAAGAGTTTCTCTAATATAATCAAATGTGCTCTAAGTATCAACTTTTGCAGGGAGGCTTGGGCACATGTATTCCAAAGAACCCAGAAAGCGTTTTAGGTAAGAGTTTTTCTTATTGTTGGGTTCTTGTTATGACTTGGTAGTTATGTGACCTTGAATGCTTTAAAGTCTTCAACTTGTTGTATTTGAAACAATCTACAAGTGTCTCTGCTCGTCAACCTTCTTTCTTTCTCCCCTGATCAATTTTCCAATTCTTGACAAACGAGAGTATGGATAAGAGATTAATAGATCGCTGATAGTTTCTCCCTTTTTTTGCATAGGGAGCATCTGCCCCTGCATATTTCTTTTATGCAATACTTCCCAAGTGAGCTCTTTATTCCTTACTGCTTACGACATGAATATTATGGGTTGGAGAGGGGATTGGATCTTCCGAAGTGGTTTCCACCACCATTGGATTTGCTAAGACCTTTCATTTTCACACAAATACAACCTAACCTAGGAGTCTGTATTCCTATAGAAGGGTTCTTAGACCTAGTTCATCTTCTGCCTCAATTCTGACATGGCTTGGTTTAGGATTTTCTATAGAAGCCTCCTAGAGTTAACCTTCAAGACCATTAAGGTTTTAGGATCTATTTGTTTCCATTCTTGATGCTAGATGGCGAACCTGGACTACAATGAACATAACCCTTCTCATAACATAATAAGTCTCTATCAAGTTTTGAGGGAGATTGAATCCTTCCCCACTTTCAATGCATGGATCTGCACCAATGTTCACTCTTTCACCATTTCCCACGTTCCATACGAACTAGTTTCCTGCTAGTGGGAGTGCCAATTTCCTTTCATATGATTGACACATTATGAATATTCTTGGATGGCCTTCTAATCCAATCTTCTATTGAATAAGTTTGAATATATTTATGTGTTACAACTCCATAGTTACATTTTAGATTAGCCTCCATACGCACTTGCTTGCCAAAGCCCCAAATGCTGTATATTCTTTTCAATATTCCGAAGTGTTTCGGCTTTGCAATGGCCTACTATTTGACTAGAGGGATGCCTTCTCTCTCACTTTTCTCTAGACCATAGGACAAACTAATCTTCCTAATATTTTCTAAGAGCCCACTAGGTATCAAAACCAAGGAATAAAAGTTGATTGGAATTGTATCCAATATTGATCTGTGTTGATTTCTGGTAGAATCAAATGTGTTCTAAGTCTCAATTTTTGCAAGGAGGCTTGGGCACATGTATTCCAAAGAACTCTGAAAGCGTTTTAGGAAAGAGTTTTTCTTATTGTTGGTTTCTTGTCATGGCTTGGTAGTTATGTGACCTTGAATGCTTTAAACTCTTCAACTAACTGGATTTGAAACAATCTACAAGCGTCTCTCCTCGCCAACCTTCTTTCTTTCACCCCTGTTCAATTTTCCATTTCTTGACAAACGAGAGTATGGACAAGAGATTAACAGATCGTTGATAGTTTCTCCCTTTTCTCTGTATAGGGAGCATCTGCCCCTGCATATTTCTTTTATGCAATACTTCCCAAGGGAGGTCCTTATTCCTTATTGCTTACAAGATGAATATTATGGATTTGAGAGGGGATTGGATATTCCGAAGTGGTTTCCACCACCATTGGATTTAGGAAAGAGTTTTTCTGGTAGCATCAAATGTGCTCTAAGTCTCAAATATTGTAGGGAGGCTTGGGCACAAGTATTCCAAAGATCCTAGAAAGTGTTTTAGGAAAGAGTTTTTCTTATTGTTGGGTTGTTGTTATGACTGGTAGTTATGTGACCTTATATGCTTTAATCTCTTCAACTAACTAGATTTGAAACAATCTACAGGTGTTTCTCATCGCCCAGCTTCTTTCTTTCACCCCTGTTCAATTTTCCTTTTGTTGACAAACAAGAGTATGGACAAGAGATTAATAGAGGGCTGATAGTTTCTCCCTTTTGTTTGCATAGGGAGCATCTTCCCTTACATATTTGTTTTATGCAGTACTTCCCAATTGAGGTCCTTATTCCTTATTGCTTACGACATGAATATTATGGATTTGAGAGGGGATTGGATTTTCCGAAGTGGTTTCCACCACCATATGATTTCCTAAGACCTTTCATTTTCACACAAAGACAACCTAACGTAGGATTCTATATTCATATAGAAGGGTTCTTAGACCTAGTTCATCTTCTGCCTCATTAATCCTGACATGGCTTGATTTAGGATTTCCTATATAAGCCTCCCAGAGTTAACCTTGAAGACCATTAAGGTTTTAGGATCTAGTTCTTTCCATTCTTGATGCTAGATGGCGAACCTGGACTACAATGAAAATAACCCTTCTCATAACATAATAAGTCTTTATCAAGTTGTTGGGGAGATTGAATCCTTTCCCACTTTCAATGCATGGATCTGCACCAATGTCCACTCTTTCACCATTTCCCACCTTCCATACCAACTAGTTTCCTGCTAGTGGGAATGCCAATTTCCTTTCATATGATTGACACATTATGAATATTCTTGGATGGCCTTTAATCCAATCTTCTACTTAATAAGCTTCAATATATTTTTGGGCTACATTTCCACAGTTGCATTTTGGATTAGCTTCCATACGCACTTGCCTGCCAGAGCCGCAAATGGTGTATATTCTTTTCAATATTCTGAAGTGTTTCGGCTTTGCAATGGCCTACTATTTGACTAGAGGGATGCCTTCTCTCTCACTTTTCTCCAGACCATAGGACAAAGTAATCTTCCTAATATTTTCTAAGACCGCTTTAGGTATCAAAACCGAGGAATAAAAGTTGATTTGAATTGTATCCAATATTGATCTGTGTTGATTTCTGGTAGAATCAAATGTGCTCTAAGTTTCAATTTTTGCAGAGAGGCTTGGGCACATGTATTCCAAAGAACCCAGAAAGCGTTTTAGGAAAGAGTTTTTCTTATTGTTGGGTTCTTCTCATGAATTGGTAGTTATGTGACCTTGAATGCTTTAATCTCTTCAACAAACTGGATTTGAAACAATCTACAAGCGTCTCTCCTCGCCAACCTTCTTTCTTTCACCCTTGTTCAATTTTCCATTTCTTGACAAATGAGAGTATGGACAAGAGATTAACGGATGTCTGATAGTTTCTCCCTTTTCTTTGTATAGGGAGCATTTGCCCCTGCACATTTCTTTCATGCAATAATTCCCAAGTGAGGTCCCTATTGCTTATTGTTTATGACATGAATATTATGGATTTGAAAGGGGATTGGATCTTCTGAAGTGGTTTTCACCACCATTGGATTTAGGAAAGAGTTTTTCTGGTAGCATCAAGTTTGTGCTAAGTCACAAATTTTGCAGCGAGGCTTGGGCACATGTATTCCAAAGAACCCAGAAAGTGTTTTAGGAAAGAGTTTTTCTTATTGTTGGGTTGTTGTTATGACTTGTTAGTTATGTGGTCTTGAATGCTTTAAACTCTTCAAGTAATTGGATTTGAAACAATCTACAAGTGTCTCTCCTCGCCAACCTTTTTTCTTTCACCCCTGTTCAATTTTCCATTTCTTGACAAATGAGAGTATGGACAAGAGATTAACAGATGGTTGATAGTTTCTCCGTTTTCGTTGCATAGGGAGCATTCGCCCTTGCATATTTCTTTTATCCAATACTTCCCAAGTGAGGTCCTTATTCCTTGTTGCTTACGACATGAATATTATGGATTTGAGAGGGGATTGGATCTTCCGAAGTGGTTTCCACCAGCATTGGATTTCCTAAGACTTTTCATTTTCACAGAAAGACAACCTAACTTAGGAGTCTATATTCCTATAGAAGGGTTCTTAGACCTAGTTCATCTACTGCCTCCTTAATTTTGACATGGCTTGATTTAGGATTTTCTATATAAGCCTCCGAGAGTTAACCTTCAATACCATTAAGGTTTTAGGATCTATTTCTTTCCATTCTTGATGCTAGATGGTGAACCTGGAATACAATGAAAATATCCCTTCTCATAACATAATAAGTCTCTATCAAGTTTTTAGGGAGATTGAATTCTTCCCCACTTTCAATGCATGGTTCTGCACCAATGTCCACTCTTTCACCATTTCCCACCTTCCATACCAACTAGTTTCCTGCTATTGGGAATGCCAATTGCCTTTCATATGATTGACACATTATGAATATTCTTGGATGGTCTTCTAATCCAATCTTCTACAGAATAAGGTTCAATATCTTTTTGGGCTACAACTCCACAGTTACATTTTAGATTAGCCTTCATACACGCTTGCCAAAGCCCCAAATGGTGTGTATTCTTTTCATTATTCTTAAGTCTTTCAGCTTTGCAATGACCTACTATTTGACTAGAGGGATGCCTTCTCTCTCACTTTTCTCTAGACTATAAGACAAACTAATCTTCCTAATATTTTCTATGACCCCTCTAGGTATCAAAACTGAGGAATAAAATTTGATTGGAATTGTATCGAATATTAATCTGTGTTGATTTCTAGTAGCATCAAATGTGCTCCAAGTCTCAATATTTGCAGGGAGGCTTGGGCAGTTGTATTCCAAAGAACCCAGAAAGCATTTTGGGAAAGAGTTTTTCTTATTGTTGGGTTCTTGTTATGACTTGGTAGTTATGCGACCTTGAATGCTTTAAACTCTTCAACTAACTAGATTTGAAACAATCTACAAGTGTCTCTCCTCGCCAACCTTCTTTCTTTCACCCCTCTTCAATTTTACATTTCTTGACAAACGAGAGTATGGATAAGAGATTAACAGATGGCTGATACTTTCTGCCTTTTCTTTGCATAGGGAGCATCTGCCCCTCCATATTTCTTTTATGCAATAATTCCAAAGTGAGGTCCTTATTCCTTATTGCTTACGACATTAATATTATGGATTTGAGAGGGGATTGGATCTTCCGAAGTAGTTTCCACCAACATTTGATTTAGGAAAGAGTTTTTCTGGTAGCTTTAAATATGCTCTGAGTCTCAAATTTTGTAGGGAGGCTTGCGAACATGTATTCCAATGAACCCAGAAAGTGTTTTAGGAAAGATTTTCTCTGATTGTTGGGTTCTTGTTATGACTTGGTAGTTATGTGACATTGAATGCTTTAAACTCTTCAACTAATTGGATTTGAAATAATCTACAAGTGTCTCTCCTCACCAAGCTTCTTTCTTTCACCCCTGTTCAATTTTCCATTTCTTGACAAACGAGAGTATGGACAAGAGATTAACGGATGGTTGATAGTTTCTCCCTTTTCTTTGCATAGCGAGCATCTGCCCCTACATATTTCATTTATGCAATACTTCCCAAGTGAGGTCCTTATTCCTTATTTCTCACGACATGAATATTATGGATTTGAGAGGGGATTGGATCTTCCCAAGTGGTTTCGACCACCATTGGATTTCCTAAGACCTTTCATTTTCACACAAAGATAACCTAACCTAGGATTCTATATTCCTATAGAAGGGCTCTTTGACCTAGTTCATCTTCTGCCTTCTTAATTCTGACATGGCTTGATTTAGGATTTTCTATAAATCCTACCAGAGTGAACCTTGAAGTCCATTAAGGTTTTAGGATCTAGTTCTTTCCATTGTTGATGCTAGATGGCGAACCTGGACTACAATGAAAATAACCGTTCTCATAACATAATAAGTCTCTATCAAGTTTTTAGGGAGATTGAATCCTTCCCCACTTTCAATGTATGGATCTGCACCAATGTCCACTCTTTCACCATTTCCCACCTTCCATACTAACTAGTTTCCTGTTAGTGGGAATGCCAATTTCCTTTCATATGATTGACACATTATTAATATTCTTGTATGGCCTTCTAATATAATCTTCTACTGAATAAGGTTCAATATCTTTTTGGGTTACAACTTCATAGTTACATTTTAGAGTAGCCTGCATACACACTTTCCTGCGAAAGCCCCCAATGGTGTATATTCTTTTCAATATTCTGAAGTCTTTCGGCTTTGCAATGGCCTACTGTTTGACTAGAGGGATGCGTTCTCTCTCACTTTTCTCTAGACCATAGGACAAATTAATCTTCCTAATATTTTCTATGACCCCTTTAGGTATCAAAACTGAGGAATAAAAGTTGATTGGAATTGTATCCAATATTGATATGTGTTGATTTCTGGTAGCATTAAATGTGCTCTAAGTCTCATTTTTTGCAGGGAGGCTTGGGCACATGTATTCCGAAGAACCCAGAAAGCATTTTAGGAAAGATTTTTTCTTATTTTTGGGTTCTTGTTATGACTTGGTAGTTATGTGACGTTGAATGCTTTAAACTCTTCAACTAAGTGGATTTGAAACAATCTACAAGTGTCTCTCCTCGCCAACCTTCTTTCTTTCACCCCTCTTCAATTTTCCATTTCTTGACAAACAGGAGTATGGACAAGAGATTAACAGATGGCTGATAGTTTCTCGCTTTTGTTTGCATAGGGAGCATCTGCCCTTGCATATTTCTTTTATGCAATACTTACCAAGTGAGGTCCCTATTCCTTATTGCTTACGACATGAATATTATGGATTTGAGAGGGGATTGGATATTCCGAAGTGGTTTCCACCACCATTGGATTTAGGAAAGAGTTTTTCTGGTAGCATCAAATGTGCTCTAAGTCTCAAATTTTGCAGGGAGGCTTGGGCACATGTATTCCAAAGAACTCAAAAAGCGTTTTAGGAAAGAGTTTTTCTTATTGTTGGGTTCTTGTTATGACTTGGTACTTATGTGACCTTGAATGCTTTAAACTCTTCAAGTAACTGGATTTCAAACAATCTACAAGTGTCTCTCCTCACCAACCTTCTTTCTTTCATCCCTGTTCAATTTTCCATTTCTTGACAAATGAGGGTATGGGCAAGAGATTAACAGATGGCTGATAGTTTCTACCTTTTCTTTGCATAGGGAGCATTTGCCCCTACATATTTCTTTTATGCAATACTTCCCAAGTGAGGTCCTTATTCCTTATTGCTTACGACATGAATATTATGGATTGGAGAGAGGATTGGATCTTCCGAAGTGGTTTCCACCACCATTGGATTTCCTAAGACCTTTCATTTTCACATAAAGATAACCTAACCTAGGAGTCTATATTCCTATAGAAGGGTTCTTAGACCTAGTTCATCTTCCGCCTCCTTAATTCTGACATGGCTTGATTTAGGATTTTCTATATAAGCCTCCCATAGGTAACCTTGAAGACCATTAAGGTTTTAGGATCTATTTGTTTCCATTCTTGATGCTAGATGGCGAACCTAGACTACAATGAAAATAACCCTTCTCATAACATAATAAATCTCTATCAAGTTTTTAGGGAGATTGAATCCTTCCCCACTCTCAATGCATGGATCTGCACCAATGTTCACTCTTTCACCATTTCCCACCTTCCATACCAACTAGTTTCCTACTAGTGGGAATGCCAATTGCCTTTCATATGACTGACACATTATGAATATTTTTGGATGGCCTTCTAATCCAATGATCTACTGAATAAGCTTCAATATATTTTTGGGTTGCAACTCCACAGTTACATTTTAGATTAGCCTCCATACACACTTGTTTGCCAAAGCCCCAAATGGTGTATATTCTTTTCAATATTCTGAAGTCTTTCGGCTTTGCAATGGCCTACTATTTGACTAGAGGGATGCCTTCTCTCTCACTTTTCTCCAGACCATAATACAAACTAATCTTCCTAATATTTTCTATGACCCCTTTAGGTATCAAAACCGAGGAATAAAAGTTGATTGGAATAAAAGCTAGGAAGGGTTCACACAGAGCCCACGCACAACAACGCAACAACTTCCATCGCAGAGGTCTGAATTTGCTGAAGGAGTTGATGCTTCTGAGCCGGGAGGGTTGGAAAAGGCTTCTCAACGGAGATCAATTCTCAATTGAGCTGACATAGTGACTTAGAAAATGATGTAGGGTCTACGTAGGGGCAACACAAAAGTAGTGGGGGAAGTCGCGGTTGCGCTGTCGGATCAGTCAGGACTTGCAGTGTAGAGTGATGTATTCTCACTAGTTTCTTTTGCTAAGTGATTTTATCTTTTACTGGATTTTCGGGAGGGCATCCAGTAGTTGTATTCAGAAATACTTCAGCTTAATAAGAAAAACCCTCAAACCTGCTGCACCGGTTTTCCCGCATTGGGTTTTTCCGAGGACATTTGTCCAAAAACATCTGTGTCACTTGTGTGTATCTTTCTCTGTTGTTCGGTTTCTTGTTTCGACATATAATTTAAATGGTGTAGGTTGCAGTGTATGTATTTTGAGGTTTGTCGTACGAAATTGCAAATAACTTGTTCATGTCAATCTAACAAGTAGGAGAAATATTATTAGTGTTGCAGTAGAAATTTCCAAGTTTAAGGAATTTTCACAATCTGACCATCAAAAGTCTTCGACCCCAAGAATTTGTTACAACTTACACTTGCTAGTTATGTGACCAAACTCTTCGATGGTGTTCCTTTTGCTACTTCGGTAAGTCTCTCGAGTTTGGAACCATAGGTTCTTTTTTTATCCTTTCATAATGGTTTTTATTGGTTTCCTCTTAAGGTGTAAATATTCGAGCCATGCCTAACAACAGGTTTCGTTAACTCTATGGATATAGAATTTCATGGTTTGGGGGTGAACAACGTTTTTGTGTTGCACAGGTAATCTGCTGGTCGAATCCATTCATTTCGCCCAAACCTTAGTTGTTGGTTATCAAGATTTGGTCATTCGTTTTCTTTTGAGTTTTTCTTGTATTGATTCCTCTTGTTGGTTTAATGGCCAGGGTTCCGCCGCTTGCTCCTTTGCATCATGACATTAACAGAGTTTTGATTTCTAGTAGCATCATATGTGCTCTAAGTATCAGAATTTGCAGGGAGGCTTAGACACATGCATTCTCCAATACCCATAAATAATTTTGGGAAATTCCACCCGTAGACAGTTTTATTAAAATAATTAATTATTTTTAATAGGACCCTAAGTCTAAAGTTATGAAATTAAAATAATTAAAGGGTATTAATCTAACTGTGGGTGAAACTTCTAGAAGAAGACGAAGATCAAGCCAAAGTATCTAAGCCATTGATTAGAAGTTACTCTGGGTCGTTGGTTGTCCAACATAAAGATATAAGAAAAGGCTTGAGGGGCACTTAGAAAATACATAGAGAGAAGATTAGAAGTTCGATTTTTTGAAGTAGAGATGCTGCCAGAGATATTTTCGATAGCGATATTTTGCAGAGAGGGGCAGTGATAGTATTTGGTGAGGAGTGCTAGAGAGTAGAAGGCAGAGAGGAAAAAACGATGTCCAGAGAGAGGCCGACGCAGGCCCACGCAGTGCTGACGTAGTGGCAATGCAGAGCCTAGAGGGGGATCGAATTCCTTCTGAGGAAATCGAGTTTCAGAAGTCGGAAGCTGGGGTGTGAGACTAAGAGGTTGGAAATCAAAGTTTCTAAGCAACAGAGGATTAGAAGGAAGACCAACGCAATCCCCAGCAGAGGTGACACAAAGACTGCATAGGCTTGACGCAGTTTTGCGCAAAGGTTGATGTAGAAGGGAGGCAAAGCCTCTTTCCAGCGAGATCAAGGTAAGATTCTTGCAATGACAGGGTGAGAGCATGTCACTATTTGTTTTGTCCAATTTTTCTTTGTATATGATAGCCATTTGGGTATCCAAAGAATTGTACTAATAAATTACTACTGCTTAATAATAAAACCCTCAAAGCTGCTGCACCTATTTTCCCACGTTGGGTTTTTCTGAGGACATTTATCCAAAAATAACTGTGAGAAGTGTGGTATCTCTTTCCTATTTAGTTTGTTGTTTTCGCTTATAATTTAAATGGTGTAGACTGTAGTGTATTAGTTTCGATATTTATTGTAGGAAACAGTAAGTAACTTGTTGCAAAAATTAACAATTAGGAGAAACTTAATCATATGTTGCAGTAGAAATTTTGTCATCCAATTTTTCACACGGAGAGCAGGAGAATGGCTAAACACCCAGGTTCTTATTAGCTCTTCACGAGTGTTGGGGTTTTCATCGGGAATAACCCTATCAATTAATTCTATTTATAGTGAAAGGCATTGCGCCCTAGTTACGTTCTCGGCTGTGAATGCATTTAATTTTTCACTTTGTGAATTTGGAGTCGCATACATTGTTATGTGGGTTTTCTTGTAAGACAGAATTCTCAGTCTTTTTTTGATTTTTATGGTCAGGCTTACAGCCTAATGGTGATAGTAGTGTTTTGTGTCTCATTTAAAACATGTATTTACATGTTAGGGGACTAACCAACGTCAACTGTGCTGAGATGCTGGGACCTAATTTCAAAGACTATAATTTTTATATTTCTAAAATTTAATGTTGAAGAACTGTGCTGGGCTATAATTTTTGGTATTTCCAAAACTTAATCTGAATTCAAAAGTTTAGTATTTCTCTTTACTTGATGAGATAATCTTGCTACGATTCGATGATTTTCTCAAGGCTTGGAAATGAAACTTTTTGTTACATATGTGTATTGATGCAAGTAAAGAATAATTTCTTCTTTATTTAAGCATAAACTCGACCCTGTCTGTTGCATGCTTTTTTGTATCAAAGTTATGGAAATTTATTATGAGAGTTCAATTTTCATTTCTATTCTCGGTTTACAACATTCATGAATAACTTTGTTTTAATATCAGTTCGAGGTTTTCCTAGTATTTAATTTCAAGGTTTACTATAAAATCTTTCAGTACAACTTCTTACAACTCGATCACCTGACAATAACCAAGACCTGGGTACACTGGGACCTGTGCATTGTCCTACAAGTGATTGTTTAACAATGAATATTAGTTTTTTGAACTGCTTGGGTTCACTTGAGACCTTGAGGCTTAACCGGAAATAAGTCCTACAGTGTTTCTGCCTGTTCAGACCAATGTTTTTAAAACCGGAACTGGTGAGCAGACCGGTCCACCTAATGAACCGGTTTACCTACCAGAACCGGTCGAACCGCGACTGGTTTTGTCTAAACGAACTGGTTTTAGAAAAGTACATTAAATAATTAATTTCTAATGAAACAAAACTATTTTTAAGATTTAAAACCATGATTCCATGCCAATAGATACAAAATATGCGAAGTTTGCTCATTTATATACGATGTAAGCAATGAGGCTCTAAATGGCCTATAAAGTCCAAAAACAATGTTGCAAGCTATGAGGCCATTGGCCTACTACAAGTCTATAGTGTACAGATGATCAATCATCAAGTTCATCACCACTACTAGACATAGGATCATCATCAGCAGCTACATAGACATCATCTGGTTCAGAGTCTGGGGATGCCTCAACTTGATTTGTAACCTCAGTAGCAATGCCACCAATAGCAATAGAAGTGGACCTAATGGAAGCACGAGTTTGTCGACCTGCACGACTAGTGCCTTCCATTGGTTCTCTGCCTTTCCTTGATGCCGCTACTGATCTTGGTTCTGATGCCGCCACAAAATCTGCTTCATCCCCCACTAAAGCCATGTCGATATCAAAATCAGCCTGAAACACAGGATCTTCAGTCTCCTCCACCCATTCTGATGTTGGATCAATATCGTCCAACACAATGGGATCTAGATCAAGTGTTTTGTTCATCATTTGGTTCGTCCTCTGTCGAAGGTTGTATTGCACGAAAACAAGATCATTTAATCGTTTTTGTTCCAAACGGTTTCTCTTCTTCGTGTGTATGCGCTCAAAACAGACCAATTGCGCTCACAACCTGAAGCACTGCGAGTTTGGCTGAGGACTCTAATTGCAAACGTTTGCAATTAAGGACATTGGCCACCAAGTGACTCCCACCAATGTGCTGCAAAGAAAAAGACATTAATTAGTAACTTAGTTTATATTTTGAATTGTAAAGAACGTAAACAGTTTTAACTTGAAAAGAAAAACAAATTTGAAATTGGAATTGCTTACATGGTTGATCCACATCTCTTGCCATCTTTGCCAAGTTTTTGCCAAAGGTACCACCTGCCATAGTGAAAACAATAAATTGTCTATGTATTTCCAACTGGTCTGCATGGGTAGGGACCATGCGCTCCAAGCAATCAAACAATCCAGCTTTGACCTCCCCATCATGCAGATCTCCTAGCCGATCTTTATAGTCATACCTTGGGTTCAAAAAATACCCAGCTGCATGTATAGGACGATGGAGTTGATTGTTGCATCTGTTATCAATGATCTCCCATATACGGCCATATTTAGCTAACCTGTCCTTGTAAGCTACCTGTATGTGCTCCTTTGCTTGAACCATAGCCTCGTAAATGTAGCTATACAGACCTTTTCCAAAGCTCGGTAATTTTCAAAAGCTATATAGACCTTTTCCAAAAATAATTGTCAAACACTTTCTTTTTGGTGTCTTTTCCATCTTGTCTACGAGCCCAGCGAGATTCAGATCATTCTTCAGAAGAAAACATTTTCTGCAAGTTTTTATGTTGACCATTGAGACATTGCAATGTGAGGAAGTGAGTTGCAAATCTCGTAATTATAGGCCTAACAAACTATTTGCCCCTAGTATTTTTCCTCATTAGGTTCTATACCCATGAGTGGGTGTAAATGTATTTTGTAATGCACTTGGCATGCTCTATAGTGTTTTTTACTCACTCCACTTTGCCTATGTCCTCAAGCATGAGGTCTATGCAATGTGAAACACATGGAGTCCAAAATATGGTCTATATTTGGACTCAAGCATCTTTCCATCAAGAACATAGTTTGAGGCATTATCGGTGATGACTTGCACAACATTCTGCTCCCCAACTTCCTGAATAATGTCATCCAAAAGCTCAAATAGAAGGGTTGCATCCTTCACCTTATCAGATGCATCAACTGATCTCAAAAACATGGTTCCTTGAGGGAAAGAAACAAGGAAATTAATGATAGTGCGGTTCTTTCCATCGGTCCATCCATCTAGCATGCTGGAACAACCTGTTTTGAGCCATGAACCTTTAAACTCAACCAAATACTCATCAATGGAAGATATCTCTTTTTGCAAAAGAGGTTCCCTCAAGTCATGCATACTAGGGCCTTTGAAGCCCTTTCCTGCAGCTATAACAGAGTCCCACATAGCTTGGTAGTAAGGTGAGTGAGCAACATTAAATGGGTTATCTGAATCATACCACCATCTAGCAATGTATTGATGAGAAATTTCTTTGCATTGTTTTTTCCAATGTTGATCCAAATTGGGTTGACGACTTGGCTGAGAGGAAGTGGGATTAGAAGAGGCAATGTTGGCAGAAGATGAGAAAAAAATTTGGATGTTTGTTCTCTTTGTTCCTTTTGATGGTTGGCCACAAGAAGGATGAACATAGTGAAAGGGGTCATTGGTGGAAGGGATAGAAGTTGAGTCTCGAATCTCATAATCATCATACCCACTCTCTTTCATGGCTTCTAATAATTCCCTCTTCCTTGCAATGTCATCTTGGATAGCCTTCTCCCTAGCCTTATCCTCATAAAACTTTTCAAGCTTGGAAATGTATTCTGCCCTAATAGGACCTAACACTGCATTTGGTGCACCACATGGCGTTACTTGACCTCTTATCCCAGCCAAATGTTGTTTCAATCTAAGAATACCCCCGCCTCCAATAGATTTATGGCATAATTTGCACATCATTTTTCCATCAATTACATCACAATGAGCCAATTCCTTTCCTTTTGGAGCCATGTTTGCTTGAAATAATTACAATTTGCAAAGAAATCTGCCATTTAAAAAAAATTGCAGCTAAGCAACATGGAAAACCAAAGCTAAATTTAGGAAAACAAATGCACATGTAGGCTACAAAATTTGATAGCATAGAACTAGAGATTTGATAGCATAGATGATAGAAGTGAGAAGTTTATAAATTTATAACACATAAAAAAATTTAATTCATGGACAACAGTCAAATGAGGAATTTTCAAGTGAAAATCCTTGCCTGGAAATGCAAGCTAGCTTCCCTATCCTCCTCTTGAAGATGCCAACTCCATTGAAAGCTACAAACTATCTCTAAAATAGCTCCAACTCCAACTCCAAGATGACTACTCCAGCAAAAATTCAACACTCTCCAAGCTCCCAAGCAAACTCACAAACACTCCAAATGAGATGTGTGAGACAAATGAGAGGAAGAAGGGCCTCTTAAAGGCTTGGAGAGGGTGTTTTTGGAGGGAAAGGACCCTTACTTTCCCTCCAAAACCCCTAAACAACCTTGGAAAATCCGTTGTGTGGATCCTCGGCGGGCATGGCAGGTAACCGGCCGGTTTGACTACAAACCGGTCGGTTCTGTCCTAAACCGGCTGGTTAGGACCGGTTAGGGCCAAAATGCCACCACACTGCCCTTTTAACCGGGTTTTTTAATTGGTTTCAACCGGTGGCCTTGCTGATCGGCCGGTTAGACCGGTAACCGGTTAGCTAGGCCGGTTTTAAAAACATTGGTTCAGACCTACCTTCACATATTAAGCATATTTTGCCCAGAAATCTCTATTATAGTTATGTTATGTAGAGGTCCAGTCATTATACCCCTTTTAAAAGAAAGACAACTTCATATGTCAAATACAATCTTTCTTATTACCTGGTTATCTGTTTTTTTTAAAGAAAACGTAGAACCCTTTCTTCTAGAAAACAACATTGAAAACCCTTCTCTTTTCACATACAGAAAAGAAACACAAAAAGCCTCTTTTTCTTCTAGTACAGGAGAAAAGAAAATAAACAGTTTCAGAAGACTGACAGATATACTTATCTTTTCAAATAGGTTGTAATAATTATCTGCAGGAAAGTCTCACCACCCAGCCTTGAGATTGGCAATTACGTCCAGTCTGTTCCCCGAGCCTTTTCCACTCCTAACATTTTGGAATCTCAAATTCCAATTTTGAGGTAACCTATACCTGGGCCTCAAGACTACTCTAGTCCAGTCTAGTACTGTACGCTCATGAATCAGTCTGGGGATTCCACTGACTATAGGTTCAGCGCAAGAATATCTCCATCCAGCAGCATTTTGCTTTTTCACCAACATTTTGCTATGACAAGTTAAGTTTTCCTTTTCACATATCCTCCAGCCTGTAGCTATCCTTGGATCTTTTTCCACTGGGATTTGGGGTTTTTGGTCCCTCACTGGAAAAGAGGAAAGATTGTTAACTGGTTCTAACTGTCCAAGAATTCAAGATTTAATTTCCTTTTATTTACTATTCTTGGTTCACAACCGTAACGTTCCACACATCATATCATTACATTATTTAATTTTCATCTGCTTATCTTAATGTAAAGTTTTCTTATCATGCCTTATCGGCAATTATAAATAACCGTGTTATTCAAAGTAAAAGTAATTAACTGTTAACAAATATTCATAGCATCGGAGTGTTACAATTATTTAAATGAGATTCCCATCAAAAGGATTATCCCATCTATGCCATTCAATGATGGAAAGAGCATCAATCCCATGCATCACATGATTGTTTCTTTTACAAAGGCTTCCATTTCTAAATTCAGAAATTTAGAGAGGAATACAACTCACTAAACTGTTAGCTTTCAAACATTATCCGAAAAAAAGTCCTAACCTCAAAGGGAGAGCATAGAGATACAAGAAGCATGTTACCATTGTCACCTAAATAGCCTGGCCCCACACTTCAGAGTAAGGAGAAAATACAAGAAGCATGTTACCATTGTCACCTAAATAGCCTGGCCCCATACTTCAGAGTAAGGAGAAACTACCCTAGGCTAGTGGGAATACCTATAAATCAATCTAAACCAATCATTGAGTACAGGTGGCTTTAGATTGACTAAAAAACCAAATAGAAATTAAAATGACGATCAAATTAAAGCATGTATTCCTGACAATTTGCAGCAGTGCAAGATGAATTTAACATATTATTTAGAGCAAGGGCTGCTTGTGGCAACTTTCAGATGCTATAATTATGCTGATTCAATAATGTTGAGTGTGTGTGTTTCAAGAGAATCCAGATCTCACCATATTAGAAGATAGATGTGATGTTTCTAATTACAGTACCATATCAGAAGATAAATCTGATGTATCTAATCACAGGTCCATGCTTAGTTGATGTCAAACACCAATTTAGAAGTATTGAAAACCATCGAACATCACATGTCGCTTCCACCTTTAATGTATCTTAAAATGTGTTCAGTGATTAACTTGTATGTGCTATTATGTTAGCGAATACAGCATAGATTCGTTAACACAATTTTATCACAAATTACAATGTTTTGAGTTATTCAAATAGTACAAGTCATTCTGCACAACAGAACTCTTTCTAGCCAACAATAGTTTACCTTAGAAAAAAAGAGTTGTATGAAATATTAACCATGAAAAGAAGTAGATTCAGATTAGAGATTATTCAAAACCCTCACAGTAAATTACATCCTGAAGGCTAGTATGATTATTGTGCAAACTTTATTGCCCAGTGAATGTTGTAAAGTTTAAACAATTTGTGATCACCGTGACACATGAATATTGTGATACATTAAGTATGGAATTCAACCATGTAAATTCAAGCCGAGTCAGTGAACCAATTGTGATTCTCAAACAATAAGCCTTTGAAGTGCTGTTGTGAAATATTGGTTTCAGAGTTGAAAACCAAATTCAAATATTGCTGTTAACGAAATAGTCAGTTATTAAAATTGCAGATTTATTAGCATAGAAATATTTTGTATTTCAAGAATATAACAATGCCTGAACTTGAAAAATAGAAAAATAGATTCCCACTGTCTGAGAAAGAGAGTTCACACAGTATCAGACCGTCCAGATTAGAACGATACGAAACCATTGACTGCTATCAAGTACAATACCAAATGAGTATACCAACTATCAAGCTTTTGATTTATGAGATAATAATAATAATAAATTTAATACTTGAAATTATGCCAGTTTTAGACAAAACTTTTCAGCATTTAGTGCAATATTTTTTTTAATGTGTTTGAGGTCATCGTTAAACCATGGAAGTACATTTAGGCATATCTAGCGACATATAAAACTTGATACTCCCATAACCAGCACTTGAGAATTTTTGAGAAATTATAAATCCGTCCAAGTATTTGGAGTATCGATTGGAATCTGACTTTTTAGATCACTAAAAGTACTTTGGCATTGTTTTTGTCAAATCTAGCAAGCCTTGGAGAGGGGTGCCGTATGTTAGTTTTTGTAGCATTAGATGTGTTCTAGCCACGAAATTTGGTGGAGAGGCTAGAATACATGAGATTTCCAAGACCCAAAAATTGTTTTTGGAAATTCCACCTAGAAGTGACTTAATTAGATTATTAACCAATTTTATAATGTTTTCTAAGTCTAAACTTAAGGAAATTGGTTAATTAATCAGTATTAATTAAGTCGGGGTGATAACCTTCTAGAAACTCACATGGATCGATTCCAAGATTGTCATATCCATCGATTAAGTTTTAATCTTGGTCGTTGGAGCTCCATCAGTGGATTATAATAGGAAGTCGATTGGCACTTGGAAAATAGACTTGAACAGTTCGATTTCATTGGCAGATCGATTTCCTGAGTAGCAATAGTCAGTTGTCGGAGAGAGAGCCAGAGATTGAAGCAGTGAGTGAGGAGTAGGGACAGTGATCCAGAGGAAGTTTTTCCAGATCTAGAGAGGCAGCAGCAAGAGGGCCGAGTTTTCCCAGTGATGCAGCATAGAGGACTACGCAGTTGCTTCAGAGAGGGCAGTTTGATTTGTTGGGGAGAAATTTCGTTCTCATTTCTAGTTGGTCAGGGAGAAGTTCCAGAGGGTAGGAGAGGCGATTTCCTCAGCAGCAAAAGGTAGAATGACTTCATCACAGACCAGTGAAATGCTTGACATCATAGAGATTGCGTAGTGTAGCGCAGAGGCTGACGCAGAGGCCAAGTACTCTGTAGGCAAGTTGTGTCGGGATTGCTTGTGGAGGAAGGGTAACTCCCTTCAATAATTTTGCCCAACTTTTCTTGCTGTGAATTTCCAATTTCAGGATCCAGATTGTACTCATATTTTCAGTGCTGCATAATAATAAAAACCCTCACTGTTGCACTAGTTTTCGCAAGTTGGGTTTTTCTGGGGACATTTTCCAAAAATAATTGTCTTATATTTAATGTGTGTTAACATTTCTCAGTGTCCAGTGCTATTATTTCCACAATATTTTATTTGTGAAGGTTGCAGTGTGTTTATTTCGATATTTTTCCGTAGCAGATAAATTGTTAAATTAATTAACAATTAGGAGAAATAATACCAATTGTTGCAATAGGATTCCAGTTGTGGAATTTTCACATGGTATCAGATCGCTGTTGATTATTCGGGGAGCTCAGAGGCGAAACAAGGAATTTCGTTGTTCAGTAAGAGCAGTAGGCTGAAATTCCTAAGAGCAGCTCAGACCATTGCCAGGAGGCCGAGTTACTTGAGGGAGTCGATTTTTCTGAGCAGAGAGGTAGAAAAATTTGATCGAGTGATTCCAGAGGCAGAGGGAGCAACTCATATTTTTCATTGGGTAGATTCATGGCTAGACACAGAGGGTTTTGCAACAATTCGCTAGAACAAAACTAGCGTCAGGTGGAAAAGAGAAAAGCACACATAGCGGGAAAATTTTCCTTAGGGAAGTTCGAGTCTCAGAAATTCAAATTCCAGTTGCAAATTGGCAGTGGTAGCTTGCAAGATCACGCATTCCAGAATGGTGTGCGGGTAGTAGCCGAGCACAAGGAAAGAGGGAGTTTTCGACATTATCAGAGATGGCCACTACAGGGCTTAGAGATCGGGATAGGTTGGATGGAGCTGCCAACTATGTCATCTTGAAGGCTAGGATGTCTTTCTTTCTAGATGAATATGGTCTGAAAGCCTACATTGATAATGTAGTGGCGGTTCCCCAACATGCAGATCAACAGAAAGAATACAAGAAGGAGATGGCGCAGGCGGAGCGATTGATCCTGGATGGAGTCAAAGATCGTATAGTCTCACATATAGCTGGCAAAGATAATGTCAAACAGTTGTGGGATGCTCTCTCCACGTTATAGCAGGGAACTTCCGAGCAACGAAAGATGTTTCTTGTGGAGAATATGAGATGCATCCGGATGCAGAAGGGAAAAGGCATAGATCCCTTCCTCACTAAGATTCAAAAGGTCCAAGACCAGCTGTCAGTTGTTGGGGCAGCGCCTCAACCCATGGAGCTAGTGCGATTGGTACTCAACAGTGTCTCAGAGGATTGGCAAGCCTTTGTCAAAAGCATATTGGGTAGAGATAGGCTACTGGAGTGGGATAGGATGTGGGCCAATCTGTAGCAGGAGGAGTTGAGACGAGCTCTGCTAAAGAGCTCCATCATTGGCAGCAGTAGCAATGGATTGAAGATGGTGAAGGAGGAGGAGGATGTGGCCCTCACTTCTAAGGGTCCCAGTCAGGGGCAGGGGGAGTAGAGAAAGAAGAAGGACCTGTCCAAGGTCAAGTGGTTCAGGTGTGGTGAGCTTGGTCACTACAGTACCCAGTGTCCTCCTAGGAAGGACAAGGAGGAAAAGCAGGACCAACAGGCAACTTCTGCAGAGATCGATAGGTTCTCCCCCAGATTGGAGGAGGACCTCACTATGATTGTCCGTATACCTCCAGGAGTGAGGTGGGGTGATTTGGAGTTATAGCCCCAAAGATCTATAGATGGGCAGGGTCCTTGAGGAATCCACTTCTTGGATTAGTACTTAGCTACGGGGGCCCAAGGTATTCAGTAACAAGATGGATTAGTGGCAGTAGATGCAATCAGATTCTAGAGTGACAATTGCAGAGACTAGTAGCAGTCAGATACTAGGGAGCACAATGCATTGCTGACAGTAGAGCAGGTGGCTGAGTGCAGAGTTGATAGTGTTGTCGCACAGATTGTCACGGCAATGCTCAGACCAAGGGTTGTCACCCTGATCCCTGATCTCTCCGTTTAAGCCTGTCTCCCGCGGCTAAGTGGGGTAGACCCTATGGGAAAATGGATGACCAACTGTTAATCAGTTGGGTGGGGAGACACGAAGGGAAACCAGCACTAAATTGATTTTATTAATTTAATGGACCAGTGCCAATTTCCATGGTCAAAGGGACAAATTATGATGGAATACCTCATCTTGGGTGTATAGATGTGAGGAGGGAGCAATCTTGGATGCATGGGTCACCTCAACCTTTGATTTTCCACCCGTCAATATTTCCTTTTAATTTTTCCTTGTATTCCAGCTTGTAGATCGAGGAATGAGAGATTTCTTTCTATGATGTACAACCATTATTACCCCCTTTAGGATGGGGGAAGTCATCGCCTGTCAGGGATTGGAACATGCAAGGGTTCATTGTCTTCTATGAGATAGGGCAACGTTGGCCCAGGAACCAGGTGATGGCCATATGATAGAGATAGATCTTATGCTTATCTTTTTCCCACGTACTAATTTGTAAGACCCGACCATCTTTTGCATTTTGATTTTTCTTTTGTTTTTCTTGTGGCCATCATATGATCTTTCTTTTTTTTTAAGCCACATCAACCTCCTAGGGTGCATTCCAAACGCTACACAAGGTATGAGGATATGTGTATGCGAAATCCCAATGATCTAGTGGTCAGTTGACTTGAAGAAGGGAAATGAAATAAATACTTGTAATATAAGATGGAAATTGGTACATATGGAATAGGGATAGGTGGGGTTATGCTATCTCAATCATGGCTTCCCAAGTAGTGCTCTTTCCTAAAGCCATGGGCCATTAGGGGAGGTCCCACTGGACTAGGATTGAAAATTAACCCCCCATTTAAGGTGAGGGAACAAGACTACGGCCAAGACCCTTCCTTCTTCACCCCATAATCCATGCCAAAATGGCCAAATACAAACAAACATAAGCCCTTGATTGCATAATGAATAAAGTACCTTTTGATAAGAAGCCCACTTTCCAACATGTGTTCTTGAAAAATGGGCAAGGAAATATATTAATTGTTGCACGTGGTGGATATATAAATGACACATCGCATCAGCAATGAAGTGGCTCTCAGGGGCTGCTAGCTGGAAAAGATGAATAGGAGAAAATCTTCTCTTAGGGGTCACCTACTTTTGGTGGGTAATATCTGGCTCCAACTGGGACATGAACTCACTATAGAGTGCATGAGAATTCCAACAATCTCTTGGGACTGTAAGCTTGTAACTTGCACATTAAAATACAACTGTTTGGGAGCATGTTCATTGGGCATAGGGTATCATCCATGATTTTAATAACAATAATAATCCATACAGAAACGTAAATTTACCCTAAATGCAAGTCTAATCTACTATGAAATCTAATCTAGCATGGAAACATGATATGCTGATATTAGCTATGCAAAAGGAATATGCAATGTATCTACACTGCCATGCAATGCTAGTATACAATGTATGAGCTATGTATCATCATACAACCAATGTAACCAACATGTCATCAAATCAACATTGTACTTCCTACCCTCATGATTAATTATGAAATAAACCCAAGAACAAGCATAATATAGATGCGGCTCATATGTAAAATCACAAGGTTAAGGTCACCCTCTATTATGAAAAGGAGTTATTTATGCAGGGAAAAAGGGGAAATTGTTCCTACACCATCAGATCATCCCCTCAAGCTTGACTATAGATAAGTGAATGATGTTAAAAATCAGAAAGGGAGAAACTTTTTCTTATGCTGATAATTACTCGTGATATCTTTGAGTTCTTATTATCTTTCTTACGTTCTTCTTTTATCTTATTTCATCAAGCAATTATCAAAACCAAAACACGAAGATCAAGGACACTAGATATAGGCACTTAGTCATGGCTAAAACTGTTAATCTAGTTGTCATTGATGTCAATATTTTGAAGAAGGGAAAGACATGAAGAAGGACGTGGTGATGAAGAAGGAAAGGACATCAAGGACATGATGATATGTTGAAGAAGACAAGGATATGATTAAGAAGGCAATCAATGAAGAAGCCCAACACTCAAAGGCATTCTGCCCTTTCTACACTAATGAATGACCCGTCACATTAAATAATATTTTTCTCCATCTTAGAGGAAGAATCTCATCATGAAACCTAGACAATCTTGAAGGGAATAATTTTACCTTTCTAATGAGTTATTGTGTGTCCCAAAATTCCAAATAATGAGAGAGAAATTGATTTTACAAGTTAAATTATACCTTTTTTCATGGAGCCGACCTACACAAACTTATATATGTCGGCTTACACTAAAAGACACGTTCGTTCGGGTTTATGGGCAGAATAGCCTATTAATATAGGCTCAGGCCTCCTCCTCAAGCACAGAAGACAAGCAGATAACATAGAGAAAAGACAGGAAGACCTGTTCACATCTCATGAACAGTTAGAGGATAAATAAAGCTGAAAAAAATACACTCTTGGACAGCTGGAAGAGTACAATCCTTGCTTGGCACAGATCCGTAGTCTCTGAATTGACACATATCCGCCATCTCTAAAATTGACACAGATCCGCAGTCTCTAAATTGACACAGTTCCGCAGTCTTTGAAATTGACACAGTGTCGCAGTCTCTTAATTAACATAGTTCTGTGGTCCTTTCTTGGCACAGTTCTATAGTCTCTTACTTGGCACAGTTCCATAGTACCTTATTGGCGCAATTCCACAATTCTTCAGTCTTTGTTTCTCGTTTTTGCATGGTCACAGCAGCATTAAGGGCAGCTCCTTGGTCTCCACAGTGTTTTCGGTCTCCACAAAGTGACATTATCTCGAACAGTTGTTAAGCTTCTCATGTCTCTGCAGTGGGATAGATTCTCACGCTCACAAAGTACTCTGCTACAGTGAGTGATAATTTGGACAGAGGCGGTGAGCAGTAAGCAATAACATGGGATTTTCAAGGTGTCATTTCTTACAGCAGTAATGGACAAAGCAAACAAATGAAGTACAATTGATCTTGAAACAAGTGAAGAGCCCCTTGACAATCAAGTAAGTACATTTTATATTCTCTATACAAAACAAAAGCAGGATTGGTGTCCTTGGAGTTGGTGCTCCTAAACTCAAGGTTGGTGCCTTGGATTGATAGGGTTGAAGCCCTAGAGGTCGAAGCCTCATCAAAACCAAGTTGGAGCTTCGGAACACATTTATATTGTACACAATTCCTTTTTTTAATTAGTAATACAATTATTGTACAGTGATTTGATTTTAATTGTGAAGAATCTAACTGGTAAAATCACAGTTGAAAAGAAATACTGATTCACCCCCCTCTCAGTATTTCCAACAAAAACCCATATATAGGGAAAAACCGGTTAAGAACTCTTCCTTCAGTAATTCAAAATGAGATAGACCAAGACCTTAGACCAACAATCCTTCCTCCTCCACCAAGTCAGCCGTTCCTCCTAGTAGATGTCTTTTGCCCAACCTTCCAAGTGCTAGCCCTTCGAAATTCAACTTAGATCAGAATTTCGTTCTAGCAACAGATTTTCGGCCCCTAACTTTAGAACTTTGGGCCTGCAACAGAAACAAAATTTCGGCCTTGTTACTGCTCAAACTAGCAGGGGACCTAGAGGGGATCTCTAAAGCGAAAATGCTAGACCAAGGGCAACAGATGGAGACTTAGCCCATTGTCACCTAATCTAAGGCTCCCTTCTATTTACAGACATTCACCGATGGAGGGAGACCCAGTATATTATGGGTTCACTGATGAAGGATAAATCAATGAAAGGATGTGGAGTGACCCAAATAATCCCCTTCCCAGAAGAATTGGAAAGATAGAACTTGCTTGCATTCTAAGTAAGGTACATTGTGTTCTAGGGAAAGGAAAGGAGGATTTGAGGGTTAGGTTTATGGGATATTACTTGTGAAGGATTTTCCCAATCCCTAAAATCCTTATTGAAATTGGTATCCCGGATGGTTCTTGAAGAATTGTCTTTGCAAAGGAAGGGGACCACATGGGACCAAGTGGACCCAATCTAGGGTAGGAGGAAAGAGTATGGAAACCAATGATGTTCTTACCCTAGACAAGGTGGGGGAAAGGGTAAAAGAAAGAATTTTCGCTTGAAGGTGTTCAATTGATCCTATGAGGCACCAGCCTTGGGGATGCTAAGGAAAAGTTTGATCTCAGAGCTAGGGCCTGACTTTTCTGACAGCTCCACCATCGGAATGGCCTCAAATGTAGAGGAGGTATGGAGGAGACACCAGCGCAGGAGAGGCTAGGAGATCGAACCTTTTGGAGAGACAATTTACTGGGAAAATGATGCCCTAGGTGACTCGATTTGGCTAGACCTAAGAAAAGGTGAAAAATGTATGAATTTAGGTGACCACCTCTTGGTAGATCAGTGCCTTAGTCTTGGGAGAATGGATTCTATGATGAATATGAGTGAGGACCTTCGGTTCTTGGTCAAGGAAGCCTCAAGACCATATCGCTAGCCTTCTAGGTCAAAGAGACACAATATTGTAGCTTTGACACTTCAATGTGCAAAAGGTGATGGCTTATCAAGGACAATTCGTTAATAGAATTACCACTAGGAGATTTCGTTCACATCATATGGCCTATACATTGAGAGATGCTTGTTGTCGCGCAGATTGATAGGACAACGCTCAGACCGGGGGCTGTCACTCTGATCCCCGATCCCTCCGTTTAAGCCTGTCTCCCGCGGCTAAGGGGGGTAGTCCCTGTGAGATGATGAGACCAACTGTCGACCAGTTGGTTGGGAGACACGAGATACGATGTAAAAAGCACTCGATGGATTTGATTAATTTAGCAGACCAGTGCCTTAAGAGATTGTGGTTAAAACGATTACTTTCTAGATGATATAGAAACATAAACTGTGAACAACAATCATTTGTCATCAGCTAAATCACAATGCTCTTAAAATGACCAAAACGATATCCAGCAACAGAAAATTTTGAAAAGATGAAAGCCTTAAACCACCACGAGAATCATGAATTATTAACCAGATATCATATTCGCATCTCGACTTGAAAATTTAGATCTCAGCATGAAAGATACGACAATTCCCGAAAATGACTGGATCTGACGAAGAGAATTTTCCACAAATTTTTTTTATACTTTTTCAAAATTTTTTAAATCTTTTTTCAATTTTTTATTTTATTTTTTATTTTATTTTTTATGTCATAAAAAATCTAAATCTAAAATTTATGAAAAGAACTTTAAACATAAAATCTAATTAAAACAAAATTTAAATCAAAATCTAATTAAAACTAAGCTTAACTCTAAACTAAACTTTAAAAAATTGAAATCTAACTAAAAGACAAATCTAAAACATAAAATTTAAATCTATATAAAACTATACAAATATTAAATCTAAAGTCTAAAAACTTAAATAAAATCTTTTTATTATTATTTCCTTTTTTATTTATTTTTTATTTTCATATATTCTAAAAACAAAATGGAAAATTTATAAAACAAATCTAATAAAAACAAATTAAAATCCTATAAAACAAAACCTAACTAAATATAAATTAAAATCAAAATAAAATCTACGTTAATTTAAATTAAAATCTAAAACTAAAATCTATTTTAAATATAAAACAAAGCTATAAAAAAAAAATTTAAATCTAAACCTAAGTAAATCTGAACTAAACGTAAATCAAAAAAAAAAAAACTATGCAAATATATACATAAACCCAAAACGATGATACCTGACCCAGTCAAAGAGAAAAAAAAAAGTAACGCGGAAAGGATGAACCTTCGGCCAGGGAACGATTTAAAGCATGCGGCGATGGATCGATTTCAGATGTCCAGACGAAATGGCTACACGATGATATGATGCGCTGAACTGAGAATATTTCTGTCCCGTCTAGCGATTTACCTGTCGATGGGCAATCCGATCCTTTTATTTATGGTCTCTGCAACGTAAATAAATACAACAATGGCAGTAAATACGAGAGCAACGTCAATATCGTATTGCAATCCGTCGTGAAAACCGCCGCCCACAATGACGTATTGGCAACATATACTTATGGTGGAGTCTACGGCCTTGTGAAATGCAGGCCCGACGTCTCTCACAGCGACTGCCAAAGCTGTTCCGCTGCAACCTCACAAATGGCCTATCAAGACTACCCAAACGCTATAGGCGCTCGTGTTCAGTTGGAATTCTGCTTCATTTGCTATGAGAATTACGGTATCTTCTCTGATTTCGATACCAAAGTTTCCTACGCTCTTGAGAATGTTAAGATCAACAATGATATTGAAGCTTTCAATTACACTGTCGCGAATCTCATGGAGACTCTGGCGTTTTAGCTTTACACCTCCGAACGTACCATCAAACCCAGAATTCATTTACCCTGAGAATTGAAGAACCCTGTCCGTGTATACCTTCGACAGCATAGGGTTTAGATCGGTTGTGTAAATCAAATCTCAGGCAGATACATACGCTGAGCGAACCACGCCTTAGAAACATTTCCTGGCTTTCAAATCCATTAAAGGAAATACGCAGACATTGTGATCGGATTGGCGTTTATCATTTACAGGTGCAATGGGCAAGGAGATTGACGGCGGCCCTGTAATTGCAAAGAGACAAAATCCTATACCTGCAAACGCAAAAGAAAAACAAAACCCTAATGAAAAATCTGTGTAAAGCAAACATACAAAACACTAGATTAGAAAATTTGAAACCCTAAGACAGCTGATTAATGTACAAATTTTAGCCCCTTAACAGCCTGATTCAGCAATGAGCACAGGAATATTTTAAAGAAACAAAGATTTCAGATTTTCACTGTGAAGAACTTCAGAAAATCTCTCATGCAAATTAGAAAAATAAACCGAATGATAGACCCAAGATCAAATCCGACTGGGCTCAACAAAAAATGCTTGCGGGAGTTGGTTGGTTCAGCCGAGAACTTCCCCGAACGCCCACAAATTTCCTTCAGAAGATGTTTTCTGCGTAGCTCAAAACAACCGTCAATAAAGAGGGCAAAAGTGCTGCTAGATCTCAAACAGTAATGGAGATACCTGCCATTACTTCAGAAACCCTAACAACACTCAAACCCTAGTAGGTGAACAAGATACCTGTGCTCACAATACTCTACGAAAAGCTATTATTAATGGCTGAAAATAAAATATGCAGAAACTTAAAACAATCTCACAGCATTTCAAGAGAGTAACACTAGCAAGATATGGACCCCAAAGTCTTCTTTTATTAACCAGAAACAGATTTACAAGAGAGCTTCTTCAGTATCAGACTCACAGATCGAATGATCTGAAAAGACCGCTAGCACCCTATTTAAAGGAAATGATCCCAACGGCTAGTTCGAGTGATCCATGTAGAAATGATCTCGACCATTGATGAGGATCAAGACATCTCTTGATCTCATCCGTCGATTTATTCACTTAAAATATTATTATTTTATTAGTTAGGGTTTTTGGTTTATTTTTTAATTTGTTATTATTTTATTATTTATTTCATTTTTTAAATTTTTAAATTTTTATTATTTATTATTTTATTTTATTTTTTAAATTTTTTATTATTTTATTTCATTTTTTAAATGGATCATCGCACTAAGCCTTTGGAAACATCACCTAGGACCTAGGACTTAGGACTCACGAGGGGATTTAAAACATTTTCAACCCTCAAGACACATTTCATGATGACTTTTTACAATTTACATCTCAAGGGGACAAACCCACTTAATACAGACCCTCACAAAACACCCAGTTCTGCGACACAACTATAATCTAGCAGATCAACACACTAGGATTCTCCTAAAGTTCTAATGACAAAATCCATCCCGGCTTTGGGGTCAGGTTTGAAGGAAAACTCTGCCGATCCATGGATCGGTGAGACGAAAAACCTTCCGGGACGTAGATCACCACTAGAAAGTTAGGTCCACTTAGGCAATACACATACACGACTCATTTATGCTAAGATTATTTACAATTCATACATGCAGACTGGGTTTACAATCAAAATGATCAAGCTGCTGATGACTGCAGGATGGCACGGAAACGCTGATCAGGTGCTGCCCTTTTCTGCCAAGAAAAGAGGTGGTGTACTGCATGGGTAGTTGACCGGTAGAGGTCAACAATGCTATAATAAAGAAAAAATTCCACAATTTAAAGCAGTAAATGCATGTAGCAATTAGCCCTAAAAATAGCGAAAATCCCAATCCAATGTGTATGACAAAATAAAACAAGAATAACATTTAAAGCCTGTACTTACAAGTAATAGAATATATCCAACCATCCACAATTTGACAAAAGAGAAGCTCCAAGACAAGTTAAACCAAATCCACACATCAAAATTCATCCATAAAGCTCCAATTCATGCTCCAAGAAAATGTGTGAAATTCTCAAGAGAGAGAAGGGATCCAATCCAAAGTGATGATGAAAAAATGAACTCATCTCACTTGTATTTATACACTAACAAAGAGTTCAAATTAGTTTCCTTGGCCTACATAAGCCCCAAAATTAAAATAATGTGCTAATAATCTAACTTTTGGTGACAGGGCCACCAAACTAACTCACAAATGAAAGAATGAACCTAATAATGCATGTCGTAGGGCCCTCCAAGAATGAGCCTAATAATACATGTCGTAGGGCCCTCCAAGAGGCCTGATGAGGTCCATAGCTGCCATAATGAAGAATAGGGCCCTCAAAAGTGATGGACAAGGGGTTGGCCCCTTGTTCTCCAAACAATAAACCATGTGGTGTTTCCAGTGGGTGTGTGGGCACAATAATAACCCCATGGGCCTCCAAATGAGTTGAAGATGCATGTAGATGATCTGCAAGGTCTTTGATGATGGTGTAGGTGATGCCATATCATCCTACAAGTCCTTGGTCAACTGCCAAGTGTAAGGTACATTTGTGGAGTCCGCTGGGTAAAGTTTAACCAGGTGCATCTTCCTCATCCAATAGGTGAATCTCGAGCAATCCCTGAACATCCTCGGGGATCCATGGAGTATTGTCTACTGTTGTGGAGGCCCATGGTTGTCAACACACACCCTACATGTGCCAATGTAGCCCTCTGGAGGATTAGGACCCTGTATAGGGAAACGAGACCAAGCCCAAGATGGAGACCATCTGCAATTCTGCATAAGATCCAATGCATCCACTAGCCTTACAATACAAGAAGCCATTAGAGAAATCATGTAAATGAGCTTACCAACCATTGACCACTAGTGGGGACTTCATAATGGTTTGCCCTTTCTATAATGGGCTTTGGGATGTGGCAATGGCTCCTAAAATCCAAATGGGGTTAACCAAGTATCCTATTATGTGGCTTCTACTTCTAAGGGGGATAATATGTTCAAGGTACATCCTTCAAAAGGTGGTGGCATGTGATAGATAGGTGAATAAAGTAGGGAATGACCATGGGCCCCTTGCTGGGGTGCAAGGGTATTTAATAAGAGGGAAGCCCACACTTGGGTTGATAATGTATAGAGGGGCAATCACGGTACATGAGGTGCCTCGGCCTTGTGAAAAATTGGTGACCTAATTCCTATTGCGGCAAACTGATGACATTTCTCCTATTTGTTAAATTACTTGGACAAACTACTTGCAGTTTTCTATGGAAAATATTGAAATACATAAACTGCAGCCTACACAAAATAAAATATTGCGGAAATTAAATACTGCGTTGGAGAGAAATAAACCCACATATACACTATTGATTTTGGACAAATGTCCCTGGAAAAACCCAATGTGGGAAAACCAGTGCAACAGCTGAGGGTTTTATTTATTATGTTGCAGTAATCTGAGTACAAATTGTGAAAATTCTATCACTGCAACAACTGATTTATTTTACCTACTTATTTCCCAATAAGTTATTTATGAAAAATCCTTCAGTAAACATTAAAATATAGTCTGCTGTAGATATCACACCATAATACAGAAACAAACACATGCACGAGAATCAACACATCGACACGGATATTTTGGACAACAGTCCCTGGAAAAACCCAATGCAGGAAAACCATTGCAGCAAGGGAGGATTCTATTATTTAGCAATTCTTCAGTACAACTGGGTGCCAAACTGGCTTACCCAACAGAGAAAAATTCTCCATCACTTCTCCCAGTCTCAGTGTCAGGCTTGTTGACCTTTGTGTAGCTCCCAGACCCTCTGCGACAGCTCCTGCCTCTCTACATTAGCACTGGGCCTCTCTGCGTCACCTACACAGGCCCTCCACTGATTGCAAAATCTGTTGCCTCTGCGTCACCTATGCAGGCCCTCTAGTGACTGCATAGTTTGCTGCCTCTGCGTCTGCCTCTCCAACCTTTGGCGCTAGTCTTCTGATGCTGCTCCTGACTCTCTGTTTCATACCCGTTGCCTCCTACTGCTCTCCAGACCACTAGCTCAAATTTCTCAGCTAACCCCGCTGCAGAAATCGAACTGACTAGTCTCCCTCAGTGTATTCTCCAACTAACCCTCAAGCCTCTTCTTATACCTTTCTTGATGGTCCTTCAACGGCCAAGACTAAATCTCTAATCAACAGCTAAGATTAGATTTGGCTTGATCCATGACTTTTGGAACCTTCTAACCCAGTTTTATATTAATACCCATTAATATTTTATTTTTCCTAAGTTTAGACTTAGGAACTCCATTAAAAAAATTAATTATTTTAATATCTCCCAGACCAGTTAGAATCTGCCCAAACCCTTTCCGGGTCTTGGAGATCTCATGTGCTTCAGCCTCTCCACCAATTTTCATGGCTAGAGCGCATCGCATGCTACCCCAAATCAACATTCCCTCTTAGTGATGACTGTGCTCTAGTAATACTCCCTGTTGAGCATCACTTTGATTATACAGCATCGGTACCTGTGTTGATGCTAGGCCTCCCCACCCAACATCCTCTTCACTGCTGCATCTGTACGACAGCTCCCTCTGCATCCATGTTGCTACTGGTCATTTCTCCCAACACTGCATTTGCACTGCAACTCTTCTCGCCATGTTGCATCATGCTACTGCTAACTCCTACTACACTGCAACATCACCCCCATTTCTACTACTGAAATGGATTCTTTATCATCCCCATCTTTTCCCTGTCCTCCATGAACTTCTCCCTGGAAGATAGACTCTGTATGCCTTAGTTTTCTTGCTATATCCCACTAGATATCCTTTCTCTGCAGTTTGATCCAGCTTCTTCTTCTTTCCCTCGGGTATGCGGCAATTTTCTAAGCTCCCAAATATCCTGAAATGACTGACTTCAGGCGTCTTCACTGTGAAGACTTTCTCTGGAGTAATCTTGTCCAATGCCTGATGAGGAGTTATATTCTGAACATAGACTGTTGTGTTGCATGCTTCTGGCCACAGGAATTTTGGCTTATCTTGATCATACATTATGGCCATAGCTGCTTCTACAATAGTCTTGTTCTTTCTTTCTGCTACTCCATTATGCTCTGGATTGTAAGGAGTTTCCCACTCTCTTCTAATGCCCTCCTTAGCACAAAAATCAGTGAAGTCCTTATCGACATACTCTCCACCATTATCCGAGCACAACAATTTTATTTTCTTCCCAAACAGATTCTCCTTCTCCTTGGAAGATAGACTCTGTATGCCTTAGTTTTCTTGCTATATCCCACTAGATATCCTTTCTCTGCAGTTTGATCCAGCTTCTTCTTCTTTCCCTCGGGTATGCGACAATTTTCTAAGCTCCCAAATATCCTGAAATGACTGACTTCAGGCGTCTTCACTGTGAAGACTTTCTCTGGAGTAATCTTGTCCAATGCCTGATTAGGAGTTTTATTCTGAACATAGACTGTTGTGTTGCATGCTTCTGGCCACAGCTGCTTCTACAATAGTCTTGTTCTTTCTTTCTGCTACTCCATTATGCTCTGGATTGTAAGGAGTTTCCCACTCTCTTCTAATGCCCTCCTTAGCACAAAAATCAGTGAAGTCCTTATCGACATACTCTCCATCATTATCCGAGCACAAAAATTTTATTTTCTTCCCAAACAGATTCTCCTTCTCCCTGGAAGATAGACTCTGTATGCCTTAGTTTTCTTGCTATATCCCACTAGATATCCTTTCTCTGCAGTTTGATCTAGCTTCTTCTTCTTTCCCTCGGGTATGTGGCAATTTTCTAAGCTCCCAAATATCCTGAAATGACTGACTTCAGGCGTCTTCACTGTGAAGACTTTCTCTGGAGTAATCTTGTCCAATGTCTGATGAGGAGTTCTATTCTGAACATAGACTGTTGTGTTGCATGCTTCTGGCCACAGGAATTTTGGCTTATCTTGATCATACATTATGGCCATAGCTGCTTCTACAATAGTCTTGTTCTTTCTTTCTGCTACTCCATTATGCTCTGGATTGTAAGGAGTTTCCCACTCTCTTCTAATGCCCTCCTTAGCACAAAAATCAGTGAAGTCCTTATCGACATACTCTCCACCATTATCTGAGCACAAAATTTTTATTTTCTTCCCAAACAGATTCTCCACCAGAGCCTTGAACTCTTTGAATCGACAGAAAACATCGTCTTTGGTTTTCAGAAAATAAATCCAAGTTCTCCTTGAGTGGTCATCAATGAAGATAAGGAAGTACTCGGCACCACTAAGAGATTTAGTAGACATGGGTCCGCAGATATTTGAGTGCATCAATCCTAGTACACTCTTGGCCCTGTTTTTACTTCTAGGATATGTTGCTTTCACATGCTTTCCTAGAGAACATCCTCTGCATACATCATCTCGTTCCGTACTAAGATCCGAAACTCCTGTTACAGTACTCTTGAGAATTCTCAGAGCACCATGGTGCAAATGTCCCATTCTTCTGTGCCATAGTTCATTCAAATCCTTGTCTCCTTGACTGCCTATTAGTGCCATTGGTGATTCTAGTTGTAATCTGTACAACCTGTTACTTTTGATCCTGATCTACACTTTCTTTTTCTAACTTTTGTGTTTGACTTATACTTTCTCCTTGATGAAGAAAACGTCATAGCCCTTGCCTTGAAGTTGTGACACAGAAAGTAAGTTCATCCCCAACCCTGGTACATGCAACACATTGGTAGCACGAAACTGCTCTCCCGTTTCTGTTTGAAAAACTATGGTACCCCTCCCTACTGGAGTACACTTTGCCTTGTTCCCCATGGTGGTCTGAAAGTCCATTTTCTCCTCCAGATAATCTGAGAAGCATTCCCGGATCCCTGTCATATGCCAAGAGGCTCCACTGTCTACATACCATACCTCTGATGATGTAGAGCTAGTCACACAAGCCACTTCTTCTTTCAGCGTGGAAGGCAACATAGAGAAATGGAAATTACTCTGTTGTGCAATTTTTTGAAAATCTGTGCGAGTCTCCTGACCTAGATGCCTCTGCATCATGGTCTCAACCCATAATTGATTTTCCCTTCCCGTCTCTGATTACTTGCTCTGATACCATGTGAAAATTCTATCACTGCAACAACTGATTTATTTTACCTACTTATTTCCCAATAAGATATTTATGAAAAATCCTTTAGTAAACATTAAAATAAATTATGTTGTAGATATCACACCATAATACAGAAACAAACACATGCACAAGAATCAACACATCGACACATATTTTGGACAACAATCCCTGGAAAAACCTAATGTGGGAAAACTGGTGCAACAAGGGAGGATTTTTTTATTCAACAATTCTTTAGTACAACTGGATGCCAAATCGACTTATCCAATAGAGAAAAATTCTCCAACACTTATCCCAGTCTCAGTGTCAGGCTTGCTGAGCTTTGCGTAGCTCCCAGACCCTCTGCGTCAGCGCCTGGCTCTCTGCGTTAGCATTGGGCGTCTCTGCGTCACGTACGTAGGCCCTCCAGTGACTGCGCAGTCTGTTGCCTTTGCGTCTGCTTGAGAGCCTCTGCGTCTGCAACCTCTGCGCTGGTCTTCTGCTGTTGCTCCCGACTCTTTGTTTTGTACCTGCTACCTCCTACTGCTCTCCAGACCACTAGTTCGAATTTCTCAACTAACCCCGCTCCATAAATCGAAACGACTGGTCTCCCTCAGTGTATTCTCCAATTGACCCTCAAGCCTCTTCTTATACTTTTCCTGTTGGTCCTTCAACGACCGAGATTAAATCTCTAATCAACAGCGGAGATTAGATTTGGCTTGATCCATGACTTTTGGAACCTTCTAATCCAGTTTTATATTAATACCTATTAATATTTTATTTTTCCTAAGTTTAGGCTTAGGAACTCCATTAAATTTTTTTTTATTATTTTAATATCTCCCAAACCGGTTAGAATCTGCCCAAACCCTTTTTGGGTCTTGGAGATCTCCGGTGCTTTAGCCTCTCCACCAATTTTCATGGCTAACATCCGATGCTACTCCAAATCAACACAAATCGTTAGATTCCCAAAATGGCAATATGATACAGAGAAATATTGACAAGGAGATAGTGAGAAAAATCTCACACTGTCACTGGCGATTCGAATCAGATCCAGGCTCTAGATGGCTAGTCCCACACGGGCTTTGCGTCAGCCTACACAGATCTGCGTCACAGTCTTTGGGCTTTGCGTCACCTCCTCTTCTGATCTCCTGCTGGCTGGAACTTCGACCTTTGGCCCTTCATTCTCACACCTGTGCTTCTGGCTCTGGAATTCAACTTTCCCAACTGAATTTCGGACTCCCTCTGAAGCTCTACGCTGCCTCTCTGAATGTCTCTCTATCTTCTCTGCCTTGCACCCCTCGGAGCTGGAAATCTCATCTCCGGTCTACTATCTTCACCCCTCTCTCACTAGTTCGACTTTACTAAGTCACTTCCAACAACTCACAACTGGTACTCAGAAAATCAACTTCCCAGCAAAATTGAACTACACAAGTGTGTTCTTCAAGTGCCCATCGAACTCCTTGTAATCTCTCATTAGAACTACAACGACCAAGATTAAAACATAATCAAGGGCTAAGATTAACTGGGAGTTGTTCCTCATCTTCTTCTAGAAGATTCAAACCTGATTTAATTAATACCCTTTAAAAAAAGTTTAGACTTAGGGAACCATTTAAGAAAATTAATTATTTTAATTAAATCATCTCTAGGTGGAATTTTCCCAAACAATTTATGGGTATTAGAGAATGCATGTGTCTTAGCATCTCTACGAAATCTCGAGGCAAGAGCACAACCTATGGTACAGAAATCAACACTCCCTCTTAGCGAGGGATGTGCTCTAGTGCTGCAACCCATTGAAGCATCACTCTATCTCTGCACTATCTCTTGTTGCACTATTGATGTCTGGCTCCACTTCCCACCAACTACTGCACAACTCTGATATGAGTTGTATCTGTGCTGCTATCGGCCTTGCTGAATTGTTGCCAACACTGCAGCTGCATTACAACCCATCCCATTTGTTGCTGCAACATCTGCAACGGAAAAGCATCCAAAATACTGAACCAACTGTGGTCAGTATGATGCATCCGTCATTCGAGTTTTGACTGTTGCTAGCCTCTGCGTTGTCACTGAAGCCTTTATGACATCGCTGAATTTGCATTGTGCCAACTGCACTACTTCCAACTCTGCTCTGCACTACTCAGTCTCTGACCTGCTACCAGCTACTGCATCTGTGACTCTGGCACCTGACTACACCAACTACCACTGGTACATCCTGCTACTGCTGACTATGGGCTCTTGTAGCAAGGTATTGATTCATGAGGTGGACCTCCTTAAGAATCTTGCCCATCCTATAGCTCTTCGGGGCTACAATTCCAGATCGCCCCACCTCACCCCTGGAGGCATTTCAACAATCATGGAAAACTCTTCCTCCAGTCTAGAGGACAACTTGTCAATCTCAGCGGATGTAGCCTGCTGATCGTTCTTCTCCTCCTTATCCTTCTTTCTAAGAGGACACTGAGTGTTGTAGTGGCCCAACTCACCACAGCTGAAGCCCTTCATCTTCAAAATATCCTTCTTTCTTTTGCACTGCTTTTGCTACCCCATTGATGCAAGGGCCACGTCCTCCTCTTCCTTCACCTGCTCCGTGCCATTGTTGCCATTGTCACTGATGGTGGCCTTCACCAGATCACGCCTCATTCCCTCCTGCTGCAGATCAACCCACACACGTTCCCAATCTGGTATTTTTTCTCTGCCCAGGATGCTCTGGACGAAAACTTACCAATCTTCAGAAACGCTATTCAGCGCTAATAGTACAAACTCTAAGGTTTGGGGTGCTGACCCTACTGAAGCCAGTTGGTCTTGGTCATCCTGAAGCCTCGTAAGGAAGGGGTCTACACGCTCCCCTTTCTACATTCTTGTGCATTTCAACTTCTCCTCTAAGTACATCTTCCATTGCTTGGAAAATCCTTCATACAATGTAGCTAATGTTTCCCACATCTGTCAGGCAGTATCCTTACCAGCTATATGGAATACCACATGATCTCAAACTCCGTCGAGAATGATCCTCTTAGTTCTCGCCATCTCAACCTTGTACTTCTTGAGCAGATTTGCATTGGTGGGTACAACTACCACACTATAGACATAAGTTTTGAGATCATGCTGATCTAGAAGGCAGGAGATCCTAGCCTTCCAGATTGCATAGTTGGAGGCTTCATCCAACCGATCTTGATCTCTCAATCCAGATGATGTCATCTCTCCTGAAAAATTCAAACTGCTTCCTCTTGTGCACTGCGTAGCAGTTGCCCAGCTATTCACACTCCCTTCCGGAGTGAGAAATCCCGCACACAACTATTGTTACTCTGCTAAGAAAATTCATACTTCTTGCTTAGAAGTCCTCTGAGAAAGGAATGCCCTCAGAAGATCTGCGCTGCAAGGAAACTGTTGCTACTCCATCTGCCTCTGGTACTCTCTGATCTGGGAAATTTTATTCTTTATCGACTCACTCAGAGAAAAAATTCCCACGAAAAACTAACCCTTCTGGCCAAGGAAAGATGTTGCCCCAGGGTTTCTATTTGTTGCCTACACAGTAATTCGAACTGCCTCCTTCCTTATGCATTGATCTCTTCGGCTTACGATCTATGCTCTGATACCATGTGAAAAATCGGTGACCCGATCCCTACTGCAACAAACTAATAATATTTCTCCCATTTGTTAAATTACTTGTAGTTTTCAACGACAAATTTTGAAATACATACACTGCGGCCTACACAAAATAAAATACCACAGAAATTAAATACTGCACTGGAGAGAAATAAACACACACATATACACTGTTGTTTTGGACAAATGTCACTGGAAAAACCCAATGTGGGAAAACTAGTGCAGCAGTTGAGGGTTTTATTTATTATGTTGTACTAATCTGAGTATAAATTATTAGATGCCCAAACTAGAAATCTGATACAGAGAAATACTGACAAAAAGATAGTGAGAAAAATCTCACACTGTCACTGGCGATTCGAATCTGATCCAAACTCTGGATGGTTGCCCCAATGCAAACAACATGTCAATTGATCAATACAAGAATGCATGCTTCCATGATTATTTTTGGAATGGACTCGACAATATAAATGACAATAATGATGTGAGGAGTTACGGGGGTGGGAGGTGGGAAAACAAGAGACCCACATTATATAGAAAGGAACCCTAGAAGAAGGGAAAGACATCAACTGAGAAGATTGAATTTGGCCTTCTAACCAGGAGATAGATATGTCAATGATCAAGTACATGAATCGTTGAGGAAGAGCTATCTCAGGCCTATCACCCTCTAGGTAAGAAGGATTGAATGTATTTAGGATGATATTATTTTGGTCATTGGGAAAACAGGAAGTGGACTCATCATTGTATTTGGGGAAAAACCATTATTCCTGGTTCTTCAGAGGGGAAAGCAGTTCTTCATCAAGACTAGGGGAATGAATATCATCAACACCCTCTATTTCCAGGCAAACGCTTAAACATGAAGAAAAACCCTTTATGGGGGACATGGCTTAAGGAAGAACCTTCCTCAATTTCTTCTATATTAGAGTCATCAGAATTTACCACAATCTTGGAAGGCTCTTATTTGATTGAATCATATTGGAACATAAAGAAGAGACCTTTCCAATCACTAGGAAAGGCTTCATAAGGACCAACATTGTTATTCAGAAGGGACAAAGGATTTGCTTCTTCCTTGAGCTCATTCTTATGGACTGGAGAAACCATGGGGTCTTCATTTCTATAATAATACCCAATTTCCCAATCAATAACCCCAAAGTCACTTGTAGATTCTTCGTTTATTCGATTATCATGATCTTCCTCAAAATACTCCCATTCTTCACTATATATTTGGTGTTGGTTAGGATTCCATTCATTCTCTTCTCTAGATAGGGAGAGCTTTTCCTCCTTCATCCGTTCCCGAAAATGATTTCCAGGGTATTTACTATAGGATTTTGATAAAATGCCTCAAGAAGAAGGTCATCGATAGGACTCTTTATATTCACTCTTCGTGCTACAGAGCCTTTATGATTGCTCACAACAGTGGGAGAAAATCTCTTGGGAGTTATATGCGGCCATTAGTGTCCTGCAAGATTTTTCATATTCCACGATGCATTCTTACAATGTCTGAGGGCTCTCGGGGTTGAGATCTTCCTCATTATCCTTAAAGGACATGCTTTCCAATTCATGAGTCTCTCCTTTAGCACCATCATTAAAGTATGCATCAATAAGAGGGTCTTCCTCAAGGATAAAACCATATTCAACAACTTCCTACTCTCGAAGGGCCATATCTAACATTTGGGATATGCCTTCATGAGATTGGAAACTCGGTCCTTCATGCAACAAGAAAGGCATAGTCAACATTGGAAGAGAAGGAATGCTTTAAGGTTTACATGACTCAAGCCAATCGGTACTTAGGGCAATGGATAGGTCAAACAATTCCATTTGGTCACAAGGATGAGTTATATTTTGCTTTGAGAGGTACCTTATGAACCTTACCACGTGGTTGGCTACGGAATGTGGATCCCCATTGAATATTGGCATATTCTTCACGGATTTCGATGAAGGATATTTTAGGGTCCCTATGATATATGTGGTGGGAATATATGTGTTCAACATGTTGTTGGCTAGTGGCATGGGATTCGCCAGGGTGAATGAAATTGCCTTAACAAATGCTTGCTTCATCCTACGAGCATTGACTTTTAGGTTCAATGAAAAACTAGCGCTTCTTTCTTCCAATGGAGTTGTGAGTAATGTGATGTCAATATGTCGTATGGGGAATGTTGAGGCTCCCAATAAAGTTATTTGATTATGGAAAAGTAACCATCAATAGATGAACAACTTGATATCTAAGAGCAAAAAGTAAATATGCAAGTTAAAGAAATGACAGTAAGGAAAATCAAAACTGCAAAACAATAAAGCTCAGCAACATAGACAAGATGATCACGCATGCCACTAGTTATGAAAAGAAAAGAAGGAAAATTGTCCCGGGCTTGCCTAAGAAACCTGCATAACACACTGATCAGTCATGAACATAAAAGTGCAGAAATGTAAATCAACAGAAATCAAAGTTTATGTACAACTAATATACATGTTGGAAAGAAATAAAAACGCAGCAATTTAAAAGACATCTGTACAGCTAATATACATGAAACAAGAAAATGAAATGCAGGAAATTAAAGGTTACTGTACAGGGCTTCAGCAAACAGGGGCCCTCTGCCTACTTCAGCCGGTTCAAGGAGCAGTTATACGCTTAAATGCAAAACAGTCTTCTCATGTATTGACAGCAAATGTAAAATACAGTGGGGAGCTCGAAATTACATATAAAACGATTACAAAATGATTACAAACCGATTAACTCTACAGCGTTCAAGGACGCTTTATTTATAAGGAGAAAGCAAACTACTTTAACGAGATCTATGCTATTCAACCAGCTGTTTAAAAACACGTGAATCCTCTGCGTCCCCGGATGTAGGTAACTGTCATCATGTTCATTCAATCTGGAGAATATGGCTGTTGGATTCGTGCTTCTAGATTGTCTCCGTGGCTGAGAATGATCCCACCTAGCTTCACGTGCCCAAAAACAGAGCAACGCAGAGCCGTGCCACCGCTGAACACTTCTGTTGACCTGTATTCGACTCCTCGTTGACCGTGGGCTGTTATGGTTGTTCTGGGTGATCTGGAGGGACACGTACCATGTCCTTAACCTCTGGAACTTGCCCATGTGGCTCATCTTCTCAGAGGACACCTGTAACATATCGTTTAATAAAACAGCTGCGGAATCCTGTGTTGGCTGCATAAACCTGGATCAGCTGCGGAAACCTATGTTGGCTGCGGAAACGCAACACTCTGAACCAAAATTCTAAACCAAACAACAGTCACTTAGCATAGTTAGAAAACGATGTAAAAAGTCCTAAAATACAATGATTTAATCAACTTGGTGGATGAAATGAGTGGGAAAAGGAGGCTGAGAGGTGTATGGGAAGGTACAGGTTCAAGGCTCTACATACCCCCACTGTGAAGGTGTTGCATGTCCTCATGCAACCAAAACTTAGTTCTTTTTCTCAATCCATGTGCTCTGATGCTTCTGCAAGAACATCCAGCCTTCTTCTCTTTCTCCTTGATGCCAAAATGGTCCTTGGTTTCTTGACTAGACACCTGAACTTCAAATTAATCAATGCCCTGCTCAGCTTCTTACACTTTTTCTTCAACTTCCTATTCTTCTTCTGCCACAGTCCTAAGTGAAGCATGGTATTGTCATGGACAATCTTGTCCACTTTACTTTTCTCTTTTAATGCTTCATTTTCTTGTTTAATGTGCCTGTTTAGGACTTCTAGCTCAAACACTTCCTGTTTTAAAGACTGCACTTGTGCATCAAGTGGCAAGGTAGTGCTTGGTCCTGCAGCTGATTGTTCCAAGGACTCTAGGTAGTTATATGCTTCTTGCTGGGTGGAATCTACTTCAGGTGTTTTTCTCGGCCTGAACTCAAATTCTGGTAAAGGAGGACTGTTTTCTCTTTCCAGCTGAAAAGGACTTTCCTCACGTGGAGGACTTGCTTCAATGTCTTGCTGAGCTGGACCTTTTTCAGGTGTTCCTTCAGCTAAATCAATAAAGTGTGATTGTTTTTCTTGGGTTACACTTTTCTTTCCTTTGAGCCTACTGCTCCTCCTCACATGTGGACTAGTGCTCTTTTTCTGTGCACTCTGTTTTTCTTTTTGTTTCTTTGCTGAGGTAGCAGCTTGAAGATGTGCTAACCTTTCTGCCAGAGTTTGAGACTCTTCTTCTACAGATGGTTCAGGGGATGGATATGTCTCTTGAATAATTATTTTACCTTTGTCCTTTTTCTGCTTCTTATTTCTAGCTCCCTCTTCTTCTTCCTAATGAACAGTTTCTTGAGTGTCTACTGTAGGAAGGTCCTGGGTTGTAACATTTCTTTCTCTCCTCCTACTTCTTTTTGGGATTTTTGGGAAACTGCTGGCAGAGGTTTCAGTCACTTCTTGGAAGTGATTTTTGATCAAAAACTTTTCCCAAGTATCGTTATTATTTTTCAATTGATCTTCAATGAGAATTCTGATGAGCCCGTGATGGTAAAGGTGGGATTCAATATGGCCTACATGTTTCTGAACAGTAGAGCTCATTTTCTTCAGACTTGCTAACAGAAAGTAAGGTAAATTAAGGGCATGGCCTTCCATAAAATTCATCATAATCCTTGCATGATACATGTACATGGTGCCAAAACGACCCTCGCATGTAATAAACTTTTGAACAAGTAATAACAGCGTAGACCATTCCTCTTTGATTACATGCACAGGAATTCCTTTAGTAAATATAGAAGTATCCATACCTGGGTTTTTGTGCATGACTTTCCATCCTTGATCATCCAGACCTCTGTTTTTAAACCATCTGTCTCCCTGTTGTGGTACACTGGTTGCTACTGCTATTGTGGCCTCTGTTATTGTAAATTTCAAATCCCCTACCTCCACTACGTGTCCATTAAAGGACCGAGCAAAAGCTTTAGTGACTTCCTTATTATAACCTCTGAAATTTTGAATAAATTTCAGCCACTTTGCTTTCTTCAATAACTCCTTCGTCTGCGGATACCCCTCCAGGTATTTTGGGCCCTCAAGTTCAGCTCTGAGTAACTTTCCCATTCTCGGCTTTCAACCCCAGCTGAAAATTTTACTGTGTGTGGACGTTCAAAGGAAAAACGAGCTGATTACGTGATTCTTAAGGTAAGTGGAATGGCCGTAATCGAAATGCAAAGCGTATGCAGTGACTGTAATCAGGGTTTAGAGCAAAGATATTGAGGTTGCAGCGGAAATGGAGAGCAGAGAATGGTATGAGCACAAGGTAAACAACAGTCACGGGTTTAGCATCAAATGCATGCGGGAGTGGAGTGATAAATGGGTAGTATAACGGCTGAGTCCTTTCGAATCGGTTGGCTTACGCCACGTCTCAACGTTGGCTGCGGAAATTATGGTGGAGGAGAGCCGTAGTACAGTAGGTCACTTCTTCCACGTACGGCCAATAAATGAAAGAGCAACCCCATTTCGAGTTTGAATTAATAGTGATTATGGGACCGTTAGAAAGGAATGAGGTGGATGGATTATCATCGTGGAAGAGGAGTGATATGGATCTTGCCGTATCAAATCATTGTATTTAGTGAAATTTCCATGATCTAATAACTATCCATACAATGATATTAAATTGTTATTTGGTAGAGACTTTGATCATACCTTTGGAAATTTGCCATTTGTTGATTAAGGCTTCTGACCCATTATTGCTTTTTGATCTTGCAGATGCCTCATATCTTTGCTGCCTTTGGTGATGATGATGCTAACCTTTGACTGTGATTTTTTTTTGAAAACAGAGTGCTGCTGGCTGTAGAGACAGAGTGATGCTGTTTGCGGAAATCGTTTCGAGCTGCAGAAACTGGTGCTAGTTGCGGAAACGGTTCCCAGCTGCGGAAACTGAGACAACACCCCTTTCAATGCACAAATATAGTTAGAAAAAGAACTAACTGAATGAAATAGTCCTGAGAGGGACTTTTATTGATGGAATGGAATGAAATGAGTGGAATGAGATGTAAATGAAGTGGAGTGAAGTGGAATGGAGATGAAGATGAGATGGAGGTGAAGATGGAAATGACAAGTGAGGTGGAGTGAAGATGGAAAGGAAGAGAGATTTTTTTTTGGAAAATATAGAGTGTCAGGTGTCCCTGATTTTCACTCTACATTTTCTGTATAAGACTGCCAATCTATGATTGGTTTTCAGGCTTATGCAAAAGATTTTTTTTTTCTTTTTTGTTTTTTTTTTTTGTTTTTTTTTGTTTTTTTATCAACTGAAAGAAACAAAGATTAGGCTGATGGAGGAGAAGGATTCCTCTCCACCAGCCTCATTGCAGAATTTTCTTGAAACATTTTGACAAAGTCCTCTTTTGAGAGTGGCTTATGATAAATTTTCAATCGGTGGCCATTCACAATGAGAGGAGTTTGTAACTCATCAATAGTCTTGACTCGAACTGCTCCATTGCTAAAGACTTCATCAATCTCATGTGGTCCAAGCCAATGAGTCTGAAATTTCCCTTTGAAGTCTTTAAAATTGGAATCAAACAGTAACGCCCAATCTCCCTTTTGAAACTTTCTCTCTTTGATATATCTGTCATGCCACTTAGTTCTTTGGTGCTGAACTAGGTCAGTCCCTAAAATTGCATCTTGTCTTATTTCATCTAGCTCATTCAGCGGCTCCATTCTGTGCTTTTGGGCTTCTGATAGATTCATCCCCAACTGAACTGCCATCTTGAAGGTCTTGACTTGAAACTCAATGGGGAGCAAGACTTCTTTCCCATAAACAAGTTCGTAGGGAGAATGTCCTGTTGTGTTCCTTCATGTAGTTCTATAGGCCCATAAGGCTTCAGGAAGCCTTTCTGCCCAATCTCTTCTGTGGAGATGAACAGTTTTGGTGATGATGCTCTCAAGAACTTTGTTTGTGGATTCCACTTGACCATTTGCTTGCGGATGGTACGGAGTAGATTTTCTGTGCTTGATTTTGTATTCTTCCATCAGCTTCTCCATCAAGTTAGATGTAAATTGACTTCTCTGATCTGTCACAATTTCTCTTGGGACACCAAAACGAGTAAAAATATCCTCAAAAAGAAATTGAACAACTGAATTTTCAGTGGCAGAAGGCAATGCCTTGGCTTCTACCCATTTAGTAACATAATCAGTGCAAACCAATATATACTTCTTTTGTCTAGATGGTGGATTAATAGGTCCAATGAAATCTAAAACCCATTTTTCAAAGGGTTCGATGAGTACATGTGGCTGTAATGGCATTTCATTTGAAAGAGTTGGTCTCCCAATTCTTTAGCAGCTGTCACACCTTCTAACATATTGTTTTGCATCTTTGAAGAGAGAAGGCCAATAATATCCTAAAGAAAGGATTTTATAGGCCGTCCTCTTGTCAGCAAAGTGTCCACCGCACGGTTCATCATGACATGCCTTAAGGATGTCAGGCATTTCATCTTCCTGAACATATCTTCTGATCACACAATCTAGCCCTGTTTTGAACAATTCATTAGAAATCCATGAATACTTTGAACTCTCCTGAATGATTTTCCTTTTCTCATTAGGAAATAAGTGTGGAGGTAGCTTCCCTGTAACCAAATAGTTAGCAATATCTGCATACCAAAGAGTTTTAGTAGTTACTGCAAACAAATATTCATCTGGAAACTTATCCTCTACAGGAGAATCTTCGTTAGTATTTTGGATTCTAGACAAGAAATTAGCTACTGTATTTTTTTTCCCTGTTCTATCTAACACAGTAATATTGAATTCTTGTAAAAGTAAAAGCCATCTTGTAACTCTGCCATTAGTAACAGGTTTGTTCATGAGATATCTAATTGCAGAATGATCAGTATGGACAAAAGTTTCATAGCCTGTTATATAATTTGTAAACTTGTTAATTGCATGCACAACAGCTAAGAACTCTTTTTCAGTCATAGTATAATTTAACTCAGTGGGAGTCAAATTTTTACTGGTGTAGTAAATGGCATAAGGAACTAAATCCTTTTGACCCAACACAGCTCCTAGAGCTGTATCTGAAGCATCTGTAGAAATATGGAAAGGAAGTTTCCAATTTGGTCCTCTCAAAATGGGTGCTTCAGATATTCTTGTTTTTAAAGTTTCAAATGCAGATTGATAGTCAGGATCCCAATTGAATTCACAGTCCTTTGTAAGTAATTTGAAGAGCGGAGATGCTATCTTGGTGAAGTTTTCAATAAATCTTCTATAATATCCAGTAAATCCAAGAAAACTTCTAACATCTTTTTGACAATTTGGAATAGGTAACTTGAAGATGACTTCAACTTTTGATCTATCAACTTTAATTCCATCTCCTGAAATATGATGTCCTAAAACAATCCCTTCAGTAAACATCATAAAACATTTTTCATGACTTAATGAAAGATTTGTTTCTTTACATCTTATAAGGACTTTTTCCAAATTTTCTAATGCCTCTTCAAATGAATTACCATAAACTGTAAAATCATCCATATAGACCTCTACACAATCATGAATTAGATCAGAAAAGATTCCTAGCACTGCCCTTTGAAATGTTGCGGGTGCATTAGATAATCCAAAAGGAAGTACTCGGTAAGCAAAAGTTCCCCATGGACAGGTAAATGTGGTCTTGTCCTGATCTTCAGGTGCTACCTGAATCTGATTGTAACCACTAAAACCATCCAAAAATGAGAAATACTTTTTGCCTGCTAAAGTATCTAATACTTGATCAATAAAAGGTAAAGGAAAGTGATCCTTCAAAGTTGCTTTGTTCAATTCTCTGTAATCAATGCAAACCCTCCATTTACCATTCTTTTTAGGTACTATAACCAAAGGAGAAACCCATCGGCTATTTGAAATAGGGTAAATGAAGTTTACATTAAGTAACTTTTGGAGCTCTTCTTTCACTATCTCCCTAAGGTTTGGATTCATACTTCTTTGAGGTTGTTTGATTGGTCTACTATTTTCCTCAATGTAGATGTGATGAATGCAAGTCTTCGGGTCAATACCTTTCATATCGGTATACTCCCATGCAAATGCAGTAGAATGTTTTTGCAAGACTTTGGTTAGCTCTTCCTGTTGTGATTTTTCCAAGTTTTTGTTGATATTCAATGTTTTTCCTGGAAAAATCTCAATGGCAGAACTACCAAATTCTTCCATAGAGAAAAGAGACATTTGTCTAGATGATAGACACTCAATGTCAGAATCCAACTGAAATTGTGTGTGGTCATATTCTGAAGATGGTTCAAAGTTTTCTAATGTGTTCAGAATTTGACTATCTTCACTAATCTCAGAAATGGTAAAGACAGGTTGTATAGTATCTTCATCATCAACCCACTCATTATCTCCTATTTCTGGAATTGCTTTTGCTGGAGGATACAGATTGAACTTCTTTGTCGAATTACCATCAGAAATATACATATCCCCAGACCTACAACTTATGAAAGCATCAGCTGTGGCTAGCCAAGGTCTTCCTAAAATAAGAGGATGTCCTCCTAGATTACTCTTGGGAGTTAAAATCATGAAATCCACTGGATATTCCCAAGAGTCTAGGGAGACTGGAATGTCTTCTAATACACCATCCGGTTTAATAATTGATTGATCTGCAAGTTGCAATAAAGTAGGTGTAAAAAGAAGATTAGGAAGTTTTAGCTGTTCCATAGTCTGTCTACTGATGATGTTGATAGCAGCCCCTAAATCAATCAAAGTATTTGGTATTTCTACCCCATTGATATGTGTTTTGACAATTGGACTACCGGGATCTACATATTTATGCATAGTAATTTTTCCATCATGATATCTGCAATTTTCCCTACCAGGTGGATCCTTCTGGTATCTCTTGGTTTCCTTCCTGGTCTTTTAAGACTCAACTCCTTTATTGTTTTTACTAGAATAGGAATCTCTTTAATGGCTTGTAACAAGGGAATCTTGATACAGACATTCTTCAATTCATCTAGAAAATTATAGTCAGGCAACCAAATTTGTTTTTCCACTCCTTTGTCAATTTGTAATCTTTCAGGAAAAGGAGGTGTGGATAAAGATACAGGTTGCTCAACTATGGGAGTTGTGGGGGTTAACTCTTTTTCTTTTTCTTTTTGAGTGTTTGGGTTTTGAAGAGATGCTTCAGAACCCTATTGGCTTCAAGAGACTCTTCCTCAAAAATGCTTTGCTTTTGAGCATTTATAGAAGGTTTATCTAGGACTCTACCCGATTTGAGTTGTACTTCATTGAGAGGAACAATCATATAGGTAGGATATTGTTGACCTTCCATCATGTAAGCATTTTGAGGGTTTTTATTATTGGGGTTTGGCAATGGCTGAGAAGGAAGTTGATTTGACTTCTGTTGGAATGGAAGCAAGAGTTGAGAATTTGGATTCTGTTGAGAAGGTTGTTGTTGTTGTTGTGGAAATGGCAATGATAGTTGTGGATTTTGATTTGGAAGTTGTGGAGCTTGTTGGTTTTGAAAAGATGGAGGATATTGGTAAAATTGAGCAAATCTCCCATAAGGATTTTGCATACCTTGTACCCATGATTGAAAAGGATTTTGAGGTTGGGACCAAGGTTGTTGCCAAGGATTCCAATTTGGTGGGGGTTGAAAATTCATAGAGTTGCTAAACCCTTGATTTTGTTGCCCCTGCGAAGGTCTCCTTGCAACAAAACAGAGAGATTCGATTGTATTTGGATCTTCTTGAAAGACAGCTTTGAGCCCAGGAATTGAAGGACAATCCTTGGTCTCATGATTCTCTGAACAAATTACATATGTTTCTACAACTTTTGCATCTAAGGGACATTCCCTTAGAGCATGTTTCTTCCTACACTTTGGGCAAAAGATGGCCAAAGTTTCAGCTTCTGCTTTCTGCTTATTGTGAATCTTAAGGGTGTCTAGTTGCTCACTAAGACACCCTAAGATATCAGTTTTGAATTCATCAAGCATGTTGCCAATCTCAGCCCTACTTACCGATCCAGTTGCAGACTTATTTGCTCTGATGATCTCTAGGCCCTTTTTGAGTTTTAGATTTCCCCCTTGAGAGATGGACACATAATTCTGCTATATCAGAAAGTGGAAGTTGAGATATATCTCCTTTTCCCATCATGTTCAAAATATCTATCCATTCATCTCTAATGGCTTTTAATAGAAGGGCTTTCAAGGTCTCCTCATCCAAGTTACTTATTTTTGCTCTTTTCAGATTATATTGAAATCTTTCAAGTAACACCTCCAAGTTTTCATCTTCTTTTTGCATCATTTTGAATACCTCATCCTTGTGATTGGTGGGCATACAATAGTCCAAGTACCTATCCAAAAATGCTTGTTTCATATCATTCCAAGACCTAATGGATTGAGTGAGTAATCCCATGAACCATTTCAAGGCTGCTCCTTTCAATGTTGAAGGAAACAATTTTGAGTTTTTGAGAATCTTCCAAATAATCATAAGTTCGACACACTACCTCAAACTCAAATAGAAATGTTTCAGGGTCCTCATTCCTGAACCCATGGAAGTTTGGGAGGAAAGATGGTGAGATGTTTTTCATTGTGGCTCGGGAGTCCTCATCGACTATAGGAAACCCGAATGAGTTATCCCCATCCCTATTTCCCCCAATGTTACCTCTACCTCCTCCATTGTTTCCTCCTCGTCCTCTACCTCTACCCCTACCAAATCCAGTTGCTCCTTCCTCTGTCATGGTAGTTTCCCTGGAGACTTCAGAGTCTTCTGGTTCTTCTACTAAGGGTATCTGAGAAGGAATTTCTCCCTCTTCTTCAGATGATTCTACTTCTTCAATTACAATTTGTTTCTCTGTAGAAGGAAGGAAAGGATCTCTTTCTAGTTCAGATTCGATGGAAAGTGTGGGAGAGTCGACTCATGCCTCTTGAATTCCAGGAATCCTAGGGCTAGGAGTATAAGTTGGAGATGATGGAGGTGTCTCTTGTCTATTCCTTGAAGTAGATGGAGTTGTAAAAATCGAACTTTTGGCTCTAGCTAAAAACCTTCCCCTAGAATCTCTTGCTCTATGCATGTCATTTTTTATTTTTTCTTCAAGTCGGGCTAATAATTCTCTTTCTGATCTTCCAGGTCACTCTAGGTGCAAGAAGAGAGCATACTCAAGAAACTATTAAACCAATAACTTTCTCTTTTCTGATCCTCCAGATCACATTAAGTGCAAGAGGAGAGCATACTTTGAGATGTTATCAATTTTCCTTCCTTGAAATTTTCTTGTTTTTTTTTAGAAATTGGCTACCTAATTTCACTTCCCCGGCAACGGCGCCAAAATGTTTGGTCAATTTAGTGATGTCTAAATTGCAACTTTTAAATGTCAACCCGGGGCTCGTAAGCTGATGAAGTGAGGTGTACTATATGTACTTAGATAACCGTTTTCTTAGTCTTTTGTCGTTTTTAGTTTTTTTAAGTTTGTTTTCGAATGTATCTTTCCTACTGTGATGTGATGAAAATGTAATAAAGCAAGTGAAATGTGGATGATTGTGGTGATCTCTAAATGATTTCTCAAAACTTAAAAAGTATTCTACAAGAAAGCTTGAACAACAACTGCAATGAAATCAACTCTTAAAGGAAAATAAAGACATCAAATAAAAGACTAATGACATCGGCCCAGTATCTCTGCTGCTGAATGAAAATGAAAATGAAATCTATATTAAGTCCAACTAAAAGTAAGAACAACTATCTCACACTATTTCAACTCTTCAACTTAATCTTCTCTATGAAAAGATATCATGAAATGTTAAGCAATGTGAAATCTAAGTGAAACTACATAAAAGAGACTAGTCACAATACTTTAACTTTCTCTTAACCTTTTGCTTTTCAGCTGAATTTATCATGTAAGAAACAGTTATGAATAAGTCAAGTAATGTGAATTTTAAAGCAAACTAAATCAAGCTGTACTAAGTGATATTTTGGCTCCCAATAAAGTTATTTGATTATGGAAAAGGAACCATCAATAGATGAACAACTTGATATCTAAGAGCAGAAAGTAAATATGCAAGTTAAAGAAATGACAGTAAGGAAAATCAAAACTGCAAAACAATAAAGGTCAGCGACATAGACAAGATGATCATGCATGCCACTAGTTATGAAAAGAAAAGAAGGAAAACTGTCCCGGGCTTGCCTAAGAAACCTGCATAACACACTGATTAGTCATGATCATAAAAGTGCAGAAATGTAAATCAACAGAAATCAAAGTTTATGTACAGCTAATAGACATGTTGGAAAGAAATAAAAACGCAGCAATTTAAAAGACATTTGTACAGCTAATATACATGAAACAAGAAAAAGAAATGCAGGAAATTTAAGGTTACTGTACAGGGCTTCAGCAAACAGGGGCCCTCTGCCTACTTCAGCCGGTTCAAGGAGCAGTTATACGCTTAAATGAAAAACAGTCTTCTCATGTATTGACAGCAAATGTAAAGTACAGTGGGGAGCTCGAAATTACATATAAAACGATTACAAAATGATTACAAACCGATTAACTCTACAACGTTCAAGGACGCTTTATTTATAAGGAGAAAGCAAACTACTTTAACGAGATCTATGCTATTCAACCAGCTGTTTAAAAACACGTGAATCCTCTGCGTCCTCGGATCTAGGTAACTGTCATCGTGTTCATTCAATCTGGAGAATATGGTTGTTGGATTCGTGCTTCTAGATTGTCTCCGTGGCTGAGAATGATGCCACCTAGCTTCATGTGCCCAAAAATAGAGCAACGCAGAGCCGTGCCACCGCTGAACACTTCTGTTGACCGGTATTTGCCTCCTCGTTGACTGCGGGCTTTTATGGCTGTTCTGGGTGATCTGGAGGTATACGTACCATGTCCTTGACCCCTAGAACTTGCCCATGTGGCTCATCTTCTCAGAGGACACCTGTAACATATCGTTTAATAAAACAGCTGTGGAATCCTGTGTTGGCTGCAGAAACCTGGATCAGCTGCAGAAACCTGTGTTGGCTGCAAAAATGCAGCACTCTGAACCAAAATTTTAAGCCAAACAACAGTCACTTAGCATAGTTAGAAAACGATGTAAAAAGTCCTAAAATACAATGATTTAATCAACTTGGTGGATGAAATGAGTGGGAAAAGGAGGCTGAGAGGTGTATGGGAAGGTACAGGTTCAAGGCTCTACAGAGGTCTTGAGGAGACACCAACACATGACAGACTAGGAGATCGAACCTTTTAGAGCGACAGTTTGCCAAGAAAATGGCCTCGAATTTGGAGGTGTTGAGGGGACACCAACACAGGGGAGGCTAGGAGATCGAACCTTTTAGAGGGACGGTTTGTTGGGAAAATGATGCCCTAGGTGACCCAATTTGGCTAGACCTAAGAAAAGGTGAAAAATGTATGATTTTAGGTGACCACCTCTTGGTAGATCAGTGCCTTGGCCTTGGGAGAATGGATTCTATGATTAATATGAGTGAGGACCTTTGGTTCTTGGTCAAGGAAGCCTCAAAACTACTTCGCTAGGCTTTTGGGTCAAAGAGAAGCAATCTTGTAGCTTTTATGCTTCGATGTGCAAAAGGTGAAGGCTTATCAAGGTCAATTCGTTAATAGAATTACCCCTAGGAGATTTCGTTCACATTACATGGCCCATACATTGAAAGATGCTATAATAGAGACAAAATTCCAAATTTTAAAGCAATAAATGCATGCAACAATTAACCCTAAATATAGCGAAAATCCCAATCCAATGTATATGACAAAGTAAAAGAAGAATAACATTTAAATCATGTACTTACATGTAATAGAATAGATCCAACCATCCACAATTTGACAGGAGAGAAGCTCCATGACAAGATAAACCAAATCCACACATCAAGCTCTAATTCATGCTCTAAAAAATAGTGCGAAATTCTCAAGAGAGAGAAAGGTCCAATCCAAAGTGATGACGAGCAACTAATTTCATATCACTTGTATTTATACACTAGTGAGGAGTTCAAATTAGTCTCCTTGGCCTACATAAGCCCCAAAAATAAAATAATGTGCTAATAATCTCACTTTTGGTGACAAGCCCACCAAACTAGCTCACAAATGAAAGAATGAGCTTAATGATACATGTCGTAGGTCCCTACAAGAGGCCTGATGAGGTCCATAGGTGTCATAATGAAGAATAGGACCCTCAAAAGTGATGGACAAGGGGTTGGCCCCTTGTTCTCCAAATAATAAACCATGTGGTGCTCCCAGTGGGTGTGGGGGCACAATAATAACCCCATGGGTCTCCAAATGAGTCGAATATGCATGTAGATCATTTACAAGGGGTCTAATGATGGTCTAGGTGATGCCACATCATCCTAGAAGTCTTGGGTCAGCTGCCAAGTGTATGGTACATCTATGGCTCCGGTTGGGCAAAGGTGAACCAGGTTCATCTTCCTCATCAAATAGGTGAATCTCGAGCAATCCATGAACATCCTCGAGGATCCATGGAGTACTGTATATTGTTGTGGAAGACCATGGTTCTCAAAACACACCCTACATGTGTTGTTGTAGCCCTCTAGAGGATTAAAACCCCGTATAGGGAGACCAAACCAAAGATGGAGACCATGTGCCATCCTGCATAAGATCAAATGCATCGACTAGCCTTTCAATACAATAAGTCATTAGAGAAATTGAGTAAATGAGCTTACCAACCATGGACCATATGTGGAGACTCCATAGTGCCCTGGCCTTCCATAATGGGCTTTGGGATGTGCCAATGGCTCCTAAACTCCAAATGGGTTTACCAATTATCCTATTAGCTGGTTTTTAATTCTAAAGGGGATAATTTGTTCAAGGTACATCCTTCAAAAGGTGGTGTCTTGTGATAGATAGGTGAATGAAGTAGGGGATGACCTTGGGCCACATGTTGGGGTGCAAGGGTAGCTAATTAAATGGAAACCCACACTTGGGTTTATAATGTATAGGAGGGAGCAATCGTGGTACATGAGGTGCCTCGGCCTTGATTTTTCAAGCCTTCTTTATATGCCCTTTCCTTTCTATATTTTTTGATTAACTTCTCTGGGCTCAAGGGGTAAGAGCATGATGCATAAGATATAGTAGTGAATCCCCCCTTAAGGTAGGGAGGTTCATTGCCCACTAGGGGTTGGGACAATCATGGGTTCCTATATGATGAAGGATGTTCATAGAACCTATAGGAGCCAAGGTAATGGCCATGATGATAGGGTAGAGATAATGTATTGGCTTTTTCCCACGTGCTAAATGTGTTTGACCCGACCATATTTTGCATTTTGTGGTACATTTTCCTATTGAATGTGGCCAAATATGCTTTTATCTTTATTTTTATAGCTGCATCAACCTAGGGGCATCATTCCAGGCCTGACCCAAGGTGTGGGCAGGGGGAAGGGGTAAGCTAACCTTATGTGGACCTAATGGAGGCATGTGGACCTAGATGGGAGAAATGATGAATGGGGTAATAATGAGTGGAAAGGGGTAATATATGAGAATAAGGGAAAAGGACCACGCAACCAAAATCAGGGTTTCCTGTGAAATACCATCCCTAAAGCCAAATGGTTGGTAAAAGAAATCCCACAGGACTAGAATCCAAGGTTAATATCCGAAAGGGGTCTATGGGACCAAAGCACAGACCTATTCCATTCTTTATGTTGAATCCACCCATTAATCCATGCCCAGAAGTGTCCAAGATAAGCAAACTACAATACTCAATTACCAAATCACAATGCATACCTTTAAACATACGATCATGTTAGATGGGCGAGGGACCACATGGCTGGCCCAGGTGGCGAAGAGATGGCACAATGAGTTAGCTGGTGGCTGCAAGGGGCTAGTGGTTGCCGGCCGAAGACCATCTTGGAGAAAAATTTCTCCTAGGGATATCACCTACAAAATGGTGGGTAATAGGCCCCAACTTCATCCAATTGTCTTCGCACATGTGAGAGAAAGGTAGCGAAAAAAATCGATTTTCTTCTTCCCAGCTTCTCTCCTCCTTCTCCAACAACTTCGCTGGCCCTTTTCTTCTTCCTCCTTGAATTTCACACTTTTTTTGTTGCCAGCGACTGCAATTCGAACTTGAGAGAGGTGCACTGAATAAAGTCAGTTTCTACCTTTATATAGGTGATTTTGCCCATTGATTAGGCCGACTTGTCCTTCTTTGAGGCTGGCTTGGTGGAAGAGGCCTAGAAGGCCTAATTTACATAAAAATAATTTTATTTCTTCACAAATATACCCCAAGAAGGGTTCTTTACATTATGACATGGACAAGGACACTAGACATAAACCCTAGAAGCCTGCAATGGAGGCTTTAATTTATAAACAATTGACCCAAGCATGAAACCCATGCTTTAATAAGTCAATTTCTTTAATAATAAAATTTATTTTTCTTTCTTTTGGTAAATATATTACATCGTGATTCAAGTACAATTATGAACACTGACACTAGTTACATTCTTCAACACTCCCTATTAAGTTGGGAGGTATTCATAATTACATATATATAGAGGTACATGGATGATATCAAAATGAACTACAAAGAGTTATAGCACACTCAGTGCTGCGAACTAGATACATGACCAGGGTAATCTATCTAGGTGGGACTAAGATGGACTCAAGCTTTCAACCACTCTAGGTACCATTAGGCTTGCTAACAATCAACCCAGGGATCTAGGTGTGTATCCAAGGTCAGAGCTCCGTTAACTCTACCGCCCTCCCTCTTTGAGATCTAGACATCAACATATAGGCCGTCCAGATGTTCTCCCAAATATCCGCAATTAGATGCTTCATCCCTCCGATAAACTAAACCAGATATATCCATTTGTCCAAGCACACTCCCAAAGTGTTCAACCTTCTCGTGGAGAGATTTTCCTGTACAAATACAAACCACAATCAACAATAGAATTTCAAATATATATACAAGTAAACACAAACCTTTGGGGTCCTCAATAATTCTGATGCTGCTTTCATCATCAAGTTATATATATATATATATTTGTCAGAAGCTTTCTTCTTCATTCATTTCTTCAACAACACCAAATACATCCTCGGATCTTCTTAAGTATTTTGTTTGCAACTTCAAGAATATTTATCGATAGTACTTTTGGTTACTTCAAAGTATTCACTCTCATATGCCCTCCCTCTCAACTGGGAGATATACTCTTTCTAGGCTCCCTCTCAACTTAGGGAGATCAACCACTTCCTTTTTCTATAACATTAGAGAATCTTTTACGCCGTCAATCCTAGCATCAAGGTCATCTTGATTATCGTCATTCATATAACTTCCTTCATCGTGGTTATTAACATCATACAAGCAATTTCATCATCTTGAATATTATGTGCCTGCAAAAACTTGAATAGCAAGTACAGCCAAAATAGATACACAAAAGCATGAAGTTAACTATATCAAAATTATGTCAATATAATGGAAGCATCAAAACAATCAAATATTTTAGACATCAAATACCTAAACCTAGTTAGGTTCATAATCAGCAAGGGAAACATACTAGACTTCAACCTCTTGCTAGGGTTTTGTCACAAACCCTTACACTCCATCTGCGAGACAAAGCCTTAGATATCAATAATTCAATCAAATAACAATCCTATTATTCATCTAAGGTTTCAACAATTTTAGACTCTACTTGAGTTTGTTACAAACCCTAGAATTCATAAAATATCAATAATTAGGTTATCATGCTAGCATATAGATATCTATGATCTCATATCAATATCCATATCGACTAGGTAAACCCAAGACACAAACATTAATACATCAATATTAGGTATACAACAAGTTTCTCCAGACTAGGGTTTTGATCATATGGACGAATATACACCTAGGGTTTCATTCCTAGGATCTCATTATAAACATTACAAGGTTTTGCTCATAAACCCTAAAAATCTAGGGTTTCAATACATAACTTAGATCTTAACAACAAACCCTAAAGAACTGGGGTTTTTATAATACCAAAACCTAAACATCAAAATAATAGGGTTTCTAGATTTCATCAACAAACCTAAGTAGACTAGGGTTTCATAATGAATATTGACATACCCTTAGCAACAAGAGGCTAGGGTATTATAGTGAACCCTAAAGGTTAGGGTTACACAAGAATGATCAAATAATATCAAGAAAGTGGATTGAATCTAATGATTAATCACCCTAACAAGAATCTTTGTTAATCAAAATCCTAGACATAACGGTGTCAGTAATGTAAAGCAAATTTCAAAAGAAGACTGATCGTACATTTTACATGAAGAGAACTTTATAACAAAGATTATATTCTAAAACATACCTTTGAGTTATTCCTTAACAAACCTTGTAAGACATCTACTCTTGACGAGATTCCTTTGCAACATCCTTTGCAACAAAACATCTTCCATGGTTCAAGTCTATCCTTTAAAGTCTCCTCAATAATCTTAAGCTTTCCTAACCAAGGAAAAATAAAAGGTTGTTAGCATATAGTATAAATACATCTTGATATGAGAGGGAAACCAAATATAAAAGAGAAGACAAGGAGTAAGATACTTATATTTGGTAAAATGGTCAGGGCTCCCTCTTAATCCAATCTCGAGGGATACCTCTAACTTATCAAAATAATTCAATAAATGTTCTAACAAGACATGTTAGACCTGCAAAATCTAGAAATCAAAACATAAAGGAAAACAATTCAAAACTTAAAATGGAAGGATATGTGAGGGATAGTATTCCCTAAGAGTCGTTGGCAAATAGATCTTTGATCTTGGATTCTTCAATCTTGTTTCTCTTAGGTGGAGCTTCATCAACAACATTTGCATATTCCCTTTCTCTCTTCTTATTCCTTGGATCAAATGACGGTGACTTTTGTAACGACCCATTTTGTGACAATTGTAACATTCAATCTTGGATAGGTCAACTTTCTTCTTTGGTCCTTTAAACTTCTTGAAGGTTCCCTTCTTTTTGTGAGGTGTTTTCTTCTTCATCCTCCTTGTTGTTTACTAATGATACTCGAGCTTCTTCTTGACTCCATGCATTCCACATTTGTTCAAATGATGGAGTATCCTTCCAACTGTTAATTCTTGAAGCAAAAGCACTTCAAGATTTCGCTAGTCCTAGAAGAGTAGTAATTACGAACTCTTTTTCTAGGACAATTTCATCTATTGCTTGGAGTTCATCTCTGATTCTAGATATCCTTATAAAGTAGGATGATATAGTATCGTCTTTTGTCATCTTAATGGTTCTTAACTAATTCTCGAGGCTCGTTATTTGACCAATTTTCTTGATGGTGAATAATTTGGAGAGAGCCTCATACATGTCTTGAGTGGAATCTATGTTGGATATGTATGGAATGAGGTTTCCCTTTACTCCATCCACTATTAGGTTCATGGCCATGATTTAGGATTCTTTGAAATTTGAAATTTTCTTTCTTTGATTCATCTGTAGCCTTCTTTCTTTTCCTTGAACAGGATCCAAAACTTTTTTCGCTTCGAGGATAAGATCTATCATATTATTCTAGGCCCTGTAGTTGGAGGCTCCTTCTCGTTCGTTTTCTTCCTTCATTGAGTTTGACATAGTTCCTGTAGATAGTAGACTTATCTCCTTATATGATCATTTTTCCTTAATGACCTTCCTTTGATCTCCTTTTCGTTAATATATCTTCAACTTGCCTTTTTCTTACTTCTTCACCTTAGCTTTGATGCCATGTTAGAAAATTAGAAAGGCAGAAAGAATTTATTATGTTGATAATTACTTGTGATATCTTTGAGTTCTTATTATCTTTGTTATGTTCTGCTTTAATCTTAGTTCATCAAGCAATTACCAAAACCAAAACATGAAGATCAAGGGGACTAGATATAGGCACTCAGCCAGGGCTAAAACCCCTTTATAGGGGAAAACACAGTCAAGAACTCTTCCTTCAGTAATTCAAAATGAGATAGACCAAGACCCTAGACCAAAAGACCTTCTTCCTCCACCAAGTGAGCCCTTCGTCCAAGTACATGCCTTTTGCTTAGCCTTCCAGGTATCAGCTCTTTGAAGTGCAACTTCAGAACATATTTTCGTTCCGGCAACAAAGTTTCGGCCCCAAGTTTCGAAACTTCGGCTCTGCAATAGAAATAGAATTTTGGCCCAACTTCAGCCCAAAATCTTCACACGTGTGAGAGAAAGCTAGCCCAAAAACTCGATTTTCTTCTTCCCAACTTCTCTCCTCCTTGTCCAACAACTTCGCTAGCCCTTTTCTTCTTCCTTCTTGAATTTCGCACTTTTTCTGCTACCAACTACTACAATTCGAACTTGAGAGTGATGTGCGCCATATGAAGTCGAGTTGTTGCCTTTATAAAGGTGATTTTTCCCCTGGTTAGGTCGACTTATCCTTATTTGATGCCAACTTGGTGGAAGAGGCCTAGAAGACCTAATTCACATTAAAATAATTTTATTTCTTGATAAATAAATCCCAAGAAGGGTTCTTTATATTATGACATGGACAAGGACACTAGACATAAACCCTAGAAGCCTACAATGGAGGCTTTGACCTATAAACAATTGACCCAAGCATGAAACCCATGCTTTAATAAGTCAATTTCTTTAATAATAAAATTAATTTTTCTTTCTTTTGATAAATATTAAATATATTACATCATGACTAATGTACAATTATGAATACCAACACTAGTTACATTCTTCAACCAAACGATCAACCTCAAGCACCCCTTCTCAAAAGTCTCCTTAGTGGTGTAACACTTCATGGTGTCCTTAAGGACATGATGTGAGGGATGAGGGGATGGTTGGCATGGAGGATCACAACAACAATATTGTTCATTATAAGGATCATATTGAAAAGGGACAACCAACACAAGCTCATCACTCTCAAGACGAGGGCTCAAGGATGGCTTAAATATATCAATGATCATCTCTTCTTGATTAAATGGGATACAAGGAAAGACAAGAATCCTATCAACATCATTATTAGTATCATAAATCAGATCTTTTTCAAAGAAGTGACCACTAACATCCCGCTTCCCTTTTTCTACATGCAAGAAATCGTAGATATCAACTTCAATGGGGGTAACGGGATTATGCTCAAAAGGGTCATCATAGGAAGTAACATTGTTGAAAAGGGTAGGGCTAGCCTCAACTTCACACACTAAGGAACCCCCTTCGTCAAGATCCTTATCATGTCCCTTTCAAGATCACCCTCTATACCTTTACTAATGATTTCATCTTGATGATCTAGAAAGGACTCCTCTTCTTCGTGGTATTATTCTTTAACTTCTTCAGGATATTCCACAAGCCCCTTCTTTTGGTGGGATACATTCGAGATTTTACTAGCTTCCTCAACAGTTTGAAAACTTGGCCCTTTATATGCCAAAAAGTATGCAACCAATATAGGGAAAGAAGGAATGATTTTGGACTTGCATGAATTCTCAAGCCAAGCATTGTTCCAAGGTGCAATGGAAACAAGAAACCACCAAATGTGGGCATTTTGATGAACCACGTTGATGCTTGAAGTATACTTAACGAACTTAGCCACATGATCAGTTGTTTTTGATGGATCACCATCAAATTGTGGTAACCTTTTGCAATCATTTATATTTAATCTGTTCGGATATCCAGGGACCCATGCAATGTCCAAAGTCGGGTATGATTTTTCCAAATCGCACAAGACTTTGAGCCTTGTATATCAACCATATGGGGAGTCGCCACTGTAAATTTTAAGATGCCTTGAGAGATGCTTGCTTCACCCTATAAGCATTGGATATGAAGTTTAATGAAGAACAAGGGCTTTGTTCTTCTAATGGAGTCACCAGATAATGATCTATATTGTCATATGGGGACAAGACACACGCTTTGTGTCCTAACAACAACACCAAAAATGTTGCCGCAAAATCTATCAAGTCTTGTAAAGGGAAAACCTACAAGGTAGGAACTAGACCTATAAGAAACAATGGGGTAGTGGCCCATTGTCACCACAACTGAAACGCCTTGCTCTTTACAGGTTTTCACTGAAGGGAGGAGTCCCGGTAGGAAAGAAACCACTTATAATAGGTATTCGAGGGTTAAGGTATGAAATGATCTTGCTAGAGGTCTTCAAGAAAGACACAATTCTAGTTCAAAGCTTCACTAGGAAGCAATTCACTTTCTATGAAGATACTTAGAAATAGAGGCACAATCCTAGGGTTTGATTGATTTGATGAGTGGAGTAACTCAAGGTCAAGGCGAGGAGAAAAGGTTTATTACAATGTATATTAGCTAAGCCAAGGCTCATAAAACCTTCAAGAATGTCCTTAAGTTGAGGGAAGAAAAACTAGGGTTTCCCTCTTAGGGAAAACGTCTAGGGAAAGGGAATTTATGGATGAAATTGAATTGGATGCCCACCAAATTGATAAGTTTTGTGGCAAACCCTATCTACTTGATGTTTAGGCTCTCCAACCACTAAAATCCCCTCCCTAGAAATTCACACCAAGCCCTAGCTCCTTCTCTAACCGTGAAAGGACCAAACTTTAAGAGAGATAAATATGGAGAAAATATGAGAATGATCACCAAAAATTTGGATTAGTGCCTTGTCCTTTGGGCATATGGAGTCCAAAATGCCCTTGGATTAGCTAACCTTGCTTCTAAGGAGGTTGAAATTTGATGCCCTAGCAACAAATTTCAAGCATTTACCTACTCAAAGGAATAATAGAGTTTTATGGGAGAGCTACTAGAACTTCATCATTAGGAAAATTCTTACATGTCATGTATGAGTAATACATGCAATATTCATCTAGCGAGCATTCAATTGATCTTCAATAAAATTAAGGCACAATTTGAGCATGAACTAGACTCAATCATTCCATACATTAGACATAGAAAATATGTTTTCAACAATTAAGAGTACTTACAAGACAATATGCAAGAAATCCATCCATTTAATGCAAAGAATAGCTTCAAAGAATGTCCAAAAGTCAAGCTCCAAACACCAAAATGCATCCAACATCCAATATGGTCCACAAAAGAGCAAGTGTGAGTTTTGTCTATGAGGTCGAATTCTGAGTGTGAGATCAAATGATGTCTCTCTAATATATATGTGCTCTAGCGTGTCTTATTTTAGCCTACAAGCACCTCTAATAATAAAATAATGTGCAAGAAATGGTCTAGGTTAGAATTTTAATTTTATCTCCACAAATGCTAGCCAAAATGATGATGTCATGCTTGTGTGGGCTTCTAGAAGGTTGACATTGAGGCCTTTTGGTGCCATGACAAATGTAGAAGGCCTCTAAAATCAAGATCCCTGGGTTGGCCCTTGTATCTCGGTGCAAATAATCCTGTGGATCCTAAATGTGGGTTTGGAACACAAAATTGGGACTCATGGGTCTCCAAGTAGTAAAATATTTACCTCTACTCCAACACTGAGGGCACTAAAGATGGTTTTAGCCCTCCCATGTCTCAACTCATGACACAAAACGTCATCTGGTTTTTTACAATGTATATTAGCTAAGTCAAGGATCATGAAACCTTCAAAAAAGTCCTTAAGTGTAGAGGAGAAATTAGTGTTTCCCTCTTAGGGAAAACACCTAGAGAAAGGGAACTTATGGATGAAATTGAAATGGACGCCTACCAATTTGATAGGTTTTGTGGCAAACCTTATCGACTAGATGTTTTGGTTCTTTAATCACCAAAATCCCCTCTCCCTAGAAATTCGCAACAAGCCATATCTCCTTCTCTAGCCTTCAGAGGACAAAAATTTAAAAGAGAGAAAAATATGGATAAAAAGTGAGAATGATCACCTGTTGAACACATTTTGGCAAACCTCCAAGGAAGAAATGGTACCATAATTTTCTTCAAAGATCTAAATCATCAGTCATCAGCGATTGTGTCATTGTAAATCCATTCTGCAAGTTTGTAATGTAAATGATGCTAGTAAGACCGCGTATGTATGTAACAACCTATGTAAGCTTATTATTTTGGCGACAAGTTTCATCTTAGGAGGTTTTTCGTCTGACTGATTCAGATGTGTTTTTAAACACAGATGATCGGCATAGTTTTTTCCCTCGAGCCTCACCCCAAAGCTATGATGGAATTTATCGTCAAACTCTTAGGTGAGTCTAGTGTTTTAGTCGAGTCTTATGTAAAAGTGATTTGGGAATAATTTAAGTTAATTAGCTAAATTATTTTATTACAAATCACTTGGTCTACTAGATCATATTATGTCGCAGAATCTGGTATAATTTTTTAGGGTCTATAATGAATGGATGTTCCCCCTTTGAGGATTGAATTATGTAAAAATATTTTAGTCCATGGTCCCTTGCAATCGGACACCATGGTTAAATAATTAGAGGGTGGAAAAAATAATTAATCCCTTCAAGTGTCAATTAATTAATTTTTCTGGAAAACAAAATTTATCCTAAGCCAAAAAAAAATTAATTTGAGTCAAAAATTAAATTGATAGAGAAATTAAATTCTCTAAGTAGAAAATTTTGTGGGCCTTAAAGAAATTAATTTGTAGAGATCCCCCACCAAGAGAATATTAGAAATTTCAAGAAAAATGGATCCTTGGACCTTCGTGGTTAAGTCAAAATTAAATTTTTGAGGAAATTATCTCAAAATAATTAGTTTTGAGCTAATAAAAAATGGTTCTAATGAGAAATTCGAAAATTGCTCAAAAATAATTTCAACGATAGAGATTAAAAGTTGATCAAGGATTTATCGACAGTCTAGATTATTTTGACGACGATCAAGCCAACTAGCGGTTATTTTTCCACTTAGAGGATTTGTCTATAAATTAGGAGTCATTTGTGTCTAATTTTAGCTAATGTAACTCTGAAATGATGATGTAAATTATTGTCCCACTAAGAACATTGGAATAATCACAATAAAGAATTTGGGGTGCAGTTCATGGTGTCTTTGATCTATGTATTTGTGGTATGTGTTGGGTACGAACATTCTTATATTGTGATTTGTAATCGTTATTAATCGATATTTCATTGTAGGTTATAGGAGCATTCTAGTGGTAAGTTGTGGGCTTATCTTAGGAGATCTTATTCACTGTGTGATCTAATGGTTATCTTTGAGAAATATATAGTGTTTGCAGGTCCCCCAACCCTTGGACTCTGTTGTTGCACAAAGTGTCTAGGCACCGCGACAATGCTCAAAGTAAGGGTTGTTACACTTGGTCCTTACTCACTCCGTTTAGACTCTCTCCTAGGCAAGTCAAGGGTGGTAGTCCCTGAGGTAAATGGATGAGAAAGCTTGTAGAACACGGGCTTGAGGAGATTTTAATGATGGACAACTTGATAAATGTAAACGAATCTCGATTAACTTAGATGAATAGATCAAACACTAATGTAACCAAGACAGAACCACAAGATATAAGTAATTATAGACCAGTGCCTATATTTTCAATTAACCATGGATTAGTAAAACAAGTCATCCATAATAATTTTCCAATATGTGACGAATAATGACAATCGCGAATAATCAATGTAAATACCCAAAACTTTAACGTCCAAGAGATTCCAGATTTAAAATATTTTCACTTAATGACCCAAATCTAAATTCAATTAACTCTCTCAGACAATAAATATGTATCATAGCTTGACCATAGAAGAATCATGCATTTAATAACACTAAGGATCTTCAAATTTGAATCTTAATTATTCCTTAGGTAATAACTAAAGAATTAAAACAAATCAATGGGTTAAAAAAAAAAAAAAACGAATTTTTAATAGGCCATAGGCCACATTAAAAATTTTAATGTTTAAGCACAAATCCCTTAAATTTATTTTAAAGTCCATAGTCACCAAAGTTTAAATTAAAAAAAAAAATTAAATGTTGAGATTTTTTTTAAGATTTTGAGAATTTTAAATTTTAAAAGTCTTTTTTAGAATTTTACGATTTTTAATTTTGAAAATTTAATTTTTTAAAGATTTTTTAAATGTTTAGAATTCTAAAATTTTGTAGATTTTTATGATTTCTAATTTTGAAAATTTTAATTTTTTTAAGATTTTTAAATGTGTAGGATTTAAACAGTTTTAGAATTTTTTTTAATTTTCTTTTTCAAACTAAAAAAATATAAAATCGAATTTAAAAAAATTAAAAGGGGGCTAACCTAAGTCGAAAACCAATCCAAATAATAAAAAAAAGGACCTACGCTAACCCTAACTCTAACAATATACAAATAAAATAGAAATCAAAATGTACGTTTGCGTTTAGTGTGTGCAGGTGAGAGAGCAGAGACGACAGCAGCGTGAGGAGATGAGGAGCTAGAAGGAAAGGGTTAGACTGCATGGAAGGAAAGGCGTGAGCAGCGGCAGACGGAAAGCGTGGAGAGGGTTAGGGATAGACGCAACAAGCTTGGACAACGGCGAGGAGGGGTTATGAAGATTGGAGTTGCAGGGTTGGCTAAAGGAAACGCAGCTAGCAGAAGCCATGGGGATGAAACTGCATGGAGGATGAGGGATCCGCAAGTCGAGGAACGGAGCTGACATCGGATTTTGGATGCAGGTGGGCAGTGGATTGAAAAGCAGCTACGGGCTTGAAGGAGCTGGATGGGAAGGCAGCTGAGGGAGCTCGCAAAATGGTATGAGATGAGGCTGCGTGTAGAGGACAGGCAACAGAGGGAGCCGAAGGCTTGCAGTCAGGAGTATGGCATGGAAGGAGAACGCGGAGGGGACAAGGGAAGCGAGGAAGGGAGAGCTGCGTGAGGGTTTGATCAAGAAAAACGCAGAGGTTTTTTGTTTGTTTGTTTGTTTGTTTTGTAGGTATGCAGGAAGGATAGTCACGAGTGCAGATCAGATGGATGGCAGCGATGGCGGCTGGAGAGCAGTTATCTATGTAACTAGATTCGTTGGAAACCCCTGTCGAATCCGAATCCTGCGAATCGGATACAATTTGACAGGAATTCGAATCCCAGAACAGGATTCAACGTGTCCGTACGGGATTCGTACGGCGCAACGAATCCCGATTCTGGGATTCGAATCCCAAGAAAATGACTCAGAATGCAATGCTTAATTTTCCAAAAAAATCACTCGGAAGTGCAAAGTTTTATTGTTCTTTCAGTTTAAAGTTTATTTGTTAATTATGGAGGAGAATCTCTTGAATATGGAGGTCAAAGATGCTGTTGATTTCAAACATTACCTGAAGATTTGTGTTGGAGGTAACATCAGTCTTGCACACTGCAGAGGAAGTGCCAAAGGGATGCATACGTAAAAGAAGACCGATGGTTTAAAATACCTTTGACAGAGTTTTCTTCATATAAATACTCTGGTATTGACGTATCCCTCTTTTGGATGATGGTGAAACATAGAGCTGGAGGGCATTGTACCTTCAAAATTTTGAGATGGTTACATTGCATTAAAATAAATTATGAATCATGATTTATGTGACCGTTGACATGTATTTGAATTTTGTATGTACTATGCATGCTATAGCCTATAGATGAAGATCTATGTTTGAAATCAATGAATTTGTATCATTAATTAGAATTTGTGTAAGAAATATCTAATTTTTAATATATATATATATATATTTAATAAAATAATATATAACGAATCCTATGTGTCTTGTTCCACGGGGTCAACTTGTCTGAATCTGACAATCAAATCCTACGAATCTCGAATCCCCGTGTTATGTGACTTAGGCAGTTATGCAATAGAACGCAGATAGAAAAACACATCCAGAATAAACCCAAGGCACAAAAAACAAATCGAAAATTCTTGTTGAAAATCTCAGGCAACAAATAGGTTTATAGAGGAAAGCAGACAGCAGCAAGAGACTGTGAGCTTTATAAAAAAAAATTCGAAATGCACAGTGAACCCCAAAAACCAGGCAACAAAACAAAGAATGAATTAGCTTAATGGTGGTCTAGAAACCCCTTAAAAATTTTCCAGAAATATTAATTAAAATTTGCGAATCCACTTGCTTCAGATTTAACAGTGAAACCCTTGAAAAAAAAACAAATTTGCAGATTAAAAAAAGTTTTAAATTTAAAACCCTGTACTGCAAAATCTCTGGATAGCATCCTTGCAAAAAATGATATCGACGAACCCCAGAGATCTAGATCTTACTCTCCAAGGCCTAGATCTGGACTCTGCATATTTTTTCCTTAGATCTATAACTGCAAAACAACAATAAAACACCCAAACGATATATACAAAAACCCAGAGAAACCTAAGTCAGAAAACTAAAAAATAATTACAGACCTATGTACATAAATGGTAGATCTATTAGCCCCAAGGGTTAGCTCAACTGGTCAAATAAGTACCTCTCCGTTTGGGAGGTGATAGGGTCAATTCTCCTCGACGCCCTTGGGGTTAGGCCTAGCTATTGGCCGCGGGGCTTGATACTCTTGATCAAGCTCAGATATTTCTGTGGACATAGCGGGCACCCAGTGATCGCGGGTGTCCGTGAACCACCAGAACAAAAAAAAAAAATGGTAGATCTATCAAATCTAGGGAGTGTGAGTGCGACTTCGCTCCCAGATCTGATAATCTGAGGCTCTCAACAACCAGATCTATTGATTTAGCACCAAAAAATTAAATTTTTCAAATTTTAAAGGAGGTACTGATCTCCAAACCCTTCATGCATCACCCATAAAAAAAATAAAAAAAATAATAATAATAATAATAATAAATAAAATAAAAAATAAAATTCTTATGATAAGCCTGGGATCAAATTAAGTTGGGCTCTTCAGAAAACACAGATCGGGAGTTGGCAGGTTCAACCGAGAACTTTCTCGAACGCTCGATGATCTAATAATCAAGGATTTCCTGCAAAACTCAATTCAACCATTAACATAGAGCGAGAAAATGATAATAACATTTAGATAAATAGAGATACCTGTTATTATATTCAAAGCTTAGATTATCATTCAAACCCCAACGACTAAGCAAGATACCTATACTCAAATCGCTTTTTAGAAAGTTATCATCAATGGTTAAAAAGAAATCTATGCATGAAAATTACACATCTTACAGTATTTCCACGAAGAATAACACCAGCAGAATTTTAACCCCAAAGTCTTTATTTATTGCTCATAAAAAGGATTACAAGAGAGCTTTTTGCTTAGTACACGATCCAGAGATCGGATGAACTGACTGACAAATTACCTCTTATTTAAAGATAAATCCTCCAACGGCTAGTTCGAGTGATCCTCGTCAAAGCAATCTTGACCGTTGATGAGGATTAAAATTTCTTTTAATCTCATCCGTCGAAATTTTAAATTATTGAGGAAATTCGATTTTTTCAATTAAATGCATTTTAATTAATTCAAAAATTAAAATTTTGACTTTGAGTTAACCTCGGGGACCAAAGGCTTAAAATTTAGCAAAATAATTAATTTACCTTAGTCCCTGGACCTCTTAAACTTTAATTTTTTAAGAACCAACTAATTTTGCCTTTGGAGAATTAAAATTTACCTAGGACTTAGAATTAATCAAATTTTTGGCTTAAGATATTAATTTTGGCCAGAAAATTTAATTAATTAACCTATGAGGGGATAAATTATTTTTCCAACCCTCATGACACTTTACATCATGATTTTCACATTTTTTACGTCCCAAGGGGGAAAATCCATCTGAAAAGGACCCTCACAGACTATCCAGTTCTGTGACACAAATATAATCTAGCAGATCAAGCAATTTGTAATAAAATAACCTAACCAAATAGTTAGGATTATTTCCAAATCACTTTTACATAGACTCGATCTAGAAAACTAAGACTCCAGTGACGAAGTCCATTCCGGCTTTGGGGTAAGGTTGAAGGAAAACTCTACCGACCATCCGAGAATTGATTAGTGAGACAAAAAACCTCCAGGAATGTAAATCGTCACCAGAAAAGTAGGTTTACCTAGGTTATTACATACACAACACGGATCTACTGAGATTATTTACATTATACACATGTAGACTAGGTTTACATTATAAGATGATGATCAAGCTGATGATGATAGCTGGGTGTACTACTATGGGTCGTTGACACGTAGTGGTCAACATCTGGCTCTACTTGGGGACACGTTGTTGCACTGGAGGAATGTGCGAATCTAGAATTTGCATCCACGCAACACACCATAAGTAGTGTCCATCCAAAAATCATCATGTAACATTAAGCACAGGAAAGATATAAGCTCTTCATTTATTAACTAATCTAGTAACATAAAAAACAAAAATCTAACTACAAAATGAAATACAAAGATGCCCCATGGCATCAGATGCATTCAATATAGTGCATATTGAGCATTTGCCTACTTTCAGGTAGATCTTCGACTGTTTCTCAGATGTGCCATGTCCAATCCTGCATACGGTCGGACTTTTTCCTATCCAAAAATCAAGCTGCTCACGGCCATCTAATGCATCAAATCGCTTTCTCATTCTCTTTCTTTTGCGCTTTTTCTTTGTGGCAGGCTGTATCACTGATGATGTGGAACATCCTGCTTCAAAACTCTCAGATGAAGTATGTAATATATGCATGACATGTCTCTCTTCATTCTGCATTTGCTCTGTCAAGAATGATGGATCAGTCTCGCAAATGTCATGAGTTATAACTTGATCTTTTATGACTGGTGGATTAACTATGTGAGCATCAACCTGATTCTTATTAATTTCCATTTTATCTGAGTCGCCTTCAATTAGCCACTTTTCAATGGAACAAATGACCTCCTCATAATAAAATGGAGCTTCCTGCAGCAGACAAGGATGCAGAAGACAAGGAGGCTTATGATCTGTTGACGTTTCCATGTTTCTTTCATCCTCTGACTGATGTTGAAGTTTTTGTATCTGTATTGTTATGGCATCCATTTGGCTAGAGAGTTCAACCTTCATAGCACTGACTTGCTTGGCATGGTTTTCCTCCATGGTCAATAACTTATTAAGAAGACATATCCCACCAGCGTCCACATCTTTTATTACTTTTTCATTCTTTGCTTTCATGCGCATAGAATTAATTTCTCTGCCATGATTAGCTTTCATGGTTTCCATTTCCTTCTCCATGTCGGTCCTCACATCCTCCATATTCTGAGCACACTTTTCTACTACAGTGGTTACGTGATCAGAGTGTTTGATTTTCATGATTTCCATCTCATCACGTTTTTCTAGTTGAGTGTACAAAGTTCTCATATCCTTGATGTAATCAGTTATAAATTTTTCTTGATTAAGCTCCATATTTTTTACCAGCTGCGTTTGACTGAATTGCATGTCTTTAACCAACTGATTTAGTTCTTCTATAATTTGCTTATCATTTTCCCTTTCATTGTTGACACTGATTTGACAACTTGTCCCTATTTTTCCATTGTCATGGATTTGACTTGCAGCGGTACAAGTGGATGGCACATTTTGATATGGAGAATTGTCTTGAAATATTTCATTGACAACTGGATCCTTCACAAGATCACTTTCATTCTATTGCATAATTTTAGGGGCATAAGGCGAGCTATGGTTATCAAGGTAGCTCGCTTTATGCCCCTAAAATTATGCAACAGAATGAAAGTGATCTTGTGAAGGATCCAGTTGTCAATGAAATATTTCAAGACAATTCTCCATATTCTATCTGTAAAAGCATTGACGATGTCTTGTAAAGAAGTGAAAGAATATTCAGGACAATTATTAAACCAATTCAAAGCATCACCCTCTAGAGAAAAAGAAAATAGATGCACTTTGACATCTTCATGATCATACTGGGGAGAAGTACAATATCTAAGTATTGTATGAGTAAACCTGCATAGATGCTTTCTAACAGTGACTGAATCACCACCCGAGAACAAAGACAACTTATGAATGGCCACTTCCAGAATATCATGGAGAAAATCAGTGAAATGGCATGGGGTAAATGAATCATCCAGGATGAATTGCTTGAAGGAATAATGAAGGACCAAATGGATGCTAGAGAGAGACCCTTGCTCAAGAAAATCAAGAGATGCACATAAAGCGAGCTCCTAGTAGAAATTCTTGTAAGAAATGAAAGAAGTGGAGTCGCCACTTGAACATGAGTCCAGGTGCTAAAAGTGTAGATGAAATGATTAATGAGATGACGAAAGATAGGTCGATGAAAGGATCAAATGACCCCAGGAAATGTTGTGCCGCTTGAGCTGCTAATGAATGGCAGAAGCTATGAGATGATTAAAACGATGTCCAAGAAACCAAGGACAAAAAAACTCTATTCCCAGAAATGGCGCCAAAAAATGGTGTCGTTGCTGACTCAAATGAAAAGATGAGAGAGAGGAATGATGAGGAAATGTCGTTGAAACGTTGAGAATAAAATGTCCCCGGCAATGGCACCAAAAAATGTTGTCGCACAAAGTGTCTAGGCACCGCGACAACGCTTAAAGTAAGGGTTGTCACTCTTGATCCTTACTCCGTTTAGACTCTTTCCTAGGGAAGTCAAGGGGGGTAGTCCCTAAGGTAAATGGATGAGAAAGCTTGTGGAACACACTTGCTCTAGGAGATTTTAATGATGGACAACTTGATGAATGTAAATGAATCTCGATTAACTTAGATGAATAGATCAATCGCTAATGTAACCAAGACACAACCACAAGATATAAATAATTATAGACTAGTGCTTTTATGTTCAATTAACCGTGGATTAAGTAAAACAAGTCATCTAGAAGAATTTTCCAATATGTGACGAATAATGACAGCCATGAATAATCAATGTAAATGCCCAAAACTCTAACATGCAAGAGGTTCCAGATTTAAAATGATTTTCACTTAATGACCCAAATCTAGATTCAATTAAGTCTCTCAGACAATAAATATTTATTGCACCTTGACCATAGAAGAATCATGCATTTAATAACACCAAGGATCTTCAAATTTGAATCTTAATTATTCCTTAGGTAATAACTAAAGAAATAAAACAAATCAACGGGTTAAAAAAGAAAAACGAATTTTTAATGGGCCATAGGCCACATTAAAAATTTTAATGTTTAAGCACAAATCCCTTCAATTTATTTTAAACTCCTTAGTCACCAAAGTTTAAATTTTTTAAAATTTTTTGAATGTTGAGATTTTTTTAAGATTTTAAGAATTTTAAATTTTAAAAGTTTTTTTTAGAATTTTATGATTTTTAATTTTGAAAATTTTAAATTTTTTTAAGATTTTTTAAATGTTTAGGATTCTAAAAGTTTTTAGATTTTTATGATTTTTAATTTTGAAATTTTTTTATTTTTTAAGATTTTTAAATGTTTAGGATTTTAAAAGTTTTAGAATTTTTTAATTTTAAAAGGGGATAAATTAATTTTCCAACCCTCATGACACTTTACATCATGATTTTCACATTTTTTACATCTCAAGGGGGAACCCATCTGAAAAGGACCCTCATAGACTACCCATTTCTGCGACACAAATATAATCTAGCAGATCAAGCAATTTGTAATAAAATAACCTAACCAAATAGTTAGGATTATTCCCAAATCACTTTTACATAGACTCAATCTAGAACACTAAGAATCCCCTAAGACTCTAGTGACAAAATCCATTCCGGCTTTGGGGTAAGGCTAAAGGAAAACTCTGCCAACCATCCGAGAATGGATCGGTGAGACAAAAAACCTCCCGAAATGTAGATCGTCACCAGAAAAGTAGGTTTACTTAGGTGATTACATACACGACACGGATCTGATGAGATTATTTACATTATACACATGCAGACTGGGTTTACATTATAAAATGATATCAAGCTGATGATGATAGCTGGATGGCATGAACACATCGATCAAGCACTATTCCTTTTGCAAAAAAAAAGGGTGTACTGCTATGGGTCGTTGACATGTAGTGGTCAACAGACTCCAAGTTCACAAACTGTGGATATAGGTTGACTTTGTTTGGGTCCCAATTATTTTTATGGTTCTCTAACTTCTGTAACGTTGTGGTTTCTACATTTATCTTTCGAAATACATTTAGCCATTATCAAATATTTATAAAAAATTAATATTTCAAAATTACTTCAAGCATTTTTTACATGTATATTTTGTAAATATATTTGTAAAATAGATTTTTGAAATATTTTATATTCTAACATTTGTTTTGCAGCTGGCGTTTCGTGGTTTTGAATTATTTTGAAATTTTTGGGGCTTTGAACTATTTTGAAATTTTTGTATATATGGGGGTTTTTGGTTATTGTGAATTCATTTGTGCAAAAAGAGTTCCGTTAAAGCTAGATCTAGGCCCTTGAGAGTAAGATCTAACCTCTACAATGTTTTGCAGGGCCAACTACAGAATAATTTTCAAGAAATTAAAGAGGTAAATAAAAAATAATTTTTGGAGCAGGGTTTTCAAGCTTTTAGGGCTCCTAAGCCCGGATTTCTCCTCCAAGCCCTTAGCGTCAACCTCTTACCCCTCTGCGTCATCTTTTCTAGCCCTTGTAGGCTTGGCCATAAGCCTTAGGGCTCACAACCTCCCCTCTAGCCCTTGTCGCAGGCCCTAGAGGCCTTCCCCTTTCCCTTGACCCTCTCCATCCTCCTTCATTCTGCCTTTGTCCCACTTTCTCAGTTTTCTGTCCTCCTCCTTATCCCTCCGCAGCTCACCTCGGCCCCTACTCTGGCCTCTATGCGCTCTCCTGCCAAGGCCACAACCTCTTTGAGGCCTCTTCTAGGGTGTCGCGGGCCTTAGCGCATCAAAACCCTAGGTCACACCCCCTTTTGGGTCTCTATGACCCTCCCAACCCCAATGACAGTCTTCCTAGGATTTTCGTGAGGCCTATTATGCCTCTATACCTTAGCCCCATGCCTATTTTGGCCTTTTTTCATCTTTCCTCCTTGCCTCCATTTCATTTCTGAAATTTTGGGACTGAATATTGGTGGGTTTTGCATGGAGAAATTGGCTCAAGTTTGGTGTTTTCAGGTGCCAATTTCATTGGAAAAGTTTTGTCGACTTGGGCAAGCATTCCATAGGCCTTGGGCCTAGGGTTTGATCTCTAAATCCTCATTCTTCCTCATTGTTTGCTACAACTCTGTGAATCATTCATAACAGTGGTAAAGTGCCCTAAAATTCACATCTAAATAGTCCAAATACACCAAAAAATTCATGATAAATATTTGCTAGTCGTTTGGTAAGTTGAGCATTGACTATTGAGCTTAAATCTAGTTATCTATTTGACTAAATATCTCTGCATAACAAATATGATCAGATCTGATATAATTCTTAAGGAACATATTAAGAGGCATAAAATTGATTGGTGTGAAATATAGCATATTGTCATAATATCTAAAAATCTTGGGCATCAATCTTTTGGCATTAATCTTCAATTTGTAGTGACTGATATCTCTGCATAAAAGTGTGATCAGATCTGATATTTTCTTAATACTACATCTTAAGTGGGCCAAGAACTCATAATCTCACATTGGTAAACTTGTTTCCAGAATTTGGTAACTTTTGGGCATATTTTGGCGCTAAGTATTGCACTAATAACTTATTGTTTGCATATTTGTTTTCTTACTGCTGTCATAAGTGTTTTCAGATCTGATATAACACTGAATAATTCATCATAAGAAGGTTGCCTAGCTTGTATTTTCACTTTGCAAGTCACTCAATGTTTCATTGATCATATTGAGTTATTACATGCTTGTCATTTCTTGGATCTAGAGTGATTTACTTGCTACTGTCCTAACAATTAATAAGTGTTCTTTTTATTAGTGATGCTAAGTGCTATTGTGAAGAGGCTTGTCTAAACATTGGTTATTGGAAAGCTAACATTTGTTTGTTTCTTGTAAGCCTCTAAAAATCGTTAATTTTGCACTAGATAAGCACTCACGCATCTAAGTTCATAAGTGGACAATAAGTTCATTTTGGGATTGTTTAATATTGACACTTAATATTTGGCACATTCTTGGTAATAAGATTGTCTTTTCATTTATTGATAAGTACTTTTGAAGATTAATCATAACTTTAAGTACTTAAACATTACGCTAATCTTAAACTAAGATAAGCATTCTAGGCCTAGTTGCATTAATAATTTACCTCCAAGCATAAGCTTGGTTGATAGACTTCTAGAGCCACCCTTCTCATCTAGCTTGAAGGATTCAACACCCCTCTAGTGGTTAACATGGTGACCTTGCAGTTGTCAGAGCCACAATCTCTGTAGCGTCGGAGACATCGGGTGGTTGGAACACAGAGGGAGGTATCGTTAATCAAGCCTTTGCTTGCTTCTCGTTGGCTTCCATCCCACAACCTACTCTAAAGATTGGTTCCAAAACAGTTAAGGGAATGTTATTCTTAGATTAGACATATAACTAAAAGTAACCAAGACCATCGCACCTAGATCTTAGGATTTGCATCTCATATAGGTTGTTGAAGCATCTAAGCAACAATTGTTCGTCCAGTTACTTGGTCTTAATTTATCATAAGCAAGAATTTTGACTCCATAAGGCAATGGCCTCATCTTTGAGTTTAATCTAATCCTTAAGGTCTTGCTAGCTTAAACCAAGTAGCTAGGCTACTCAACAGTTTCTCCCGGACTTGTTGGTTTCCAACTTGTCCTTCGTCTTCACATTTCCATAGGGACTAACCCCCCATAGCCTGTTGTTGGGAGACAACTAGAACAGAGAGATCGGGGATTAGCGTGACAACCTCCTGACCCGAGTCATTGTCGTAGTGCCTGTACAATATGAGTGACAACAATCACCAACAATTTGGATTAGTCCCTTATCCTTTGGGCATATAGATTTAAAGATGTCTTAGATTAGCTAGCCTTGCTTCAATGGGCCCCAAAATTTGATGCCCTAGCAAGAATATTCAAGCATTTACCCACTCAAAGTAATAATGGAGTTTGATGGAAGAGCTACTTGGAGTTCACCACTATGAAAATTTTTACATTTCATATATGTTGGAAACTTGACTAAACTGATGAAGGTGTGAATCAGTTTAGTGTATTCATGGACAAATTTTCTTTCTTTTTAATGTTTATTTGAACTATTTAATGAGTAGTATAACACCATATAAAATGCAAATTAATATATGAACAACATGTAATATGTGAACAATAACATCGAATCAACACATAAAGTCAACACATGTAGACATGAGATATAAGTGGAAATCCATAAAGGGAGAAAACCATAAATTTTTTTATTGTTGTGATGCAAAAGCAAACTCCTACTCCTTTATTACATCAGATTTTCTGTAGGCTTCAATGTACAGGAGGATGCTACCTTAATTTTTCTGCAAGCTTTAACTTGCAAGGAAGCTCCAACTCCCACAAATTTTCTGCAAGCCACAACCCATGGGGGCTCCTACCTCCACATGCTCCAACCTATTCTTTACCTAGTCTATGACTCTACATACCTTCATCTCTACCTTTGTTTTTCCTTCTCCTCAAATATGATTCACATATTCTCTATATGTGCTAGGTAACTAATGAATAACAACTCAATCAACTCTCACATTCCCTAACTCTCCAACATTTCAACCTTCCAATCTCACACATTTTTATAAACAAGCCTTGATGGTTGTTAGTATTCTAAACATGACTCTAAAATGACAAGTCTTGTCTCTTCTCATTCTAGGGTGTCTCTTCATTTTTGAATATTCTTTCTCAAATTTGAAAGATAATTCAAGACAAATAAACCTCACGTTATTCAAAACCATAATTACAGGAGCCAACATTAATGATTGCATGAGTTAAGGCTTGGACGGATAAGAAAACTCACTGTAATGCAGGCTAGCTGAAGATATGGTGTGTTATTGTTGAGGGTAACATAGTCTATATAGTGAATAACCAGCGCTATAACTTTGTTTTTAAGGAGAAAAAGGTGTATTACAATCATAACACCTTTGTTTTGATGTCATCACCTTTGTTCCTTGGTCACATATTTGTACTATTGTCAACACTTATGCTTTGTTCTGCTTGGAGGACACTTATGTTCTGCAACATATCTCTGTCAACATCTACATCACAAGCAACATGTTTGTTCTTAACAATCTCTGCAACATAACTTCTTGTTCAACAACACACATTAGCAATCTTTGCAATCATAGCATCACATACTTTTCCTTTGTCTTTGCCTTGAGTCTTCTGTATGCCAACATTTCCTTGCATCACAACTTTGTCTTGCATTCTCATTGTTTTTCCTTGCATTTTTGCAATCCCTCTTTAATGCAGATCTCTGCAACATCTCATAGCAATCACGACATCATAACATATGCATATGCAAGTAGCCTCAGCTTCTCTATAACCTCAACAACCTTTGCATCACTTGACTGATAACACATCTAGACCTCAACAACAATGAGCAGTCTCTTCTCCTTTGCTTCTTTGCCAACAGTCTGCTGCAACATTTTGTTATCATCTCAAAAACATACTCACTCATCTGTCAGAAGCATACCTTTCACCGAAACACACCTTGTTGTTGCTCCTTTGCCATCAATGACAACAATCTCCTCCTTTGGCAGTGATGGAAACATTGTGATCTTCCCCCTTTTGTGCTAAGAAGCATTTCTTCTCACTTCTGCTTACCTCCCCTTTTGACATCAATGGCAAGAGGGTCTGATTTACAATGAAGGTCCTAAGAAGCATTTCTTCTCACTTCTGCTTACCTCCCCTCTTGACATCAATGGCAAGGGGGTTTGGTTTACAATGAAGGGGTCACTCAAATGGTTGATAGAAGACTTTCATTACTGCCATTTTCTTGTGGCAAGGGGGTTTGGTTTACAATGAAGGGGTCACTCAAATGGTTGATAGAAGACTTTCATTACTGCCATTTGCTTATCATTTCTGTCAACTTAATTTAAGAAAGACGTCTCAATAATTAGCGAAATCTACTCATACTTTGAGAAGGATTTTATAACTTCCATATAGATTAATTTACTAGACTGCAAATTGTTGAAACTCATCGGAAATTCTTTAGATGAGTGTATATAACCATATATAGAAGGCTTATCAAGGTCATTTGGCAAGAACTCCCAAAGGCCCCAACTAGTATTCTTCAATACCTTCAAAAACTCTTCCAGCAGCATTTGTTGCTTTTACGATGTCTCTTAGTCCTTTGTTACCATACCAACATTCATATATTTTTGCAGGAATCTGCCTTTTTTTAATTTTGTTGTACTCACGAGTTTTTTATTAATAGAATGTGTCTTTTGCTCTATATTTTCAGTGTATATTTTATTGGCAGATTATTTTCTTTAATTTGTAAGTTTAACGTCACCGAGGCTCTACAGTGCATTAAGACCAAAGAAAAACATTAGAACACTGATTAGTTTTCTACTTTGGATGTCTGGTTTTTTATTTTCTGTTTTGGATGTCTAGTTTTTTAACGTACACATTTATATTTCAGATTTTTTATATAATTTCCAGGGATTGCTTTGTATATATTAGTTTCGATTTTCTGTTTTAATCTTTTGCATATAATATTATAATCTTCCTAAATCATTGAAAATTTGTAAATTTATATATCTTTTCAAAGGAAGTCACCATTAAGGACATAAAACTTAGGCAAATTTGTCCCACTATCTCTTTTGCCTTAGTGAGATTTGAGGGGTTGGTTAGAAGAAACATAGTACTTTTTCCTGATAAATAGTAAGGATGACATTATTATTTTAATTTTTGAATTACTCCAATTCATTTTACTAATCGGAAATAATAGTAAGCATGACATTATTATTTTAATTACTCCCATTCATTTTACTAATGGGAAATTTCTTTTTCTTTACGAGATTGGAGCTATTTCGATGATTACATTGGAATTTTCATTTCACTTATCATTATTCTCATTAAAGTAGTGCAGAGTAAGTTAATTAGTTTAGGCTTATATGCTAATATTAAGCTGAAGACGGGTTATCATCAAGATACCGTAAATGAAGTTTATTTTAATTCACTTTGTTTCATTATTTATATTATTGTTCATAATGTTTTTACTCAAAATTTCTTCTTCCCGAATTTTTTATTTTATCTTATGTTTGTGACTTCATTGGGAAATTTTTAAAGCAATTGTTATTACAATATCACGAAACAATAATATTTTAAGTGAAATAATAAGCTTTTCTTTTCTTTTGAAATGAATGGTTGAAGCTCTAATTTGCATTAAAATTGATTTTATGACTACACATTTAATTTTAGTTGTTTTTTTAGCATTTTAATTTTCTGTTTTGATTAAATGGGTTTTTCTTTTCTTTTGACATGAATTGTTAAGGCTATGTTTTGCATTAAAATTGATATTATGATTACACATTTAATTTCAGAGTGATTTATTTTTTGAAATGAATGGTTGAGGCTTTAATTTGCATTAAAATTGATATGATGGCTATACATTTAATTTTAGATTTTTTTTTTTTTATCATTTTATTTTCTCGTTTTCTTTTCTTCTCTTTTGACGTGAATTGTTAAGGCTGTGATTTGCATTAAAATTGATTGACATGAATTGTTAGCAAATCGATTGACATGAATTGTTAAGGTTGTAATTTGCATTAAAATTGATATAATATTACACATTTAATTTCAGAATTATTTTTGTTTAGCAATTTATTTTTCCTTTTTGATTTATTTTTATTAAAAGGCTAAATCTGTGAAACATCTTGTGTGTTATCAAATGAATTATTTAAATGAAAGTACATACTTACACCACTAAAAGATCAAATAGGGGCAAAATATTTAAACTTTCAAAATTTGTCTGTGTTCCTTAAAACTTGATTATTTTTATCATTTTTACTTGTGATATGATTGTTACATTGTTAAATGTTCATTTACTCATGGTTGGTTTTTGTTTTCTTCTCTTTAGCATTGGTAGGTTCTCTCAGTGTTCTCTTTGCTTAAAGTTTGAATAAAAGTTGATTTTATCGTTTTTGGGTTCTCGGTGTACGCATTGGGTAAAGCAAAAATACTCTTTGTATAAGACTAAAATCTTGTCTTTAAGGAAATTTTTTAGGAAGATGTCTCCCTTGTGTTGAAACTCAATTCTTTGATTAGTTAGTTATTGAATTTTGAAAACCTATTATGGATTATGCTCAGTATTTATCTAAATTTCTCCATCATTATTTAAAAACTTCGCTTTTAACCCAATAATAATAAAATAACAAAATATCTTTACCATATTTTATTTTTAAGGTAATATTTTTTTTAGGAAAACAATATTCATCAGTAAAGATTAGTAACTAAGTTTTTTTAGGAAAACAATATTCATCAGTAAAGATTAGTAACTCATTTTTTTAGGAAAACAATATTCATAAGTAAAGATTAGTAACTAATTTTTTTTATACCATCCCTTGCTCTTAAGGAGTTTTTCAGATTTGTTTCTCTATCTATTAAGTAATCTCTTGAAGATTAATAATAAGCATAGTTCAATCTTAACGTAAAGAGTTAATTGAAGGATAAGAGGTCTCATCACGTCCAGACCTACAATGATAATAAGTTCTTACTAAGTGATATTACCAATTCATCACCAAGCCAAGTAATGAATTTTGGTTGCAAAACTGAAAGACAAGATGTCTCATCACAAGTTGGTTTGTTCACTTTGGTAAGTTTTTGTGCATGGCATTGTTGTTCACTGGTTACCTGGGCGATGACCTTTAATTGATTTCTATGAAAAGTCATAATTAAGTAAAATGATCTAAAAACTATGTATTTATAACTAATAAATGGGATAAAAGCATCTGATTGAGTTAAAAGGTATCCCTCTCGAGGATATAGAGACGTGCTGGCAACAATGTCCATGCTTGTGGTGTTGAAGTCATTTTAATATTGTAATTTATTTGGTTAGTTTGTCTTTCCCCAAACTAATCACAGGTAAAGTTCACTATTTTCATATCTAAACAAAATGAAATTGTGGGCTCACCTTTTATAAATAGTAATGGAAATGATTTGGGTGTGTTGACAAGTTCTAAATTTAAACTATATTAGTTAAGGATGAAGCTCTTCAAGTTATTCGAATTAGCATTTTGGAATGTCTTATCTTTTTTCTCCATATTTATAGATTTCAAATTGTCAACCATAGATAATTGTTTTGCCCAATGAGTCACAATTTGTTGGCTTGTTAACAACTCCCTTAAATTTTACTTAAAATGAAAGAGGCCCCTATATGAACTCTAAGAAAATCATATTTTTATTGCTTTGGTTGCTTGATCTTCAGTGTTTTTTACCTCACTTTTGATTGCCCCAATTGCCTTCACTTTTCCCAGAGCTCTCTAATGATATATAATATAATTCGTTTGATTTTGATGCTTGGTTTCAAAATTATGATTGCATGAAGTTTGAATTACTTTCTTAGCCTAGGCATATTTTTATTGCTTTGGTTGCTTGATCTTGAGTATTTTTCACATCAATTTTGATTGCCCCATTTCCCTTCACTTCTCCAAGAGCTCCCCAATAATATATAATATAATTCGTTTGATTTCGATGCTTAATTTCAAACTTATAATTGCGTGAATTTTGAATTACTTTCTTTTACCTAGGAAATTCAATTCACCTGTGTGTATATATATATATATTAATTAATTAATATTATATGTTAATAAATATAAATTATATGTTATCATATAGTGTTGTAACTTTTGTATTTCATTACATTAAAACCCCTTATAACACGTATATATATTAAAATTGTGAATATTAAAGGCATTTGCATATACTGTAAATTATATTATGTTTATACCTATTATGTAGGCCCTGCACTTGACCCATGTATATAGTACATGTCAGACACATTTTATAATATAACTCACTACATATTTTAGGATTGAACCTATATAATGTAAGTATTTTGTAAACTTAGGATTGAACCTATATAATGTAAGTATTTTGTAAACTTGATAGTTACCGATTCACCATGTGGTTAAAAAAAAAAAAAAAAAAATAATCGACAAATCCGAGTTATGGAAAGCGAGGAGACTTTAATTTATTCAAGATAGGGAAGGAGGCCGTGAGCGCCTGGTTTATATATATATATATATATATATTTTCAACGTAATGTCTATTGCCCACGGCCTTTTGCACAACAAATTTTAATCAACTCACACTTCCACGTAGTCAAACGCTACAACTTGTTATATATGCTATCAACAGATAAACTGAACAAATCACAGGATCTTCCGTTACAGAGAAACAAACTAAACCATAATCTTAGGGATTGAGATAATGGATTCTAAATAAACTAAACTCGAAATCAATTGCTATTGTCATTGAAAGATCTCGCCAGGGAAGTTTATCCACAAAAATCTCACACATTTTCTCACATAGACAAGCAAATTTCGTTCCACTTACATATGTTCTCTCTGTTGGTGCATTCAAGATATGGCTATCTAGTCTATCCCCTGCTTTTGGGATGTTTGTGCTTCTTGTAGGCATTATTTTCGATGGGCTTAGTGCTTTTGCCTTTATTTGTGGGGGGTGATTGTTGACCAGCTTTGTATGGATATATGTCAGTTCTTGGGCTTTATTTTGATAACCCTTTTTGGTTTTCTTAGAGCCTGCCTCTCAGTATTTTGATCAATGGGGTTTACTCTAAAACATATGTTATATGCATGGAATCGGCCTGCGGCCTCTTGGCCGCTGGCTGGGGGGCCAGGCGGGTAAGGGAGGATGGTGCGCGGGGGTTGGGGGAGAGGAGGGGAGAGGTGAGGGAGAGAGGGGGAGAGCGGGGGAGGGGATGGCATGGCAGGGGAGAGGTATGTTTGTGCCTCTTGGCGGCATTATTTTCGGTGGGCTTAGTGTTTTTGCACTTATTTGTTGGGGTGATTGTTGACCAGCTTTGCATGGCTGTATGTCAGTTCTTGGGCTTTATTTTGATAACCTTTTTAGGTTTTCTGAGGCCCTGCCTCTCAGTATTTTGATTAATAGGGTTTACAATAAAACTAATATATATATAAACATTTTTTTTTTTCTAATAGAAAGTTATTTGGTTTTTTCTTCTAAAAGAACACATAAAAGCCATGACATTAAAAACAAGTGGAAGAGAAAATAGAAGAGTTTGAAAAAATCAGATCACCACCATGAGTAGTTAATCAGTTCAAAGGGCATTCGAATCAAACACATAAAAGCCATGACATTAAAAATAAGTGGAAGAGAAAATAGAAGAGTTTGAAAAAACCAGATCACCACCGTGAGTAGTTAATCAGTTCAAAGGGCATTCGAATCAAACACATAAAAGCCATGACATTAAAAACAAGTGGAAGAGAAAATAGAAGAGTTTGAAAAAACCAGATCACCACCGTGAGTAGTTAATCAGTTCAAAGGGCATTCGAATCAATCAAAAACAATTTTAGTGGCGTGAATTTGTTGTTTGCGAGGGGTTGTCATTTTCATCTACTATTCATAAAAATGATGCAATTTCTGGCATGATATTTTATAAGTTTCAGTGTGGGTCAATTTTACTGGCGTGAATTTGTTGTTTGCCAGGGGTTGTCATTTTCATCTACTATTCATAAAAATGATGCAATTTCTGGCATGATATTTTATAAGTTTCGGTGTGAGTCAATGTGTGCCTGATAAAAAAATTAAACCCGATTGGAACAAGTTGGGATTTCTGATTGGACCTCTGTCTGTTTTAGATTAAATTTGTTTGATGAACCTTCGATATATTTTTATTTTGGTCTTTCAAATGGTTGGATAGAAAATGATAAAATCCCAAGTATCGATGTACCATGTTTGAACAAGAAAGCAATGACAAGGCATTTAAAGTCCAATTATGTTGAGCAAATAATAAATGAGTTTCTCGATTCTACGAATGTAGATTTTCGAAAAATCAAAACTTGGATTCAGAGATCATCTCTATCAATTGCAATGAATGCTCAACTCCACAGGGGTTGCCAAATAACATGCACGTCAACCATTTTTAGAACGAAATTCAAAATTGATTTTGAAAGCTTTTCTACATCTCTAAGGGTTATTGATTCTATCATGGCATGATTTTTATATCCAAGTATGTCAAAGAAAATCAATCAGAAGATTATTTCTTCGAAACCATTGATATATAGCGCACCAGTTTTGATGTACGTTGCATTCAACTTGTTAATTGCTTAGATACACTCAAATCAAGAAACCTTTGTTTGAGGTGGGTATATCCATCTATTAGTTAGACTTGTATAATTGTGGGAATCCTCATTAGATTTTGGAGATTCAAACGGGATTTGTTTGGAAGACTATTGAACAGAACTTTATAGGTAGGGAGCTCTTTATTATTATACAAGGTGAGATGGTAAATGGTCTAGGAGATCAATAGTACTGCAGAAAAAAGAATATGAAGATTTTAGCACGTTGTTGTAACGGGAAAGATCTTTGAAATGGAGGGAATGATTTCCATCTTTGTTTCACTCTTATTCATTTTGAAAACTATGTTTTTCAAAGGAGAAGAAAAGGAGGCACTGCCTGCTCAACTATCATCCTTGTATCTTTCTGTAATCGTTTTTTACATGTTCGAGTTGTCTTTTGTAAGATGTTTTTATACTTTCGCAACTCAAATTAATCAAATCACATATCTTTGCACATGTTTATAGATTAAATATTGATTTGAGTGTGTTAAATAATTTCAAAGCAAATCAGGTTGCTTAAGCATATTCAGGAAAATATTGATAATGATTTGTCTTTGTTTCATAAATATTGATGCGCTTTATTATATCGTTGTTAATTAAATGTCTTTAAATTATCAACCTGTATGATCATTCTTTTAAGTACTAGATCCATTTTGTTTGTTCCTGGATTAACATTTGTTTAAATAATAGAGTTCATGTTTCTTTAATTTGATTAGAACATAGTTATTAAAACCGCCTCTTTGATTTATTGTATTTAGATGAATCTTTTTATTATTTAGATCAAAATTGCATTTAGATTTTAGAAAGATTTGTTCTTAAAAAGAAGTCTCCTCTTGAGAAGAAAATCATTTTCCTCAATAACGAAGCCACTAGACTTGCCAGGGATAGTGACATCAAGCGATTTGAATTATTTAAAGAATTTTTGACTGGTTGTTTCCTCTTGTTGATGAGTGATCATTTCTTCCCATCAACAAGTTCTTAAGGGCTAAGAAACCTTAGACCCTTGAAACATCAGATTTGCAAATGTATAGCAGACTAGATTTTCTCTGACGTCCGAGGTAATTGGCTCTTGGTCAAACCCTTGGTTGCAAAAGGCTAAGACATAATGCCTAAGGGCTAAAGGACCCATTGCGCCCCTGGAACATTAAGCATAGAAATTTTCTTGATAGCCCTAGTGCCTGAGATATGTCAACTAAAAAGGCATAGAGTAGTGATGTGGTAGGTCACAAAACAATGATATGGCACGCTAAGTGGAGAAGGTGACATGGCAACATAAGACATCTGTCAATTGGATTGTGCTTTTTTGGATGGCTGACAGTGCAAGGTGGTGACAAGTGGCATGTATTAGAAGAACTCCGTGTGAGAGGACACATTAGCATTATTAATGTGTCGGTCTATGATTGGTCGCAAGGAGAATGAGTTGGAAGGCTACGTGGACCCTAGAACCTGGAGTCTTAGAGAAGTGTTTTGCTATCAAATCACCCAATAGCTAGGATTCATCAATTAAAAATCTCGAGAGATTAAACAATAGCTAACAAGTGAAGGAAATTTTGGCGTCATTAGGCCCCTGGAGTCTTGGTATGGCATCGTTTAAGAGATCTTTTGATTGCTTAATTTCCTAATATCATTGGCCCAAAATCACAAGGTCTGGTCATATAGGGTTAACATGTATCTCATGAGAGCTTAGTGCCCCAAGAGCCCTAGTATCTTGAAGTAATGGTTATGCAAGCGTGGTTGAGTACTCCCAATAGCTCGATGTCTGATATGGACCTTGGTCATGGCACATGGTTATAAGCACTCGTTAACATTAGTGTTTAGGTGTTAAATAGTATGTCTAAGGGTGTTTTCCCTGATTTTTTGATAGACATATCTATCAACAAATGGTCCTGAGGGATAGAAAGATGTTTGAATCTTAACATAAAAAGTTCTTGTCAAAGGGTTCAACAAATCTTCATTTTGTGAGGGATTCTTTTGTTAAAAGTTTTCTGAGTATTCTTGAATTCTATTTAAATTTCAAATTTATGTGTATGAATCCATTGCTAAGAGTGTCAAGCTCAAAACAAAATATGCATCTACAAATTGAGATAGCCAAGAGAGGCAAGTGTAGTATCGAGGTAGTTAGTGGAAGTGTGTGGATGTGAATAGTGCACTACAACGAGTATCGACATGGGAGGTGTGCAAACCACAAGAAGAGCAAGAATTATCTAAAATGAAGTGAAAAAGTGGTAAATAGAATGAGTATGGTCCGCAGTGAAGTTTAAGAGTGAGAAGGTTTTGCAGTAAAGTGTGAAAGTTGTGAGTAGTAGAGAGGAATCTGCATGGTGAAGAGAATAAAGTATTTGGAGAAAAGTTAATGTTGACGAGGTAGCTATAATGAACATAAGAAGAGTAGAGTAGACTAGAGTAAATTAGATTTCAAATCAGAGAACAAGAGGGATTGGTGTCTCTTGTAAGTGGGTGCCTACAAAGTAGTAGAGGGGATTGTTGCCTCTTGTAGGTTGATGCCTACAAAGCAACAGTGGTGATTGTTGTCTCCTATAGGTTGGCGGCTACAAAGGCACAAAGGGGATTGGTATCTCTTGTAGGTTGGTTCCTACAAAGCAACAAAGGCGATTGGTGTCTCTTGTAGGTTGGTGCCTACAAAGCAATAGAGGGGATCAATGTCTCATGTAGGTTGGTGCTGCAAAAAAATGAAGGGGATTGGTATATCCTATATAATGGTGCCTACAAAGAAACGGAAGAGGATTGGTGTCTCTTGTAGATTGGTGTCTGCAAAGCAGTGGAGGGGATTGGTGTCTCATATAAGTTGGTGCCAACAAATTGATGTAACAATAGGTTGGTTGCCTACAAGATATTTTTTATACAAAATCTTTGAGCTTTTCTCTGGCAATGGTTTCCATCTATATCTCATGTTACTTGTTTAGTTTATTAGATTAATGATTTATGATATTTGAATGAATGTTTAAACAAGTAAAAAATTTCATTATAGTAATTCACCCCCCCTCTTAGTATCATTTTGATATCCAAGGGGTTCAACTAAAGATGGAAAAATCTAATAGAGTGTTGAAAATTTTGTCAATCCTATATATCATTGTCTAAACTAGCTAATGAATACCATAATAAAGTGATTTGAATGATTAAATGAAGGTTCATTGATAACCACAAATAACAATGAAATCAAGTAGGATGAAAAATCAACATAATCCACCATATGGAGTTGTTTTCTCCGACATGGTCTATTAATTCGTCATTCAACTCTTAGATAAAGAAAAATCAAGGCATTGATTGAATAACCACTTCATCTATCTCCTACATAACCATTCACTCAAGCGGTATAATATATGTACAACATATGGCCAAGAGTGATTCCCTACAACTTTTAGAGGTGATTTTACAACATATGGCCAAAGTGATTCTCTAAAACTGTGGTGGTTGCTTGCACGATTAATTATTAATTAAGTAGAAGAGGAATGCATGTGATGTTTTACTAGTATATAGATGATCTATGTGACCTAGCAACCTGTGGTGGAAATTGATTGGTCCATGCATGTGTCGAGGGTACTAGCTTGTAATCCCAATTGCCTCATATCTTATACTTCCTACTCCACATGTCGTTCCCTCTGTGCACCCTACCAAGACATGTTTCTTTTCATTTCTCAATACCTTTTTAGTATGATTTCTTAGTGTGGGGGTTCATTCTCACTCAATGGGCTAAGACTCCTTATGATCAAAAACTCCTCAAGAGCCTTCCTTTCTTCAATGAGGAAATTTTATTAATGATTTCTTCCTACAAACATCCAGGAAAATAATGAAAAGGCTAAAATTGTATCCTCTATCACGATATCTAAAATGAAAATGGAAATTCTGTAGTTATTGTTTTATGAATATATGTTATAGATGATCCATTATCCACATCTGCATTGAACTTCAATATGTGCCCAAGAGATAGTTATTCATACAATAATAAGGGATGTATGGATCCTTAAGAATAGAGGATCCATGGTGGATATTCGTTGGCCCCCTTGGACCACTGAATACACAGATGAATAGAAACATGTATCTACATTCAACCTCACCTAAATTTACCCATATATACTTCAAAGGATAAGTTCAATTCCAAGTCCTAGTTGGAGCAAATGAGAGGAGTACTCAATGTTAATGTGCCTTGGATGGGCCACATCTCTGGATTAGGCGTTGATGAGCACCATAAACTATCCATGTGATTGAGCTCCTTCACAACCCAAGCACAATGACACAATCATTATGGGTGCATTCTACCACTAATCTAATAGCTCATTGTACATAACTCATGGCGATGGAGACTTTCCACTACATTGACATCGATATTGTTAAAATTGGCAACCAGGGCATAACTTCATGTGGGTCATCTTATTCATGGCTAATAATATTTTTATTAGATTCCTCTCGTCGAGAGGTGTAGGATTGATATAAAGATCATCCAATTCCGATAAGTATTCATGGAGATATGAATTTATTTTGATTATGGAATTATTATCAAGCCGACCTACAACTCATGTAGGCTCAGAAGCCCAACAGTCGCATCTATTCACCCACCAACGTTGTGTATAAATATAAGAGGACTTTTCCTCATTTGGACTCACTCATCTCATCACATCTCTCTCTCTCTACTGCGCAGATATGAGTCTCTTCTCTACTGCGCTGAAATGGGTCTCTCTCTCTCACGCACATGTGAAGCCGGAAGTTGTTGAATTTGAAGCTGCAACTGCAGAAGTAAAGATTGACTTGTGTGGCCTAGAAGATCTCATCTTTGGAACTGCGCTGTAGGTTCATCTGAACCTCCTTTGAAAGCCGCAACTTTTGGTGGTGGAATGAAGTCAATCCAACAAACGGTTTGCAAGATATCGACTGCCCTAGTTTGAAGCCGGAAACTGCTGAAACTGAAGCTGCAACTGCAGAAGTAAAGATTGACTTGCGTGGCCTAGAAGATCTCATCTACTGAACTGTGCTGTAGGTTCATCTGAACCTCCTCTGGAAGCTGAAACTTTTGGTGGTGGAATGAAGTCAATCCGACTGTCGGTTTGTGAGATATGGTCTGCCCTAGTTTGATAATGAAGCCGCTAATGCTGATGCTACTGATCTAGGGTTTGCTACTGCTGATATGAATCAGATTTATTGTACTATTTCTCTCTGCTGAATTATTGAAGATAAAAGAAGATTTGATCAAAGGGTTTCCCCACACATTGTGGGGTTTGTCCTCGGCTAGCCGCCACATCTTGTGTCTCTTGTCTTGGCTTGTTTTCTGTCGATCGTTTAATGTTCTATCTGCACTTTACTTTATGTACATGTGATTGCTAATCGGTGGAATATAATAAGAAAAAGAAGTAAACTGTTATAAGCATAGAACATACCATAACTTAACATGGTATCGGAGCTTAGGTGAAGACAAAGCCCGAGCAAGAGCAAGAGCAATCATTGAAGAGAAGATTGGCAAGGCTATCCTAAAATAACCGTGGGTTCCTCAACACTCTTTCCTGCCGAAGACAAGCTCCGTGAGAAAGCTGATTATCACGGATGGAAGATGTCTATCGATCTAACCCTTGAAGATCAAGGAGTGCTGGACCATGTAAGAGGCAATATTGTTGAGCCTTCATCAAATGCATCAAATGCTGCCTGGAACAAATGGAGAAATGGAAAAGTCAAAACAAAGAAGATCATCCGGGACTCTATCGACAAGCGCTTGGTGGCCTACATCTCTGATCTAGACACCTCCAAGGAAATCCACGACAGACTGGTGAGTTTATTTAAAGTTAATGATGCAAATCAAGTTTTGTTTCTTAGAAATAAGTTGAGGGAAATCAAGAAGGGTAAAGATGAAAGTATGCAAGCATACTTCTTAAGAATCACCGAGATCAAGAACGATCCCCTATCTATTGGGGAAACTATTACTGACAGAGAAATGGCACTCACAACTCTTGGAGGATTACCATCCGAATGGTACGTGTTCAAGACTACTCTTCTGAACTATAATGTAATTCTTGGTTTCGAGGAATTAATGGCTAGATGCATTCAAGAAGAAACAAGGGAAGAAGTGCAAGAAATGCCCATGCCTAAAGGTCCTCCTGCTGCCTTTTCTTCTCATGCAAAGAGAAGAAATGACTCACACCAGGACGATGATCAAATTCCCTCTAATGGCAAATCAAAGGAATGACAAATTCAACAGCAAAGGTAAGAGGAGAGCTGGAGATCGAGGAAGAGGACAACCATTCAAGAAGGCTAGAAATTCTAGGATGTATTAAATGCACCTGACCTCAAAAGGAACCTAGTGTCCATCTTGGAAATGGAAGACAAAGGCTACAAGGTAACCTTCAGCAATGGCAAGGTATGTATATGGAAAAATAATGTTAAAGATGCCTTTACTCTTGGGTTTAGTGTTGATTCATTATATCAAGAAGTCCGCTAGGTGTCATGTCTTGTGACACAACTCTTTAGTCCGAAGTTTGGCATTGGAGGTTTGCCCACCTTCATTACAAAGCTCTACCTGATGTAAGACAGATGGTAACAGGGATGCTCGAATTCCAAATAGAGAAAGAAGGTGTATGTCCGGGATGTGCCAAAGGAAAGCTCAAAAGGGGACCATTCCCCTCAAGTCAAAGCAAGACCTCCGATATATTACAGTTGGTTCACTCAGGCATACCTGAGGTTGGCATTAAGAGGGAGACTACTACACCACATACTCCTGAGCAGAATGGTGTGGTGGGAAGGAAGAACTGCACGATTGTGGAAGCTGTCCGGGCCATGCTACATGATTAAAGACTTCCAAAGTTTCTATGGGCTAAAACTACAAACACTGTTGTATATGTACAAAATCGATGCCCTCATCAAGCATTGGGTTCCAAGACTCCTGAAGAAAAGTTCACTGGTAAGAAAACTGATGTTTCTCATTTCAGAATTTTTGGAAGCCCTGTATATTTTCATGTGCCGAAAAATTGGGTGCATCTGGAAAGAAGGGAATTTTTGTGGGCTATGGTGAAAATACTAAAGGCTATAGAATCTATGTAGTCGGTCAAAGGGAAATCGCTCATGATGTCACCTTTGACGAAGATATGGCTCTCAGCAAGGTGAACAATCTTCCGACTTTGAGGAGCTCTCAAGAAGCCGACAACAGGGAACCGAAAGAAAAGGATGATGAATCAATGCCTGATGTAGAAGAACCCATGGATCCGATTGATCCTCATCCACATGAGCCTTCCTCTTCTAGGAAGAGGCCTTCATGGCTTAGGGGGATACTTGATGATGCTGAATGACATGTTGCACCCTGAGGAACCTTCCATCAAAGTAAGAAACTTAACAGGTATCAGGGATACCTGACCATCATGAGCACGATCATACAAAATGAACCTTCATCATTCTCAGATGTCATCAAACATTAACTATGGAAGGATGCTATGACCATAGAATATGAGTCTATTATGGAGAATGATGTCTGGGAAGTAGTTCCCAGACCCTGGACAAGACAATTGTTACTTCAAAATGGGTTTACAAGATATAGCATGCAGCAGATGGAAGTATGGAAAAGTATAAGGCTCGTTTTGTTGCTCATGGTTTCTCCCAGAAGGAAGGTATAGACTATGATGTGATATTTGCACCTGTTGCCAGATATACGACCATCCGCTCGATCATAGCCGTTGCCACTTCACAAGGATGGAACCTACATCAGATGGATGTCAAGACTGCATTCTTGCACGGTTTGATCAAAGAAGAGGTCTATGTGGAGCAACCCGAAGTATTTGAGATTTATGATTGAAAATCTCGTGTATGCGGGTTGAAGAAGGCTCTCTATGGGCTGAAGCAAGCACCCCGAGCATGGTATGAGAGGATCGATAGCTACTTGATGAAGTTGGGATTCACTAGGAGTGAAGCCGATCCTAACCTTTACTTTAAGGTTGAAGATGACAAGCCTATCATACTGGTGTTGCATGTGGATGACCTCTTTCTACAGGTGCAAACCCTCTCATTCACAAATGTAAGAGGGAGATGGCTTCTGAATTTGAAATGAAGGACCAAGGACTTGAAGTGTGGCAGAAGCCAAGGGAAATTTTCCTATCTCAAGGAAAATATGTGGTAAAGATATTGGAAAGATTCGGTATGATGGACTGCAAGCCTGTGACTACCTCGAGAATCTTATCTTTTAGAAGTTATATGGTAGTGATGTCGGACCAGACTTGGGAAATGCCTTTGAGTTTTAAAAACTCATTCTCATTGATGTTATTGGTGAACCTCCGTCCGAACATATGTTTTGCAGTTAGCATTGTGAGCTCATATTTGGTTGAGCCTCACTGGATCGATGCCAAGAATATTCTGAGATGTCTTCAGGACACAATCTCTCATGAATTAAGATACACTGCCGGAGATGTGAGACTACTTGGATATACTGATGTTGATTGGGCAGGCAGTGTGGTGGACCGTAAGAGCACTTCCGGGTACTGTTTCACCTTGGGATCTTCTTCGATATCCTGGATGAGCAGGAAGCAGAAGTGGGTAGCTTTGAGCACCGCCGAAGCAGGATATATTGTTGCTAGCATAACCTCGTGTGAGGCAGTCTGGTTGCGAAGGCTCTTCAGTGAGCTGTTTGGATTTACATTGGATACCACTGTGATTCTCTGTAACAACCAGAGGTGGGATTCGATTATTTAGGAATCCCATATTCGTCAATTGCTCTAGCAGATAGACATCATCTGGGATATGGTAAGTTGATGAGCAAGGAAGCTCTATCACATTAAGATGATGTACAGGTTAATACACCTTGTCAAAGCCCCGAGGAAAGATCTAATCTGTGATTTTCCAAAATGACTTGGAGTCGGCAAGAAACCTCTGTACAAGGGTCCTGTATGTTGCGTACATTGAGCTTTAGGAGCTCTAAGGTCTTGCGGTTCCTACTGGAGCAACATATGACCACAGGGTGACTCACCCTCCCCTGGTGGTGCACACTGGAATAAGATGATTCGCTCTCTTGTGGGACAAGATGATTCGCTCTCTTGTGGAATAGGATGATTCGCTCTCCTGTGTAGCAGGATGATTAGTTCTCCTGTGAGGCCTGGATTGATGTGTTCTCCATGGCAGCCTGGATTGATGTGTTCTCCACGGCGATTGTAGCAGGATTGATGTGTTCTCCTGTGAGACCTGGATTGATGTGTTCTCCATGGAAATTGTAGCAGGATTGATGTGTTCTCCTGTGAGGACAGGATTGGTTAGTTCTCCTGTCGAGGCATCCTACCCATGCAGTCTGGGACTCATGGGAAGTACCTCTCATCTGATCAATGAGCAGGGAAATGAAGTTAGGGACCATAGTAGTACCGATGGACGCATTGTTGTAACTACCGTACTCCCTACGCTAGGATGACCTCCATTGATCTGGGATCAATGATACTGGTCTGGGACCAGTGGTAGGAGTTGTACCATACTATGACACTGGCTTCGGGTCGGTTGAGACTGGTCTGGGATCAGTGGTACATACTTTGAGACTAACTTTGAGTCAGTGGAGGATGATATTGGTCTGGGACCATTGGAGTTGTACTCACTATGACGCTGACTTTGGGTTGGTTGAGACTGGTCTGGGACCAGTGGTACATAATCTGAGACTGACTTTGAGTCAGTATGATACATCCTCGATCATTTCTTCTTCTTCATAATTCAGACAAAAGCGGAGCAGAACAGAACAATGCAAGAGCAGAGCAGAACAGAGCAAAACAGTACAGATCAGTGCAGGTAGAACAAGACAAAGCAGAACAGGCAGAATAGAGCAGAGCAGGGCAAGGGTTAGGCTATACAGGGCAGTGCATTTGATGGATGAATAGTAACGACCGATAAACAAATTGCAGATGAAGTTCTCCATGGTTGAGAGGGAGTGTTAAAATTGGCAACCAGGGCAAAACTTCATGTGGGTCATATTATTCATGGCTAATAATATTTTTATTAGATTCTTCTCGTCGAGAGGTGTAGGATTGATATAAAGATCATCCAATTCCGATAAGTATTCATGGAGATATGAATTTATTTTGATTATGGAATTATTATCAAGCCGACCTACAACTCATGTAGGCTCAGAAGCCCAACAGTCACATCTATTCACCCACCAACGTTGTGTATAAATATAAGAGGAATTTTCCTCATTTGGACTCACTCATCTCATCACATCTCTCTCTCTCTACTGCGCTGAAATGGGTCTCTCTCTCTCTCACACATGTGAAGCCGGAAGCTGTTGAATTTGAAGCTGCAACTGCAGAAGTAAAGATTGACTTGTGTGGCCTAGAAGATCTCCTCTTTGGAACTGCGTTGTAGGTTCATCTGAACCTCCTTTGAAAGCCGCAACTTTTGGTGGTGGAATGAAGTCAATCCAACAAACGGTTTGCAAGATATCGACTGCCCTAGTTTGAAGCCAGAAACTGCTGAAATTGAAGCTGCAACTGCAGAAGTAAAGATTGACTTGCGTGGCCTAGAAGATCTCCTCTTCTGAACTGCGATATAGGTTCATCTGAACCTCCTATGGAAGCCAAAACTTTTGGTGGTGGAATGAAGTTAATCCGACTGTCGGTTTGTGAGATATGGTCTGCCCTAGTTTGATAATGAAGCCGCTAATGCTGATGCTACTGATCTAGGGTTTGCTACTACTGATATGAATCAGATTTATTGTACTATTTCTCTCTGCTGAATTATTGAAGATAAAAGAAGATTTGATCAAAGGGTTTCCCCACACATTGTGGGGTTTGTCCCTGGCTAGCCGCCACATCTTGTGTCTCTTGTCTTGGCTTGTTTTATGTCGATCGTTTAATGTTCTATCTGCACTTTACTTTATGTACATGTGATTGCTAATCGGTGGAATATAATAAGAAAAAGAAGTAAATTGTTATAAGCATAGAACATACCATAACTTAACAGATATTATTAGAAGAACCAATATAGAAAATGAGCTAATGTCCCATTGTGTATGCCTCTCTCAAGGAAGAAGGCTTTAATGTATCCAAAATAGCAGAAGATAAACCCTTCTCTCTTTTTTTCTTCCCATGTCCCTACTTGGATGACAACATGGGGAGGAAAATGGGAGATGGGATTCCATCAACTTGTTTTAACTTGTGATGATAAACTCATGCTATCACTTCATTATCAAGAAATGAAAGAATATATACATTCTTGGCTCAAATGTGCTTCTATTTTGATGCATTGCCAAAGGACCCATGATGCCCAAAGAGCTTTAACTCTCCCTGAAAAGAAGGTGATATAGCCACACCTTCCAATATCATTACCTTATTACAAATTCACTCCTATCACTAGCCCAACCTTCAACATCACCCTTTTTGTATTTAATTTAACAACTTGGGGCATGGCCAACTACCATAATGTGATGGGCAATGTGTGTAAGGTTTAAGAACAAATTCATTTCCTTATGGGTAATTAACAATTGCTAGTGATTTGGCTTCATGTAAGTGAGTTTCACCCTACAATCTAGATTGAGGATATGTTTTTGAGGTTAACTTGCCCACATGGGGTCATAAGTTGTAAGCCTTTGCCCCAATCATTATAGCACGTGTGTTTCCCAAGGCATAGGGTGCATGATGACTTAAAATCATCCTCATCAACTTCCTTTGACTTACCAAACTCAATGTTGGCAACTAAATATGAGGGTTGTGCCCATTGCGAGACTTAATCCAACACCTTGTAGTGCAAACTATCGAAAACCATGCACCACCTATGGCCATGCCCTCGAAGGCACTCCTCTCTTTCAAGACGATTCACAGCACATCAAGCCCCAATAAGGTTCTTCACCTACATTGAATTTAACCACATGTTATATCTCTTGTGTGAGCCCCTATCTATCCATTTGTGTTTCATTATTTCTAATGTACGCCTTAGGAGGGATACTTAACATGTTAGCTACAACATTATGTGGGTTGATATGTTGAACATTTAATATTTATCATTTATAGCTAGGACTGTTAGGGTATTTAATCCCATTTGCTCCCATATCTTTCATTTATTATTGTCAGTGTTAGTACAATAGAGTGCTTTCACCGTTGTTTTTCTTTTCAATCTTAATGTATTTCACCACTCCACTATAGTCTCACTTTACCCATACTATACTCTAGCTTTGTAGTTTCCAAAGCTTGTCTATGCTTGATCCCTAGGATCTGACAATGAACTAAAAGCCACCTATAAAGGCTTTAGACCTGGTCATTCTATATAGCATTTGCATCATTTGTCTTAATATGGATGTTGTTAAATATTTTTTTGATGCTTAGTCCTTAGATACTGTAATTACTTATGCTATGAGAAAAAAATACAAAATCCCAGGGTCCTTAATTCTATTAAGACATTGTGCTCCTTGATTATATAATGAATTAATCATTGTCGGAGGATTGTTACATGGTCCCAAACAAAAAAACAATAAATAATACAACAATAAAACACTAATCAAAACAACCACCCAACAACAAAGACATAGTTGTAATCATTGAAAAATGTAAGATGCCTCCAATAAAAGGTGATGATGAACAAACTCACATGGTACTGATAACCAAAAAAACAAGGAAAGAATATAGTATAATTCTTAGAATATATGTTGTCTAGCAATGGAAATGTTGGAGGACACTCTCTCCCTCCATATACTTGTCTAGTGGTTTTTGTATACATGTTTCTTTCTCAACATTTTTTCAATCTATGTAATTTGTCTTTTGTATCAATTTCATTGTGTGGATGATAAGTAGGTATTTTTTTGGGTTGGTTTTTTCCTATTCTCCAACTAAATCTAGTTGATTCTTTAGGAAATAGTTTGAGGATATTTTTCATTTATTAGCATCTAACGACCATATAGATGAGATGTTTCACAAGAGCATTGAATCACTAATTACTCTAGTAACATTCCCAAATGCATAAATGATGACATGCTTCTATGAATCATTAATGAGAGCATGATTTCATAAGCCTAAGAGAGAATTAGGACCAACTAACAAATAAATTTGGGAGATTTATTATTTATTAATATCTAACAAATATTGCACAAGAATAACAAATAATTAATTACTCTAATGACATTTACAAAATACATCATCTATGCAAGATGGTGACATGATTGTATAACTCATATAAAAGAGCATGATTCCAATAATCCTAAGAATGAATTAGGGTTTCTCCTATACTACTATTACAAGCAATGAGTGAAAACTCGTCCTCCATCCAACTGGAAAGCTCATCTGCATTTGTTGTTGTATGCTTCTCTCCCTTCTGGCCGCCTTTCTTTTTTTATGGGAAATTGTTGTAGTAATGGCCAAACTCGTGACAGCCATAACACTTGATCTTTGACGCGTCCTTCCTATTTTCTTCCTTGGAACCTTTACTGGATCCCTTCTTCTCTTTTCCCTTTCTTATAAGAGCAACATTTTCATTGCCATCTCTCTTCTACTGAGAACCGCTACTAGTACCATTTTTGCCTTTGACAATGCTCAGTCAAAGCTCCTATTGTGTGAAGTTGTTCCACAAGTATTCCAAAGTAGGAAAACTAGATCTTCCACTAACAACTTGCACGAAAACATCCCACTGCTTCTGAAACCCATTTAGGGTTGTTCTCACAAGATCTTCGTCATCGACCTTCTCTCCAATGGCTTCTAGCTCATCTCTGACTGTCTTGATGCAAGTGAGATAACTGAAAATGTTCTCTCCCTTATTTTGTTTGGTGATTCTGAGCTTCTCTTTATTAATGGCATCCCAGATATTCTTGGTCATATTTTCTATTTCCCTATGTGGAATAATGTGGTCCTTGACCCCATCTAGAATAATACGCTTGGCCTTGCTATCATTTTTCTGGTACTCATGCAAAACGATAGTGTATGTTGGTACAACAATATGTGTCGTAGCAAACTCAATTAACCCATGCTCTTTCAAAATAAGAAGGCATCAGATTCTCTAGACACCAAATTTAGATGTGCCATCCAACCTGTCTTGACCCATCAATGTTGGTGAAGCCATTGTTAAAGACCTTGACAAAAAAATAAAAAGTAAAATAAAATTTCTTCCACTAGGTAAAAAAAGTATCTATAAAACTTCATAGTCTCTCTCTCTACAAGAAATCTTGGCTCCTACTAGGCAACTCGCACTTCTTCTGTGAACTTGCATTGCCCACTTGGACTGCACACTAGCCCACCTAGAAACTCGCACTACCTCTGCAAAATCACTCTGGCAATTTTCTCTACCTACAACAACTAGAGAAGACCACTCACAATGCCTCTAGAATAACGATCTGGCAACTGGAAAATGAAACTGTGTCACTAGCAACATGCATTGGTAAACTGGAAATTTTCACTAGTTAATTTAGCCTCCTCCTTGCAGAAAATAAGACAAGTAAAATTCCTCCAAGTAATTCTGGAAATTGATTTGACCCTTGGCTTCCTCTTCCAAACCAGTGCACTAATCTACTCCAATAAACCTTTTTGCTTCAAATATACTCTAATACCATGTGAAAAATCGATAAAAATATCGATTATTAAAAGCAATTGATAATTATCCAATGTATTTAACTATGATCAAAATTAATATAATGCAAATACTAAATAAAAAAATGTTTGCAAAATTAACAAAAATAAATTATGGAAAGTTTGATAGAAAACCAATCACAAAATGGGCACAATATTTTTGGACAAAACATCATTGGAAAAACCTTAAAGGGAAAATTAGTTTTTCAGATCTAAGAGTTTTATTAACCTTCAGCAAATTTTATAATTGATGAATATTACAATACTGCTTGCCAAACCTCGGCAAAGCTCTAGCGAAAATACGACCTGTATGGCCTCACAAGTGTGGCTCCTCTGGCTATCCGATGTTCACGACCTGGATAGAATTAGCCTCTTGGCTTTCTTAGCAACTCATATGACCCTCCTGGTAATATTGGCCTCTCTTAGAGAAAAAACGGCCTCTCCTGGAACGCTCATGGCCTCAATAAATTGACCCCCTTGTCTGTAGAAACATGCTAGGAGAATTCCTCCTCCGGATCTTGAAAACTGGAAGAATACTAATGAAACAAAACTTTGTGAATATTCATTGTTTCAACTATTGTTGAAACCCTCACTAGCCTTCAAACCCCATGCTATCACTACCCTCTTCACTATAATGAATTATTGTAGAAATTTTGAATAATAAACACTTATTCAACAGAGATTATCTCGATTATACACTATTGTGGAATATATGTATAATACATAACCTCCTCTACGTTGATCATCAATTTAGCAGCATAAAAAACAATGAAACATCAATGGCATGCACACATTAACACAGTATGTAACCCGGGGAAAGCTTACAGCTGAAAACCCCACACTATCTGTATATTAATGATTGAGAACATGTAACAATACATAGTACAATACTCCTCTCAAGTATCCAACACTATCTCCACCTGTTACACACAAAACTAGCTCAGATCCGAACAAGTCACAGGTTCAAATCTTCTCCGCTGCTTTGCCTACCTCCACTGCACAATCTGCAAGAGAATTCATGTGAGCACAAGCTACAGTTGCCTTGATATTGGCCCACACTGCGCAATCCTCATTGGCATTACTCAATCCATGCATGTGCAAGAGCTCATGCACAACTGGTAGTCACAACACACTCTTTCACTTACCTCTAACACCTGTCTCTGTTGAACTGTCCATGCATTGAGTTAACTGATGTATTATTTAGTTTCTTTATGAGTTAATAATTAGTGAATTAATTGATATTTAATTCACACAACTCATCATTAGAGTATTCTTTAGTTAGACTGAATACAACTAGTTCAACCAAGTCAAACTGAACACAACTCCATCAACTCCACATCCAACTCCACAGAACTCACATGCATGAGGTCTAACTGAAGTCCTCCATGCAATAGCTCAATTGACCCACGAAGAAAGTGTATTTCCTCCTGACAGTTGCATGTGCCACATCCGTAGCTCAAACTGAAGTGCTCCAAGAGGATAAGATAATGTTTAGAGTCCAAATATTACTAAGGGCTAGTAATATTTGACTGTTTCTATTTTTACCCTGGTAGTCTAAAAATAGACTCTGATCACTCCGCTGTGAACCAAAAATAGAAGTCCATCTATTTTTTCCAACATGACCAATCATCCATAAACAACATCCTACAACTCATAGACCACGATCCATATGTCTAAAAATAGACTTTGCGCCAAAAATAGCATGCGGGACCACTTAGTGAAGGCAACTCCTTTACACTAAGATCCATCATCTTGTTGCATTTTCAACGCTCCCTCTCAACAAGATATGGATTATCACCAACCCTTATCCTACAACTCTGGAATGCTCTGCATGCAACAAATTTGCGCAGTCCACTTGCTCCAACAACACTTGGAACAAAAACACTCCCAACTGACGACTCCGTTGGGCTAGGAACATACTCTGATGCTGAAGCTCTACCTGTTGCTGACAAGTGCTCCCTCTCTGACATCTGCGCTACTGCAACATCTCCATGCATCTCGCACCATTGCACACTTCTCTGTGCCACCTATCACTGTGCAAAACACTTGTGCCTCTCGCATTGCTGTAGCCTGCTAGTTATGCGCTGTCTTGGGATTCCCTACGCTGTCGCTCTCTCTGTCGCTCCATCCGCATCTGTCTCTACCCAATCAGTCAATTCCTGCTACTCCACATCGGGGCTCCCGTAGCAAGGTCTCATCCAAGAGGTTGGGTACCTCAAGGATCCTGCCCCTCCTTGGGACGATCAATCCACATCACCCCACCTCCTACCTAGAGGTATGGCTGCATGTGATCCATCAGCCCACCTAGCTCGAAGTTTCCCCCTACTGGAGGTCTCTGCATGAGTAGATGTCTCTACTCGATCTCCTCTCAAAATCCCTTGTTGTGGCTGCTGCACCAATCGTGGCTCCTCCACAATCGTGTGAGACTTCTTCTGGCTCTGCATGTTGAGGGGTAATATACGCTCCCTCTCAACCACTAAGTCTCCATCAGTTGCCTCACTGCTCAAGGCTTTGCATGCATCTACATGCAACTGATAAAGGTTCCTGAATCGAACCCCTATCTTCCGGGTTTCTCTAGTTGTCTTACTGCGTAGGAAAGCCTTTCCCTCGCTGAAAACAACATCATATCCCTTGTCTTCTAACATCGCCACAGAGATAATATTCTTCTTCAATCCTCAAATATGCATCACTTCCTTCAATCTGAAGGGTTAACCAAACTTCCTCTCAAAGGAAATGGTACCGATATCGGTCGCACTGTATGTACCATCATCGCTCATCTCGATGTGAACTCCAAGATCTTTCTCATCCAGATCAGAAAACAAATCTCGATCTCCTGTCATGTGAGAAGACGCACCACTGTCCAAGAACCATACCGATCCCATCACAATTGATACCAAGCATGCGATCAACGAAAAATCTAGCTCAACCTGCGAGGCTAAGGCCTCTCCCGCTGCAGATCCAATAGCTTGCTTATTTTTCTTCTTCTGTGGACAATCTGTGGCAACTCCATTCTCAGCTTTGATGTTTCTGAGTTTACCCTTGAGCGCCATTCCATCAGCTCAAAACTCAACCGCTTCTCATCTAAAATTCGTGAGAACAAAGTATTTCTTGTACAGAGATCGACTGTATGGGCATTCACGGGATATCTCACCTTCAAAAAGAAGGATGAATCTAGAAGCTACCTAGCCCGATTACAGACTCTGTCTGAAGAAATAAAATGTAAACACTTTCTGAATAATAGATCTGATGATCAATCCCGGTTTGGTATCCTGTAGAAATTTTCTACAAATCAACCAGCTTTGATACCATGTAGAAATTTTGAATAATAAACACTTATTCAACAGAGATTATCCCGATTATACACTATTGCTGAATACATGCATAATACATAACCTCCTCTACGTTGATCATCAATTAGCAGCATAAAAAAAAATGAAACATCAATGGCATGCACACATTAACACAGTATGTAACCCGGGGAAAGCTTACAGTTGAAAACCCCACACTATCTGTATATTAATGATTGAGAACATGTAACAATACATAGTACAATACTCCTCTCAAGTATCCAACACTATCTCCACTTGTTACACACAAAACTAGCTCAGATACGAACAAGTCACAGGTTCAAATCTTCTCCGCTTTTTTGCCTGCCTCCACTGCACAATCTGCAAGAGAATTCACGTGAGCACAAGCAAAAGTTGCCTTGATATTGGCCCACACTACGCAATCCTCATTGGCATTACTCAATCCATGCATGTGCAAGATCTCATGCACAACTGGTAGTCACAACTCACCGTTTCGCTTACCTCTAACACCCGTCTCTGTTGAACTATCCATGCATTGAGTTAACTAATGTATTCTTTAGTTTCTTTATGAGTTAATAATTAGTGAATTAATTAATATTTAATTCACACAACTCATCACTAGAGTATTCTTTAGTTAGACTGAATACAACTAGTTCAACCATGTCAAACTGAACACAACTCCATCAAATCCACATCCAACTCCACAGAACTCACATGCATGAGTTCTAACTGAAGTCCTCAATGCAATAGCTCAATTGACCCACAAAGAAAGTGTATTTCCTTCTGACAGTTGCATGTGCCACATCTGTAGCTCAAACTGAAGTGCTCCAAGAAGATAAGATAATGTTTAGAGTCGAAATATTACTAAGGGCTAATAATATTTGACTATTTCTATTTTTAGCCTGGCAGTCTAAAAGTAGACTCTGATCACTCCGTTGTGAACCAAAAATAGAAGTCCATCTATTTTTCCCAACATGACCAATCATCCATAAACAGCGTCCTGCAACTCATAGACCATGATCCATATGTTTAAAAATAGACTTTGCGCCAAAAATAGCCTGCGGGACCACTTAGTGAAGGCGACTCCTTTCCACTAAGATCCATCATCTTGTTGCATTTTCAACAATTATCTCCATAATTGCCCATCGATTTCCTTTATAAACTCTCGTTGAGAAATCAATGGCAAAGATCTAGATCTAAAATGATCTAATTGATGGTTAAGATCACTTATAAACTTTACTAGAAGTCTCTAGAGGAAAATATAATATGTCTCAATTATTACTAATTAATTAAAAATGATTAATTAATTTAATTAAGACATTTACATTCAAAAGAATAACTTAAGCTTGGCAATATTTTCTAGTCTTGTGTTCTTAGCATTACTAACACCACCTAAGGCTAGAACACTTGTTCAATCCACATCAATCAACATAGTTGCCACTCTAACATAACCTAGGAGAGAAAATAATAGGATGTGGAATACAAAAGTACGTTAGATAAAGTCCTTGAGGTGTAGCTCAATTGGAAATCATCATGAAATTGAGGTCTTATGAGCAAGAGATCAAAGATTCAATTCCCTCAGATGTAACTTGGCCTACGAAGAGGAGGACAGGTCATAGGCCCTAGAGATTATAGTGGTAGTGGCCAGAATTGACCCCATGTCACACAACTACGAGACTAACCCAGTTGTTGATTCCTATATATACAAAAAAAGTAGGCTAAATACGAAGGGCGATTTGTTAGAAATGCAAATTTAGTTCCTTAATCCATTTTGTGTGATCAATGCTTGCTAAATTAGGTTATGATGATTTTGGTGTAATGTTTAGTTCATATTGGATTATTGGCAAAGTTATTGAGTTAATGATAATTATGATCTCTAAAGGAGAACTCTAATTCTAAAACCCATATTTTACGTCAAAAACACCAAAGCTAACCTCTGAATTTAGCCTTTTTTTTAAGGTTGAAATTATAATAATTTTCCACCATGGCTTTAAATTCTTGTAAAATTCTAAACAAAAATCTTAAAATTAATTCTCAATTAAAAAAATGGTGTCCCTAGAAACACCTTTCTTTTTTTAGGATCAAAACAAACATTAATGCTAACAATAACATTGTCTTTTAGTTAGGGTTAAAATGATTAGTTTTCCAAAATTACAATCTTGAAAACAATTGATGTTTCTTCGAATGTAGGCTTATGTGATTAATATTGAGAATAAAATGATTTTCTGGATAAATCACATTAACATTTATCCAGAAAATAGTTTTATTGTAATTAATGTTGTGAACCAAAACCTCAAAATCATCTTCTTAATCGAAAAATGTGGAGTTACAAATAACACATTCAAACTTTTATTTCAAGTTCAAAATTATAATGTAAAAAACCAACATATTATAAACAAAATCATAAAATAAATGAATTAATTAATTAAAAACAAACAAATTGTTAGTCTGACAGCTCAAGGACAAATTCCCTCCATTGGACAACCTTCATCTTCAAGAAATACCCTTACTATCCCTTGGAAGAATTTAATTTTCCCAAGGAAAAATATAATTATTATGATGAAACCCACATGTGCAAAAAAGTACAAGTCAGCTTGGGTAAGCTAATTCAACCCCCTAATGCACATATAAATAGAGCATATGTCTCATCACTTTGGAGTATATCACACAACATATCTTCTCTCTCTTCTCTTGATTGGTTTGTATAGGTCTGTAATTAAAGTTCTGCGCTCACATGTGCGAATGGAATGAGGCAAAAAAAAATTGCGTTGACTTTCTGATCGGGATAGTTGGACTAGTCATTGACCAGATTTGACTTGATGTTTTGAATTGGTTTGACATGGAAAAGTTCAATTTTTGAAGGTTGAATTGTTTGGTGAAGAAGCAGAACTTTTTTAGGTTGTTTGACCATCCTTGACCACAGACTTTGACTGAAGTTGACCACATAAATTTTGAAGTTTGACCACAGATTTTATCTCTCCTTTGACCGAGGTTTTATATTGTTTTGACTAAAGTTTGACCAACAAGGAAGGCCACATTTATTGGCAGGTTGATTGAAAATTTTGGAGCAACTTTGACTGTTGACATTTGGACTAGTTAGGGCATCTTTGACTATTTTTTACTTTGATATAAAATTGCACACTTTGACTTTGGATCAAATTTTACTTTTGGGCTTATCTATTGGTTAGTTGAATTGGATAGTCAAAGTTGTAACAACTTGTAACAACGAACTAAGTTAAGTTGACTTAATTGGCTCAGTAAATTCAAGTTGGAATTCTATCTAGAGTCATGTAGAGGGATTCCTAAATTTAGAGGTCTAGGTTGAGTTCTTTTGAGTTATAATTAATTAATTCAGTCTAACTGAGTTAAAGTCGGTTAAACTAGTTCCAACTGTTGGAGGAACTAGTAGGAGGTCTAGCGGTGGGGAGCAACTTCAGTGCTCAACTAGGTAACTAATAATTCACTCATAAATAGCTCATGCATGTTAGTTCAGAGAAATACCCAGTTGATATTAGAGTTCAAGGAGAGTGTACTATTAGTGGTGTAATTTTCCGAGCTGTATGGATGGTGCATGCAATCAGTAGAAGGCCTGTGATGGACTGCGTAGTTGTCGTGAGGGATTTTCCCTGTTAAATATGGGCTAATTCCCTTAAGGATTGCATAAGGAAGTAGGGGCTTGGCAGGCAACATATTTGGTTAAGTGTTGGCTTGAGCTGGTTTGTGAAGTGGTGAGTGAGATTGTACTTATGCAGAGATTTTTTGGGTTGAACAAGCATTGTATTTTCTTCTCAAATATTCTGGTTAATGCAATATATAGATAGCAGGGTTTTTAATTGTTGTTTTCCCCTGAAAAATATTGTGTTATGTGCGATTGAAGCTCTTCCTTTTTTGCTTCGTGATTTCATCGATCAATTTTTGTTTCTACTGATGAGTAGAGTAGATTCAAGTCAATTGTTTTAGCATATCACAATTTACAGTTTGAATCTTCAATAAAAATCTACATGGTATAAGAGTTGAATTCACTTTAGAAGTGGAGAATACAAGTTTATTGTGCAGGTGAAATCGAATTTGCAATTTCATACTTCAGAGTTAGCAGGATGTCATTCTTCGGTTTGAGACTGTAGTATGCCCTGAAGGGCAACTCGAATTACATAACTTGGAAGGACATGATGGAGGGAGTGTTATAAGACAATTGGCTGAAGGAATTCATAGATCGTGTTATCCTAAAGCCTCCAACATCTTATGCTAAATATTTGGCTAAATCGAGAATGTGTGTGGCAAAGGCGAGAAGGATTATCCTAGAAGGAGTTTGAGATCATATTGTCTCGAATCTCCATTGTAAGGAAACTCCACTTGCAATGTGGAAGGTATTGGCGGACTTGTTTCAAAATAGCAGTGACCACAGGAAGTTGGCATTGAAGGACAAGCTCAGAATGATCATGATGGAGAAGGGCGACTCAATTCCTAAGTACTTGACCAAGTTCACCCAATGTCAGGATGAGCTTGGCAGTGATGGGGTTGCTGTTGCAGAAGACGATCTGGTGAACCTAGCACTTGTAGGACTTCCCAAGAGCTGGCATAGCTACCAAGACTTATTTAATGGGAGGGATAAGCTACTAGAGTGGGAGAGGTTGTGGTTCGACTTGGTACAAAAAGAGATTCGGCGGAACACCAGAAATGGGACCTCATGCAAAGAAATGGAAGAGGAGTTTGCATTAGTCAGCAAAGAAAGGAAAGCCAAGGGAAATAAGTCCCAAGGCAAGGAGAGAAGAAAGAAGAAGGACTTATCAAACATCAAGTGTTTTCACTGTCACGAGTTCGGTCATTATGCCACGAAATGCCCACAGAAGAAATCAAGCAAGAAGGAGTGTATAGTAGCAGCAATAGGTGAAGCTCTATCTTCACAATTCAAGCTTGATTTCACTCTCATGAATGCATTGTGAAGCTCTATCTTCACAATTCAAGCTTGATTTCACTCTCATGAATGCATGGAAAGCACTATAATGGGAAGCATGTGGTATCTCAACAACGGTGCATCATTCCATATGACGGGGAATTGAGATCTCTTTAGTGACTTGGAGGAGAAAGACCTCAAGCAAAACATAGAGTTCGGAGATGATGGGAGGTATAGTGCGACATACATTGGTACTGTTACTTTTTAGAGGGAGTTTGGCTCCCCTCTCTGACTCACAGATGTGATTTATGTTCCAGGACTAAGGAAGAATCTTTTTTTTGTCACGGTATTGGAAGACCGTGGCTACGGTGCAATTTTTAGCAAAGGTTTTCCTTAAACACATCGCCACAGGACAGGTGAAATAGATTGGTGTGCAAGTTAAGAACCTATATGCACTTGAGGTACAAGATGCATGCAAAGCCTTGAGGAGCAAGGAAAAGGTTAGAGACTTGGTGGTTGAGAGGGAGCATGAATTACCTCTCAACATGCAGCCTCAGAAGTAGCCTCAAAAGCAGCCTTAGCAAGTTGTGGAGCAACCACAATTGGAGAAGCAGAGAGGAGATTGAGTGGAGATATCCACTCAAGTAGAGACCTCCAGTAGGGGGAATTTTGAGCCAAGTGGGCAGAGGGAGCACATGCATCCATACCTCCAGGTGAGAGGTGGGGCAATGTGAAGCAATAGTCCCAAGAGTGCAGAAATTTGGGCAGGGTCCATTGAGATGTTTTGTCTCATGGATCATTACCTTGCTATAGGAGCCCACAGTACATAGTAGCAAGATGGATCAATGGTGGTTGATGTAGTCATAATTCAGAGTGACAGAGGCAGAGACTAGTAACAATCATATACTAGGGAGCACATAGCAGAGTTAGCAACAGTGCAAAGTCAGCAGTAGCGCAGAGTTTTCAGTAGCTAGTAGCAGTTAGAGACTCTAGTGACAAATGCATCATACTGATTCAGTTTGGATGCTTTTTCAATTTCAGAAGTTGCAGTAGCAACAACACTAGAGAGAAGTGTTGCATGCAGAACATTCCAAAGGTACCAGATCAGGATAGAGTTGAATTCCTTTCTTCTTGAGAGGGAGTGTTGAAAATAACAAGAAGAAATGTTAAAAATAGCATCTAGAAAAACCCTAATTTAATTTGTCCTTGAATTAAATTGGGAATTAAATCGAAATATTCTCATAAAAACTTGTAACAGTTAACTAAGTTAATTTTACTTAGTTGGCTCAGTAAATTCGAGTTGGAAGTCTATCTAGAGTCATGTAGAGTGATTCCTAAATTTTAGGGGTCTAAGTTGAGTTTTTTTGAGTTGTAATTAATTAATTCAGTTTAACTGAGTTAAAGTCAGTTAAACTAGTTCCAACCAGTTAAGTGATAATTCACTCATAAATAACTCATGCATGTCAGTTCAGAGAAAAACCCAGTTGAGATTAGAGTTCAGTAACAACGTACTATCAGTTGTATAATTTTTCGAGTTGTACAAATGGTGCATGCAATCACTAGAAGGCCTATGATGAATTGTGCAGTTGTGGTGAGGGATTTTCGCAAGTAAATATGGCCTAATTCCCTTAGGGATTGCGCAAGGAATTAGGGGCTTGGCAGGCAACATATTTGGCTAAGTGTTGGCTTGAGTTGGTTTGTGAAGCAGTGAGTGAGATTTTACTTGTGCAAAGATTGTTTGGGTTAAAAAAACATTGTATTTTCTTCTCAAGATTCCTGGTTAATGCAATATACAGATAGTGGGGTTTTTATTTGTTGTTTTCCCCAAAAAATTTGTGTTATGTGCAATTGAAACTCTTCCTTTTCTGCTTCGTGATTTCATCAATCAATTTTTGTTTCCGCTGATGAGTAGAGTAGATTCAAGTCAATATTTTTATTATATCACAATCTGTAGTTTGAATCTATAGTAAAAATCTACACAAAGTTAAGGTGAAGATAAGCACAAGGAGATAAGAGACAAAGGCAATCACCTTTGAAGGAATTTATTTGGAAGAAGCTACTTGGTCAAGATGTCTACCTCATACTTCAAGGATGTAGAGAAGTCGGGTGACTTGCCTAATTTTCTTGCTTGGAAGAATAGGTTGGAAGTAACATTGGATGAAAATGATGTTTTGGAATATGTGGAAGGAAAAATACCCGAGCCAATAGAAAATGCTCCTGTTGCTGCCAAGGCCAAGTATAAGAAAGGTGAGATCAAAGCCAAGAAAATAATTATTGTTTCTTTAAAAGATCATTTGCTTACTTAAATTGGAAAGTTGAAGAAGTCTGAGGATATCTATAAGAAACTGGTTGGGATGTATGAATTCAACAATTGAATCACATTCTCTCCTTGAAAAATCAAATCATAGACATCAAGATGAACAAAGGAGAGATTGTACAATCATACTTCATGAGATTATCTTAACCCAAAGATCGATTGTTGATTATTGGAGAATTTATGTCTAATAGAGAGTTGGTCCTCGTTGCACTTCAAGTTCTTCCTCCAATTTGGGAGACATTCATTACAACTATTAGCAATAATGACAAGTTCCCATCATTTGATGAGCTCATTGGTAAGTGTACTCAAGAAGAAACCAGGATGATATCTAGAGGAGGGATTCAAAAGCATGAAGAAGGAGAGCCGTATGCATTTTCTACACAGGACACAAAGAGGAAAGGAAGAGGAAGGCCATCTAGAATTGAATGCTTCAATTTCCACAGGCATGGTCACTATTCTTGAGACTGTCCGTAAAAGTGAGATGATATAAGGTCCAACTACAATTAAAATCGTGACTTTAACAACAACAAGAAGTTTAATGATAGACGAAGAGATGCTCCTGATGACCATGAAGGAGGTCATTGTCGTCAAAAGAGATCAAGGAACTCAAGGTATGGAAATAATACAGTTGCTACTCAATCTGAATATATTCTTATTTATGCTCTTTCTAGTTCCTCTCCTTTGGATTCGTGTGATGGTTAATTGGTAGATAGTGGGGCCTCTAGACATTTCTCTGGGTATTGTGAAGTCCTCTCAAATCTGGTTGAGAGGGAAATTAATTTCGATATCTTTCTTTGGGATAACTCTACTTACCCTATGAAGGGTTTTGGTTCTGTCCCATTTCATTTGGATTATGGGTAAATTGTACTTCTTCATGAGGTTATGTATGTATCCAGATTAAAGAAGAACCTTGTATCTATATCTTCCTTGGAAGACAAAGAAATGAGATTTTCCTTCACAAGAGGGAAGGTCCTCACCTAGCCTATGGAATCTCGCATTAGGGATGCATTCGCCTTAGGATCTATAATTGAAGTAATTTATAGAGTCAATGGAAGATCACTGCGAGTAATGGTACATGATAGCAATCATCAAAGTGATCTATGGCACTGAAGGTTTGCTCATCTACATTATGATGCCTTGCCTAAAGTAAGGAGGATGGTTTCTAAAATTCCTAAAGTTCAAACTAAGCATGATGGGGTATGTCTGGGATGTGTCAGTGGAAAGAAGTCAAGGGGACGATTACCTTATAGCAAAAGTTGGAACATTGATATTCTATAACTCATACATTCTGATTTATGTGGACCCATGTCGGTAAAATCTTTGGGTGGCTATTTATATTACATAATCTTTGTGGATGACTTCTTTCAGAGACATGAATATTTTATTGAAGCACAAGGACGATGCATTTGATATGTTCCAGGATTTCAAGGCACTAATAAAGAATTAAACAGGGAAAATAATCAAGGTCTGCAAGTCCGATAATGGTGGAGAATACACTTCTAATGAATTCTTTGATTTTTTCAAGAAGGCTAGAATCAAGAAAGAGACCATTGTGCCTTATAATGTTGAGTAGAATGGTGTGGCTGAAAGAAAGAACATGGCCATCATGGAAGTTGCTTGAGCCATGCTGCATGATCAAAAGTTACCAAAATTCCTTTAGTGAGAAGCCACTAAGACAATAGTTTATGTTCAAAACATGATTCCTCATCAAGCCCTAGTGACAATACTCCCAAAGAAGGGTTCACAGGTGTGAATCCCGATGTTGGACATTTGAGGATCTTTGGCTGCCCTGTGTACTTTCATGTGCTAAAGGACAAGAGGAACAAGCTAGAATCCACTAGAAAGAAAGGTACGTTTTTTGGATATTGTGATAATTTAAAATCTTTTATAATATATGTGCCTAGTCAAAGGAATATCGAGTTTAGCAGGGATGTGACTTTCGATGAAAATGTTGTCCTTGGAAAAGCAAGGGACATTCCCCCACCGCTCTTGTTTAAAAGAAGGATGGTGACATGGACCTACTAGAAGGTCTGTATATGCTTGAACCTGAGAGATGTTGTTGATGATCCCATGGAACCTATGGACCCTTTGGATCCTCCTCCATGTTATCCCCCTACCAGGAAGATATTATTTTGGCTTTGTGATACTTTACAAGATGTTGAAAGACATATTGTTAGAGGAACCTTTAGGGAAAGTAAGAAGCCATGCTAATACCATGGATATGTGGTAGCTATGAGAACCATCATATAGGTTGAGCCTCCCACCTTTGAAGAAGAAGTGAAAGAAAAAGTTTGGAAAGATGTTATGGTCGAAGAATATGAATCTATCATGAAGAATGAGGTGTGGGAAGTGGTTTGAGACCCAAAGGGAAGTTTGTTGTGACTTTTAAATGGATGTACAAGATAAAAAATGGAGTTGATGAGAGTATTGAGAAATATAAGGTGAGGTTCATGGCTAGAGGTTTCTCCTAGAAAGAGGGAGAAGAATATGATGACATTTTTGCACATGTTTCCCGATATACTTTTATTAGAACTATTGTTTACCTTGCGGCTAGCTAGGGATGGAAACTTCACCAGATGGATGTGAAGACTGCATTTATTCATGGCATATTACTGGAAGAAGTATATGTTGAGCAACCATAGGGCTTTGAAGTACATGATAGGAAGACTCACCTTTGCAGGTTAGAAGAAGGCACTTTATGGATTAAAACAAGCCCCCAGAGCATGGTATGCATGTATTGATAGCTACCTGGTGAAGCTTGGATTCACAAGAAGCAATGTCGACCCAAACCTCTACTTAAAAGTGGTCCCAAGGTATTCCCCTTATTTTGGTTTTATATGTTGATGATTTATTCTTGACAGGTAGTGACCCTCTGATACTTGAGTACTAGAGGGAGCTAGCCTCTGAGTTCAAAATGAAAGACCTTGGATTAGTGCATTACTTCTTAGGCTTAGAGGTGTGGCAGAGACCCGATGAGATTTTCCTTTCTCGGGGAAAATATGTTGTGACAATGTTGGAAATATTTGGAATGGTAGAATGGAAGTCCATGGCCACACCATGGAGATGAACTTCAAGAAGTTATGTGGAGGTGTTGCAGGACCTCACTTGGAAAATCCCTCTGAGAGTGTTAGTTGATTGGGGCACTGATGTTCCTTTTGAACACCCGTTCGGACATATGTTTATCAGTTAATACTTTGAGTCAATTTATGACTGAGCCTCTTCATGCACATTGGGTTGCTACCAAACATGTGCTGAGATATTTGCATGGGACGATTAATATTGGTTTGAGATATACTGTCGGAGATGTGAGACTTCATCGGCACATTGATGTTGACTGGGCCGAAATGTTACTGATAGGAAGAGCACATCAAGGTGTTGCTTTAGTTTGGGTTTTGCCATGATATCTTGGATGAGTAGGAAGCATAATTTCATAGCTTTGAGCATGGCCGAGGTAGAGTATATTGTTGATAGCATGGCTAGCTACGAGGCAATATGGTTGAGGAAGCTCTTTGGAGAGTTGTTTAAGAAGGTTCTGGATACGAAAATGATATATTGCAACAACAAGAGTGGAATTTGATTGGAAAATAATCTTATATTTCATGACAAGTCCAAGCATATTGTGATCAGGTATCACTATATATGACACATGTGGCAGAGAAGATCCATAAGACTCCATAATATTTCGACTAATAAGCAAATAGAAAATATTCTTACCAAGGCTTTGTGGAAAGGGAAGTTCTTGTTCTTCAGAGAGTAGCTTGGACTGATGGATGTGACCCTCCTGGGTAAGGGTTTTGGATGATCGAGGACCTTGAGCTATTATCTCTCCTCTGTCTGAGCTCCAAGGGTGAGGAATTGAGCCTTAGAGATACTGGGGTTGAGGGTGTAATTGTAATGTCCCTTAATAATAAATAATAATAAATATTAAATAAATAATAAATAGTAATAATAAATAAATAATAAATAATAATAAATTAATTACATGCTCTAAATAAATATAAATAAGAATAAATAGAAAAATAGTAAAAAATCAGTAAAGCTATCGAAAAGTAAAAACAAAGAAATAAAACAAGAAGGCAGTAAAAATCAGTAAAAACAAAAGAATAAAACAAGAAAGCAATAAAATTGCATGTGGACACATGGAGTGTGTGCATGTGGTTCCCCTTCCAATGTTTGCTCTATTTAATAGATGGCGAGGAAGATGAGAGGAATTCCATGATTCCATCATCCATTCTCTTGGGAGAATAGTGTTGTGAGACAAAGGATTCCCTGGCAGTAGTATGTTGATTGAGGGCTCAGGGGTGGCCAATTGTAGCAAGATTTTGTGCAATTGAGCCTGTGGTTGGGTGGAGAGTCGTCCCCAAGACTTTATTGCAGTTAGCAAAATTCAACTAGCATTCAACTCTGAAATCCCAAGTGAGAAACATCATCACCACAGGTAAGTTGTCTCTACTCATATCTTTGAAATTGGTGTTAATTAGTAGATAAATTGTGTGTTGATTATGAATCGCATGATTAATCTAATTCTTTGCATGTTTTTATTTCGGGGTTGTTACAGTGATCCTTACTCTTGTGGTAAGTAGAGCTCACCTATTGTTGTTGTAGGGTGTGTGATATTCTTGTCATTTATGACAAGTGGGGATCTCCCCCTACTATCAAGTCTAGCACTTGACAAATTATACCCTTATTGGCATCCTACCCACAAGATGGGATTGTTGGCATTTTTCCTCCCCATCTGGCTAATGGGTTGAGGTGACTTGGGTGTGTGTGTGATCCTTACCATTTATGGTAAGTGTGTATCTCCCACAAGATGATGGATGCAAGTGTTCTACCACTTGACTCTTGAGGGTCTAGTTCGGAAGAATCAGTGGACATTAGGACAGAGTGTGATCCTTACCTCTCATGGTAACTATATCTCACCTATTGTCACAATTCAATAGGATAAAGTGTGATCCTTACCCTTGTGGTAAGTGGATCTCTCTTATTGTCCTTGGATATAGGGTGGTAGTTGGAGCTCCCCTATGATGATTCTTCTTCTTCTTTAGATTCGAGAGTGTTCAACAGATGCGCGGAGTGTTTAAAATGCAACAAGATGATGGAACTTAGTGAAAAGAAGTCACCTTCACTAAGTGGGCCCGTAGGGTATTTTTGGTGCAAAGTCTATTTTTAGACATATGGATCATGGTCTATGAGTTGCAGGATGCTATTTATGGACGATTGGTCATGTTGGTACAAATAGATGGACCTCTATTTTTAGACATATGGGCGGAGTCTAATTTTAGACAGCCAGTCAAAAAATAGAACAGTCGAATATTATTAGCTCTTAATAATATTTGGACAATAAACATTATCTTATCCTCTTGCAGCACTTCAGTTCGAGCTACGGATGTGGCACATGCAACTGCCAGAAGGAAATATGCTTTTCCTATGGGTTAGTTGAGCTATTGCATGATGGACTTCAGTTAGAACTCAAGTGATTGAGTTTGGTGGAGTTGATTGAGGAGTTGATGGAGTTGTGTTCAATTTGACTTAGTTGAACTAGTTGTATTTAGTCTAACTGCCAAATACACTAGTGATGAGTGATGTGAATTAATTATTAATTAATTCACTAATTATCAACTCATAAATCAACTAAAGAATACATCAGTTAACTCAGTGCATGGAAAGTTCAGTGGAGACAAGTGTTAGAGGTGGGTGAAAGCGTGAGACTACTATCAGTTGTGACTATAGCTGTGCATGAGATTTGCACAATCATTGATTGAGATTGCCAATGAGGATTGCGCAGTACAAGCCAAGGGAATTCGAACTTGGATTTGATCTATTGTCAACTTGGATTGCGCAGTAGAGGCAGGCAAACAGTGGAGGAGATTTGAACCCGTGACTTGTTCAGATCTGAGCTAGTTTGTGTGTAGCATGTGAAGATAGTACTGAGTACTTGTGAGGAGTATTGTACTATGTATTGTTACATGTTCTCTATCATTATAATATACAGATAGTTGGGGGTTTTTAGTTGTATGCTTTCCCCATTACATACTGTGTTGATATGTGTGATTGATGTTACAATGTGCGCATGCGATTTTTTTTTTAATTCCGCAAATTGATGATCAATGGTAGAGGAGGTTATGTATTATGCATGCATTCCGCAAATAGTGTATAATCAGAATAATCTCTGTGAATAAGTGTTATATTATTCAAATTTCTACACGGAGACGAGATACGACTTGGTTAAGTGATCATGATGACGATAATTTTGGGATGAGATCCATGATGCAATCAGAAATTTCTCCTTAGCTGAGAGGGAGTGCTAATTTGACAGCTCAGTGACAAATTCCATCCATTAGACAACCTTCCTTATCAAGAAAGACCCCTACTAGCCTTCGGATGAATTTAATTTGGTTAAGGAAAAATATAATTTTTATCATGAAACCGACATGTGCACAAAAGTATAAGTCGGTCTGGGCAAGCTAATTTGACGCCCTAAGGCTGATATAAATAGAGAATATGTCACATCACTTAGAAGTATCATCATCACACAACATATATTCTCTCTCTTCTCTTGATTGTACAAGACTGCAATTGGAGGTTTGAGCTCACACGTGCGAAAGGAAGGAGGCAACTTCTGTTTTTTGCATTGACTTTTTGATTGGGATAGTTTGACTAATCAATGACCATTTTTTATTTGATGTTTTGACTTGTTTTGAGTTCAAAAATTTCGATTTTGGAACACTAAATTGATTGGTGAAGAAGTCAAACTTTTATGGGTTGTTTAACCATCCTTGATTACAGACTTTGACTAAATTTGACCACAAAAAATTGGAAGATTGACCGCAGATTTTATCTCTCCTCTTACATAGGTTTTAAGGATTTTTTAGAGTAAATTTTGACCGGCAAGGAAGGCCGCATTTATTGGAAGGTTGACCGAACCTTTTGAAGCATCTTTGACTGTTCACTTTTGGACTCGTTAGGGAAACTTTGGCTATTGTTCTCTTTGACCTAAAATTGCATACTTTGACCTTGGATCAAATTTGACTTTTAGGCTCATCTCTCATTAGATATTGGTTAGTTGAATTGGATAGTCGAAGTTGTTTACCGTTGACTCATTGTTGATGAATTGGAACATTGTATCTCTCTGCTAAACATTTGATGACAATCTAATAGAAGAAGAATTTTTAAAGGGTTTTCCCCTGGCCTTTGACCAAATCTTGTCTCTCTTGTTCTTGGTTGTCTTCTATTGCATTTGAATTACTGTTCTATCTACAATTGCTCAATGTCATTGGAAGATTGAATTTATTGGAAAAGTGATTGTTAATTGAAGAAGAATTGGATTAAGTGATTGTGCTAAGCATAAAACATTGGAAAATTAACAAAATAAATTTATGAAAATTTATACACACATGTGCAAGCAAAAATAATTAAATCTTATAAAATTAAAAAAAGAATAAAAGCGAATTTTCTTTAACCATATTAAAATTAAAAAATACCAATAATAAACAAAATAAAAATAAACTATCTTTAAAATTAGAGAAGGGAAAAATAATTGTATATAAAATATAATTAAATTTAATAATAATAACTAAAAAACAAGAACAAGAACAACAAGAACTAATATATGTGACTACTATTACCCATATCATTGGTTCTTAAAGGGTTTCCACTCCACTTTGAACACTAAAGGGATGGGAGATCATAGATGTTAATTTTCTCTTAGGGTTGTATTGTTCTTTGCTTAAGATAATTGCATTACGTCATTCACACATTGAATTCACCCCACAACATTATAACATCATTATATCATATGCAATTATGTAGAAAGAACAACAATGCATTGGAAAATAAAGGAACAATAGAAGAAAAGCAAGCACACATAGAGACACTAAGATTGGTTAGAGACCAAGGCAAAACCCCACAAGGGGGAAAAATCGGAAATCAATTCTTCTTCTTCTATTATATTTCATCAAATGTTCAACTGAGATACAAAGTACATCATCACGAGACATCATAAAACATATTAGGGACTCATCAATCCAAAGGGGTTCACAACTACGCTTGTTAACAATATGAGACTAAGCAAAAACTTTATTGAGAGCATTGGCATGTATGTCTAGATCATGGAAAAGTCTTTATCATTTGCATCACTATGATCTTTGGATCATAAGAGATATTACTATCACCATGGAGAATAAGGGGCAAAGGAATTGTCTATCATTGTCAATCTTGTATCTCTACCATCACTGCCAGACACGATCATGGACTCGTGGATCTCACCATATTTACTGTATAATAATACCATCAAATGTGCACTGATATAGATCATCATGACCTTATTTTTATGTATCAAGGTTGTTGAGACATGGTCAGTGTCAATGTGTCACTGATTAGCAAACCTCAACAGACTATTAGGGTTAGATTCCTTTACTGAATGCATTAACTTAATATCCTCATAACATTTCCATTTGAAATATATAAATGCAGGGATGCCATACATCAACATATCATGGACACTAGATTTTGATGCATACGTATGCGCTAGATCTAGAGACCATGCATATACGTTGGAGCTTGATATATATTCATAAATCGTAGATATAACAAATACAAGATATTGTAAGGAGAAGTGTGTCATACAAACATTAATGCAAGCCCGTGAATGTAACTATGTGAATCATAGTTTGTGTGAAAAATTGGATGCCAAAATTTCTACTGCAGCAATTGATTAAGTTTCTCCTACATGTTAATATCTGAATCAAGTTACTTATTGTTTCCTACAGTAAATAGCGAAACTAATATGTTGTAGCCTACACAATTTAAATTATAAGCGGAAACAAGAAACTGAACAAGAAAGAGATACAACACATCTACACAATTATTTTTGGACAAATGTCTCCAGAAAAACCTAGTGTGGGAAAACTGGTGCAACAACTCTGAGGGTTTTATTATTATGCAGTAGTAATTTCTGAATACAAGCTATGGATGCCTCCCTGGAAATCCAGTTACATAGAATATCATTAACAGAGAGATTTGTGAAATTAACTCACACTATCACTGGAAGTCCTGGTTGATCCAGTCCTTGAATGAACAACCCCTGGCTACCTCTGCGTAGTGTCTTTATCAGTCCAACGTCACATTGTCTAGGATCTACATCACTCTTCCTAGCTGATCTATTTGCCTCTGAGATTCTGACTTCCGCTCTCCCGGTCTCACACCTCGTCTTCCAGCTACATAAATTGAACCCTCCAACAAATTTCAAACTCCCTCAAGGCTTTTGCGTCAGCCTACGTTGCCGATGTGTGGCTCTACGTCAGCGTCTTTGGCTTTGTGATGCCTCTACTAGATCTCTCTCTCTCTTCTCGGTTGAGTATTCTCCGACTGGGAAATATTTCCCTTTGGATACTATCCATGCCCCTCACTGCAAAAGAGCACTGTCAAAAATCTCTCTAGTAGCTACTCTGCTTTAGAAAATCGAACTTCTGATCTCCCCTCTGTGTGTTCTCCAAGTGCCCCTCAATCCTCTTCTTATATCTTTCTATTGGACAACCAACGACCCAGATTAACTTCTAATCAATGGCTTAGATCATTTTCTCTTGATCATCATCTTCTTCTAGAAGTTTACCCACAGTTTAGATTAATACCCATTAATTATTTTTATTTCCTAAGTTTAGACTTAGGGTCCCATTAAAAATAATTAATTATTTTAATAAAACTGTCTCCAAGTGGAATTTCCCAAAACGATTTCTGAGTATTGGAGAATGCATGTTTATAAGCCTCCTGCAAATTTTGAGACTTAGAGCCCATCCGATGCTACCAGAAATCAACACTCCCTCTTAGCGAGGAATGTGCTCTAACAATGCACCCCGCTGAAGCATCAGTATGTTCTGTAACATCTCCTTCTGCGATGTTGATGTTTGACATCTCTACCCACCAACTACTCCACAAATGTTGCATTTGTACTGTTGTTGAACCTTTTAATTTTTCATGTGTTGTTGTTGGCCCTGCCACTGCCAACTCTACATCTACAGTATGACCCTCTCCAACTATTATTGCTACTACATCAACAATGGAAAAGCATCCCAAATTATTGAATTGGTGTTCAGTATGATGCATCTAGTTGCTGGAGTTTTGACTGCTGCTAGTCTTTTTGCTGACTCTCTGAAGCCTCTACATTGCTGTTAACCTTTATTATGTGCCATCTAAACTACTGCCAACTCTACTCTGCACTACTAGTCACTGAAACTGTCAGTCCAGCACTCCTCTGCAACAACTAACATTTTTCCATCCTACTACTACTAATTTTGGCTCCCATAGCAAGGAAATGATCTGAGAAGTGGACACCTCAAGATCCTCCCCATCCGTAGTCCTTTCGAACTACAGCTCTAAATCACCCCACCTCCCTCCTGGAGATGCCTGGGTTGTCATGGTGAACTCCTCCTCGATCTTCATGACTACAACCTTCGAATCATGCTTCTCATCACTGTACTTCTTCCTCATAGGACACCATGTTGCGTAGTGACTGAGTTCACCACACCTGAAGATTTTATCTTCGGCATCCTTATTTTTCTTTTGTTTCTCTTGCTGCCCCTTAGATGCGAGGGTTGCATTCTCTTCCTCCTCCTTGGGCTTCGACCCACTATTGTTGCATCCTTCAAGTTTACGCTTGACCAAGTCTTTCCTCACCTCCTCTTGCTTAAGATCTGCCCAAATTTCATCCCATTTTGGCAAAGTCGCCCTACCTAGGATACTTTGAACAAAGACTTGTGACTCCTTAGATACTGAATTTAGGGCCAGGCTTACCATCTGACAACCTTGAGGTGTTGATCCCACGGCTACCAACTCATCTCGAGTCTCCTAAAGCTTTGCAAGGAATGGATCAATGCATTCCCCCTTCTGCATCTGCATAGATCTAATCTTTTGCTCCAAGTACATCTTTTGCTTCTCGGAAGATCCCTAATATAGCATTGACAATGCATCCCACATCTCCTTGGTAGTGTTTATGCCAATGATGTGACAAACTATATGATCCTTCACTCCGTCAAGGTTCATTCTCTTTGTCTTCACCATTTCTCCCTTGTACTTCTTGAGCAGATCTGGATTCGCAAGCTCAATTACCACGCTCTGGACATAGATTTTGAGAAAATGTTCATCTAGAAGGCATGACATCCTTGCCTTCCAGATCACATAATTGGATGCACCATCCAACAGATCCTGATCTCTCGATCCACTGGCTTCCATCTCTGCCAATCAAAAAAGTTGAATAGCCTCCTTTCTCCTCTATGTTGCACTAGATTGGTCTACGCTCTCTCTGTTGGAGCTTGTAGATCTGCCCCTCTCTGCTGCTACTCAGCAAGTCAGAATTCGTACTCCTTGGCTGGAAGTCCTTTAAGGAAGAAATCCCTCAACCGTGTCTCTCTCTTCACTGTGGCATCTTTCTGCCTAGCAATTGCCTGCAAAAAATTGCGTCCCACCAAAAAACCCTCTTCGCTGAAGCTTTTGTTGCACTTATCCCTCTTCCACTAGCAAATTTTGATCTAGAACTCCTACCTCTTTGTCGACTCACTCAAATAGAGATTTACCACGAAAATATTTCCCTCCTAGCCTGGACAATGCAATCCCTCTGGGGATTTGATTTGATGCCCATGCAACACTTCGACTTCCCTTATTCCCTCAGAGTTGGGCTCTTCCAACATTATTCTCTTGTTTCACCTACAGCTCTAAAACCATGTGAAAATTTGGATGCCCAAATTTCTACTATAGCGACTGATTATGTTTCTCCTACTTGTTAATTTCTGAATCAAGATACCTATTGTTTCCTACAGTAAATAGGGAAACTAATACACTGTAGTATACACCATGTATATTATAAGTGGAAACAAGAAACTGAACAAGAAAGAGATACAACACATATACACAATTATTTTTGGACAAATGTCCCAGGAAAAACCGAGTGTGGAAAACTAGTGCAACAGCTCTGAGGGTTTTATTATTATGTAGTAGTAATTTCTGAATAAAATCTTTGGATGCCTTCCCGGAAATCCAGTTACAGAGAATATCACTGATAGAGATATTTGTGAAATTACCTCACACTATCATTGGAAGTCTTGGTTGATCCAACCCTTGAATGAACAACCCCTGGTTGCGTCAGCGCTACCTTTGCGCAGTGGCTACGTCAGCCTAGCATCACACTGTCTAGGATCTACATCACTCTTCTTTGCTGATCGATTTTCCTCTGAGGTTTTGACTTCTACTCTCTCAGTCTCACAACCTAGCTTCCAGCTACAGAAATCAAACCCTCCAGCAAATTTCGAACTCCCTCAAGGCTTCTGTGTTGCCTCTGTGTCAGTTTGCGCTACCTCTATGTGGCTATGCTTCAACCTCTCTGGCTCTACGCTTCATCTACTAGATCTCTCTCTCTTCTCTATTGAGCATTCTCTGACCGACAAATATTTCCCTTCAGATACTATCCCTGCCCCTCACTGCAAAAGATCACTATCGAAAATCTCTTTGGCAGCTGCTCTACTTCAGAAATTCAAACTTCTGATCTCCCCTTTGTGTGTTCTCCAAGTGTCCCTCAAGCCTCTTCTTATATCTTTCTGTTGGACAACCAACAGCCCAGGTTAACTTCTAATCAATGGCTTAGATCATTTCAGTTTGATCCTCGTCTTCTTCTAGAAGTTACGCCCACAGTTTAGATTAATATCTATTAATTATTTTAATTTCCTAAGTTTAGCCTTAGGGTCCCATTAAAAATAATTAATTATTTTAATAAAATTGTCTTCAGGTGGAATTTCCCAAAATGATTTTCGGGTATTGGAGAATGCATTTATCTAAGCATCCCTGCCAATTTTGAGACTTAGAGCACATCCGATGCTACCAGAAATCAATAGTTTGTCTACTACTCATACCACAGAATGGATGTTATGTGAACCATACCATGTCTACCATATGAATCATAAAATGGATGTTATACCTTGTATTTTTTTCCATATGAATCATAGAATGGATGGTGTACCTTGCCTTGACTACCATACAAATCACATGATGGACACTATATGAACCATGCCTTATCTGCCATATGAATCATAGATGGATGTTATACCTTGTCTTGTCTACCATATGAATCATATAATGGATGATATACATTTTCTTGTCTTCCATACAAATCACATGATGGATGTTACCTAAAGCATGGAAGGTCTACCATACGAGCCATGGAAGCGGTTATACGACTCTATCATAATATCTCTGCCATGTGAACTAAATGATAGAGCTAAACCATAATATGATGTCTTTGCATTGTCTATCATATGAGCTACATAATTTTTGTAATAAGAGTGAGGCCTTATATATAACATGTTCATGAGTTACCAATAGTGCGAGTCCATGAGAAAAATGGATCCATGTATTGTCTGCCATGTGAGACATCAAAACTGATGATACAAGCTATTTTGTGTGAGCCATACCCATAATAAACCATATCGAAACATTAATCGATCCTCCATAAATATTACCACAGACATGTAAAGAACCGAATTCCTTAATTTGGAGAGAAGTATCGATCTCCTTTTATAGCCTTCTTCAAGAAGGATTGGTCCAATAAAAGTCAAGTTGACTTGTCAAATTTTGGAGGGAAAACATTTTGAATTCAAATTAGCTTGTAAAATATATTTTCTTTGACCATATTAATTAAAGAATTCTTTTGACAAAATTTGAATCTCGCTTGGGGGTATAATGGACTTTCCTTTGGGTCGTAGGGATTATATGAGAATTCATCCCAAAGTTGCCCATATTTTAACACTCCCTCTAAGCTAGGGAGGAATTTCCATTTGCATCAAAAACCTCAGCTCGAATGACATTTTTCAATATAACAAGGTCATTAGAGAAATTTTAAGTTCTAATAATATTGGAGTAAAATAATAAAAATATTAAAAAATAATAACATAATAAAACTACTTTTTCAACTCGTATTTTTAACTTATCTCCCTATGGGTTTACTCAAATTTCGAGCGAGAACACTCATTGGATGCAAAATTTGATTCCTTATCCAAGGAGTACCCATGTTGCATACTTTCGATGGACTCTGCTACACGAAAAATGAGAAATACATGAACAAGGTGATTGCAATCACATTTTTCATGTATTTCTCATTTTTCGTGTAGCAGGGTCCATCGAAAGTATGCAACATGGGTACTCTTTGGATAAGGAATGAAATTTTTGCATCCAACGAGTGTTCCCGCTCGAAATTTGAGTAAATCCATAGGGAGATAAATTAAAAATACGAGTTGAAAAAATAGTTTTTTTCTTTCTTTTTCCCTCTAAAATTTGATGATGTATTCTAATTTTATTTTATTATTTCCACTATTATTTTATAATTTCCTTAGGAGGCCCAATTTAGATCTCAAATTTTTTCTAAACAGTTACATCGTCATTACATCTCTTTCTCATAGAAGAAGAATAATGCATAATCAGATGTAGGGGAGATCAATCCTCCATGCCCTACTAGACTCCAAGTCAAATCATATGACCTCCATCTCAGCTATATCAATAAAATATTCATCATATCTCGTCCTTTGATCATCAGTTGAATAATCTCAATCTAAAGAAGAAGAAGAATAAGAAAAAGAATCATCATAGGGGAGTCCATCTCAACCCATATCATAATCAGGGAGCCCAACTCAAACCACATCATATCAATAATTAATACAGTCCTCTGAAATAGAATCATTTTCATCATCAAATCATATCTCCTCTCAACTCATCTAGCTCATCTCCATTTGTTGAATAATATTTAATATGAAGAATGTACCATCATAAAGGAGCCCAACTCAACTCATGACAACATCAAAGAGCATAGCTCAATCTGGAACAACATCAGGGAGCCCTATTCAACTTGGAAACATGTTGGGGAGTCTAGATCAACCTGTAACATTTGTCATTGGGGAGCCAATGCTACCACCTGGAATCTAATGACAATGAGAAAGGTCCTATTTGACACTCTCACCTCATGTTTGTGACAATGGGGAAGGTCCTATGAGACACTCTCACCCCAAGTCATCTCATATAGGGGAGCATCCGGCTACCGCCCTATATTGAGCAATAGTCGAGATACCACTAACCAAGCAAAGATCACAACCATCCCATTGTGCTATCAATGGGTGAGATACAACTTGTTATATGAGTTAAGGATCATAACCATCCCATTGCCTATTGATCTTTCCAACAATGACCCTGAAGTTTCATGTGGTAGAACACCTGCATCTCTAGCTTGAGAATGATGCCACTTACCATAAGTGATAAGGATTGCACCTAACTCAAGCAGTCAGCACCCATTTTCTAGATGGGTGGGAAAGATTAATGCCAACTGGGATATACTCTATCAAATCTAGAGGTCCCTCAACCCTGGAACTCTATGGCTCAATTCCTCACCCTGGGAGCTCAGACAAGGGGGAAGAGCTAGCTTAGTGTCCTCGATCAACACGGGACCCTTACCCAAGAGGGTCACATCCATCAATCCATGTTACTCTCTGAAGATCAAAAACATATCAGAGTGCGTGTATGAAGTACTGGCTCAAACAACTTACTGAAAAGTTTAATCATACTGCTTCATACATTACCAAGAGCAGTTTTTCTTTGTTTTCCATATTCATCTTTGCTCCCTCTTATGTAGGGAGATAGAAACTACAAGCTTAATCTTGTCTCATATAGAAGCATAATCTGAATCCATGAAGGTGATTTTGTCTCAACTATGACAAAACTCTGTTTGATTCTGAGTGCATACAAAGATCCATCTGGTTGATACATAATCCACCAAATCCAACAACAATAATTCACCAATGCAATCCAGCATGCCATAAAAACACTTCTACACAAGCAGTGGATCCATACTTGTCATCAAAGAACTATTATCTCATAAAATCAATCAACATCAAATATTCATTAATTCATTTTCATCAAATAACTATCCCTCTGAAATAAGAAGCCCCCTCAATCATCATTAATCACGACAATTGCTTGTATCTCATATTACAGTCACGTGTCAACAAAACTATTAGATCACAAAGTTAAACTATATCAGGTTCTCATATATAGATACATCATAGTTGTTTCACTTTCTCATATGAGCATGTCATCAAACAATCATCAAAGGTCAATGTCATATAATTAAAATAGTTGACAAATGTACCTCCATTCAATATCACATCCTAATCATGTTATACAATTATTTCCATCATTAAATTTGTGACAAAATAGTTGTTAAGACCTCATTATTGCCATTCGGGTTCCCATACTCATTACAATAATTTTCAATAGTATGAAGTTATTGTACATCAAAAGAAATATATCTAGTAATGCTTCATTTTTAAGCAAAAATCAAAAAATCCAAATATCAGTGGGATTTAAGCCATAAAATGCATCAGTTTACCAAAGATCAAGTTCACTCACATAACACTCAATAGTACTGTATGATTCAAGATATCTCTCAGGGTGATATTCTTGTCATACCTCAGGACTTAATTTTCCATCCAACATTATAGCTAAACTAAAACAATATACTATACATACCTCATTGCATTCAGATACCTTTATCAAATTGTAGCATTTAGATAACAATAAATCTAAACAAAATCTATGACATAAAGAAATAATATAAGCCTAGAAGGTACTTATCTTTGATGAGAGTTGAAGGAACTAATCAACTCCTTCTTGATCCTCTCTCCCACTTAGCCAAAGGCATTACTGACCATTCATCACATATGAAGTTACCTCCTTATGATCATTACCAATATCCTTTGACAAGTCCAATCAATGTATGCCAAACATGTCCTTCTCCTAGGGTTTACACTGAACCTATCACAAATGTTGGAGCAATTTCTCAAGCATGCCCTTCCTTTCAAGAAAAATTCAGGGGTTTCATCAAGCCCTAATCTCATATATTCATCAAACCCTAATTCTTCTTGCTATAATAAAGGTGCCTATAGTCTCCTTCAAACCCTAGTATTATTTTAGGTCTCTGCCATCTTACTTGCTTCCATCAATGATGTCTTTATAGGGGTGATATTCATGACTTTTCTTCTAGCCCAACTCTAAAACCATATTAATTTTCTCTTAGGGTTATATTGTTCTTTGTTTAGGATAACAGCGTTACATCATTTACACATTGAATTCACCCCACAACATTATAACATCAGTATATTATATGCAATTATGTAGAAAGAACACCAATTTAATGGAACATAAAGGAACAACAAAAGAAAATAAATCACACAGAGACACCAAGATTGGTCAGAGACCAAAGAAAAACTCCACAAGGGGGAAACCCGGAAATCAATTCTTCTTCTTCTATTAGATTTCATCAAATGTTCAACTAAAATACAAAGTACATCATCATGAGACATCATAAACCATATCAAGTCATCAATCCAAAGGGGTTCCCAACTACGTTTGTGAACAATACGAGACACATCAAAGAGGGCTACCAAAATAAGAAAAAACTTCATTGAGAGCACTATCATGTATGTTTAGATCATTGAAAAGTCTTTGCGATTTGCATGAATGTCATGTATGTTTGGATCACTGCAAAGTCTATGTCATTTGCATCACTGTCATCTCTAGATCATAAGAGATATTACTATCATCATGGAGAATAAGTGGAAAAGGCATTGTCTATCATTGTTAATATTTTATCTCTACTATCATTTTCAGATATGATCATGGACTCGTGGATCTCATCATATTCACTATAGAATAATACCATCAAATGCATGCACTGATATAGATCATCATGACCCTGTATCAATGTCATTGAGACATGGTCATTTCCCTTGTTTCACTGATTAGAAAAGTTCAACATACTATTAGGGTTAGATTCCTTTATTGAATGCAGTAACTTAATATACACATAACATTGTCATTTGAAATATATAAATACAGGGATGCCATACATCAACATATAATGGACACTGTAGTTTGACACATACATATGCGTTGGAGCTAAAGACCATACAAATATGTTGGAGCTTGATATATATTCATAAATCACAGATATAACAAATACAAGATATTGTAAGGAGAAGTATGCCATACAAACATTAATGCGAGCCACTGAATGTAACTATGTGAATCATAGTTTTTCTGCTATGTGTACCACAGAATGGATGTTATGTGAACGATACCTTATCTTCCATATGAATCATAGAATGGATGTTATACCTTGTCTTGTCTGCCATACGAATCACATGATGGATGCTATGTGAACCATGCATCTTCTACCATATGATTCATAGAATTGATGTTATACCTTGTCTTGTCTGCCATAGGAATCACATGATGGATGTTATGTGAACCATGCCTTGTCCGCCATATGAATCATAGAATGGATGCTACACCTTGCCTTGTCTACCATACAAATCACATGATGGATGTTGTGTGAACCATGGAAGGTCTGCGATACGAGCCATGGAAGGGACTATACGACTCTGTCATAGGATGTCTGCCATGTGAACTAAATGATAGTTCTAAACAATATAGTATGACGTCTTTGCATTGCCTTCCATACGAGCTACATAATTTCTGTAATAAGAGTGAGGTCGTATGTATAATGAGTTCATGAGTTACCAATAGTGTGATTCCATGAGCAAAACCGAGCCATGTATTGTCTATCATGTGAGGAATAAAAATTGATGATACGAGCTAGTGTGTGTAAAATATATTTTGAATTCAAGTTTGCTTGTAAAATATATTTTCTTTGACCATATTAATTAAATAATTCTTTTGATCAAATTTGAAGCTTGCTTGGGGTATAATGGACTTTCCTTTGGGGTAGTAGGGATTCTATGGGAATTCATCCTGAAGTTTCCCATATTCTATCAATAGAAGGCGGTGGGAGGACAATTCCATAAATCTCCCTATTTATTTATTTCTTTTTTTAATAATTATTAATTGAATTTATAATTTCAAAAAAAATAATTATGTGTTATAATTTTAATTATTATATTTTTTCACTATTTATATATGAAGAAGGTCTGTAGTGTGAAAAATATTTTGAAATTAAAATACGATATGAGTATAAGCTGGACAATCTAAGAGACATCGCTTTTCATCTTCAATCTTCTTAGTGTCACAAAGGTGACAAACCGTTTCATCCCGTGGAGTTTTGGGAATTGGCCAATGTCCAGTTTCATTGTGAAATGAAAATTTGTTCTTATTTTAACAATATTTCTCTTCTTTCGTCTACTAGTCAAGGCAAGGAGATATTTTTTATTTTCGAGATTTGGGTTGTGCACCTCCTTGTAAAGTTTTAACTTCCTTTTTCCCTCTTGTTAGAGCCTAGATTTGCCTCAGGCTGAAAAGACAAGGTTCTAGGTCCACATCAAACCACGCTTAGCCTCATAGCTAGCCCTACGAGGACAGGAGAGGGCTCTCTCCAGGTCAATCTCAGCGAAAGATGATCTATGGGGATTAAGATGACTGAAATATAAACTAATTTTAGGCTAGGTATGAAGTACAAGGATTTGTTTTGATTTTTTTTGGGTTTTGTTGGAAAAAGGGAAAGGCAAACTTTGGGACCGGGGATGAGGCCAGATTTTCACAGAGTTTCGATCGGGGCAAGGTAGGCAGTATTTTTGATGCTTGAAATTAAATGAATGGATAGAAAAGACTGCTGAGGAGCCGAAAAAGGCGTGAAGGTATCAAGAGCCCTCCTCAAACTGAAGAAAACATTGAGAATTAAACAAAACTACAGGCAGAGCACAACAAACTCATGGATTCTGCCTTTGTCATTTAACTTGTTTATTTAGAAGCAAAGAGAAGGGAAATGGCATACATAAAACATCAATTAACTTACAATTACGTGAAGAAACATACCATCAAAACACAGAGCCACAAGGATTCCAACAAGCGCTGCAAAACCCTGGTCTTTCCTTTGCCAAAATTGCAGAAATGAAATGTACAATAGAGTGCCAAGCAATCCCAAGTATCCAACCTTCTACCAAAATCCAACCCCTACACTATGAAATTCATAAAATATATACATTTTCTCATCCTTGTACTAAGGGATTGAGCTCAACCATTTTCTTCAAAATAGAATTAGTTACATTAAACTTGGGCCGAATTTCTGAAAATAGGTGTTGAAGATGACCTCGTATCTCCTAAACCATAGCACATGTTACAAAACTGAAAGAGGTTTTTGTAGATAAGGTCATGTGGGCGAAAACCCTCTCTCAAATTTGGGAAATTCGTTTCCAATTGCTCGCAATCTGTTACACAAAATCATCTCTAAATCAGAAAATCATTAAAAATTTGAATCTGTGAAACTGAGTTGTAAAGATCTAGTTACATTTCCCAATCCGTGACACCTGTGAATAAACTGAAAGAGGTTTTTGTTATATGGCTCGTGCTTAACAACAACCTCCTTTATTTTTGCAAAATTACTTTCCATCTGCTGTAAAATGGCCCTGAACTAAAATGACTAAAACAATAAAAAATATGAAAAATTTGCTTTGTTTTAATATAAGCTCCAAATATCACTGTATATCTCCCACATAGTAGCGCCTGTGCATAAACTAAAGGAGGTTTTTGTTATTTTGTATGTGATGAACAAAAATCTCTTTCACTTTTGAAAAATTCCTCACCATTATTTCAGAAACTGATTTTGTACTAAACTTGTCATTATGTGCAGCAACTAACCTCAAAACATGCATAACCAAGAATCACTCATTCATTTCTTCTAATCTAGGAACCGGTTACGGGAATGTGATATACCGTTGGAAATATTTTTCCGAGCTTCTTCTGATGGACACACTTGTGACATGTTCTGTGCTGAACATCATGTGCAAAACATCTAACAAAACCAGACATAGTAAGAGCTCATGTTGATCCCTGATGACAGGTTGTGAAGACTGGAACTAACATCGGCTCCAACGGGGATGGTAGCCCCTTGGAGGTGCCAAGAACTACAGATCTCTAGAAAGCAGACAATGCCTCTTCCATTGGGCATGAATGGTCAAACAACTGCAAACCCAAAACAACTCATACCAATCCAAAAACATATACATACTTTAACTTGTACATAAACAAATATTGAAAACTGAAATGCTGCCTCAGACAGCTTATTTATGTACAAATCTAACCCAATTTGCTGCAAAATTGATAGATCAAGTAACATTGTAATGCCATATCAACCAATCAAGTAAATGTGACAAGGATGTTGCTTGGAAGTGCTTCAACCAAGACACAAATGTAAATGTTGGCAGCGATACATGCACATAATGAGTCTGGTTATGTAAAAGACAATCTGACTTATCATTCAAACTGAAAAAAAAAATACTCCATATATGCGATAATAGGATCAAAGAAACCAGACTCTGTTCGCTGCCCTAACTCCTCAACACAGACCGCCAACTGCAAACTATCAATGCAAACATCCACGGGCAGCTCTATTGTTTCTTGTTTTGAAGGAAGGAGAGTTTCCAAGAACTTTTTGGGATCTCGGAATTCTGTTGGAAATAATACTGAGAGGGGGGGTGAATCAGTATTATCAAGTTCTTTTAATAAATCTTCCTTATTTATACTTTGAATTATTTTTGCATGTCAGTACCATAAAATAATGAGCATGAACAAAGAAAACAGATAGTCACACCAAAGAACACCAGATGTAAGGTGGAAACCCAATGTGGGTGAAAACCACTTGCTGCAATATGTCTCTATCTTCTTTCAAATTAGAAACTCCTTTTACAATGGTTTTGTACTGGTGCAGTCCTTTACCAGTACGCAGGCTGCAACCTGCAGAGAGCTACAACTCTCTCTCGTTTTCCAGTCTCTCTTGGAAGGGAGCTACAACCCCCTACATCTTTTCTTTCAAGGATCACTTTTCATAAATTTTCAAACTAGATCCATAAACATCAAGAGATCATCAAGTACAAGTAAATCACCTAATCAACTGCAGTAACCAGATCAACAATAACAGTAAACTAAACCCATAACACCTTATCAACAGAGAAAAGTCAGCCAACAAAAGATCTTAAGACAGATACGCAGTTTTTCTCTCTCTGGTCTGCGAGCGTACGCACTTCACCTTCTGCTCACCTGCGTATACCCGCAGAGACCCTTCTGTCGAACCGCGTACTCACGCACTATTTCTTCAATCACGCTGTGTACTGTTACTGTAGGCACGCACCCACAGATACTATCGTGTTGCGTACTGCTACTGCAGCCACGCACACACAGATGCTATCGCGCCACGTATCCACGCACCTGCGGCTTATGAAGCGCCGCATACTTTCCCTGTGCCCACGCACTTGAACCTCTGTCGCGTTGCGTATGCACGCATTGTGCCTTCTTTTGCTCTGCGTACCCACGCACTTCTCCTTCTTCTGCTCTGCGTACCCACGCACTTGCACTGTTAATCACCTGCGTACCTCTAGTTAGGGCCGAATTGGCAGCCCACCAGTGTGCTACAGATTGTCAGATGCCCAGATCTGATCATGCGCTCGAGAGATCACCCTTCATAGATTCGCTTTCAACTTCACTTTTATATAGATCAAGCTTTTAAAACAATAACTCAATATTTCAGATCTTCAGATATTCAATTTTCAAAAGATGCTTAGCCAAGTGATCTCCTTTGCTTTATATAGGCAAGCTCTTCCTAAAATCATGGATCAATACCATAGATAACCAATACAAGGGGCCCAAAAACATGGGGCTCAATAATAATAATAATATAAAAAAATACCACGGGCCAAAACCATAGAATCAAGAACGGCGGGCTAAATACCACGGGCCAAACATAGGAAACCCCACGTGAACGCGCTTCTCTGCCTTGAAGTAAGTGAACTGGGGGTACGCACCTTCTGAACGGGTGACCTGCGTGTGCGGCCGCAGTCCCTTCACGGCATACCTGCGGGTACGCACCTTTTGAACTGTTCTCCTGCGTACTTCTTAATTTCCAACATTTTGAGAGCCTGATCAGGTGTTGCCATCAAGTACAACATCTGTAACATAGAGCCATACCAGAATCATAATGCCAAAAAATTCATATGATTGGATCTGATCATTTAAATACTGAATCTCCTTTTCAAAATTTTCAACAACTAACTCAAAGAAACTGATTTTAGTTTTAGGAGGAAACTTCGAAGATCTCAAACATTGAAGCAGGGCAATGAAAAATACTTCACCAATTTCAAAATCCACTAACTGATCTCTAACGTCTTTTAAAGCTTCACAAAACACAGGTCTGCCACATACCCTACCATTTTATTTTAGTGCATGAACGGATCAGTGAGCGCTGGAATCTCTAGATTGAGTTGGAGTCGCCAGGTGAATGTTTCAGCCTTCATATGTATCTGATTGCTGTCCACCATCAACAATCAGATCTAACTTGATACATGTATTGGGGCAATTTGCAAATTAGATGTTCCGTTTATAAGACTAGACCGGAGATTGACTGAGGCAGTTTTTATCTACTTGCGCTAATGCAAAGAAAAAGTGTTTCGAAGGCTACCTTGCTAACTTCAGGCTCTGTTTTTAGTCTATAAAAAAAAGAACACTAACAAACAAATAAATGTTTCTTCGCTAGTACGGTCACCACTATGTTAGAGCCTAGATTTGCCTCACGCTGAAAAGACAAGGTTCTAGGTCCACATCAAACCACGCTCAGCCTCATAGCTAGCCCTACGAGGACAGGAGAGGGCTCTCTCCGGGTCAATCTCAGCGAAAGATGATCTATGGTGCTTGAGATGATTGAAATATAAACTAATTTTAGGCTAGGTATGAAGTACAAGGATTTGTTTTGAGTTTTTGGGGGTTTTGTTAGAAAAAGGAAAAGGCAAATTTTGGGTCTGGGGATGAGGCCAGATTTTCGCAGATTTCCGGTCGGGGCAAGGTAGGAAGTAGTTTTAATGCTTGAAATTAAATGAATGGATAGAAAATATTGCTGCGGAGCTGAAAAGGGTGTGAAGGTATCAAGAGTCCTCCTCTAACTGAAGAAAACATTGAGAATTAAACAAAACTACAGGCAGAGCACAACAAACTCATGGATTCTACCTTTGTCACTTAACTTGTTTAATTTAGAAGCAAAGAGAAGGGAAATGGCATACATAAAAAATCAATGAACTTACAATTACATGAAGAAACACACCATCAAAACACAAAGCCACAAGGATCCCAACAAGTGCTGCAAAACCCTGGTCTTTCCTTTTCCAAAATTACAGAAATGAAATGTACAATAGAGTGCCAAGCAATTCCAAGTATCCAACCTTCTACCAAAATCCAACCCCTACACTATGAAATTCATAAAATATATACATTTTCTCATCCTTGTACTAAGGGATTGAGCTCAACCGTTTTCTTCAATATAAAATCAGTTACATTAAACTTGGGCCGAATTTCTGAAAATAGGTGTTGAAGATGACCTTGTATCTCCTAAACCATAGCCCCTGTTACAAAACTGAAAGAGGTTTTTGTAGATAAGGTCATGCTGGAGAAAAACCTCTCTCAAATTTGGGAAATTCGTTTCCAATTGCTCACAATCGGTTACACAAAATCATCTCTAAAACAGAAAATCATTAGAAATTTAAATCTGTGAAACTGAGCTGTAAAGATCTAGTCACATTTCCCAATCCGTGACACGTGAATAAAATGAAAGAGGTTTTTGTTATATGGCTTGTTCTTAACAAAAACCTCCTTGGGTTTTGCAAAATCACTTTCCATCTGCTGTAAAATGGCCCCGCACTAAAATGACTAAAACAGTAAAAAATATGAAAATTTTGCTTTGTTTTAATATAAGCTCCAAATATCCTGTACATAAACTAAAGGAGGTTTTTGTTATTTGGTATGTGATGAACAAAAATCTCTTTCCCTTTTGAAAAATTCCTCACCATTATTTCAGAAACTGATTTTGTACTAAACTTGTCATTGTGTGCAGCAACTGACCTCAAAACATGCATAACCAAGAATCACTCATTCATTTCTTCTAATCCAGGAACCGGTTACGGGAGTGTGATATACCATTGGAAAGATTTTTCCGAGCTTCTTCTGATGGACACACTTGTGACATGTTTTGTGCTGAACATCATGTGCAAAAAATCTAACGAAACCAAACATAGTAAGAGCTCATGTTGATCCCTGATGACAGGTTGTGAAGACTGGAACTAACACCTCTAACTCTCTATCAACCCACAATTTCTCCTTAAACCTTGATGTAATAATATTTTTAATATAATCCTTATTTGGGAAAATGATCTCCTCCTTTATCTTGCAATGGTCTAGCCAAGACTAGACATCCTTATGTCATCTCATCCTAAGTCGAAGGTGGTAGTTTGGGCTAAAGTTAGAAGCAATTTTAGGAAAGCTCTAATCCTCCATGTTGTTTAATTTTTTTCTTATACATAAGATACCTAGTAATAGCCATGATTTTAGTGGGTTAAAGGCTTGCTTCAATCAAGAGGATAGGATGGGGGTAATTACTTGAACCTTGAGTTCATAAGTTATAAATTAATTTTGGCTTTGTTCTATATTCCTCCATGACTCTCTTAAAATACGACAACCACAAACCTAACATCCATATAAAATAACAAAAGTGGCAAGAGTCTCAAAGGATTTTTTTTTTAATCCCATATCCAGAAATAGGTTGAATTACAATTATTTCAAGCCCATAATAAGCTTCACATCGTTTGTTCATCCTTTTCTCAATTCTATAGTTATTGTTGAGATTGTGATGGATATCAATTCAAATTATTTGTATGAAGGAAATTCCTCCTAGTTTTTTTTTCATATATAAAAGTATTATATGTAATAGTTTTGGATTTAATTATCATGACTTGTGTTTTCTTTCTATAATTTTATTTCTAGAAAAAAATCAAATTTTTAGGTGCTAGTTTGAAAAAATTTGTAATTTCAATACGACTATAAATATACAAATGTGTTACTTATAACATCATGATTCAATTCAGAGTTTGCTTCCATGATTTCAATTTATAATGATATCAATTGCCAAGGCCAAAATTTTAAGCAAGTTATGATGCTAACCTCAAAGATAAAATAGATATTACTGCTAACACCACTTGTAGTTTTAGGGGTTGATTTAAAGGCTTTTGTTTGTAATGGTATTGGTTGTCAAGATCAAAATTTAAAATAATCCATAATTTTCACCTTGAAAATTAAAAAATAAGAAAAGGTAGTAATGTCGTGAACACCATTTTTTGTTTCGAGGGTTATTTTTAAAGTTTTTATATGTAATTGTACATATGATAATTACAAAATTTTGTAATTTTAACGTTGAAAAAAAATAAAAAGCAATTGATAGCACCATTTTTTAAAATGGAGGTACCAATTGTCCCTAAACACAACCTCCAAACAGACAAGAACTCTGGAGAGTTTTCGTTAAATTGGTAACTATGTTTATTTTGATTTAGTTACGAAGACTGTTAAATGTTATGTTTAAAGGATTATTGTCTTGCATAAGTGGATGAGATTACAAGTGAACTCCACATTAGATTTGCATATTGTTATTATTAGTACACACAAGTTATGTGTGTGTTAGATACATACATACATTATGTGTGTACAATAGCATCGTTACAATATAATTAGCTATTGTAATATTGTTATTAGTGGTTAGTGTATGGTGGTTGTAACAAAAGTAAAATTGTATTTTTATATTTTACTTCATTTTTATTTATTATATTTTATTTTAATATTTATTTATTTTTTAATAATAAAGGAAATAAGATTTTATTTTGAATTTTTGAATTTGATTTGCATTTAGTAGGACTTGTATTTGCCAACCTATATAAATGAATTTTATTTAATTTATTTGATAATATGTTGATGGGCCTCCAAAACAACTAATTGTATGGCTCAGTAATCCACTCTTAAGCACATAAAAACTATGTTTAAACCCACTTTTTACACTTAATTATACATTTTCTTAGCTTAATGGGTTCTTAGAAGAGTTTAATGTCATTTTCATATTTTATGTACCTTAAGTTGTTTATTGTGCAAGATTTGAGGAGATATTGAGCATATTCTAAGAAATCTCGAACTAGAGATATTTTTGGGACTTGTTCCCTATAGCAAGAAGGCCTAAACTTGATTGGCTCAAGGCATTTAATGCCCCTTGTTGTTGTTGTGAGGTGGACTAGGAGCAATATATTATTTTCTAGGAATTTTTGGAAGGAAATGCATCCCTCTTCTCAAGAATATTGCTCCCCACTCTATATATAAATAATAGGATTTAGCAGCCTAGTAAGAGATAGAAAGTAAATGGAAGAATAGAAAGAAATCTCAATTTTTTTTGTAGTCTCAAGTAATTTTTGCAGTCTTGTAATGTAACAATAGTTTCTTCTTTAATGGAAGTAGTGTTTTATTCCATCTCTTAGCTTGGTTCCTCCTTTAAGGACTCTGAGCATCCTTGGGCTAGGTCCACCCCAGGAGCTTCACAGCCCTCCTATCCTTTTCTTAGTGTTATGCTTTGCATTTGTTTATTTTCCAGCATTTCTAAAAGTTATCTCTTCATGGTTCTTATGCATGGTTAAGTAGAAGATTTTATGAAACAATTCTTTCTTATATGTTATTTATGCAATTGTTAGCAATTGTAGCACATATAATGCAATTTCAAATCCTCTTTCATTTTATTTCTCTTTCTATCATAGATTTTGGTGTTCACTATTTTGTTGCCTAACTAGTTTTACAACTATAAGAAACACAAAATGATGGATTTCTTTAGGATAAGCTTGAACCAAGTTTCCTTGAGCTTCGATTAGTTGAATGTTGTCACTTTCTAACATTTCCACATCTTTTCTTCATCTAAGTCTCACATTCTATCTAGTTTTCATGCTCGTTGGACTATCTCCTGTAGCAAAATAGAGACTCCTATAGCAGCATGTAACCAACTCTCTTTTCTCACTCAACTTCGCAACAAACGCATGGTTTTACCTCTTTGTGTTAATTTGGAAACTCAGTGACAAATTCCAACCATGGGATTAGATTCCTCTTTTCGAGAGCGCAAATTTTGACTACTAAAGCACTTAATTTGGACAAGGGAAAGTGTACTTGTGAAGAAAAGCCTACATATGCACATTTGGATAGGTCGACCCTAACAGGAAATTGGTGACCCTTGGAAGCCTATTAATACAAGTGACCTCAAGCTCATTTGGACATCACCAAGCATCATCTTCTTCTTTTCTTCGTTTATTAGTCTGCATAGGTCTGAGGTTGGGTCATGGAAAGTGGTTCGTACAGGTCCGAAAATACAGTGTCTGAAGCTTGCACGTGTTCTCTGGTATTCCCAATGTTCAAGCCCAACATGATGGAGTATATCCAAGTTGTGCCAATGGAAAGAAGACAAGGGGACCATTCCCCTCTAGCAAGAACAAGACAAATGACATCCTCCACCTCATTCATTTTGACATATGTGGCCTGATGCCCATACATTATATTTGTGGTCATCTCTACTACATCACCTTCATTGTTGACTTCTTAAGAAGGCATGGATATATTATTTGAAGCACAAGGATGAAGCCTTCGAAATGTTCAAAGAGTTCAACTCTTTGTTCGAAAATAAAACAGGGAAGAAAATTAAGATCTTCAGGGATGACAATGGTGGAGAGTACATTTCAAAGGAGTTCATTGATTTTTGCAAGAAGGAAAGTATCAAGAAAGATACTATTGTGCCCTATTCTCCCAAACAAAATGGACTAGCTGAAAGAAAGAACAGGTCTATTGTAGAATTCACTTTTTCCATGCTCCATGATCAAAAGTTGTCGAATTTCCTTTGGGGAGAAGTAACGAATGTTATCGTATATGTTCAAAATAGGGTGCCTCATCAAGCATTGGACAACAAGACCCCCGAAGAACTATTCACAGGTGTCAAGCTTGATGTTGGAAATCTCTATATCTTTGGTTGCCCCGTATATTTTCATTTGTCGAAGCACAAAAGAAACAAGTTGGAAGCCACGCTAAGAAAATGTATGTTGGTTGGGTATTATGAGAATTCTAAAGCATTTATAATATATATTTCTGGTGAAAGGAAGGTGTAGATTAGTGGGGATGTAACATTCAATGGAGATATTTCCCTTGGGAAAGAAATGGACCTTCCTCTGCCTCCTCTTGAGAAGTGGAATGCAGATATGGATATTTTATATCGTCCTTTTGTGCCTAAATCCAAGACAAACATTGTTGACGATCCCATGGAACCCATGGATCCTTTAGATCCTCCTTCATGTGATCCTCCTACCAGGAATAGATCACTTTAGCTTTGTGACACATTACAGGATGATGAGAGATGCATTCCCATTCAAAGATCATTTAGAGAAAGCAAGAAGCCATGTAGGTACCAGGGATATGTTGTAACCATGAGCACTATGATTCAATTTGAACCTCACACCTTTGAAGAAGCACTGAAAGAAGATGTTTGGAAGGATTCTATGGCCGAAGAATATGAATCAATAATGAAGAATGGCATATGGGATGTTGTACCGAGACTGAAGGAAAAATCTGTGGTGACTTCGAAGTGGATATTCAAGATCAAACATGGAGTTGATGGTAGCATTGAGAAATATAAAGCAAGGTTTGTGGCTTGAGGATTCTCCCAAAAAGAGGGAGAAGATTATGATGATATATTTGCACCTGTAGCTTGATATACAACCATTCGTTCAATATTTTCTCTTGTCGTGGTTCAAGGATGGACCCTTCATCAAATGGATGTGAAGAAAACATTCCTCCATGGCATGTTATAGGAAGAAGTTTACGTTAAGAAACCACAAGGATTTGAAGTAGAGGATCACAAGACACATGTTTTCAGGTTGAAGAAAGAATTGTATGGTTTGAAGCAAGCCCCCAGAGCATGGTACACCCGCATAGAAGCAATGTTGATCCCAACCTTGACTTCAAGGTAGTACAAGGTCTGTCGTTGATTTTGGTTTTATATGTTGACGATCTATTATTGATAGGTAGCTAGCCCCTAATGGTTGATGTAAGAGGGATTTATCCTTTGAATTCGAGATGAAGGACCTTGGACCCATGCACTACTTTCTAGGCCTTGAGGTGTGGCAAATGTTGAGAAATCAATTCTAGTAGTAATCAAGGTTTGATTTCTTCTTCTTCGTAATTAATTTTGAATTATGTTGCCTTCTTTTACTTCTTTATTATGTTATGTTTCATCAAGCAATTGTCAATTTATGTGTATATGAAGATCACAAGAACAAGAGACACAACATGTGGGGAGACAAATAGGGAAAAGCCCTTATAAGGGGAAAACCCAATCAAAACCCTTCCTTCAGTAGATTCAAAGATAATATGAGATAGTCCAAGACTTTTTGACCTAGAGACAAACTTCCTCCAATCACCAAGTCGAGCCTTCCTTCTTCTCCAATTGTTAGTCTTCCACCAGCAGCTTCGACCTAGAGTTTCGACCTTGCAGCAGTAGAATTTTTTCCTCCCCAACAATAAAAATTCAACCCAGCAATAGAACTTCGACCTAGAGTAGAATTTAGAATTTCGACCCCAGCAATTGCCTAGTGACTTCGCACATGTGAGAGAAAAATAGCCCAAAACTTTGATTTTGTCTTCTCTTGCAATCTTCTTCCTTCTCTTAGCAACTTCGCACTTGTTTTTCCTCTCTTTCTTGTGTATCGAACTTGTTGAGTGAGTGATTCAAATGGATCAAACTGCCTCTCTATATATATCCTTTTCTATGGGTTGACTTTCCCTAATGTAGGCCGACTTCATGATGTTAGGGACGACTTGGTGTGGAGGTGTCAAATGACCTATTTCACTCAAAAATAATTCTTTTTACATGATACAAAAGTCCAAGAAGGGTCTAATAAAATTGACAATGACAATTGACTCAATATAAAACCTAGAAGCCTACAATGGAGGCTTTTACCTAAAAATTATGATCCAAGCATGAAACCCATGCTTTAATAAGTCATAATAAAATTTATTTTACAAATAAATTACATTATACAATTACGAAGACTAAACTTAGTTACATTCTTCAATAGTAAAGGCCTGGTGAGATTTTCCTTTCATAAGGAAAATATGTTTTGAAGTTGTTGGGGAGGTTTGGAATGACAAAATGCAACTCGTTGCCCACATCGATGGAAATGAATTTCAAGAATTATGTGGAGAAGCTAAAGGACATGATTTGGCGAATACATCCAAGTATAGAAAGTCGATTGGGGCTATGTTGTTCTTAGTGAACACTCGTCCAGACATATGTTATGCAATGAACATGTTGAGTCAATTCATGATCAAGCCTCTCCATGCACATTGGATCACTTCCAAACACATTTTGAGATATTTCTATGGGACGATCACCCTTGGTCTGAGATATTTTGTTGGAGATGTTCAACATCATGGATATACCGATGTTGACTAGGCAGGAAATGTTTTCGACAAGAAGAGTATGCCTAGATGTTGTTTTAGCCTTGGATCTGCCATGATATCTCGGATGAGCATGAAGCAGAAGTCTGTAGCATTGAGTACCGTTAAGGCAGACTATGTTGTCGCTAGCATGGCTAGCTGTGAAGCAGTTTGGTTAAGGAAGCTCTTTGCAGAGTTATTCGAGTAGGTCCTAGATATTACAATGATATATTTTGACAACAAGAGTGGGATCCATCTGGCAGAGAATCATTTATTTCATCACAAGTCCAAGAACATAGAGATTTGATATCATTTCATTCGATAAATGGTGCAGAGAGGAGCCATTAGACTTCATCATATATCGATAGATGAGAAGATTGCAGATATTCTCACCAAGGCTTTGCTGAAAGGGAAGTTCTTGGTCTTGAGAGAGAAGCTTAGACTACTGGATGTGACCCGCCTAATAAGGGGCATCAATGATCAAGAACATTGAGATGTCTCTTCCTACCTGTTTGAGCTCCGAGGGTGAGAAATTGAGATGGAGGTCTCCTAGGGTTGAGGGATCTCTGGATAATAGGTTTGTAGATGTTGCTCCCTTATCTATTACCCATAGGGATGGAGATGTTGCTCCCCTATCTTTGTCTTTGCAGAGTATACCCCAATTGGCATCATACCTACAATTTGGGCTTGTTGGAATTATCACCCCCCGTTTTGCCAACGAGTTGAGAGTGTACTTGGGGGTGTACAACCGAAGCTAATCATGATGCAAGTGTTCTACCACATGACTCTTGAGGGTAATTGTTGGGAAGATCAGTGGGGAATAGGATGGGTTGATATGTGCTCCCCTATATCACTTATTTATCAATATGGGGTTGAAGATGTTTAGCTCTCCCATGAGATTTAGGGTTGAGATGTGCTCCCCGGTGTAGATTCAGGTGTTGAGGTGCTCCATGATATTGTTTCAGACTGAGTTGTGATCTTCGATGTTATATAGGATGGTAGCTACCGCTCCCCTATGATTATTCTTCTTTAGATTCGAGAATGTTTCAACAAATAGAGTTGAGTAGATATGGGACATGATATGATGATAGGATACATATGATTATTACATGATGTAGTTGGAATTTTTCCCTAGCTGAAAGGGAGTGTTAATTTGGTAGCCCAGTGACAAATTCCAACCATGGTACTAGATTCCTCTTTTCGATAAGACCAATTTTGACTATTTAAGTGCTCAATTTTGACAAGGGAAAGTGTACTTATGAAGAAAATTCCACATATGCACGTTTGGATAGGTTGGCCCTAATTGGTCACGCTTGGAAGCCTATAAATACAAGTGACCTCAAGCTTATTTGCACATCACCAAGCATCATCTTCTTCTCTTCTTCATTGATTGGTTCACACATGCCTGAGGCTGGGTCAAGGAAAGTGGTTTGTACAGGTCCAAAAATATAGGGTTTGAAGCTCGCACATGTTCTATGGTTTTTATGTCACAACCGTAGGCACGTTCAAGGAAATTTTCGATTGTAACCGTAGGTTTGCAAGCTCAAGGGTGTGGTTGGAAGCTCTTAGCCGTACACATCCTTCTTCCTCCATGTGGTGGGGCTCTAGAGCTAAAATTTGACATTTGACCGCAGTTGACCACATACATGAAAAGTTGTCTCTGATATATATCTATTTTGGGAACCTATTTCTGAATATTGTTGGGATAATTATGTTGGATGATTTTGTATTGGGCTCATTGTACTCTTTGCCAAAAAAATTATGGCAATCGAATAGAAGAATATTTTTTTAAAAGGTTTTCCCCCTTGTGGGGTTTTTCCCTGGTCTTTGAGAAAATCTGGTGTCTCTTGTTGATGTGTTGATTGTCTTCTTTGTCATTGCATTTATTCTTCTCTCTTCAATTACTGTTGATGATTGGAAATATTAATTGTTATTGAAAATATTTTTAATTTAAGAATTGAATTGGGCTATAGTAATTGAAACAACATAGAGTAGTGTGAAATTTACCACTTTGATGATTAACAATACCTCCGGTACATTCATAATGAAACTTGGAAGTATAGAGACCTCATATATGCCCTTGTATGAATACTACTTGTCCCTGCAAGTTAGGGTTTTGATTTGCAATATTTTACTCAGTAAGTGTGTTTTTCCACTTATTGCAGATAGCATAGAACTGTGTGTAATTCAACGAGTGTGCTTTCTTTCATCGCAAATAGCATAGATGTGTGTGAAATTCAACAAGTGTGCTTCCTTTCATTGCAAATAGCTTAGATATATGTGTCATTTCCTTTTAAGCAAGTCATTTCCTGCAAATATATTTTTCATGTAGCATAGCTTAGTAAGCTTGGTCCCTGTGTATCTAACCTTCATTCCAATTCTTCGCACTTACATAAATATCAACAAGAGAATGAGATAGTGAATATTGTACATATAGTTCCAACCCCTCTTAGGTTTGTACGAACCCAAAGTTGATAATTAAAGTTGAGACCCTTGGTAGTTGCAGCGTTGTTGTTGCATACTGAGGGCCATCACTTTTTGGCACCATTTCCAAAGAGGTGTCAAAATATGTATTTCCTTTCTCCTTAGTTGATTTACTCTTTCTTACATTTTTTCTTCTGCAAAAAGAAAAAAACAAAACAAAACACATCGGTGTCTATTCATAAAATACAATTTTTTTTCAAATTTTCTTTCTTTTGTGCCTCTAAAATTAGAGACGAGACAGGAAATTTTCTAACAAAAACCCCCACTTCCACTAGCAGCCATCCCTTTTTAGCTCACTGTGAGCCTTCCTCCTTATCCACAGGGACCTTTGAGGCCCTTTTTGGTGAGCAAGAAAGAATATTTGAGAAGCTTGCAAAAGGAGAAAACCCTTCACACCCCACCAATACTATGGTTGGAGATAAACAATCCGAAGTGTTTACATTTCCGATTAGAGAAATGGATGGAGAAGAAAGAGTGAAAAAAATTGACATATGTGCTCCAACACTTCTATGGTTTCATCACATAAGATACTAACACTTTCATGTTGGAGTTTGTTGTTGTATGCAAGACTTATGATTACACCACTAATGAGCAAAAGCTCAAGTTGTTTCCTTCCACCCTAAAGAATGCAACCCTATGATGGTTCATGCCTTAAAGGAAATAGCATTGCCACCTTGAATCAAATGAAACAAGATTTCAACAAAACATATCAAGATTACTATAGAGCAAGGGATACTAGAGATGAAATATTTAGAATGATTCAAGGAGAAAATGAGTCTCTAGAAGACTATGAGGAGAGATTCCAACTAAGTTATAGAAGGGAACATAATTTCACTCTAGACCCAAACTCCTTAAAATTAGTACTATTGAGGGGAGTCAGAGAAGATCTAATGGAAACCCTCAACTTGTTGGCTAATGGAGATATCTACGAACTCACTTATAATGATATTAAAAAGGTATTCAAAAACCATTTGTGATTCCTCCTCCTTACTTACTAAAAATACAATAGGAGGGATGCTAGAAGACATGAAAATTGATGTATTGCATACATTTGCTATGTATATGGATATTTTTCATATCAAAAGAAAATAAGAGGAAGCAGAAAAGGCATTGGCCATATTTTGCCCCCAATGCACTAAAATATACCCTAGAAATGGATGTCCTTTGAATCTCAAAGAAGTCTACTCTATATGCGAATAAAATCATTCCACTGATGAGTGTCCATCTTTGCAAAGTTTGAAGGTTGTGTACCAATGAGTAGAAGGGAGCATGGAGTAGTTGTTCTTTTCCAACTAGAAAAGAGCACAAGCTCCAAGTTAATTCCAACAAGGTATGAACTTCCCTTCTTATTTCAATACTAATCATAATACTCACTATTAGCCTTGGTGCCCTTTTAATCCTTCACCCATGACTATTCCCACTCCTTGGAGATATCCTCCTCAATTTTTTGTTCCTCCCTTCCAACCATATTCCAATCAACCTCCTCAATGGGGTAATCCATCATGAGGATGGAGGCCTCAAGTGTCCCAACCACCTACTATGATGCCTCCCCATCACTAACAACAAGTATCACAAAATGTTCCTCCAAAAACAACCCCAAATGCCTACTCAACCAAATCCCAATCTCAATAATAAGCAAGCTCAACTAGTCTACAATGGAGAGACTGCTTACCAAACTTATGTTGTAGAAATCTAGGAAATCAACCTTAGGTCAGGAAAGGTTCTCCTATATTTCCATCCACCTTCTCCAAAGGAAGATCCTGAGAAGGAGGATATTGTTCCTCAAGTCACTCATAAGGAACCCCCTATCCTGAAAGGTTGATAAACCAAAAATCTCACACCCAAGAAGAAGAAGAACTTTGGGGAGAATTGAAGAATCTGTGTCAAAATTTGTCTCCTCCAAGCCATCAAATATGTTCCCATCTATAACAATTTCATTAAGGAAGAATGCGTTAGAAGGATAGGAAATAAAATAATGGATTCCCCTACTATCAATTTCATCAAGAAACTAGCCGATCTAATGCTTGGAAGAGTAATCATCCCCAAGTATCTAGATATTGGAAGCCCAGTAGTATATGTGCACATAAATGACATTATAGTTCCAAACACTCTCATTGAACTGGGAGTTGCAATCAATGTCATGACCAAGGAAACCATGTTTAAACTTAACCTCCAAGAGTCACTGAGAAAGACCATTATTGTGATGCAACTTGTTGAAAAATCCACAGTAGTGCAAGAAGGAATAATCAAAGATGTAACGGTCTTTATAGAATCCTGGGATTATCCCACATGCTTCCTTGTCCTCCAACCCAAAACCAAGTTTAGTGGTTATCCACTAATGTTAGAAGATCATGATTAGCTATTGTATGCATATATCAGTTGTAGGGTTGGAAACATGACAATCGCCAATGGGAAATCCTAAAAATAGCTTGCATTATATCCCCCAACTCAACATCTTCTTCAGGATGACTTTCCTACATGGGTAGAAGAAGAAGAAGAAGAGGATTCTTGCATCTCATCATCCTACCATGTGTGTATAATAGAAACCATCCTTAGCAGCATGCAGGCTTATGAAGATTGTTTAATTGATAATTTTCTGCAAAAACAATATCTTGTCACTATGAATATTGATGGGATAAAAGAAGGTTCATCCCTAGGGCATCCTAGTTGTTCCCAAAATAGCCTATGTGTTGGGTTGTGTTATATTCTTTCCACGTAGTTAACAGGGGGTTTGAGGGGCACCCATAACTCCACTTTATGGGGTCCGAGGCAGCGCCACGGAAAATTTTGGTTTTGGACCCTATGTTAGGTTGGGCGGACCCACCTATGGTTTTGTGCATGATTTTCGCACATGTTTTTTGGACGCGATGGTTTTCGGTCCATGGTCTTGGATGCTTCGGCATGTATAAATATGTATTGTAACATTGAAAGGAACATAATGAAAAAAATCAAGCTGGTAGTCCCGGTTTTGGGATCCAAGGGAAAATCTCTGTGTATATGTGTTTTATGTGTTCTGCTCTCGCATTATTTATTTTCTATGTTTTAGAATTCGTATGCAGGTAATTTCTGTACGGGGTTAAAACCTACATTTGGTATCAGAGCAGATTTGGCTTCAAGGGGACACCTTTGTTACTGAGGGGTTGCGCTCGGGCCTGCGGTAGAACATGTTCAGTGGGAGATCTGCGAGATCGATTCTGGTGGTGAAAGAAGAGGGCGAGTAGTGGAAAGATAGAGATCGAGAAATTTAATAGTCAGAGTTTTGAGTTGTGGAAACTCAAGATGGAGGATCTGTTGGTGGATAAAGATCAGTGGAACGCGGTAGATTCGGGTACTAAATCAACAGGAGTGTCCGATGAAGAATGGAAGAAGTTGGATCGTAAGGCAAAGAGCACAATATGATTGTGTGTCTCGGATTCAATATTGCTGAATGTATCAGGGGAAGCTACGGCGAAGGCTTTGTGGGACAAGTTAGGGACTTTGTACCAATCTAAGTCTCTGGTGAATAAACTGTTCCTGCGGAAAAAGTTGTATAACCTGAGGATGAAAGATGGAGACTCGGTGACAGAGCTTCTGAACGCATTTAATACTGTGGTAAGTCAGTTAGAATCTGTTGATACTAAAATTTCAGATGAAGATTAGTGCATCAGTTTGTTGTGTTCTCTACTGGATTCGTGGGATAGTTTTACTGGATTCGTGGGATAGTCTGGTTATTGCAATAGGTAGCAATGCAACTGCCTTGCAGTTTGATGAAATAGTCTCATCCTTGCTGACGAAGGAGATGAGACGGAAAAATATGGAGAGCCAGAATGGTGATGCCTTGTCTGTACGAGGACAGTCCCAGAATAGAAACAAAAATAAGTCATCGAGTGGGAGATCTAAATCTAGAGGGAGATCTAAATCTCCAAGAAAACCTGTAAAGGTGGTGTGCTAGAAATGCGGAAAGGAAGGCCACTACAAAAGGGATTGTAAATCTAAAGCTTCTGATAAAGGAAAGGGATTTGATGATGCTCCTTCTGCAAAGGTGAAAACCACCTCAGATGAAGGTGGGGATGTGTACTTGGCTTCTTCAAGTACACATGTAGATCATGAGGCATGGTTGATTGACTCAGGTGCATCCTTTCACTTCACTCCCCATAGAGAGTGGTTCTGTGAGTATGAGAAATATGATGGTGGTCATGTCTTCTTGGGGGATGATAGGAAGGCTAGAATCGTTGGTCGCGGAAAAGTAAAGTTGAAGTTGCAAGGTGGAAGGGTTAGAACGCTTCCAGGTGTTCTACATATTCCTGCATTAGTTAGAAATCTGATTTCTGTTAGCAAGCCGGATGATGTAGGTGTATAAACAGTGTTCGAGAAGGATACTTGCAAGATGGTTCGGGGAGCACTGGTATTGATGCGGGGAGTTCGGATTGGAACTCTGTACAAGCTGCAAAGTAGCATTGTTATTGATGGGTGCAATAGTTTTTTGGTTCCTGAAAGTGGAGCAGAAAATCTAGTGGTCTCTGGAGAGAAGACCATGTTGTGGCATCAAAGGCTTGGACATATTGGAGAAAAGAGCCTTCGGATACTTCATGGTAAAGGTATGGTAGAAAGTATGAGTAATAGCTCTCTGGATTTCGATTTCTGTGAAAATTGTGTATATGGGAAGCAAAATCGGGTGAGTTTCCCCTCTTGTAGTAAGAGGGCAAAACAGATATTAGAGCTTGTGCACAATGATGTGTTTGGACCTATGAAGGTTCCATCACTGGGTAAGTTTGTGTACTATGTATCATTTATAGATGACTTCTCAAGGAATACATGGATATATTGTTGGAAATAATACTGAGAGGGGGGATGAATCAGTATTATCTAATCAATAAAACATTTTCATTTCCATACTTAGATACATATACGCTACTTTAGTTAAGTGAACCCGCGTGTATACGCAACTGTGTCTAATGAAACTAACGTATATCCAGAATACTTATGATTCAGTTAATCCATTAAATGTTGATCTTTAGTTAGTGCATCAGAACTTTATTAACCACATGAACAACAAGCAAGTGCAATAAAATAGATCATCACACACAAGAAGCACACATGAACATCATGATATAAGGTGGAAACCCAATGTGGGTTAAAACCACCTACTGCAAGTCGTATCTATCGTCTTTTAATAAGAAACTTCATTTTACAATATTTCTGTATTGGTGCAGTCTTATACCAGTACACAGGCTTCTACCTGCAGAAGGCTACAACCTTCTCTCGTTCTCCATACTCTCCTGGATGGGAGCTACAACCCCATTAGCTCTTGTACTAGTTGATCCATTTACTAGTACGTAGGTGCCTGCCTATTGAATGCTCCAATTTTCACTTGTTCTCTAGCTGCTATTGGAAGGGAGCTACCACCCCCTTTGCTCTTGTACTAGCTGATGTACTAGTACGTAGGCGCCGACCTACAATCTCCTTTCATCCTCCAGGGACCACATTTCATACATTTTCAGACTGGATACTCCTGAAGCACAACATTATAATATAAAGGCCATGGTTCATCAAATTTTCATACTGGACCCATAAATATCATTGAAGCACAAAACAGTCAATACTAGCATCATCAATTTCTGAATCACTGAAACACTAAAACTCTGTCAACACAGTCACCAGAACACAGAGCAGAACACTGAACTCTGCAACAATATTCAGAACCAACTGTATCATCAAAATCATGCATCAGAGTGCATACACTACTTGGAAGTGCTCAACCAGCGTGTATACTTAACTTCACCAAGGTGAACCAACGTATATGTAATCAATTACTTACTTATAACTTGATCCACTTCCTGACTTCATACATATCCAGATTATTACATATACAAGGATAATATGTGTGTTAGCACCCAGATCTAGTCCATCAGATCACATAAATATGAGTCATTATGATCCTGATCCAATATTAGTTCTCATCCATCAATGCTGAAGCTAAACACAATCAAACAAGATATGCAGAATACTGACACCATTAAACTATCATCAGAACTCATCAACAACCAGAACCACCTGTAACTTCAAGCATCAGAGCTCAAATGGTATACGCTACTACAATGAACCAAACCCGCGTACATACACGCTTACACCAAATCCAACCCGCGTACACATCTATAAATATTCAATAATGACTTGCAGCGATTTCAGACTTAGGTTATACCCAGTTCAGATCATTACACGCGTCAGTATACGATCTAGAATAAACATAATCAACCATATAGAGATAGTTCATTTCAAACCGTTTGATCCCAATCTATCCTTAGATCTTGTTCTCCATCATCTGGTGAGATCCCTCCTTATCTCAGATCAAGCAATGCATCATAAACCCATAACCTGCATACTGGATCTCATCCTTCATCAGATATTCAAGACTTTTTCGATGCCCTTGCCTAATGATCTTCTTCTCTTTTTATAGACTTAGGCCTTGCTCAATACCATGGTCCAAAACCATAACAAAGCAATACCATGGACCCAATACTTGGGATCAACACATCTGACGAGATACTATGGTCCAAAACCATAGGTTCAAATACCAAAGACTAACTACCACGGACCAAAAGTAAGTTCTCCAACATATACGCGCTTTTCCTTGCATGAAAGTGCGTGTATACACATATGCGCCTTTGTAACGTCTAACCCGCGTGTATACGCGGCTCGGTCACGATGAACCTGCGTATATGTATTTTCTCTTCATTCTTGTAGTCTAATCATTAAATCCTTGTTGCTGACATGCTGCACTATGATCTGTCATCTGTGTGATTTGCCATCAAGGACAACACTTGTCTCATAATTCCAACAATCTCCTCCTTTGGACTTGATGGCAAAGCTAACTTGTCACACTTAGAACTATCATCTGATTCCTTTGAGATGTCCTGCATCCCATGCATTCAGACACATCTGATATCTCTTCTGAAGATTCATCTAGTTATAACTAAGTGAGATGTTCTTCTATGAGTGGGTTGCCATCAAGTACAGCACATGCATCTTAATGCCAACAATCTCCCCCTTTGGACTTGATGGTAACAACACCAAGTCACTCTCCCCCTTTGACATCAAGGGCAAAGGGCGGACCAAGATATTCACTTTCTTTGATAAACATCCCGCTGACCATACTCCCCCTGAGTACCTACTGAAATTTCTGAATGAGCTCCCCCTTTGTATATGCCAAGGTGTACTAATCTGTCCATGCTCCCTTTGAGTACATGCTGAAGTCTCTGCTCTGCTGAAGTGTGTTGTTCATGCTCCCCCTGACTGTAAGCAAGGTCTGCAAAAAGATGTTCTACAAGAAGAATATGACTCTATACATCATAAGTGACCTTCCTAGCACCAAAGACTCATACATACATCCATCTCCCAACCAAGTGGGGATATACCAAAGGTTTACACATGATAATAAGAGTATAACATCATTCATCCTAGGCATAGTGGGGAAACCAACATAGGCCGTTACATGACCTTGATACATGACTAAAATATTTCATCATCCTTCTTATGCATAGAGGGGTTACAAATTACATCATGTGACCAGAAGAGATTTCATCAAATGACTACAATAGATAGAGACACACTATTACATCATGAGTCTTGATATGACCTTTGCATGAGACCAAACATCTAGATAGGACCATGATAGTCATCATACACAATGTATGATCTGCTCTATAAGCATCTGTCAACAACATCTAGACCATCAATCATGTTCTCCCTTTGTGCCTGTTCCATCTGTGCCAGATGGTTTCTGTCAGGCCCATATCAGACTCTTCTCATTCTGAGTTTGGCCCACTGATTTCCTTCAAATTAACATATACGCATCTGTATCCACAGAAACAAGCATATATACGTGGATACTCCTTATTAAACTCGCGTACAACCATTTCCAGATCAGCAACCTGTAAATGTCCTATGACAAGATATGTCTGCATATAGATATCAACTCATCATCATAAAATCATTCACATTGTAAAACACCATAGCCATCTTATCAACACGATCATCCATGTATCATTACTTGGGAATATCTGCATCAATCAACATATGTAAGTATCAACCTGTCAACATATAGGTAAGAACTCATCATCATGTCTCCAACAATGCAACTTTGAGTAATCATTCATGTATCTAGCACTATGTATCTTGAGCTCAAGATCTTTTGTCAAGGCTTCTTTATATCATCAACTTCAACAATCCTCATCCACATGAGCACCAAGAACTATAGGAATCCTGCATCATAATTGTATTATATGATCTTTATGCATATGACGACAACAACATATGAGTGAATCATCATCAAGTAATGAAGTTGTGTATTCAAGCTTTGTACTTCTCCTTATCCTTATGAAGATCACCATGTAAGCATCATATATGCACCATCTAAGAATCAATCCACAAATATGATCTGAACATCAACTATGTAACCCCAAGAATCATATGAGATTTTATCATGGACAACTCATAACCACATCATAGCAAGATATATCATTTAGCCATATAAGCATCATCACCAAGGACTATTAACCATAATGCCAACAATGCATTATTAAAGGCATATGCTCCCCCTCAACCTGTGCCATCTGTTTACTGTTAGATATGATCATGCATATATCAGCAATAAGCATCAAGTTAGGATCAAAACACTTCTAAACATCTTACAAGTATCAAGACATTTCCACACATCCTCAGCAGACTGTAACTATTAACCAATAGAGCAAATAATGGACTGAATCATATCAGACCCTTTTTCTGAGCCTGTCCCCACTGCTTTTCCTCAGACTGACATATACGCGACTTTGCAGTGTCTAACTCACATATATACGCGACTTCCCTTTATGAAACTTGCGTATGATATTTAGGACATTGAAGTTTTACACTTTCAGCTCCCCCTGAGTCTGTGTTGTGCTGTGTCTGTGCGGTGCCACATCTTTCTGACTGAACTTCCTTCTTTTTCCATGTCTTCAAGCGTGATGATGTTTTCTCCTTTTGGTATGGTGCCCGTAGTTTGTTCCTGCATTCCTTTGCTATATGTCCAAGCTTTTTACAAGCATAACATCTTACCCGTTTCATATTCCTTTTGTAGAAATCAGCAGCTTTGTGACCAAACATATTGCAAGAAAAACAATATCCTTGAAAGTACCTGGAATGTGATGATCTTGAACCATTCTTCTTCTACATCTAGCTACAACATGTCCAAGATTATGACATACATAACATTCAATATTATGCATTGGAGGAGTAAAATATTTCCTTTGAAGAATTTCTTTCCTTGGCTGTTGATGGGGTTTTCTTCTCATCTCTTCGTTGTGCATTTCAGATTTCTCATTAGAGTTTCTTGCCTCTCCTTGTGAGCTAGATTCACTTTCAGTGGATTCATAAAAACCAAGACCAGTTTTCATAGTAGGAGACCTTTGACTACTAATAATATCATCCAAGATCTTAGTACTATCGTGAAATCGTAAGAGCTTATCCTTTTCTTCTAATTTATCATTTTGAATATTTACCTCAATCTGAAGATGTTCTTCCTTTTCATGATAGTGCTTCTTCATGTCTTCTTCAGCTTTCCTTCCTTCTTCCAACTGATGCCTCAATTCAAGAACTTCGTTTTCTTGTTTTTGGAGTAGATCTTTATTCTGCTTCTTTGATTCTTCAATATCTTCCTTTAGTGAGTGGATCATAGCTTCAAGCCTTTCATAATAACTGGATCTATCTCTGAGTTTCTTGATGATTGAGCTCCTTTCATTGACTTCATGTCTTAGTGATGTCACTTCATCCTGCAACTTTTGACATTGGTCTTCCTTGTTCTTGAATAACTTTCTTACCTTGTTTCCTTCCTCTAGTTGAGCTTTTAGTTTGGTAGCTTCTTCTTTGAAAGCACATTCCTTTGTGTTCAATAGATCTTGATGATCGCTAATTTTGTCTGTAAGTATTTTAAATTCTTCCTCTATTTGATATCTTTCTTGCTCACCCATAAGTGCAAATTCAGTTGTTTCGCTATCACATTCATCATCTTTAAGAGGATAAATAGATGTATCACCAGAGGATAACAAATTCATACCTGATAGATCTTGTTCATCTTCATTCTAAAGTGATTCTGAATCTGATGTGCTCCTTCCACATATTCCCCAATCAATACAACCACTGTCATAGATCTTCTGAGATGTCTTCTTCTTCTTAGGTGCTTTATTCTTAAGCTTCTTTCCCATAGTTCCATGGATCTCCTTCAAGCGATCAAGCTTCTACCAAAGGACCTGCTCTGATACCAATTGTTGGAAATAACATTGAGAAGGGGGGGGGGGGGTGAATCAGTATTATCTAATCAATAAAAATTTTTCATTTCCATACTTAGATATATATACGCTACTTCAGTTAAGTGAACCCGTGTGTATACGCAACTATGTCTAATGCAACTAGCGTATATCCAGAATACTTATGATTCAGTTAATCCATTAAATGTTGATCTTTAGTTAGTGCATCAGAACTTCATTAACCACATGAACAGTAAGCAAGTGCAGTAAAACAGATCATCACACACAAGAAGCACACATGAACACCATGATATAAGGTGGAAACCCAATGTGGGTGAAAACCACCTGCTGCAAGTCGTCTCTATCGTCTTTTAATAAGAAACTTCATTTTACAATATTTCTGTACTGGTGCAGTCTTATACCAGTACACATGCTTCTACCTGCAGAAGGCTACAACCTTCTCTCGTTCTCTAGACTCTCCTGGATGGGAGCTACAACCCCCTTAGCTCTTGTACTAGCTGATGTACTAGTATGTAGGCACCGACCTACAATCTCCTTTCATCCTCCAGGGACCACATTTCATACATTTTCAGACTGGATACTCCTAAAGCACAACACTATAATCTGAAGGCCACGTTTCATCAAATTTTCATACTGGACCCATAAATATCATTGAAGCACAAAACAATCAATACTAGCATCATCAATTTCTGAATCACTGAAACACTAAAACCTTGTCAACAACACAGTCACCAAAACACAGAGCAGAACACTAAACTCTGCAACAATATTCAGAACCAACTGTATCATCAAAATCATGCATCAGAGTGCATACACTATTTGGAAGTGCTGAACCAGCGTGTATACACAACTTCACCAAGGTGAACCAGCGTATATGTCATCAATTACTTACTTATAACTTGATCCACTTCCTGACTTCAGACATATCCATATTATTACATATACAAGGATAATATGTGTGTTAGCACCCAGATCTAGTCCATCAGATCACATAAATATGAGTCATTATGATCCTGATCCACTATTAGTTCTCATCCATCAATGTTGAAGCTAAACATAATCAAACAGGATATGCATAATACTGACACCATTAAACTATCATCAGAACTCATCAACAACTAGAACCACCTATAAATTCAAACATCATAGCTCAAATGGTATATGCTACTACAATGAACCAAACCCGCATACATATGCGCTTACACCAAATCCAACCCGCGTACATATCTATAAATATTCAATCATGACTTGCAGCGATTTCAAACTTAAGTTATACCCAGTTCAGATCATTACATGTGTCAGTATACAGATCTAGAATAAACATAATGAACCATATAGAGATAGTTCATTTCAAGCCACTTGATCCCGATCTATCCTTAGATCTTGTTCTCCATCAACTGGTGAGATCCCTCCTTAGCTCAGATCAAGCAATACATCATAAACCCATAACCTGCATACTGGATCTCATCCTTCATCAGATATTCAAGACTTTTTCGATGCCCTTGCCTAATGATCTTCTTCTCCTTTTATAGTCTTAGGCCTTGCTCAATACCATGGTCCAAAACCATAACAAACCAATACCATGGACCCAATACTTGGGATCAACACATCTGACGAGATACTATGGTCCAAAACCATAGGTTCAAATACCAAGGACTAACTACCACAGAGCAAAATTAAATTCTCCAACATATACGCGCTTTTCCTTGCATGAAAGTGCGTGTATACACATACGCGCCTTTGTAACGTCTAACCCGCGTGTATATGTGGCTCGGTCACGATGAACCTGCGTATATATATTTTCTCTTCATTCTTGTAGTCTGATCATTAAATCCTTGCTGCTGACCTGCTGCACTATGATCTGTCATCTGTGTGATTTGCCATCAAGGACAACACTTGTCTCATAATGTATATTTCCTTAAGAAGAAATCTGAAGTCTTTGACAAGTTTAAAGAATTTAAGGCTCTGGTGGAAAACCAGACAGAGAAGAAGTAAAGGTACTGATGATAGATAACGGTGGAGAGTTTTGCAGTAAGGAATTTGAAGAATACTGTAAGAAGTGTGGTATAGCATGGCAGAAGACTACTCCATATACATCTCAGCAAAATGGAGTTGCAGAAAGAATGAATAAGACATTGATGGAAAGGACAAGAAGCATGCTCAATGGTGCCGGGTTACGACAGGAATTCTGGGTAGAGGCGTCGGATACTGCATGTTACCTGGTTAACAAGTCACCTTCATCAGCGTTGGAGGATAAAACTCCACAAGAGGTATGGACTGGTAAGAAACCCTCTCTTTCACATTTGAGGGTATTTGGATGTGATGCCTATGTACATGTTTCAAAGGAGAAACGAACCAAGTTGGATAGTAAATATGAAAGGTGCATCTTTATTGGGTATAAGGATGGTTTAAAGGGTTATAAGCTTTGGAATCAAGTAACAAGGAAGGTTGTGTACAGCCGAGATGTGGTGTTCAGAGAGGTGAAAGATGTTATTAAATATGGAGTCCAACCAAAGGAACCTGAGAAGATAGAGTTTGAGCTAAAGGAGGAAGAATCAGACTCTATAGCAGAGGAGGAATCAGAAGATGAAGAGCCACAAACTCCAGCTGTGAGAAGATCAATTCGAGAAAGAAGGCAGCTAGAAAGGTATATTCCATCTGCTTTCTGTTCAAATTTTGCTTTGTCTGTTACTAATGATGATCCCAGAACTGTGAAGGAAGCAGTGGATTCAGAGGATGGAAAACTCTGGAAAGAGGCCATGGTTGATGAAATGGCATCTTTGCACAAAAATGAGGCTTGGGATCTGGTGGATTTGCCGGCTGGAAGGAAACCCATTGGCAACAAATGGGTGTTCAAAAAGAAGACAAATGCAGAAGGAAAAGTGTAGAAATACAAAGCTCGGTTGGTAGCAAAAAGTTATTCCCAGGTGCCGGGAATTGATTTTGGTGATATTTTTTCTCCTGTTGCCAAGGTAACTTCTATTAGATTACTTTTATCTGTTGCTGATGCTTTTGATTTTGAGGTATAACAGATGGATGTGAAGACAACATTTCTTCACGGGGATCTGGAAGAGGAAATCTACATGAAGCAATATGAAGGCTCTGCAGCAAAGGGTAAGAACGAACTGGTATGCAAGTTAAAGAAGTCTTTGTATGGGTTAAAACAGTGACCAAGGATGTGGTATCAGAAATTTGATACATTTATACGGGGACTTGGCTTCACCAGAAGCAAAGCAGATCATTGTGTGTATTTTAATTAAATCGTTTGGTGACCGTGTTATTTATCTAGTCTTGTATGTGGATGATATGTTGCTGGTTGGAAATGACAAAGAAATTATCTAGGATTTGAAGACCCAATTGTCCTCCAAATTCGACATGAAAGATCTTGGTGCTGCAAACTATATTTTGGGCATGGAAATTAAAAGAGATCGAGCAAAGAGGAAGCTCTGTTTAAACCAGAGGAAGTATGTCGAGACAATGTTGCAGAGGTTTAATATGCAGGATAATAAACCGGTGAAGGTTCCTATTCCTGTAGGTGTGAGGTTATCTGCTGAACAATGTCCCAAGACACAAGAAGAGGAAGAGGACATGTCCCGTGTTCCATATGCAAGTGCAGTTGGTAGCCTGATGTATGCAATGGTCTATACTAGACCAGACATTGCACATGCAGTGGGAGTATTGAGCAGGTTTATGTCAAAACCAGGAAAGGAGCATTGGACAGCAGTGAAGCGGGTTTTCAGGTATTTGCATGGCACTAGTGATTATGGTCTGTGCTACCAAGGAAGATCAGGACTGGATAGAGTGTTGGATATTCTTGGCTTTGTTGATGTAGAATGGGATGGAGATCTGGATCAGAGAAGATCTACAAGTGGGTATGTGTTTAAACGATTTGGAGGTGCAGTCAGTTGGATGAGTAAGAAACAATCTATAGTGGCACTATCAACTACAGAGGCAGAATACATGGCAGCCACTCATGCAAGCAAGGAAGCAGTTTGGTTGCAGAGATTGTGTTCAAGTATGGGGTTAGTACAAGAAGCTATAAGGATATACTGTGACAGCCAAAGTGCAATTTTCTTGGCAAAGAAACCCGCATATCATTCAAAGACAAAGCACATTGATGTTCAGTATCACTTTGTGAGGGATATGATAGAAGACAAAAAGGTTTTGCTGGTAAAGGTGGACACTTTGAAGAATACTGCAGATGCATTGACAAAATCTGTGAGCTCTGAGAAGTTCTCTTGGTGTAGAGGGACAATGGGCATTTCAGGGCTGGAAAAATAATTAAGCTCTCTTGTGGCCCCCTGTGGAAAGAAAACAACAAGTGGGAGAATGTTGGGTTGTGTTATATTCTTTCCACGTAGTTAACACGAGGTTTGAGGGGCACCCATAACCCCACTTTATGGTTTTGGACCCTATGTTAGGTTGGGCAGACCCACCTATGGTTTTGTGCATGATTTTCGCACATGTTTTTTGGACGCGATGGTTTTCGGTCCATGGTATTGGATCCTTCGGCATGTATAAATATGTATTGTAACATTGAAAGGAACATAATGAAAAAAACTAAGCTGGTAGTCCCAGTTTTGGGATCCCGAGGAAAATCTTTGTGTATATGTGTTTTATGTGTTCTGCTCTCGCATTATTTATTTTCTGTGTTTTAGAATTTGTATGCAGGTAATTTCTGTATGGGGTTAAAACCTACATTATGGTCAGAATTATTGAGTATTGGTTCTGATCAAAACAACATATATATGGTAGAAATTAGCCCCTCTAAAATGTTGAAAATTAGCTCCTCACTTTCATTTGATCAGGAGGATCAATTGCTCATTGTCTTGAGGCAACACATTGATGCATTTGCTTGGGATTACAAAGGGATGAAAGCAGTATATCCTTCTTTGTGGATTAACTACATATACATAAATAAATATCAAAAACATGTTTTTCGAGCATCAAAGGTGAATGAATCTTGCCTTTAAAGATATTGTGAAAGAAGAATTGTAGAAATTATTAGATGCAGAGTTCATTTATCCAATCCCAGATAGTGAATAGGTGTCTCCATTGGTTATTGTTCCCAAGAAAAATGGAAAGTGGAGAATCTGTGTTGATTATAAGGAACTCATTAAATCCACAAGGAAATTTCATTTCCCCTTGCCCTTCATTGGCCAAGTCCTTGATGTGCTTTCTAGGGAAATTTATTTTCCTTCTTGGATTGGTTTAGCGGGTAGAATCTTATCTAAATAAATCCTAAAGACTAGGATAAGAACACCTTCACCTTTCCTTGGGGGAATTTTGCTTACAAGGTCCTCCCACTTGGCTTATGTAATGCCCTTGCCACTTTTAAGAGGGTTGTGCTTAGCATTTTCTTTGGTCTTTTACATGATTTGGTAGATATGTACATGGATGACTTCACACCCTATGGGAATGATTTCCAAGAAGGTCTATTTAACCTAAGAATGGTATTGTGAAGTTGTGTGGAGATGAACCACTCCTTGAGCCTTAAAAAATGCTTATTCTTAATGAATGAGGGAATTGTTCTAGGACATTTCCTCTCCTCAAAAGAAATTCAAGTGGACCCTAGTAAGATAGCCATCATTAAACACCTTCCTTTTTCTCAAAATCAAAGAGATGTTAGAAGCTTCTTAGGCCTTGTAGGATACTATTGGAGATTTATAAAAGATTTCAGTAAAATTGCCTCTCCTTTATTTTCCTTGCTGACCAAAGATGTTGAGTTTTGTTGGACAAATCCATGCCAAGAAGCATTTGAGAGTATAAAAAGAAATATCTTATGATAACAAATGTCCTCAGAGGTCCTAATTGGACCTTTCCCTTTCACATTCACACAGATGCATCAAATGGGGCATTTGGGGAAACTCTATGTCAACTTAAAGGTAAACTCCCTTATGTGATGTATGTCATCACCAAAATTTGTCCAATGATGAGTTAATGTATACTATAACTAAAAAAGAGTTCCTCATTTTTTTTGCATTTTTAAAATAATTTTAGACATTATATCACTAGTTACCAAGCCTTCGTGCATATTGACCATGTAACAATTAAGTATTTAGTGAACAAATTAGATGTAAATGAATGATTATTTCTTTTGCAAATTTTTAACTTGACCATTGTTGACAAACTAGGAAAGAGAATGTTGTTGCAGATTTCTTGTCAAGACTAACCTTTTCTGCAGATGTGGGACCGAATCATATTTTAAGATGTGTGAGGTAGTATAAAGTCTATGATATCCTCTTAGCTTTTCATGATGACCCATGTGGGGCCCATTTTTCTACAAAGAGGATAGCCTACAAAATCGTGCAAGTAGGATACTTTTGGCTAAATCTTCATAAGGATTCCCAAAAATGCAGTGCACAATGTGATGAAATTCCCCTTTAACCGCAAGTGTCTTTTAAGGCATTTAAGAGATGGGGCATGGAATTCATTGGTCCTATTGATCCGCCATCCAGATAGAAGAAGTACATAATTGTATGCATTGATTACCTGGCCAAATGGGCTAAAGTGAAGATAGAAAAGGAAACAAAAGGAAAGAAAATGGTTGAATTCTTAAGGGAAAATGCATTTTACAAGTTTGGTTTTCCAAGAGAATTAGTGACAAATCAAGGGCTTCCAGTTGGCCTCCAATCTAATGGAAGGAATAATGAAGCAAGCCCATATTCTCCATTGAAATTCCACTCCATACTACCCCCAAGAAAATAGATAGGTAGAGGTCACTAACAAGGCATTCGAGAACACTCTTACTTAAGTGATAGTGGTAATAAGAAGGAATAGGTAAAAATTCTTTTTTAGGCATCTTGGTCCTACAACACTACTTGGAAAACCACCACTGACTTCACCGCCTATGAGTTAGTCTATGGAAAGAAGGCTTTACTTTAAATTGAATTTGAGTACAACACATTGAGGATGGCAACACAACTTGACATTGATTTGAACAAAGCACAAGTTAATATGATACCACAATTAAATGCATTGGATGAGTATAGAATGCAAGCCTTCTTACACACTGAAGTAGTCCAGTTGCAGAGAAAATTCTAGCATGATAGATACATAAAGACTAGGGCCTTCCAAGAGGTTGATTGGGCTCTCTTCTATGACTCTAGGTTCAAGGACTTCAAGGGAAAGCTCATGACAATATGGTTAGGACCTTACCTGGTGGAGAAATGTTATGATAATGGTTTTGTCAAGATCTTAACTATATATGAGGGAAAAATACCGCTTAGGGAATGAATACCAGTTAAACAATTACAAGAATCCCCTTTCTAGGGTTGAGTTTACACATTCAATAAGCAAGGAACTAAATGTGATTGAGGGAATAAAATCTCCTAGTGTGTTTAGCCCCTGATCAATAATCAAAGAAAAAGAGAAAAAAAATAAAAAAATGCTTCAAGTGAAAACCAACTTTGAGGCACTTGAGATAGACTCATTGGCTTAAAATCTCTATGATTAAGTTAGTAAGTTTGAATAAAAAATAATAAAGAATAATGAACCGGGTAAAAACCTAGACCAAGGACCCTCACTGGATGAGAACTTCCATGAAGAAGCAAGTCCAAAAAAAGGGGGAAAAAAAGACAAAGAATTGAAACAACAAGAGCATTTTGGTCTCTCACATTGGTTTCTATGCATGTACAACAAGGATACAATATATCAGGTCAAAAAGACTAGTCTGCACCACAATCCAAGTCATAACCAATCATGCTAAAAAAGACCTAAATGACATCCCTACACTATATTCCATTTACTTTCATCAACCACGGCATCATCCATCACATATCATCTCATTTCCATATGTTTAATACAACTTTCCTGAATTGCTACAAGAAAGACCAATTTATAGAAAAAAGCTACGAATCCAAAAAAAAATTGAGCATCTGGGCTAAGAAAGATCACCAAGGGAACCCTAATAGTTGGTCTTTCTATCATCAAGCATCACAACTTTGTTTATCCTCTGGTGTTTTCCTCCTTTCACCATGTAGTCTTGATTTGGGGTAGCATCGGATGTGCTCTAGCCATGAAAATTGGTGGAGAGGCTAAAGCACATGAGATCTCTAAGTCCCAGAAATGGTTTGGGCAGATTCTAACCAATTTGGGAGATAATAAAATAATTAATATTTTTAATGGAGTTCCTAAGTCTAAACTTAGGAAAAATAAAATATTAATGGGTATTAATATAAAACTGTGTTAGAAGGTTCCAAAAGTCATGGATCAAGCCAAATATAATCTTAGCCATTGATTATAGATTTAATCTCGGTCGTTGAAGGACCAACAGGAAAAGTATAAGAAGAGGCTTGAGGGTCAGTTGGAGAACACACCAGAGTGATCAGTCATTCATTTTGCTAGAGCGAGGTTGCTAAGCAAAAGTGAACCAGTAATCAGCAACGAGGGGCAGTGAGTATTGGGTAAAGAGGTAGAGATAGTGCCAAGAGACTAGCATAGAAGCAGGAAGTAGTAAGCAGAAGCCAGCGCAGGCCACGCAGAGCCCAGCAGAGACAGTGCAGAGCCCAAAGGGATTGCGTCATCCACGCAGAAGGTAGAGGGAGTGATGCAGAGGGTCCCAGAGGTTGCGCAGTGCCTCAGAGGGTTGACACAAGGGGTCCTGAGGTTGACGCAGTGCAACAGGAGGCTGGCGCAGAGGTCAGAAGGGCTAGCATTGAGCTTCAAAATCGCTGGAGAGGGTTTCATGGGACAGCTTTTCTGAATCCCTATTTCCAAATAGAGAGGTATTGTTTCCATTTATTTTTCTCTATCGAGTGAGCCAATTTGGCACCCAGTTGTACTCAAGGAAATAATGCATAATAATAAGCACCGGTTTTCCCACATTGGGTTTTTCCAAGGACATTTGTCCAAAAATAATGGTGTCACTTGTGTGTTTGTTTTCTTTCAGCGGATGATCTATAGATTTTGAGACTGTATTGTGTTTATTTCATTATTTATATGTTTTAAATAACTTGTTCAAATTTAACAAGTAGAAAAAATAAACCAAAAGAAGACAGATTAAATTTCTAGCGGATAGACTTAAAAATTTCAACATGGTATTAGAGCGTGGTTGCATATCACAGGAGAGCTGAAGGCATCAGCTGAGCAGAGCATTTGCAACAGATTCAGTGGTCCCGAGTGACAGAGTTGATCCTTGCAGAAAGCAATAGAGGAAGGGTTGATGCAGAGGGACTACGTCATCAGTCCGGGCCAGAGAGAGGCCAACACAGAGGCTGAGGAGGGTAGAAATAGACTCACGCAGATCCACGTAGAAGCCAGGAGAGCTGATGCAGTTGGATGAGGGAGTTGTTTTGTCGGTGTCGGGATTACGCAGAGCCTAGAGGCTCAGTCCTTCAGTTGCTAGGGCGAAGGAATCTATGGGCAATTTGTGGTAGCAAAGCTGGTGGGATATTGTGGTCAAAACAATACTTAACAGGGAAAGACCAAGGTAGATGGAGTTACTGCCAAGGTGGATTTCTAGCCAAGGAATTCAGATCAGTGTTGCAGTTGCACAAACAATTGGAGAGGGGCAACTTAACGTTTGGAAGAAGGATTTCTAAGTGGGAAATCGGGACTCAGTGGGAATTTAGACTTCCAGACGGGAAGTAGAGAGACTCAACAGGATTCAAACCGAGAACTTCTAGACGAGAAGTAGAGAGACTTGGAGGAGTCAACAGAATAGAGAAGAGAGATGGTCGTGAATGGGCTGAGGGATCAGGATAGGTTGGACGGAGTGTCCAACTTTGTGGTGTGGAAGGTCAAGATCCTTTCCATTCTAGACACACATCACATCAAGGCCTTCACCTTAAGAGTAGTGGCAATCCTAGTTGACCCAACTGAGAATGAGAAGTACAAGGAGGCAATGGCCAGGGCGAAGTGCATCATCCTTGACGGGGTCAAGGATCATGTGGTCCAACATATTGCCGAGAAGAATACTAAAAATGAGATGTGGGAGGCCCTGAAGAAATTGTACAAGCATACTTTCGTGCAGAGGAAGATGTTACCTGAGAATCCGTTGCGGTCATACCAGATGCAGAAGGGGGAGCATATAGATCACTTCCTTGGTTGGTTGAAGGAGATCCAGGACTAGCTAACTTCCATAGGGGCCATGCCGGATGAGGAGATGTTGGTGAGGACCGCACTTAACGTAGTCTCCGAGGAGTGGGAGACATTTGTCCAGAGTATACTGGGCAGGGTGGATCTTCCAGATTGGGACGAATTGTGGGCGGCTCTTCGCCAAAATGAGATTGGGTAGTTGAGCAAGACGGGGAGTAGTGAGAAAGGAGTTATGATCAAGAAGGAAGAGGAAGAGGATGCGGCTCTAGCATCTGCGGGAAAGCAGGAGAAGAGGAAGAAGAAGGACCTTTCCAAGGTCAAGTGTTTCCATTGTGGGGAACTGGGTCACTATGCGAACTAGTGTCTGAGGAAGAAGAGTAAGGGAGAGGCTTCGGACTCTAAGGCAGCGCCAGCGAAGGCGGAGAAGGAGTTCAAGGAGGATGACAATTGTGCCATGAGTGCTCATGTACCTCTAGAGAAGAGGTGGGGAGAAATCGAGCTGTAGTCGGAAAGATTACAGGCAATGAGGGGCACGATCCCCGAGGTACCCAACCTTTTGGATTATACCTTGCTACGGGAGCCTTGAAGAGAGATTAGAAGGACTGGTGGATGTGGGTAGAAACTAATGCGGATGAAGCGACAAAGAGTGCTATAGTGTAGGAGTCCCTAGGCAGTGTGAGGTTAGCAGGTTGCAATAGTGCGAGAGGCACGGGAGTGTTGCAACGGTGCAGGATGGCACATAGAGGGTTGCAGCGGTGCGAGATGCAAGGAGTTGTTGCAGCATCGTAGAGGTCATTAGAGGGAGCACTTGTTAGCGGCAGAGAGAGCTTTAGCATCGGGAGTGTTTCTAGCCTGACAGGGATGCCACAAGTTGGGTGGATCAGTTACTTAATTCTCAGTAACTGAGTTGCAGTGCAGTAGCGGTTAGCAGTAACACGATGCAGCATGATGAGAAGGGGTTGCAGTGTAGATGCAGTGCTGGGAGGATGGACCAGCAGCAGCACGGATGCAGAGAGAGTTTCCATACGGATGCAACAATGGCAGTACAGGATGCAACAATGCAAAGGATGTTTGGTGGGGAGGCCTAGTATCAGCACAGGTATCGGTGCCAGATAATCAGTGTGATGCTCAGTGAGGAGTATTACTAGAGCACAGTCCTTGCTAAGAGAGAGTGTTGATTTGGAGTAGCATCGGATGTGCCCTAGCCATGAAAATTTGTGGAGAGGCTAAAGCACATAAGATATCCAAGACCCAGAAATGGTTTGGGAAGATTCTACCTGTTTGGGAGATATTAAAATAATTAATATTTTTAATGGAGTTCCTAAGTCTAAACTTAGGAAAAATAAAATATTAATGGGTATTAATATAAAACTGGGTTAGAAGGTTCCAAAACTCATGGATCAATCCAAATATAATCTTAGCCATTGATTAGAGATTTAATCTCGGTCGTTGAAGGACCAACATGAAAAGTATAAGAAGAGGCTTGAGGGTCAGTTGGTGAACACACCAGAGTGATCAATGATTCATTTTGCTAGAGCAAGGTTGCTAATCAAAAGCGAGTCAGTGATTAGCAGCGAGGGGCAGTGAGTACTGGGAAGAGAGGCAGAGAAGTGCCAAGAGACTAGCACAAAAGTAGGAAGCAGTAAGCAATAGCCAGAGTAGGCCGCGCAAAGCCTAGCAGATATAGTGCAGAGCGCAGAGGGACTACGTCATCCATGTAGAAGGCCGAGGGAGTGACACAGAGGGTCCTGGGGCTGACGCAGTGCAGCAGGAGGCTGACACAGAGGTCAAAAGGCGCTGAGCTTCAGAGTCGCTAGAGAGGGTTTCGTGGGACAGGTTTTCTGAATACCTATTTCCGAATAGAGAGGTATTGCTACCAGTTATTTTTCTCTATTGGGTGAGCCATTTTGGCACCCAGTTGTACTCAAGGAAATACTACATAATAATAATCCCTCATAATAGCTGCATCGGTTTTCCCACATTGGGTTTTTCTGGGGAAATTTGTCCAAAACTAACGGTATCACTTGTGCGTTTATTTTCTTTTAACTGATGATCTGTAAATGTTGAGACTGTATTTTGTTTATTTCGTTGTTTATATTTTTTAAATAACTTGTTCAAATTTAACAAGTAGAAAAAATAAACCAGAAGAATACAAATTAAATTTCTAACGGATAGACTTAGAAATTTCAACGTGTAGTAGCTCACTTCTTTCATTTTTCCATCACAATCAAACTAAAGCTCCTCTCCATTGCCATTGCCTCCATTTCCATGAAGTATAAAGCCATCATGCCACTTCATAAACTATTTTATTGAGCATCATGGGCCTTTGTGGCTGCCATGGGATACTACACAATCTTGTAGTAGGCTACAGAAACCATGCAATCCTAGTTTGCAAATCAACATAAAACCCCTCTAAGAATACTTTACCATCCAACAATTTAGTAGCTTCAAGAACTCAATTTGAATTTGGTGAAAGAATCCTGAGAAGCTACAAGATCCCTTGTAGGGTAATAAAAGATCAATTGTCCATTGCATTCAACACTTGAACATATCTACAACCCTGATAGCAAACAACTTCTAGCACCCAAGAAGGTAACTATAAGGCATGAGACCTTTAAAACTATCTCATTGAATTCGTTTGAGCATTGGAGAAACTTTATTTTGTCAAAATAGTGGATCAAATAAGTTGTCCTAACTAATAGCAACCTTGGCCAAATTAGTAGTCAACACTTACCTTTATACAAAATCTCTTCCCACATGTGGGGAGTGAGTAAGTAAAACAATGATCTTTTAAAAGGGTAGTCATTGTCTTTCATGATGGGCGGTTGAGGTGGAGCATACAAACAAGTATTGTGTAGTTAATTGAGTAAGTAGGTGGGTCAACTCAGGCCTAAGCCCCCATCTCCACCACCTGAATGCTCATTCACATATCCACTAAAGTCATGAAAAAACTCAAGAAAACCATTTGGTTTCCCAGCGATGCTTTGTGTGCAAGAAGTCATATGAGCCATAAAAATGTGCCAAGTGATACAGGAAGCTATATGTTGCAGAAGTTACAAGTTGCAAAAAGTAATACAGTTTGCTACAGAGGTACATTCTTGTTGTTAAAATCACTCACAAAGTCCCCTACATGTGCTACAGAGGTTGGTGCCCTGAAAACGACCTTTGAGATTCTTGCCATAACATTGTTTGAGTTGGTATAAGTTTGTTCTTTTAAATTAAAAGCATCGGTCCAATTTTGAGAATCTTCTTGTATCTAAACTATGAAGTAGAATAAGGCAAGGTTCACTAATTTTTTTTCCATAAATTGATGCTTGGTCCAATAGAAAAAATAAGATAAAATTGTGCTACTCCTACCCATTCAAAAAATAGAGCACCCTGCTACAATAAGAAACTTTGCCTCCTGCAGGAACACAAACACAACATTTTTTTCTTCTACCTACAGAAAGAACTGATAAGCCTAACCAGTTTTTTGGGAGAGGGGGCCTCTAAAATTGAATTCCAAAACTATTTGGAAGAGCTTTATAAGATAAAGGTTGGATGATTTCAATACGAGGGAATGTATTAATACTAGTAGAATCCACCAATACCATGAGGTTGTCGCCATACTGGAGAACTTCCAGTAGTTGGGATTCTTTGAGAAATTTATAGGATTGATGATGAGGTAGCCATGGAATTTGCAATGGACCTACAAAATCCTGAAGGAAAAGAACTTTTCACTACAGTCAAAAGGTTGGTGATTTATATTAATAAGGATTGCATTAGTAGAATTACAACTCTCCCTAAGGGGCTGCATTGGAACAAAGAGGAAAGGTAGGAATCCATCACTGCTAAGAGGGGGTATTTTGCCAAATGAGAAGCCTAATGAAGACAAGAATGAGATAAGGAGAGAAATTTTGTCTCGCCCTTGGGATGAAGTGACTTGCCACATTCTTAAGTATATTTCCTATGAAGTCATATTGAGCATAATTTATGCCTATCAGTTTAGATTTTTGTACGAATTGAGATTTTAGACCCAACTTCATTCGAGCTACTAAGCATTCTATTTTTCTTCTTGTAATCCCAAAAGAAATGAGTGCCAGGGTAAAAGAGGGAAAACACAACTACCTAGCCCATGATGGTCTAAACAAGTTAATTGTCACCCATGATGGTCTAATCAAGTTAATTGTCACATATGCACTAGAGGACTTGCAACATCCTATTCCTTGAGTTGATTTTGTATACATGGACAGGTGGAATTCTTAGAGGCCTAGGCAGAGCTCAGTAAATCAAAGAATGGCACCGCCAATAAAAAAAATGGAAGGAAGTACCCAACCCTTCAAAGCATAAGAGGACAGACACCCTAGAAGAATAAAAAAAAGTTATTTCAACTACCTTTGCATGCCTAAGCACCCCTACCAATCCCAAGGTAAGTAGGCCTACCTAGCAAATTGTTTATACAAGAAGAAAAAATAAAAAAAATAATAGGTTATGTGGGAAACCTAAACCACCCTCTGCTACTTCCATCACAATTTAAGAAGCACCTAGTCCTAAAGGTAAGGAGTTATAGGACTAAGAAGCACAAGGATTATCATATCCATTGTTGGACACCTAATCCTAAAGGGTTAGTGTGGAAGCCGAAAAGACTAAGCAGTCCAAGAGACCTTGGGATCTGAAACCCAAGAGTCATATGTTGTACTATAAATGTATATCTCATGGTAATAAAAAATGTACTGAATGTTTTATCTTTCCTATTGTCTTTACTATCCATGTGTGTTTAACATGGTATCAGAGCCGCTTGTTTTTCTGTGGCCTGTTATGTGCATGTCAGTCCTGCACCTCTGTCCATAAGCGTTTCCAGGTAATTTAGTGTTGTCCTGTCTATTGGCTCGCCCTATCTGTCAGTTTGAATAATTAAATTCCGTCTCTGCATCAGAAAGGCCTGTCGACCTCTGCGCATTCCATTTTTACTACACCTCATTATTAACATTACTGTGCGCTGTTCTGACATGACTGAAACGCTGTTTTGACATTAATGAAACCTGTGCTGCTCTCTTCATTCCATTGAAACGCTTCTGCCATTATTCCTTTTGCTCCAGTCTATTGTAATGCATCGCTGAATGAGGAGGCAGCGGATGGATAAACCCGCTGATCGTCTGCCATTATTTCTGGCTTCGCTGGAATTGGACTCCGCTTTAGCCTCGTGAAAGAAGCGGTTTCGCTGTGTATTCTGGCAGAATTATTACTGCTAAACTTAGTAGAAGAATCAAGGGGAACTCGGCATTCCGGCAAAATCGCAGGAAAATTAATGGAGGATTTCGTCGCCAGAAACAAAGCGCTTCGATTATTGGCGGCTGCGCCGTGATTTGGCGATTCAGGGGACGGTTTTCGAGCTAAATACGGTCTAGGTTCCATCTCTTGTTCCGCATTTTGTTCTTTCCCCATTTGAAGAGCTTGGAAGCTTGTGGTTTGCTTCGGATTTGCGGGTCGAATTCGCCTATGGAATGTGCTCCGAGCGATTTTATTTTCGCGGCGCAAACGTGAGGAATCGAAGACGTCGGAAGGAAAATCTCAGCGAAAATTCAGCGATTGTATCAGAGAAGGCGAATTATGCATGGTATACATTGTGCATCCACCTGCATACCATATATATCACTGTTTGGTAATATGATGTGTTTTTACATTGCTTGTGAATCTGTTGTGGTATATGCCTCCACAAACTGTGATTTGAATCAATATTCAAAACCACGCCCATTGTAATACCGCTCTCTGTCTAGTCAAAATGCTGCTCCCTCTGCACACTATCTTCTCCCTCCATACACAGTCGACCTCCATATCTTACCTAAATTGATGATGAATATCCCGTCAGAACGCCTCTTGTACACATAACGCTCCATTTGAAAATCACAGCTTAGCTTCGTCGACCTCTCTATAGAAGAACAAATCAACCATGATGTCCCATTTATGACCAGGAAGGATGGTTCCTCGCATCTGCAAAACCACTCTTGCAAGCATCCAAAACAGGCATCCAATGCTATGTCTTCCCTTGTTGTTGGCAGTGAGGATCAACAAACGAGGTTCGTTAAATGAAATCTGCATCTGATTTGTAAACATTCCAGGAGTGTGCTTGCGGGCTATTGCATATGCTCCAGTGTATTGTGATCCAGCGTATCTCCTCGCTTCTACCCTCTATCGATATTTCATTAAGAGAAAACGCAGCGGAGGAAAATAGCGACAGCTGCATCAAGCATCACAAACCAGCATTGTTTTGAACATATAGCAAGCCCTGTCAAAATTTTGATTGAGAAACGAGATTCTCCCTTTACAAAAACCGCATTACTACCTGCCCCTGGAGTTGGAAAACTTAGCTTCTTTTCAGTGAGTTTGGGTTCGACTGTTGAAATTCCCGACAAATTGATGAAATTTGGGGCTATTTTATAAGTTATAGTGCGACCTCAAATTTTAGATGTGTGGCAGGTAAATCATTAATCGTTTTACAGGCGGGCATGACGTCCGGGCAGGCCTGAAGAAAAAGGAGGTAGCCTTCTGGGGTCTCGTTTCAAGAAATCTGGAAAGGTTTTCCTGCTGGTGTTGCTAAAGACGTGCAGGATGTGATTAATCCGAGGTGGTCATTTGGCCTTTTGAAAATGTGATCCTGAGGCTGGTTTTCTTCTCCCAGATATGTACCTCAATGTCGATCCTTCTTGCACATGGGTGTGATATGGAACTTGTAAGATCTGGTGTTTCGGACAGTGGGTTTCTCTGAAAATTTCTGAGGTTATTTGGCTACATATGTCTGAAACATATGCGAGTGTGTTCCTCTCAAGCGAATCGATCTTCTCATCTGTGGATCTCATCCCCCAGGGCCACGTTCTAGGTCTGAGGCATTGACTAAGGTATCTGTGATTAAAAGAAAAAAAAAACTCAAGCGGCTTTCGGTCCTTCATTTCAGAAATATATTGTGGGTGATTAAGGTCAGAGACATCATTTGCCTCCCATTTCAGAGACACATTGACACAGTCTGAAGCAATTTTGTGGCCCAAATCTAAGGAGAAATCTTCGACCCTGTGGTTGGCATTTAATATGACAGTCTGTTGGACACCTGATAACAGTGGCTGAGTATTCGGTCTGGAAGGAGAAGCTGAAGGAAGGCAATCGGGAATTCCTATTGCAAGTCTTACCTCAATATTCGGATTCTGAAAACGCTTAAACGAAGATTTATTCAGGGCTTGTTCTGCATTTTTGAACTGAGAGCGGATGGGTTAAACTTTGGCTGCCATGAGAAGAGTTTTGCTGTTGACAGAGAAAACCTATTGATTTTGTAAATTTGAAGGGAAGGAAGAAGCTTTTGTTCTTCTTGGGCTAATTTTTAGAGAGAGAACTTTTGCATCTAGATATATTTTTTCTATTTAGTAAAGATATCAAGAAATGACTCAAATTACTGAAATATTAGAGTTCTTAAAAACTCTCATACATTCCTCAGATCATGATACAGTGAGAATAAGCAAAGTTTCTCTGGTTGATATTAGAACCTGTTTGTATAATGTACAAGAAGATATTGAGTTTTTGCAGCTTGAGACAAAGCTACAGCAGGAAGAATTACAGCAGTGGAGTCATCATTCTGAACCTGTTTCTGTTCAGAAGATTGAAACAGATTCCCATAAACAGCAAAACAATAATGTTACAGTTCATTCAGATTTAATACCCCATAAAGCAGCAGCTGTACATGCAGATGCAGAAACTCAGTCTGCACTTCCCAAGCCCATCATCAGACCTTGGGAACAGCTTGTCCACAACAAGCACAGAACTGGTCTTGGATATGACAAGGACTTGTCCTTTCATATTCCAGACTACTCAAAGCCCATAAAGTTTCAGAGTGCTAGATTCATTGATGACAGTTCACCTTCTTCTCATGACAGTTCAGCTTCAGTTGTTCCAGAATCTGCCCCTCTTCCACAGCAACAACAAAAACAACAGATTGTGAAATGCCAACATTGTGACCGAGTTGGCCATCTGAAAGATCACTGTTTTGATCTTCATCCATGTAAGCACTGTCATAAAACCAGTCATTCTTCACACAGATGCTTCAGAAACAAACGTCCTGCAAGAACAAAGATTCATCTTGGATGGATCGCTTCTTGGCAATGGGCATCAACAGCCAAGAATATATTCCAAACACATATCAGAACTTGTTCCAGAATATTAAATAGTCTTGCATTTGAGTTTTCTCCATCTTCTCACCTTGTATCTGACAGGGGGGGAAATGATGGTCATCTACAAGCTTCAAAGCCACATCAAGCGAGCCTGAGCCACAACCTGCCACACAGTTTCAGAGTTGTAGCCAGAGACAAAGATGCCTGAACATGCCTTCAGTTGGAAATCTGGGACACTTCCTCTAGCAGAAGACTCCAGCTTCTTGCCAGTTTTGGAAGAATTCCAGGAACCGCAGAGTTGTTGGTCATCCTTAAACCATCACAGATTAAGAACACTTCCTCTAGCAGAAGACACCAGCTTCTTGCCAGCTTTGGAAGAGTTCCAGGAATTGCATTAAGCATTCCAGAGTTGTTGGTTATCCTTAAACCATCACAGGTTGAGACTTCCCTTTTCAGGTTGAAGTTTTACCTTTTATGCGGGGTGAGACCTCCCTTTTATGGTTGAAGGTTTCCCTCTTTAAAACAATAGGATCACTTCCTCTAGCAGAAAACTTCAGTTTCTTGCCAGTTTTGGAAGAGTTCCGGGAACTGCACTAAGCGTTCCAGTGTTGGTGGTCATCCTTAAACCACCGCCCTTTTTACCAACATTTTATAGAGCACATTTAGCCTAGTGCTGCCATGCATTTTTTGCACATTTTGTATTACAGCTCTCTTCTTGGACTCATACATAACCCTTCGGATTAAGGGGGGGAATGTTGGACACCTAATCCTAAAGGGTTAGTGTGGAAGCCGAAAAGACTAAGCAGTCCAAGAGACCTTGGGATCTGAAACCCAAGGGTCATATGTTGTACTATAAATGTATATCTCATGGTAATAAAAAATGTACTGAATGTTTTATCTTTCCTATTGTCTTTACTATCCATGTGTGTTTAACATCCATAAGCATAGGAAATAGAAGCACAATAAGGTAGAATGTTAGTATTGCCTGAGACAATAGGGAAACTAGTTCAGCTATAGGAGATAGAGAAGGTCACAAAATAGTCTTCCCCGAGGAAGCCACCTTCCTTCTTCTCTTGGCCACTTAGGGCTGACACCCCTGTTGCAGGGACAGCAGGGAGGGTGTTCCTTGCATAATTGGTGCCCCATTTGGTACTAGAAGTAGATAAGGCCAAGGTGGAAACACATATATGGAAAAGGATAGCACAAGATAAAGGGGTATATGGAATTGCTAAGATGGAAGATGAAGTAAACAAGATGAGGGAGGAAATGGTCTTTTTAAGGATAAATGAGGAAAATAATAGAGATAAACTTGAAAAAGAAAACCCACTGCGAAGGAATCAATTGCAACAAGCAAAAGAGTTGTTAAAGGAAAATGATGCTCATATTTCAACAACGAAGACATCCTTAGTGACTATTGGCACACCACTCTTTGGAAGTTGTCAGTTGCAGGCTGCCTTCAAGGGATTATTCATTATTACTAAAGGAACAGTGGTGTAGGTTCCAGATAAACTAGATAGCACAAAGTGTAAAAAACTAGCTATAAGAAACTAAACAGTTCATAGATTTTTGCCCAGAATGTAGCATGGAAGACAAATCTAAGATTTTTGAGTTCTATATCCACAACCTTGTACTTATTTACATGCCCATATGGGATCCCAACCCATAACTAGGGGATGCACAACTAATAGCATTAACATCCTAGTTGAGACATCAAGAAATTAGGGTAGAAGAAAAGAAGAAAACATTGGATGATGAAATGAAAGAACCACTATCGATCAAGCTTGAGCATCCATCCCCACCATACTTACCATGTCCCATGTTATCCTTGCAAAGGACATCAAAATAGAAGAAATTTGGAAGAAGAGATAGGTAGAATCCATCCTCCATTTTGAAGCCATTTTTAGACTATCGCAGGAGGAGAGCTCATAGGCTTGTCAGAGAAGATGGCGTGGGTTGTCCCATGGCATGAATATAAGGGAGTATCACTCTCCTGGACGGCTACAAAAATCACTAGCAACAACCACTTTGTATAAAAGAATCATGTTGTCGCTGCTACAATTCCCTCCAAATTTTGGCCTATATTCAAATTTTGGAGCCTCACTTAACCATGTGAGCTATCATTTCTAGTAAGAAAAGACATTCCATGCTTGTTCTCTAAGTTTCTAAGCCCCTTTGTGAAGAAAACCTAAGCATCATATTTTAGTAAGAGAAGTGTCGAACTTTGTAAAAGGGAGTTATATTGCATCTTTAAGAGGCAACTTTGGTACTAATGAGTCATATCTATCATAGATACATGTACTAGACTCATTCCCAAAGTTATGTGCATTGTTTTGTTGTTGTCATCACTTGTGTCACAAAGTGTATCTTAAGTGTTGCACTTGGAGGTAAGTGTCATTTTGTTTTCATTTCAATGGGTTCATGTTGATTTTGGGTATTAAGTGTTCATTAATGTGTGGTTGATCATTTCTGAGTGTGTGATCATGTTCAAGTCATGTTATGGTTTCATCTTTGCCTTACTGACCCCAAACTTAGTCAATTTATGGAATGTTCCTTGCCAACCAACCACCCTTCTGGCTTGCCTCCATGAACTACACATTATGCAGTCTCAATCCCCAGTTAATTGCCTTGCCTCTTAGAACTATACATTACGCAGTCACTGCCTCTAAGGACTACGCATTGTGCATTCACAGTGCCCATTTGTTGCCTCTTGTCCCTCAAAATTATGCAATCCTACCTCCCAGTCAGCCTCCCACTGCGCATTATGCAGTTTCTGTCAACAATCAAGCCTTGCCATCTCTCTAATCTATGCAATTGTGTAATATTGTGGCCTAGTCTTCCCTGAACTGCACATTGCATAGTCACAATGGGCATGCCTACCTCACTGTGTCACTGCCTCCATCAACTACATAGTTCTATCTCTCAGCCCTTCAGCCACTACACATTGTGCAGTCACAATCATCAGACCTTCCTCACTGACTCCTGGAACTAACACAACACAATCCTTGAGCCTCCTCCTCATTCCTACACTCAACCCTTGGTCCAATCAGTGAATTGCATGAAGAAGTTAGAATAGGAGATTTCTAGATTGATGTAGACTTGGCATGAGTGAATTTCATCTGTAGTATTTGTATCTTGACATGACAAGATGATGCTCAAGGAGGATGCCAAGGAGATCATGCAAGAAGAAACTTATGAAGTTGTAAAGACAAGGATGATCATCAAGCAAGAAGATGAAGGGACACTAGATCATGATCACTTGGAAGACTCCTTACCATCTAGCCTTTTGGAGGATGAAGATGAAACATATGCAAGACTTATCAAGAAGATACAAAGACAACCTCAAAAAGAGAGGCTTGACATTGGCACATCACTATGAAGTTCCATGTCATCAGTGTTAAGTCATGGCTTGTCCAAGTGTCATATCAAGATTCATATGAGTCATAATGTTTCCACATTATTTATGGATGTAATTATGCAATTTTCAAGATAAATGAGAAATATAAAGTGTGTGGAAGTCCAAAGGTCACTCATAGAATGTGAAAAGTCATGTAGAATTCAAAGGATCTCATGGGAATTCGAAAAGTCACAAGGAGCTCAAGAGTCATGAGGGGAGCTCAAGAGTCACAAGGGAGGTAGAGAGTCACCTCATTTGTTATATATACACCCTCATAGCTCAAGCAAAGGACTTTTCACCTTGGCTTCTCAAGCTAGGCATAGGAGAAAAGAATAGGTTTTTCAGAAGCTAGTAGTTGTTTAACATTCCACTATTGGAACAAGTGTGTATCATTGTAATGGTGTACCTTGGAACTTTCACTCAGTAATTCGAAGCTCTTGGAGTTGGTACACATTTCATGCATATGTCATGAATGATTGTGAGACTATTCTTTCATTGTTTATGGTGTATGTTTATGTTAATACATACTAATGAAAATGAACTATTTTTTTGGCCTTAGTATGCATATTTGGATCGTGTGTCTTATGTTTTCATGATCATGGTTTCTTTGTGGACTATTTCACAAGATTACTAATTATTATTTCAAATTTGTGTGTCTCTTTGTTAGGATAGTACTATTAATTTTCTTTCAAAGACTCACTTTCTTTTCTATTTCATGAAATAACCATTATACAATTTTCAATTGAATACATCATGGGGCTAACTTGCTTATCTCAAAAGTGGATGTGTTTCTCTTGTGTCATTCATTGCAACCAAGGCAAATCATTAAGATAATGGAAATCGACCATACTTTTCAGTTGGGGCTCCTACTCCAAATGATGTGAGGTATAATTGGGACTTCATACCAGGGAGGCCCCCTTATTGTTAGCGGCATCCAGCACCGTCAACATTTATGGTGCTAGAAGGAGGGTTTCCCTTTTATGACTGACTACTCATCACATTCTAACAAAGAACCTTCTGTGCAAGGAAGTGATTATCTGAGCCCAACTCCAACCCACATTTGTAAGAAAGGAGAGTCTTCTCATCAAGGTTCAGAATGTGCTTTTGAAGTCACTTATGATCAACTTTAGACACTTCGGCCCATTACCCGTCAGTTTGCTAGAGCTATTAGATTGCTTTGTGTCACACCATTTCTTCCTCACAGGTCAGCAAAGAAAGAGAAAACCCACCATGGTGTGTTGGTTTCTTCTGTGGAAGAGTTGGCTAACACAACCCTTGAAGTTTTAGGCAAACCTTTGAAGGGGATATTCCACCACCTGTCAAGGAAAATTTGGACGGATATGGGGAATATTTTAATTTTTCTGATGAATAACAACTGACGGAAGAAGAACAACCGGATAATAATGAATATTTAAACGATGAAGGAGAAGATTCTTCAATGTCAGATAGTAAGGAGGAGGAGGAGAATGAAGACATGGGCGATTAACAATTGGATTGGATGGCCTAAGGGCCTGTTTCTTTTTTGATAAATCTTCATCGCTTACCCAAACACCCACAAAAGTTGATTACAAAGTATTATCCTGATAAGAAAATGAAGGTTGAGGACCACATCAATGACTTCTACTTACATATGCGGATGTTAGAGGTATGTTTTGATGATGTTGCTTGTAGACTATTTCTATATACTCTAGAAGGTAGAGCATTAGTTTGGTACCATAGCCTTCCACATAATTCAATCGATAATTGGAGGGAGTTCAAAAAAATATTCTTAGAAAAGTTTGTTGATGATAAAACTCTCAGGCTATGTTATTAAAGGAACTCAGAAACCTTCAGGTGGGGGAAAAAGAAAAACTTAAAAGATTTTAATCAAAAATTTACACGTGTTTTGAATAAATTCCCCACTGGTGTTCAACTGCATGACTCTATTACAAAATATTATTATAATACTGCCTTTCCTACTGACATTTCATTTTTTTCAATCGTACTGCAAAAGACACTCTGGCTCTTAACTTTGTAGAAGTGGTTTCCATTGAATGTTGATTTTTGGGTAGCATCGGATGTGCTCTAGCTCCGAAATTTTGTGGAGGGGCTAGAACACATGAGATCTCCTATGTCTAATATTTTTAATGGGGTTCCTAAGTCTAAACTTAGGAAAATTAAAATATTAATGGGCATTAATGAAAATATGGGTGAGAAATTTCTAAGAGACGAGGATCAATTCTAATTTAATCTTAGCCGCTGATTATAGACTTAATCTCGACTATTGATTTCTCAATAGGAAAAGTATAAATGGAGGCTTGGGGTCAGTTGGAGAAGACACAAAGAATTTGAGGAAATCGATTTTCTAAGGTAGAAGTTATCAGGAGGGAAATCGATTGGGGAGATCTTGCAGCTGAAGAGTAGTTATAGTTCGGGATTACAGACCAAAGAGGTGGAGAGAAACTTGTGGAGGCAGCGTAGTAGCCGAGAGAGATAATGTTGGCCCAGTCTGGGCCCACGTAGCCTTGACATAAAGTCAAGAGGTTCAGCGCAGAGGAAGAGTTGCTTTCCACGCAGAAATTGGGGGAGCTATCAGAAACTGTTGGAACAGTCGGAAAAGCTAGCGCAGTGGGTAGTAGTGTTGACGTAGAGCCTCAGGGAGCTCCATACAATCCCACATAGTTACTGCAAAGGGGCAGCGCAGTTGTAGACTGGGGCCAGTTAGATTTGTTGCCAGATCAACTAGATTCTGTTGGGTGAAGTGAGGTAAAACTCGCTCAAGTTCTCTGCCATTGTATTTCTCTGTCACTGGTTTTCCAGGAGGGAAACCAACATTTGTATTCAAAACTTATGCTTAATAATAGAAAACCCTCAAAGCTACTGCACAGGTTTTCCCGCTTTGGGTTTTTCTGGAGACGTTTATTCCAAAAGTAAGTGTGTCCTTTGCATGATTGTCTCATTTATTTTTCAGTACTTGATTTGTATAGAGGTGTAGGCTACAGTGTATTTACATTTATATTTTTTGAATATTTCTAAAAATAACTTGTTAAATGAAGAATACAAGTAGGTAATGTAAATCAGTTTACTGGAGTAGGATTTCTGGTTTATTAGATTCAAAATTTTTCACATGGTATCAAAGCGATTACAGATCAAGGAGGACTAAAGCCATCAATGAAAGAAAAGAGGAGAATATGTGTTGAAGACAGTTGTCTTGAGAGACAACGTAGATTTTTTTTAGCCGAGAGCGCAGAGGAGGGGTGACGCAGTGACCAAGAGAGGCTCACGAAGAGCCTATGTCAACCTGTTTGTGTGATGTTGTAGCTGCAGAGGGCAGCGCAGTGATTGTTGGGCCAGTGCAAAGGCTGTTGAGTCTCAGTTTTCCAGTTGTCGGGGCTAGAGGTGCAGCGCAGGCTTCATCTGGAGTTGCTGGTGGGGTGTTGATTATGTTGGTGCAGAACAGTGCCTAGTGGGGTAGAAGCAAAGTAGAGGGAATCAGTTCCTCAAAGGATTTCTTGCCAAGAAATATAGATCCATTGCTAAGCAGTAGCAAAGAGAGATCAGAGAAGGGTGGTTCGACAGTTGTTGGCACAAGGATTTTCCTGAAGGAAAATGAATTTCAAAGAGAGCTTGTTCCTTAGACGATTTCTAGCGCCAAAGAAATCCAGATCCGAGTTTTGCTGGGGCAACAGCAAAAGAGGGAGAATAGAACCAGTTCAACACTCATTTGAGCAGATATGGCAGTTAATGGACTGAGGGATCACAATAGGTTGGATGGAGCATCCAACTTTGTCATTTGGAAGGTTAGGATCCTAGCAGTTTTGGACAAAAATCGCATCAAGGATTATGCCTTGAATACGGTTGTTGTTCCAGTTGATGTTGATCCTCTCAAGAAGTACGAGGAGGCTTGGGAAAAATCAAAGTGCATGATCTTGTACGGGGTCAAGGATCATGTGATCCCACATATTGTTGAGAAGGACACAGCAAGGGAAATGTGGGAGGCCTTGACCACTTTGTACGAGGGAACTTTTGTTCAATGGAAGATGTTGCTTGAGAGTCAACTCAAACAGTATTAGGTACAGAAGGGAGAAGAAATCAGTCCCTTCCTTCTTAGGTTGTAAGGGATCCGAGACCAGCTAACTTCCGTAGGGTATACACCATATCCTGAATTCATGGTCAGGATTGCCCTGAATGCAGTCACTAAAGACTGGGAAACCTTTATCCATAGCATCTTGGGCAGGGATTCTCTCCGCAGTTGGGAGGAGATGTGGCTAGCTCTTCGACAAGAAGAGATCAGACGGTTGTCCAAGGTGGGAAGTAGCAACAAAGGGATCAAATCTAAGAAGGAGGAAGAGGAGGATGCAGCTCTCACATCAGCAGGACAATAAGGGCAGCAGAAGAGGAAAAAGAAAGATATATCCAAAGTCAAATGCTTCAGATGTGGAGAACTGGTTCATTTCACCACTGAGCGCCCTCGGAAGAAGGGCAAGGAAGAGAAGTATGACTCAAAGTCTGCTCCAGCAAAAGCTGACAAAGAGGACGATGATGAGGATTGTGCCATGAGTGCTCATGCACCTCTAGAGAAGAGGTGGGGCGATATTGAGCTGTAGTCGGGAGGACTACATGAGGCCAGGATCTTTGAGGTGCCCAAACTCTTGGATCACATACGGCTATGGGAGCCCTTAATGACAGTAGCATAATGATTGGAGTCAGCTGGTGTGAGGGATGATGGAGCGACAGTGGTAGATCTAAAGTGCCAAAGTCTAAAGCGGCGCAGTAGGGTGTTGAGCAGTGAGGGATGCATAGAGAAGATACAACAACAGTGTCGTAGCATCAAAGGGTCAGCACAGATTAGCAGCAAAGGTAGCTTCAGCATCACGGAGCATCCAGACTGAACAACATGTCATCTTTTGAGTGAATTTTTAGTTGCTTACTTCTCAGCAATTGAGTTGCGGTGCAACAATTAGCAGTGGCAGTGCTATGGGCAACATGATGCAACATATTGAGAGGGAGTTGCAGTATAGATGTAGCTGTGACAGTGGTGGTGTCATGGGTAGCAGTACAGATTGCAGCAGTGCAATGGATGAGGGGTAGCAGGTCGAGCATCAGCAGTGCAGAGAACCGATGTCGTGGATCAGTGTGATACTTCTACTGGGAAGTATTGCTAGAGTACATTCCTCGCTAAGAGGGAGTGTTTCTTTTTGGGTAGCATCGGATGTGATATATCTCCGAAATTTTTTGAAGGGGCAAGAACACATGAGATCTCTAAGACCCAGAAATCGTTTGGAGAAATTCCACCCGGATTGCATTTTATTAAAATAATTAATATTTTTAATGGGGTTCCTAAGTCTAAACTTACAAAAAATAAAATATTAATGGGCATTAATGAAAATATGGGTGAGAACTAGAAGCTTCTAAGAGACGAGGATCAAGTCTAATTTAATCTTAGCTGTTGATTAAAGACTTAATCTCGGTCGTTGATTTCTCAACAGGTAAAGTATAAATGGAAGCTTGGGGTTAGTTGGAGAAGACACAGAGAGATTGAGGAAATCGATTTTATGAGGTGAGAAGTTCTCAGGAGGGAAATCGATTGGGGAGATCTTGCAGCTGAGGGGCAGTGATAGTTCGTGAATACAGACAGAGAGGCAGAGAGAAACTTGTGGAGGCAGTGCAATAGCTAGGAATGTTGACGATGGGCTAGTCTGGGCCCATGCAGCCTTGACGTAGAGCTAGGAGGGTCAGCACAGAGGAAGAGTTGCCTTCCACGCAGAAAGTCGGGGAGCTGCCGGAAACTATCGAAACATTCGGGAAAGCTGACACATTGGGAAGTAGTGTTGACACAGAGCGTTAGACAGCTCCACGTAGCGCCACGAAGTTATTGTGAAGGGGCAGTGTAGTTGTAGCCTGGGGCCAGCCATATTTGTTGTCGGATTAGCCGAATTTTTCCAAGTGAAGTGAGGTAAAACTCACTCAAGTTCTCCACAATTATATTTCTCCATCACTGGTTTGTCGGGAGGGAAACCAACATTTGTATTCAGAACTTCTTCTTAATAATAGAAAACCCTCAAAGTTGTTGCATCAGTTTTCCCGCATTGGGTTTTTTTGGGGACGTTAGTCCAAAAATAAGTGTGTCCTTTGCATGATTGTCTCATTTATTTTTCGGTACTTGATCTGTATAGAGGTGTACGCTGTTGTGTATTTACATTTATATTTTCTGAATATTTCTAAAAATAACTTGTTAAATGAAGAATACAAGTAGGTAATGTAAATCAGTTTACTGCAATGGGATTTCTGGTTTATTAGATCCATAAATTTTCACATTAAAAAGGACTTAAAGTATATTAGGGTTATCACTGATCAAGAGGATTCAAAAGACTCCAAATACGCTAGTAAAAAGTCCCAAACCTCTTCTACTAAAGCTAAAGAGAAGGATCATTTTGATATGGACAACTTGACTAAATATTTGAAGATGTTAACCAATGAAGTATCAAAACTCAAAAGTCATTTGAGGCTTCTAATAGTAATAAGTCTTTCAAGTTGTTTCTCAAGAAGAATTTCAACCAACCAGCTAAGTTTTCATGGAGTTTCAATGTTGTGTTTAACGTGGAGAATTTGGGCATGGATAACTATTTCACCTTTCATCAAGAGGCTCATTCAAAGAAAACCTGCCCTCAGAGGAAACAAAACATGAATGTTGTGGTCACAAATGTTATAGAAAGCTTGATAGCAGAAGAGCATTCTGAGCAGACATAAGACATTGATGTACCAGCCTCGATAGAGGAAAAATCAAATGTTGGTGATGCAATTTTCACTCTTGATCTTATATCAAAAAATGATCGACAAGGTGTTGGTGAGCCCTCAATGGGTGATGCTCCTCCTCAACAACCTACTAAGCAATATAACTTGAGGAGCAAAGGACCAGTGCCTGAGCAAGATGTGAGGAAGCGGTTGTTAAGAAAGATCTTACCTCCTAGCAATTCTTCTCAAGGCACTCAGAATAAGTGTGGGAGTACATAATTATAAAAAAGTGTTTCTCGGAATAACAAGAAGAATTCCACCATCCTTGAGGTATCAAACATAGTTACACCACCTACCACTTCAACGCACCCTACTCAAGATGAAGATATTGACTACAACATTATTGAAGATGTGAAGAAGGCTTGTGCCAATATTTTTATATATGTACTAGCCAAGATAACAGGGAAACATGAATTTCTCATCCAAGCATTTGCATCACATCCTTTGTCAGGTAGAACGGCTTCTACTTCTCTAGCTTCGTCCGGTAAATCTCAAACCATTCTTGAATCGATTGTTAATGCATCAAATATGTTAGATTTGCTTGCCCCCTGTTTCTTTAACTTTTGAGATCTTTAATTATAATGTCCACAATTTCTTGGTTGATTCTGATGCATCTGCAAATGCCAGACCTCTATTTTGTTGCAAAGAAAATCAAATGCTAAATGGGAAAAGACCGATGCAAAAATCATTCATTTAGATAGATCTTTAGTACAGGCAGTTGGTGAGCTTAACAATGTTATAATTCCTTTATCATCAAAACATAGAGTTCACTAATGTATAAATATTGTCATTGTCGACATTTTGAAAGCTTATGGTTTCCTTTTGAGTAGATATTGGTCTAGCAAATTGCAAGGATACTTTTCTACAGACTGGTTGCATTTGTGGCTTATGTACAAGGGAAAGAACAATCAAATCTAAGTCAAGAGTGAGCCATTCATGAAGCATATTGTCATGGTGCTTGAAGCACCCAATGAGCCTATCATTTATGCACAAATGATTTTTGGAAATTGTTTTCTAGAGGTTGATCACAGATGTTATCTTGTGCAGTCTTCACTCGTACCACCATATACATAGTTGGAACTCCTTCCTTACAATCCAAGTGGTTCAAATGTCTCTTGTACACCCAAGAGAAGGTGGAGGAAAAATTTCCTCATCTCATTTAGAATAAGCTTTTACGGACCAAAATCCTCTCAAAATGAGGAGGTTTGATCTATATTGGATCATTATATTATTTTGCTTCCATCTCAATTCTTTTGAAGTGGAAAAGGTGGAGGAATCAACTCACAAGACCATTTTTACTGGTGGGATCCAGTTTGGCAATTTGGGGTCTAAAACCTTATGGAAGCAGTTTGAGGCATATAACAACATTTTTTTAGGGTGAAACTTTGTGTTTGAAGCATGTGCATTATTTTTCTATTCAACACACATATACCTTTCCAACAATGTAATAATCTCCTCAATTAGATTTTGTATGTGAAAGTTATGCCACCTGGAAGTTGACCTTCATGTTTTGACCATCATAATTTGAGAGAATTCCATGTTGGCTCCCATTATTCATGGAAAAATGGCTAGCTACGTGATCATGATGAAGAATAATTTAGAATAGTCCATATTGTAACTCTTTTTAAGAGTTTAAGGAGTCAAACTTAACAACTAGTAGGTTATCGAGTTGTGTTATAATCGGGCCATTGGGTGTAAAGGGGTTCCATTCTATTAGAGTGCATTTTGTTCCATGAATGAGAAAAGTAGCCAAGAGTGGATAGGGAGAGAGAAAATAGGGAGTATTTGTGCATTGTAGTAGCCCACGGGCCACATGCCTCACTTATTTGTATTTGCATCCATCTTCCATTATGACAAAGAAAGCAGGGCAACCTCACCTTCCAACTGGGTTTTCTCTTGAAAGGGTTTCCCAAGTTATATCTTGTGTCAATTATGGTTTGTCAATGTTATTTCATTTTTCTCCATTTTTTTCATAATTATAATTGCATGCACATGTAATAAATAATAATTAACATATCCTTAAATCTAAGGAGAAATAATCCTTCATAGTGCAGATTACAGATTGTTCTAATATATTTTGGTAGATCTGTTATGGCGAACTCTCCAATGGAATATCCACAACATTTTACAGATCAATTATTCAAAATGATTAAAAAGTTATTAAACATGTCAAATATAAGTGAGAAATGTGTCTTTAGAGTATAATAATAAAACTTTTGTCACACATCAATTAGAAGAATTTTAAAAATAACTCAAAAAAACCCCAAAAAATAATCATATCATTTATATAAATAATTTTAGTGTAATTACTTTATTTTAAAGGAAATTTGATTATTCCTTTGGAATTTTTTATAAACATCTAATACAATAAACAAATGACTTTCTTACGTGCTTATTAAATACTTTAAATGCATAGTTAAGATAAAATATTCATTTTATTTTTTTCCAAAAAAAAAACTTTATATTTATCTGAGAGATAAACATACACAATGTTGTCCATCATGTGGACTGATTCAAGTTTAGCTAAAAAAAAATTCCAAAAAACTTCAAATACACACAGATTGATATCATAATACAAAAAAAATCTTCAAAATTCCTTCATGCAATTTGAAGAAACTCTAGAAATGAAACTCCATGCCATTGATTTTGTGATCATCCAATATTTCATATTGACCAAAGGACCCTACAGGAAGCTGCAAATCCTCTTTGGAGAGATGATCAGCTTTCTAGTTCAATTCCCTATAGATATGAGCAAATGAGGTCCTCTCAAAAGAATCCAACTCTATGTTGATTTCACGCAAAATATGATTTATAGAAGGGATATCTACCTCTGTCTTCTTATTAGCCCAATCGATTACTAACTTTGAATCTCCAATACCTTGGATCTTCTTAACTCCCAAATGACGAGAATTATAAAGCAGTGTCCACAGGGATGCAAAATCAACCTTAGAATTTTATCCCTTGCCTAGAGCATAACACAACAAATAGAGGTGATTTAGGTTGAGATAAATAACAGCTCCTACTCCACACCTCAGAGGGTCACCTTGAATAGTGTCACTAAAAATCCCTATGGGATTTCTTTGTCCATAGGAAGCATCTGCATGATCCAATATTTCTTTCTTTTAGGCTCTAATTTGAATCTTTACATTGTTTTTCAATGATACTAGTTGTAACTTCAAGTGAGACGAGCTTATCTTGAAAATTTCTAATGTTCCTTTCCCACCACAAATCATAAATTAGTAAAGAGGGGAATGCTAAAAATTCTTGCATAGGTTTGTCTTGAATTTGGTGTTGAACACAATCCTCTAGTTTATCATTATTATGGTTCCCCGACATAGGGGAAAGAGATGCTTTGACCAATTGCCTAATACGAGATGTATATCGGAAAAAAATAAAAATGTGAGAAAAATTTTCAAAATCATGAAAACTAAGCACACACCTACTAGGCCCAAACCAGTGATGTTTCCACAAATTATACCATGATAACAATTTATTTTTTAGAGCAAGCCAAACAATTATTTTACATTTCAGGGGGCTTTCATTTTTCCATAGTAACCCCCACCACCAATTGACATGTCCATTAAAATTTTCCTCGAAGTTTTCCAGCCTAACATTGTTGTATAATCGCCCGAAGAAGCTTCCTTAGACCAAATAAGCCTAATCTAGTCATCATTTGATAATCTTATGAAGAACTTGACAAGCAAGTTAATGAAAGCAAGCCATTCTATAGCTACAAGATCTAGGAAACCTAATAATTCAGTGAACTTCCAACCTTATATGCCTCAAGACTAAACTTGGTGGGCTTTTGCATCCACCAAAAACTAGATGCCCACATCTCTGAGACGTCTAACAGAATTTTGAGATAGTTTGATATCATTACTAGCTCCTTCCCAAGGTTTTTCACCCATGCAAACCTTCCTACCATCCCCTACTCACCACGCAACCTAAGGACCAACGAAAGAAAAATATTTAACTAAATCCTTCCATACTATGGAAGAACTTCCATGTTTCTTCCTTGGATCCATGTGCCAACCAATAATGGATTTGTCTCCCAAGTATTTCGACCCGAGTGCATGGCCCCAAAGTAATGAATTTTTTGTAAGGCACCATAAACTATGTGTAGCTAGAGCGTGACAAAGAGTGAATATTTTTTAGTCCCCATCCTCCAAAGGATTTTGGAGAAGCAATATGATCACAAGCTACTAAATGCCAACCCTTCTTATCCTTTAGACCTAACCAAAGAAAATGAAAACTCAACTTCCTTATCTTGTTTAAAATACCTTTGGGCACCCATGCAATGGAGGTCCAATAGATAGGGATGCTCTTAAGAACAAATTTTACCAAGACTAGATGCCTACCTCTTGACAAAAATTTGCTCATTCAGATAGAAATCTCGCCTTCAACCTTCTTGACCATCCATAACCAATCATAAGATAGATAATTTTAACATAAATCCTAGATATTTCAGTCTGTCTTTGATTGGCTTTAGCTGATAAAAGCGTTGTCAAACAAAATACAAGATCCTTTCACACAAGAAACAATGAGATAGAGTAGATTTTTGGATATTGACTATCATTCCAATAAGAAGGGAGAAGTGATCTAAGATAATGGGGATCTCTTGAAGATAACACACATCTCCCATCATGAAAAGAAAAATGTCGTCAACAAACAATAGATGAGAAATGGAGACATTTTGATATATACCTATGCCCTTCAATATTCCCTTTTCAATGGCATCTCGCAAAAACCTACTTAACAAATCTACCACTAGAAGAAAGAGAAGGGGAGATAAGGGACAACATTAGTGCATGCCTTTAGAGGAATTGAAAAGTTCGATGGGAAAACGTTAATAAGCACAACGAAACTAGAAGAGGAAATACATCCCATTATCCATTTAACAATGGTGATATTTATGCCCATTTGGATGAGAACCAACCTTAGGAAGGTCCAATCCACGTGGTCGTAGGCTTTTGAAAGAAAATTTTTAATAGAAACATCTAGAATTTCCCTGGCTTTGATAGAATGTAAATCTTTTTGAGCTAGTGAGACAACATCATGAATTTGATGGTTTTGAAAAAAAATTGAATTGTCCCTCCATAATTAGTTCACTGAGAATAGGATTCAACCGGTTATAATAATTTTAGATATTAATTTAGAAATCACATTGCAACATGAGATGGGTATGTAGTCATTAAAATCATTTTCCCCTTCTCTCTTGGGAATAAGAGAATTAAACGTCAAATTAATTATGCCTAAGACCTAACCTAAAATTTGGGATTCTTTCACAACCTTTAAGAGATCCTCTTTGATTAAATAAAAAAATAAGTGTAGCATTCCACTGTCATACCATTAGGACCAATACTTTTCTTCTTATGCATAGAGAAAAGGTTCACTTGAACTTCACCTACGGTGACTTCCTCTATAAGGGAAGCATTCATGTCCTCAGACACGTAGGGAGGAAACAAAGTGAGAGAATCAAGAAACTCCATAATCGAGCATCCTCTGCACTAGAAGAAAAGGGATTTAAGATGTTGAACTCCATTACATGCAATTTCCAGAAATGAGGAGAAACAATACTCTTCATTGTCCTTCATGTACCAAATAGCGTTCACATTCCTATGATGATTGGCATATATGTGGAGGAATTTAGTGTTATTATCCCCCTCATAAATTCATATGGTGGGACTCTTTAATCTCCGTGTTTCCTCCTCTCTAGCAAGTATTTCTATTTTTTGCCTTCAAGAGTGCGCAGAGCTTCGATGGATTCCATTGTAAAATACTTAAAGAGTTTAATGCATACAATTTGTTATTTTTTTCTTTTGTCTCCCTCATCACAACATTAATTTTTTGTTGTTGTGTGCCTTAACCCAAATTTTAGTCTTATTTTTTACAAACTTCAAGTTTTCCACAAATTGAAACATGAAATATCCATCTTTTCTTTGGCTAAGAGGCTTCCATGCTTCTTTGACTAATTTTCTATAATCCTCTTCCAAAATCCAAACATGGTTAAACTTGAAGGGGGTCAGGGGTTTTGGGTCATCTTTTTCTAAAGCTAGAAAAATTGGACAATGGTCCAATATCCTTACAACTTCTACCCAAGATTTGAACCTTTAGAGGAGAATGGTACTAAATAAAAAAATTCATCCTGGTGCTTAGAGATCGCACTATCACCAGGCCTCATATTTCGTTAAGTTGGAGTTGATTTGACAAACTTAAGATCAAATAAGTTCATGGAATGAAACAATTTTGTGAATAAGTCACCCAGAGGATTTGATAGAGCACTAACTCCCCTAGATGACAGAGTGAAATTCATGTCTCCCCCCATGATTAGATTCACTACACCAAATATGCCAGAGCCCATTAGAGCCTCCCAAAAGGGTTTACAATCATTGTATATACCATAAACATTTATGCATTTAATTCCCATGTCTATCTCATTTGAGACAAAATCAATTGCCATATGTCAAGAAGAGCTCAAGAAAAGTGAAACTAATAAATCACGCCACAGAGCCATAAGAAGACCAACTAAAAAACCTTTTGAACCTGATGAGAAGAAACTTCAATTCCTACACTAGGATTCTAATCAAAACCGCATAAGCATCTGACAACATAGTTTCTTAAAGCATGATAACATCGAGGTTGTAATGAGTTGCCTTCAGTCCAATTTTTTGGGGTTGACCCCAAAGCCCCTGATATTCAAAGAAAACACCTTCATTCCCCCCCTGGGTGGGGCCTTTTCTCTAATATACCTAGAGATCGTGGTCTATTTTCCACTCAGAATGTCTTCCCTACCCTTAGATTGGGCCTTAGAAAGCAAGGATTTGTGACTAGCATGACTAATTAAAGGATCATCCATGGCTAGACCATTATATGATGAAATGTCTTTGCAAGTCGAGGAAGATGAATGGAGAGCATATCGCTTAGCAGGGAGGCTAGAAGAAACAATGGCTTATTTTGAGGAATGGATGACCTTATAATCTATAGAAAGATGTTTCCTACAAGATTCTGACAAAGAGGTGGAAGCATAAGTAACAATCGGACTAGGAAAGGCATCATTCTCCTTGAAAAGTGGCGGAATTTCAAGGAGGGAGAGATATTGAATAGATGGGAGGGGAGGCATCGCTACCAGGGACATAACTACGAAAACTTTCCCATGCATATTACCATCATGATCAATTTTATCATTATTTTTTATGGAAAAGAACGAAGGGGGTTGAAACTACTTACCTAGGGAGGGAGGATGACCATCATTTGCATCTTATAATTTAGAAACCATAGGCTCCTTCTCCCTCGGTCCCAAGGCCTCGATGTACACATTTGGAAGTTTCTTAATCTAGACGACTAGAAATTTCAAAAAAAAAAACGTGTAAATGAAGAAGAGGTGGCCTACCTCATGCCAAGTAAAACAACATAAGGACATCTTCCAGTGGTCAATCTTTTGGTTCCAAGCCATTATGTTCAAGACCAATTCAATATCCTCCAAGAAACCTTCACTAGGGTTGTTGTCCACCTACACCCATGCCACCCAGCGCTCCTAATTCAAAATGAAATTCTCCTCCAGACAAACAAACTAGACAATATGATTTCCTATGTTTTCCAAAACCGATTTGTTCTAGAATGGTATTGATAGATCCAGGAGGAGGGACCAAATTTATTGCATTCACATGGGGTTGTAAGAAACGTTGAAATCTATCTTCCACTTTTGAAGCACCAACCTAGATTTGCACCAACACCAGTCGAAGGATAGGGGAATCTTTGCTTCTTCTGCTTTAGATTCCCATAGTGAAATTCATGTCTCCCCCCATGATTAGATTCACTACACCAAAGATACCAGAGCCCATTAGAGCTTCCCAAAAGGGTTTACAATCATTGTATATACCATAAAAATTTATGCATTTAATTCCCATGTCTAGCTCATTTGAAACAAAATCAATTTTATGCATTTAATTCCCATGTCTAGCTCATTTGAAACAAAATCAATTGCCATATGTCAAGAAGAGCTCAAGAAAAATGAAACTGATAAATCACGCCACAAAGCCATAAGAAGACCAACTAAAAAACCTTTTGAACCTGATGAGAAGAAACTTCAATTCCTACACCAGGATTCTAATCAAAACCGCATAAGCACCTGACAACATAGTTTCTTAAAGCATGATAACATTGGGGTTGTAATGAGTTGCCTCGGGTCCAATTTTTTGGGGTTGACCCAGACCCCCTGATATTCAAAGAAAACACCTTCATTTCCCCCCCTGGGTGGGGCCTTTTCTCTAATATAACTAGAGATCGTGGTCTATTTTCCACTTAGAATGTCTTCCCTACCCTTAGACTGGGCCTTAGAAAGCAAGGATTTGTGACTAGCATGTCTAATTGAAGGATCATCCATGGCTAGACCACTATATGATGAAATGTCTTCGCAAGTCGAGGAAGATGAATGGAGAGCATATCGCTTAGCAGGGAGGCTAGAAGAAACAGTGGCTTATTTCAAGGAATGGATGACCTTATAATCTATAGAAAGATGTTTCCTACAAGATTCTGACAAAGAGGTGGAAGCATAAGTAACAATCGGACTAGGAAAGGCATCATTCTCCTTGAAAAGTGGTGGAATTGCAAAGAGGGAGAGATATCGAATAGATGGGAGGGGAGGCATCGCTACCAGGGACATAACTACAAAAACTTTCCCATGCATATTACCATCATGATCAATTTTATCATTATTTTTTATGGAAAAGAACGAAGGGGGTTGAAACTACTTACCTAGGGAGGGAGGATGACCGTAATTTGCATCTTAGAATTTAGAAACCATAGGCTCCTTCTCCCTCGGTCCCAAGGCCTCGATTTACACATTTGGAAGTTTCTTAATCTAGACATTTCTAGACGGCTAGAAATTTAAAAAAAAAAATGTGTAAATGAAGAAGAGGTGACCTACCTCATGCCAAGTAAAACAACAGAAAGACATCTTCCAGTAGTCAATCTTTTTGTTCCAAGTCACTCTGTTCAAGACCAATTCAATATCCTCCAGGAAACCTTCACTAGGGTTGTTGTCCACCTACACCCATGCCACCCAGCGATCCTAATTCAAAATGAAATTCTCCTCCAGACAAACAAACTAGACAATATGATTACCTGTGTTTTTCAAAACCGATTTGTTCTAGAATGGTATTGATAGACCTAGGAGGAGGGCCAAAATGTATTGCATTCACATGGGGTTGTAAGAAGCATTGAAATCCGTCTTCCACTTTTGAAGCACCAACCCAGATTTGCACCAACACCAGTCGAAGGATAGGAGAATCTTTGCTTTAGATTCCCATAGTGAAATTCATGTCTTCCCCCGTGATTAGATTCACTACACCAAAGATGTCAGAGCCCATTAGAGCCTCCCAAAAGGGTTTACAATCATTGTATATACCATAAACATTTATGCATTTAATTCCCATGTCTAGCTCATTTGAAACAAAATCAATTGCCATATGTCAAGAAGAGCTCAAGAAAAGTGAAACTGATAAATCACGCCACAGAGCCATAAGAAGACCAACTAAAAAACCTTTTGAACCTGATGAGAAGAAACTTCAATTCCTACACCAAGATTCTAATCAAAACTGCATAAGCATTTGACAACATAGTTTCTTAAAGCATGATAACATCGAGGTTGTAATGAGTTGCCTCGGGTCCAATTTTTTCGGGTTGACTCCAAAGCCCCTGATATTTAAAGAAAACACCTTCATTCCCCCCCCCCCCTAGGTGGGGCCTTTTCTCTAATATACCTAGAGATCGTGGTCTATTTTCCACTTAGAATGTCTTCCCTACCCTTAGACTGGGCCTTAGAAAGCAAGGATTTGTGACCAGCATGACTAATTGAAGGATCATCCATGGCTAGACCACTATATGATGAAATGTCTTCGCAAGTCGAGGAAGATGAATGGAGAGCATATCACTTAGTAAGGAGGCTAGAAGAAACAGTGGCTTATTTCAAGGAATGGATGACCTTATAATCTATAGAAAGATGTTTCCTACAAGATTCTGACAAAGAGGTGGAAGCATAAGTAACAATCGGACTAGGAAAGGCATCATTCTCCTTGAAAAATGGTGGAATTTCAAGGAGGGAGAGATATTGAATAGATGGGAGGGGAGGCATCACTACCAGGGACATAACTACAAAAACTTTCCCATGCGTATTACCATCATGATCAATTTTATCATTATTTTTTATGGAAAAGAACAAAGGGGGTTGAAACTACTTAACCTAGGGAGGGAGGATGACCGTCATCTGCGTCTTAGAATTTAGAAACCATAGGCTCCTTCTCCCTCGGTCCCAAGGCCTCAATCTACACATTTGGAAGTTTCTTAATCTAGACATTTCTAGACGACTAGAAATTTCAAAAAAAAAATTGTGTAAATGAAGAAGAGGTGGCCTACCTCATGCCAAGTAAAACAACAGAAGGACATCTTCCAGTAGTCAATATTGTGGTTCCAAGCCACTCCATTCAAGACCAATTCAATATCCTTCAAGAAACCTTCACTAGGGTTGTTGTCCACCTACACCCATGCCACCCAGCGATCCTAATTCAAAATGAAATTCTCCTCCAGACAAACAAACTAGACAATATAATTTCCTATGTTTTCCAAAACCGATTTGTTCTAGAATGGTATTGATAGACCTAGGAGGAGGGCCCAAATTTATTGCATTCACATGGGGTTGAAAGAAGTGTTGAAATCCGTCTTCCACTTTTGAAGCAACAACCCAGATTTGCACCAACACCAGTCGAAGGATAGGGGAATCTTTGCTTCTTCTGCTTTAGATTCACAGAGTGAAATTCATGTCTCCCCCCATGATTAGATTCACTACACCAAAGATACCAGAGCCCATTAGAGCCTCCCAAAAGGGTTTACAATCATTGTATATACCATAAACATTTATGCATTTAATTCCCATGTCTAGCTCATTTGAAACGAAATCAATTGCCATATGTCAAGAAGAGCTCAAGAAAAATGAAACTGATAAATCATGCCACAGAGCCATAACAAGACCAACTAAAAAACCTTTTGAACCTGATGAGAAGAAACTTCAATTCCTACACTAGGATTCTAATCAAAACCGCATAAGCACCTGACAACATAGTTTCTTAAAGCATGATAACATTGGGGTTGTAATGAGTTGCCTCGGGTCCAATTTTTTGGGGTTGACCCCAGACCCCTTGATATTCAAAGAAAACGCCTTCATTTCCCCCCCTGGGTGGGGCCTTTTCTCTAATATACCTAGAGATCGTGGTCTATTTTCCACTCAGAATGTCTTCCCTACCCTTAGACTGGTCCATAGAAAGCAAGGATTTGTGACTAGCATGACTAATTGAAGGATCATCGATGGCTAGACGACTATATGATGAAATTTCTTCGCAAGTCGAGGAAGATGAACGGAGAGCATATCGTTTAGCAGGGAGGCTAGAAGAAACAGTGGCTTATTTCAAGGAATGGATGACCTTATAATCTATAGAAAGATGTTTCCTACAAGATTCTGACAACGAGGTGGAAGCATAAGTAACAATCGGACTAGGAAAGGCATCATTCTCCTTGAAAAGTGGTGGAATTTCAAAGAGGGAGAGATATTGAATAGATGGGAGGGGAGGCATCGCTACCAGAGACATAACTACAAAAAATTTCCCATGCATATTACCATCATGATCAATTTTATCATTATTTTTTATGGAAAAGAACGAAGGGGGTTGAAACTACTTACCTAGGGAGGGAGGATGACCGTCATCTGCGTCTTAGAATTTAGAAACCATAGGCTCATTCTCCCTCGGTCCCAAGGCCTCGATTTGCACATTTGGAAGTTTCTTAATCTAGACATTTCTAGACGGCTAGAAATTTCAAAAAAAAAAAATGTGTAAATAAAGAAGAGGTGGCCTACCTCATGCCAAGTGAAACAACAGAAGGACATCTTCCAATAGTCAATCTTTTGGTTCCAAGCCACTCTATTCAAGACCAATTCAATATTCTCCAGGAAACCTTCACTAGGGTTGTTGTCCACCTACACCCATGCCACCCAGCGATCCTAATTCAAAATGAAATTCTCCTCCGGACAAACAAACTAGACAATATGATTTCCTATGTTTTCCATAACCGATTTGTTCTAGAATGGTATTGATAGACCTAGGAGGAGGGCCAAAATTTATTGCATTCACATGGGATTGTAAGAAGCATTGAAATCCATCTTCCACTTTTGAAGAACCAACCCAGATTTGCACCAACACCAGTCGAAGGATAGGGGAATCTTTGCTTCTTATGCTTTATTGAGGATATTGTAGAACCAACCTTTTGGCAATATGTGGAATTGCAAAGAAAAATTAATAACAGGAGCCCACATAGCATCGATCCACTATTTCATAGAGGAAGGTTTCGCCACATTCCCAGCAAACTGGTCAACCAGAGTCGTATCCATAAGTAGAGGAATGTTTGAAATGGGAATATCATCCCCTATAACCATTTGAATTTTTAAATTTCTTCACTTAAGAGGCTTAATGTGATTAAGTTTTGATATGTCTAGAGTCGGAGCATGCTTAATATAAGGAATAAGGCCTAAAACCTCTAGATGATGTGCATTATCTGCATGATTCAACGACAAATTAAACGAGCCTTGAGAAAATTGAGGCACTTCCACCATCAAACGAACAAGAGGTGAAACCAATGGGCAATCCTTTCTGGAAATAAAATCTTGGTGGGATGGGAATGTGTGCACAAGTAAAGGGTTGTCCTCGCCATAATCTAGTAATTCCTCATCCATATTAAAATAAAAGCAAAAAATGACAAAAAAGCCCTGAATTGAGATGAGTGACGTGGAAACTAGAAGGTAGACGTTAGAATCTAATAACGAAAATAAAATAAAATCGCCTTGTATCACCCTCCCCCCGAAGAAACGAGGTCCCAAAAATATTCATTTTATTATATACACATTAATTTTTTATTATTTTACATTTAAGTCTTGACTTGAATTAATAACAATGTTGTCTAATGATGCCACAATTTCGCTTGGATGGTGAATTTCTTGTCGGAATCCAGTGAAAAATTATTGAAGAAATCTCATTATGAGAGTGTTTAAATCATTATTTATGGCAAAAATGGATTTGGCACCATCAAGAACCCTTAGGGCACCGAAAATCCTGAAGTTTGACAGTGATAACCCAAATTTTCAAAAAATTGCACCAAATTTTCTCAAAATCATGTCAAAAATTTATATTATTTTTGGAACGAAATTATAACTTATTTAAATAATCTGATTAATAATTATTCTTCATTTAAATCTTAACTTATATGAGTAATAAATATTTATATATTAGGAATATAATTATACATTAAAAAAATATTGTTAATGTGAAGCTTACTTACATGTGGACTCTATCTTTCATTGCATGAATAATTATAATCATGTCTTTTGGTGTTGGTCTTCAATACTATAATGATATAAGGTTGTCCCTTTTTTTTCAACACCAAATATGTTAAATAACAAGATAACAAGGATGTTAAATTTTGCATTTAGACTTTATATCTTATTTGAATGTACGCATGGTGTAAAAATCCTTTTTATACCCCATACCATTTTATAGAGCATTGGTGAAAATTTAGAGTTTGACTATATTTTGGATTTTTGGAATCTAAAATTAAATTAAATTTTGATAACCCAAATGTAAATTTTATAAAATAATTTTGGATTTTTGGAATCTAAAATTTAATTTTTGATAACTCAAATATAAATTTTATTATATTTGATAAATATTTTAAATTTTTAAATTTGATAAATAAAAATAGAGTCAATTACAAAATTCTTATCCATATTTCTTTATCCAAAACATATTAGCCTGCAAAATATAACCTTAAATGTAAATGAGTTACAACTGTGTTTGATTACCAATTTATCCTAAATATAAAGATAAACATAATGCAATACCAATATAAAATATACCACTATAAATGTATTGATTAATGTAAACACATGGTTTGAAATTAAAGAAATGAGAAGATGTTACATAACTAAAGTATAAAATGTATTGATTAATGTAACACATGGTTTGAAATTAAAGAAATGAGAAGATGTTACATAACTAAAGTATTCAGGAAGATGTTCAAGTATTAAAGTATTCAGTAAGATGTTACATAATTAAAGTATTCATTATTTATGTAAGCATGTGGTGTGTGCGCTTAATGATTTTTAAATTATGTAAGCATGTGGTGTGTGCGATTAATGATTTTTAAATTAAATAGTTATTCTTTGAAACTGAAAACTTTTTCAACTATTTCTCATATCAATTATGCTTTAAATTTATTAAAAATATATAGTAATAAAATATTATTAATTAAATATGTTTTTAATTATTTTATTATTAAATATTATTATAATAAAAAATGTGTAGTTAATGAGCTTTAAATTTGTTTGAAAAACTATTTCTCATATCAATTATGTTTTAAATTTATTAAAAATATATAGTAATAAAAATATTATTAATTAAATATGTTTTTATTTATTTTATTATTTAATATTATTATAATAAAAATTTGTAGTTTAATGAGCTTTAAATTTGTTTAAAAAATAATAGAAATTTTTGTAAGATTTTGATCAAATCTAGTATAAATTTTGGGAAATCTATGTTACAAAGTTTTTAGATTTGAGTGTTTTGGGGTTTTTGATGGTGGTAAATCTATTTTCACTATAAAAACATAATTCAAACACTCCAACTGTCAAATATTTTGAAAAAAATATAGCCAAATTCAAACAACTTTTTATTGTAAGAGCAAATTTGTCACTAGATAGACAATTCCTAGAAAAACTCCCTTTCAGGGTTTTCACCAAAAAGGAGACTTACCAGCAAATCATGGGGATGAAACCTCAGCTGACATGCCCCATTCACCTCTTTATGATCTCATTGAGACTGTTGGAGAAGGATCCATGTAGAAGATTAGGATCCTGCGACGGATTGTCAGATGTGAAGGGCCATGTTCTTTTCGCAGGACACCACTGGAATTCTGCCGAAACCAATAGTGATACAGATGTACAAGGATTGTTTTAATTAACTCTTTCAATTTCATTTTGTTGAGCGGAGAGGCTTATTCTACAGCTTAGTATGATGTGTAAGGTTGTCCTTCAGTGATTAAAGTTGAAATTTAATTCTTTCAATTCCATTTTGTTGAGCTGAGAGGCTTATTCTACAGCCTAGTATGATGTGTAACGCTGTCTTTCCCTCATTAAAGTTGAATTTTTGCTCATGTGAACCAAAACAAAAATCTAAAAAAAAAAAAACCATACAAAACATTTAAATAATGTGAGCTCATAAAAAAATGTACACTTAAAGAAGTTAGATCCTTTTTGGCTCATGTTAGATCTGTATTTAAGATGGATGCTCATGTTAGATCTGTATTTAAGATAGATGCTCATGTTAGATCTATATTGATATAAATTATTTGTATGTTTAAAATAAAAACAAAAAAATTGTTACTCGAAAAACCATTCATGCTATCTGCACACAATCTACAAAATTGTTATGTTCTTTTTATTAGTGCTTTTAATGTCTACAAAAATTGTTTGTCTACTGTAGGGAAATTGCAGGGTTAAGTGTTCAGATAAAGATAACTGGGATTTCAATAGGAGAAAGTAATTCGAGGTACAGCTTCCTTAAATTTATTTGTTTTAGCGGTCACTTACTTATCGAGGTTTTGTAAAAAAATTATTTTGAGGCTGAAATTACATCTTATTTTACTGCTATGCTGGAGGGGTCGCTATGAAAAACAAAATGAAGAAAGAGGATCGTATGGGCCTAATTGTTAATGTTACGCTGTGCCTATATGTGAGACGTGTCGTGGGCTCATTCTTGGGGTGGTGGCGAAGGTTTATCAATGGGGTAGGTATAATAGAAAAGTAACGCTATCGTATTAGACTAAATGTCATCTACTTTAGATTTGTTTTACCTTTCTTATAATGTGTGGTATGGTATGTAGCTGCAGCTCTTTACATGGTAAAGAGAAAAATGTTTGATAGATTAATATGGTATAGAGATTTGGGTTTTTATATTTAAAAATATAAAATGGTTATTTAATTAAAAAATATAAATATTATTTTATTGAAAAATTTTAATATTCAAGTATGGAGGGTTTTTCTCAATGCATTATATTAAATATCATTTTTTGGGATTCAATTGCATTAAGAAAGTCATATCATGGAAATGGTCATAGATGAATGACTTTCTTAAAGCAGTTGAATCCCAAAAATGATATCTAATTTTGATATTTATTAATTTATTTTTGAGAATTAGTTAATTATGACTATATTTTTGAATTTCAATACTTATATGTTAAGTTATTTTGTGAATTTAAAATTTATTTTGGAAATTTATGAAGTATTTTTTCTATAAGGAAAAATCGCAATTTTAATTAGATAAAGATGAAAATTACATGTTGTAGGTGCTTTGAAAAGCTCATCAAAAATATTGACCTTGCAACAATCAGATAAAATATGCCAAAAAAATGATATGAGTTACAAAAAGTTACAAAATTCCATAAATCACTGAAAACAAAATATCAATAGAGGATTAGAGATAGTCTAAGAATCACTCTCATATGTCCATCATTATACCATATTAAAAACGGTAGAGTATAAAGTATTATCAAAATAACAAGTAATGTGCCTCTATATCAGTCAATATTTGTAGTTGCCTAAGTATCCTCTGCAAATGGCCTATGGTAGTACTCGTAATGATCGTTTCCATAATGTTCTAAAATCTTCCATATCCTCTGTGCCTACTGTATGCCTTCCTTGGAAAGATGATCGGAAATGGTGTTCCTTTCCTTGTAAATATGATGACAATTGATAAGAACAAATTGTCCCTCAATCATCAAAGCTTTCCCCAAGATAGGTCTGAGTGTGTGCACGTGACATGTATATAGTTGATTAAACCAATCTATAACCACCTAAGAATCACCAAAAACTTGTAATTGTCAACACTTTCTTCACATATGCCTCCATCTTGGGAAGAACCGTCAAAATATGCCCAAGGCCAAGTTTGGTCAATTTGTTCAGCCACTATGGTACGAGTTTTGGATCTAGATTCATCTGTGGGAATAAACTCATATAAATCCAACACCTGTGCCCCAATACAATCTGGACATATTTCCTTTTCATGAAATATGAATTTATTTCTCCCAAGCGAAATACCCCAGAATATAATAGGAGGAAGGTTCCATAATTTTTGAGATGTCGGGTTTCACCATGAGAGCCAATCATAAAAAGACTCACCCTACCACCTAATTTGAACAGATAACACAATGCATACTAAATTCCATATCTGACACGATATAGGGCAAAAGAGGAATAAGTGATCCATTGATTCCTCAGTGGCCTTACATAAAGGACACTAAGAAGGACCTGCAAAGGATTTATTTTTTAAATTATCACCCATAGGAATTTTATTCTCTAGTAGACACCAAAGAAATAAATGACTTTTTGCAAGACATTTCAGTCTCCAAACATGCTTCCACCACCATAACGGCTCTGCTAGTTCTTTCTTAGCATTATGAATAAGTAAACTTCCTTAGGAGAATACTTCCCAAAAGCTGAGTGAATCCATATGAGTTCATCATCCATGTCATGTAGTCTAACATGAGCAATGTTAAGAACCTCGGTGTAGCTACGCCAAAGTTGATGCCATACCACAGGAAGATTTAAATACTGAGCTGATAACCATTCTTGTGTTGAAGAATCTAGGGCAATTAGGTGTAGAGGGATTCTTCAAGAATAGATAACAATTTGTGGAGTCTTTTTTACTTTTTCTTGTTAGCTCAATCCTCTTCTTCTTCTTATTAATGCATGTGTGTGTACTTCATCAAACTGCTACCAAAAAGCATAAGAACAAGAACATAATATGTTGGCTCTCTCCCAGGTCCAAAAAAACTTTCTCTTCTCTTGAGAGGAAAACCCTTTAGTATGTTTCTATTATTGAAGCTTCTTATTGATCAATGCCAAACCCTAGACCCTTGATAAGAATATCCTACAAGTACAAGTCAAGTCCTTCCTCCTTTCTTCACTCTGATCCCCGGCACTTCCTTTTTCCGACACTTTGTTTCCCGGCACTTCATCCTCCTTCCAACTATTTTAAGATCTTGTTTCAGTTACTCTAGAAGAGATCCTTCTCTTCTACACTTAGAGATATCCTTCACTTATAGACACCTTCCTTTCTTTCAACCAAACGAGATCCTTCTTGAGATGTAGATGTAGATTGAAGTGATTGTACAACAGCCCTAGATTCTCGCATGTGTGGTAGGTAACCTTGCAAACTAGGGTCCTTTCACCTTCGCTTAAGAGAGCCTTACCTTCGCAAGATTAGGAGGCCTTATAGGCCTAACTTTCTAGCCCAGCCAATGATGAACATGTGATTGTGATCTTACTGTTGATATAACCATAGACTATCCTTCCTTTTCTTGCACGTGTGACTGTATTTACCCTAGAAAACAACCTCCAACCTTCGCTTATCATTTCCCTTACTTCGCTGCACTAGAGGCTCCTTTTCTTCACTTTCTCTTCACCCTTAATTCGTCTTCCTTACTCATTGATTTCAGAGGAATGAGTGTGTTGTCTTTAGAAGAGTGGACAACCTCTATATATATAGGATTGTCCCTCCTTTAGGCCGACTTGAAGGCCGACTTGAAGATTGCAGGCTGACTTATCTTCCTTGCTTCGGATCGATTCTTTGGTGATATCGTTGCATGGAGGAGATTTGTTAACTTTGCTTGGAGGTATTCTCTTGACTCTAATACATAAACATACATGGTGTAACATGCCCTTAAGGTCTACAACATTTTCTTTTGACTATTTGACTCACCTATATCACTTTAACATGTGTTAGACCTATTTCAATGAGCAAGAAACTCATTGACATATATTATAAAAATAATATTTCTTTTCTTGAATAAATACAAATATCAAAAGTACATTTATGAAGACCGAACCTAGTTACATTTCCTTCAACACTCTCTCTTAACTAGGGAGGTATTCATACAACATTCCAAGGTGTTTGGCTATGTTTCAATCTTGAAGAAATCACATAATAGAAATTGGGTTGGTAATCCATCTGTTATAGCATCATAGTAACCAACATTATTTCCACAGCAAGGCCTTAACTGACAGCTCTATCTCTCAATAGATTAGAGCACAATGTTGGCGAGACGAATTAATTGTAGACACCTTAGTCATTATCTCTCAAGGTACATACCCACCTGGGTGTTCACTGAGTATGACCTTCTAGAAATATTCTTATCTTGGGTTCCCAACCCTCAAAGAATATCAGTCCTCTTGCCTACTCTTGTCTTGGATGCCCTACACATCCTCAAAGAGTACTGGATGCCAGATGATTACCCAATCCTCCCATTCTTTCTTCCCAAGTGAAGACAAGAATGTTGTGTCTATCTCTCCTTCTCAATTGAGGAATACATGCCCAAGTATCCTCTGACAAGGTACTTGTCCAAGTTCCTTTGTAATTGGGAACTTGTAATAACTCCCTCTTAGCTAGGGACTTTTCCATTCATCAGCAACTTCTTCTTCGTGGGTCCTCCATCTTCTTGATCTCCTTACTTCCTTCGATGTCATGAAGTCTTTGTTCGAATCTTCTTCTTGGTAGGGCGTCATCCATTGATCACTTTCCTTCCTGGTTTGTCATGTCATTTCTTCCTTCATGGAAAGTGGCTTTCTTGACATATATCAGGTTCTCTTGTCATCTATCCATTCTTCAAAATACTCTTCTCATGGATGCTTCGTTGTACTTGTTTGTTTACATGCTTTGATCTAGTAGCCCTTCATGACTTCATCCTGATATTTCTTCAACATTAAGTGGTGCTTTTGCAGGATGGGTTTTTCATCCTGACATCTTCGTAGAGTAGAATCGGTTATCTGCATCTTTCATGTCTCCAAGGCCTTCACAAGTGTCAAGGTTCCTTTGATATTTTTCTTCCTTTCTTAAAGTTGTCATGCCTTCTTTCGGGAGATGTCTTCAAAGTATCTTTGTCAGATAGAGAGATTCTTTGTGATCATGGTGTTCTTCACGTGCTTGATCTCTTTCTTCATTTGCTTCTTCATGGATAGATTGGTCAACCACCTTCTACTCCTTGTGAGCACTTCCTCATTGCTTGCTTCTAGGACTAGTTAGCATATCTTATTTACTTGCTTCTTAGTTAGCAATCTTATACTCCTTACGTGAGTATTTTCTTTTGTTGACTTTCGTTGTATTGTAGTACATGCCTTCGAGCATGTCATTGGTGAAAGAGATTATTTCCTACTTGATCATGCTATAGAACTATTCCCATGACTCAATAATATACAAATGATAACATGACTAAAATTTGATGCGTACATACCTCATCTTGATTCTCCTTTGATCATCTTAGCTTCATTTAGTTGTCCTTGGTGTGGCCCTTCTTTCTTCATCTTAGCTTGCCTGCATATCATCCTTTTCTTGAATCCCATTAATGGGATTCCCAATGAGACATCTACCTTTGCTTATGAATATTCTTTTGAAGATTCCATCATAGGATCTTGAAGACCCTTACCCTGCAAATGTTTCTTTCCTTTTGATGATGGAGATCTTCTATGATTCTTAATCATGATCAATTTTCTTTCATTGTGGATGAGGTCCTATTCTAGGTATGCTCCATCTACATGAATATCTTGATCTATATCTACCATGCTCCTATATTCTAGAAGATATTTCTAACCATGCATTTAGTTCTATTTATAAATTCTCCTTCTACATGAGTATTTCGAACTCTATGTACATCATGCTTATAGATTCTAGAATATGTTTCTAGCCATGAAATTTTATTCTATTCGTACATGATCCTATACTACATGAAAACTTTGAAAGAAGACTTTAAGTAAAGAAGTAAACTTAGTCATCATAAAGATCTGGAGGATCTTCCTTCTTTTTCTTCTTGTCTTCTTCTTTCATTTCTTGAGTCACATGAGCTTATTCCATTTTTCTTTTGTTGTTGTTGTCCTTCTTTAGTTTCGGACAATTCCTCTTGCAGTGTCCATATTCTTGGCATCCATAGCATTGGATTTTGGACATATCTTTGTTGCTTGTTCTTCGTGGACCAAATTTGCCAAATTTTCCCTTTCTCTTGGCCATGGTAGCAAATGCTTACTCCTTTGATCCCACATCTTCCTTTGCTTTAAGTCTTGTTTCCTCTATCTTGCATAGAGACCACATTTCACTTAGTAGGGTGGATTCCTTCTTGGAATATATGCTTGTTGTGAAGTTTCCCCAATCCTCGCGTAGAGCATTGAGTATTGTGGTTGTCATTTCTCTGTCAGATATGACTTCCCCTAGCTCTTGAAGTTGATTCCTCATCTCAAAGATCTTCATGAAGTAGGGATTTATTCCTTCCTTTGATATCTTCATCTTTTACAATTCATTTCGTAGAGATATCACTTCTCCAGTTGTGGTTACTGAGAATATCTCTACTAGGTTGTCATAGATTTCTTTAGATATCTCCAACTTGGAGACATAAGGAATGAGAGAGCCTTTGATGGATTCTATTAGAATCCTTTGAGCTCTTGTCTCATCCTTAATATACTTGCCTAAGGCTTTAGTTTGTTCCTTAGCAGGAATAGTAACATTCCCGTTGATGTGTTCTAGGAGTTCATTCTCCTTGAGAAGTAAATCAGTCCTCTTCTTCCATGCAAGAAAGTTATTGGTACCTACCAATTTGTTTTTTTCCTTGCAAAAGGACATTGATGTATATTCAGAAGGGGACATATACTTACTTGATAGATTTTGACATGTACTTGACTTCTTTTGTCCTTGAAATCTTGATAGCTTGCTTTCCTTGAATCTTGATGTTCCTCAAGATGTTTTCTCCAAGTGGGTTTGCTTGATGATGTGACTTGCTCAATGATTTTTGGATTGACGTAGGTCCCTCTTTGATCTGCTCTTCTTTGTAGGTGCCTTTATATAAGGATCTTCTTCTAGCTTTGTAGTCTCCCTTGATGAATGATAGATGATAGACCTTCTTATCCTTGATGTGATAGAGACTTCTTGGCTTGATGCTTCAACTTTTGTAGATGGCCTTCCTTGATGAGTGTTTTTGAGTTGCCATTTCCTTGCTGTGTCACCTTAGCTCTGATAGCATGTTGAAGAATCTAGGGAAATTAAGTGTAGAGGGATTATTCGTGACTATATAACAATTTGTGGAGTGTTTTTACTTTTTCTTGTTAGCTTAATCTTCTTCTTATTATTATTAAGCATGTGTGTGTACTTCATCAAACTGCTACCAAAAACATAAGAACAAGAACACAAGATGTTGGCTCTCTGCCATGGCCAAAACCTCCCTTCTCTTGAGAGAAAAACCCTTTAGTAAGTTTCTCTTATTGAATCTTCTTATTAATCAATGCCAAACCCTATACCCTTGACAAGAATATCCTCCAAGCACAAGTCAAGCCCTTCCACCTTTCTGCACTTTGTTCCCCGACACTTCCTTCTTCTGGCACTTCATCCTCCTTCCAACTGTTGTTAGATCTTGTTGCACTTACGCTAGAAGAGATGCTTCTCTTCTATACTTAGAGATATCCTTCACTTATGTAGACACCTTCCTTTCTTTCAACCAAATGAGATCCTTCTTGAGATGTACATGTATACTGAAGTTATTGTACAATAGCACTATATTCTCACACGTGTGGCAGGTAACCTTGCAAATTAGGGTTCTTTCACCTTTGCTTGAGAGAGCCTTACCTTCACATGAGTAGGAGGCCTTATAGGCCTAACTTTCTAGCCCAACCAATGATGAACATGTAACTGTGATCTTATTGTTGTTATAACCGCAGACTGTCCTTCCTTTTCTCACACGTGTGATTATATTTACCCTAGAAAATAGCGTCCAACCTTCTCTTATCCTTTTCGTTACTTCGTTGCGCTAGAGGCTCCTTTTCTTCGCTTTCTCTTCACCCTTAATTTGTCTTCCTTGCTCACTGATTTTAGAGGAATTAGTGTGTTGTATTTAGAGGAGTGGACAGCCTCTGTATATAGAGGATTGTCCCTCCTTTAGGCTAACTTGAAGGTTGACTTGAAGATTGCAAGCTGACTTATCTTCTTTGCTTCGGATGGGTTCTTTGGTGATGTCGTTGCATGGAGGAGACTTGTTGAATTTGCTTGGAGGTATTCTCTTGACTCTAATACATAAACACACATGGTATAACATGCCCTTAAGGTCTTCAAATTTTTCTTTTGACTATTTGACTCACCTATAACACTTTAACATGTGTTAGACCTATTTCAATGAGCAAGAAACTCATTGACATATATTATAAAAATAATATTTCTTTTCTTGAATAAATAAACATATGAAAAGTACATTTATGAAGACCGAACCTAGTTACATTTCCTTCAACACCTTGTGCCCATATAGTAGTGTTATCATGATTGACCACTTGATTCAATGTTCTTATACCTTATGCAGCCAAGAAAACCACCTTATCCTGAGGAAGAAAGTGATGATTTCCACTACCTGGCCATAGATCAAGTCCAATCCGCACCCTCTCCCCTAATCCCACTTTCCAGGCCAACCCAAATCCAATAATATTGAATGAGTCTACCACCGCCTTCCAAAAGTTAATTCATTCAATCTGCTCTTATTAGGATTATGAATGCAAACATCTAGTGATTGTGGAGAAATGTATTTATTTATTACCCCTTCTGTCCACAGACTGATTTTTGAAATCAACCTCCACCTAACTTTTGTAGCCAAATTTTGTGAAAAGCATATCAAGTTCTTCAATCCCCGTCCACCCCATTTTTCGGTAGCACAATCTTCTCCCAGCGCACCCAAGAAAATGTTCTTCCTTCCTTTGCTCCCATCCACATAAATCTACAGTAGCTTTTCCGAACATGGTTCAAGATGTCCTTGGGGATCCATGATAGTGACATCTAGAACACCGGAATTTCCTCCAGGACTAATTTGATGAGTACCAACCTACCAACACATGATAACCATCTGAAACTCCATCCCTTAAGTCCCTTTTCAATATTTTTCAGGAGCCAAAGCCAATCAACTTTTTTATAGTTATTTGGATTTAAATAAAAACCAAGATATTTTACTCCATCATCAATTTTCAATGATTAAAAAGGGAAATGACCTTGAGAAAACATAATTTCATCTTTATGACATCCAATCGTTGTAAAAGAGGATTTATGGACATTGATCTCCATCCATGCAGCCCTGCATAAAAGACTAAGGATATTTTTAAATGTGATTGTGTCCCTTCTAGATCCATCAATAAATAATAGAACATCATCCACAAAAGGAAGGTTTGTCAAATATGTCTCACCAGCCACCGAAGTCCCCCGCAAGTTACCTCCGCTTTTAGCTTCCCTAATCAATCTTCTCAACCCTTCCACAATGAGAAACGAAAGACTGCGCGAAAGGGCAGGGATCCAACAGCTACTGATCTTCCAGTGGTCATCTCTATTGAGATTGTTGGGCCTTCTTTCAATCTCAATAGCTTGCCTGAATTTACGATGATGGAACTGAGCAACTTTAGCAACAACCTTGGCCTCCTCTATACAAACTTGATGCTTGGTCTTTTCCGCATGCTCTGCTAACGCTGAAGACTTGGTTCTCCCATGTCTTAGGTCAGCTGCATGTTCGTTGATCCTCTGATGGATGAATATAGGGGGTCCCACAAGAACAAGGAATCAAGTAGACACCCTTCATGTCCTTAGGGTCAACGGGATCTTTCACCGATCGGAGGGATTTACGAATGGTGTTGAGGGGCCTAAAGGTTGAGGGAATATCATACCTCTTAAGGATCCGAGCAATCTTGTCTGTGGTTCCTTGGACATAGGGAAGATGGACACCTAGTCGGCGTTCCTTTGGTTCTTTTTTGATTAACGCATTTTTAGAGGCTTTAAGGAAAGCCTTCTGACCTAGGTGCCTACTATATCCATTCTCCACAAAGACATTAAGGAGATGGGATCTCTCCTTATCAAAGCTCTCATTATCAGAAATCCTAAGGGCACAAGTAGCGAGGGTGTTAAGAACACCCATCTTCTGAGCAAGGAAATGATGGGAATCGGCATGAAGATACCGCTCAATATGCGTAATATCTCATTTTACTAATATCTACGAGGAGTTGTCATTAAAGACCAGATGGTAATATAAGTTGTTCATCTTTTCCATTGGGTTGTTTTTCATGTTTTTTTTTTTTTTGAGTTTAAATATGAGTTGTTTTTAGTGTGATTTTTTTATTTTCCAGGAATTTGAGGTGAAATCTTGATTTGTATTATTTACATTAGTTTTTTTATTGTATATATAAATCTTGATTTGTATTATTTACACTAGTTTTTTTATTGTATATATAGATTCAGCACCCTGAAAAACTCTAAGGCACATCAATTGTACAGGGGTTATTCATCAAGATTGTGATTTCAATAAATTTCTAATGGATTTTAGAGAAATTAAACTAAAAAAACTCCCCAGAAAAACTTCCAAAAAATCACACTAAAGACAATTCAATTTTGAGATTAAGAATTGATTTACAAATAAAAAACTGATATTTAACAATACCGATATTTAAAGTGTTAGGGTTTGGAATTGATTTACAAATAAAAGACCGCTATTTAACTTTTCGAAACTTCACCCAACCCGTAGATAGCATATTAATGTTATACCAAACGGCATGTATTTGATGTGGTCTTTGACTATGAGTGGGGGAGGTATATGTTAAAAATAACACTAAATATCAGTGTTACACTTTTAGGCATTGCATAAGTTAATGTGATTTAGGTTTGGTTTGTTTTTACTCTTTTTAGTCCCTGCCGTAATGGCAGTTTGGTTTAATAATGTGCAGCGTGGTATGTAGTTGCATAGGCGGGTTTAGATGATAAAGAGATAAAATATTCACTAGATTGACTTGCCAATAGGTTACTTTTTATTAAAAACAAAATAATTTTACAATTATGATTTTTTAAATGTTTAATATATTCAATTTTTTTTTTGGGAGAGCGTTTGTCAAATAGGTTCATATATTTTTTAGTTTTAATGCAGGATAAATTATTATTTTAATGTGTGATAAGTTATTTGTGGATTTTTGGTTACATGCAGAAGACAAGTTATATTGTAGTTGCTTTTTAGTTAAATTGCTATGATTTTTAATAATCTTTTGTAATTTAAAAAATATATATATTATATTTATTTTATTTTATTTTTAAATAAAAATATATTTTGTATTTTATGAAATTCATTATTTTTAATTTTCTATTAGATAAATACAATGAAAAGACAATTTTTATGGGGTTTTAATTGGAATTATCAATATAAAATATTTAATTAAAAAATATAAATTATTTTAAAGTGCCACCTGTTTATAAATTGTATCATGATTTAATGCAAGTGGTGCTTACACATTAATCTAATTCTTAAAAAAACTTAAAATTCAAACCAATCAATTTTTTATTATTATTTGCCAGTTCTCTATCCAGCAATTCTCGATCTCTGATAGATCTAACTTGGGAAGGCGTATCAAACGATTCTCGATATCTGATAGGGCGCACCTGATCTGATTCTCAATGTCTGACCAGAGGTACATGATCTGATGGGTTACAAATATACAATGATGTAAATTTCCTTTTTAATTAAACATGAACATATAAGATATCAAGTTATCAAATTTATAATTTTAAAAAATTCATTTAAATAAAAGATTAACTTAATTCGGTAAACCAAACCCCGCGTCGATAACAAACCCAACCAGTTAACATCTATTATTTTTTGCTTCCTCGATATGAATCTGCTACCCATCCAAGAGCTCTGCCCATACAACCTGCCTCCATGGACGCCAAACTAAGTCATGATGACCCGGGACTATGACATCACTATCCTTGTCCACTGCATATGCGCCCCTTAACGCTGGAAATCTCTAGAAGTATTCTCTTCACGACAATAAAATATGTTATAATTTTCATAGTAATTTGGGTCATAGTCAGATTTTTCACATGATTAAAGTTATATAATATACTCCTGTCAAAAAAAACTTTTTGGAGAGGGGGCGAAAGAATCATCAAATTTCAAATTATATATATATATATATATATATATTATTATAAAATACCGGTAGTAATGTCACTTTTAATTTATTTTATTTATATATTAGTTTTATCTTTAAATTAGAGATCGTAAATATTTTTCTAATATTTTGCCCCAAAGACATCTTCATCGCAATATGCTACTTCCCCAGCCTCATCTTCATTTGCTATCGGAAGAGTGCATTTCAGCCCTCAAGAAAGAAGTCTAGGAGGGAGAGAAGATCTCAGGCAGAAAGCAATCGAGATACGGCAGCAAGTTCGATGAAGGGGACATTCTGAAGTAGTACTTACTCCGATAGTAGGTGGGTCCATATTAAGGAAGGTAAGGTTAGGGCTTGCTCCGAGAATGTCATGCCCAAGAGCGTAAGATATTTGGGCTTTTTTTTTTTCAAAAAAATATTTTTTTAAATGTTAAATGATTAATTTAAAGGAAAAAGAATTAAATTTTTTTTTTTAATAACATATTATAAAACAAGTAAACTGCAAGTTATCTTCTCAGTTGTAACATTCTCTATCACTTCCCTTCTACGTGTGTCATTGGACTTTGGACTTTGTCTTAACTACAATAATGAATCTCCACACAAGTGATGCTTCTTACTGATATCAATTATTTTTTGCATAAGAGACAAGTACTAAGCAACAACACTGCATATTACACTTATTTAGATTTTATAATGTAATTTGAATATATGTAGTAAGTTATTATTATTACTATTATTATTATTGGATTTGGATTATTGACTAAAATATTAAATTAGGTTGTTTAGTAAAGTGTTGATAGTTTGGTTAAAGTTGGACAAAATAAACTATACAGCTCCTAGAATCTTGTTATCATAACAAGAAAATGAGACAAACTATACAAAATAAAAAGGAATTTTTTTTTAGAGCGGAAAAGACAAGAAATATATACATTTATGAACATTTATTCACAACATAATGAGTAATTAATAATAGTAAAAAAAAAGTTCATATTTTAAAAACAATGAACTAATTAGGTATGTAAAAATGCATATTACATAGAATAAGAGACTGATTTTATTAAAATAATAGTCAAATCTTAACAACAGGTCTCTACGAAGACCATTGACCAGTTCAAAGGACTCGACCACTGCAATGTACTAACTCATATACAACAACCAAGGAAATCCAATAAAAATGACAGCATAATGATCCTTCAAATAATTTGTGTGAGTGAGCAACTTGTTTTTTGTGAAAAGATCATTGTTAGCACTGATAAAATAGAAATCAAACCTTCAGAACAACAAATAAATGATCAAAAAATAGACAAGATACCTTTAGAAATCCTTGAATGATTAAGGGAAGTCACCAAAATTGATCTCTCCTTTAGAGTTAGAACTATTGTCACCATTAAGATCAACTCTCTAACTTTCAGAAAATAAAATCAGAGGAAAAAGAACCTAGTTTTGTTGTAGCATACCTCTCTTCACAACTTTCTCTCCCTTGCCTTCATAGATCTCCCTTCTTTTTAAAGAGGCCTCAAGTAGTTTTGACAGTTTTCAGATTACTTGTCTTCCTAATTAGTGTGATTAGGGTCAAGGGGAGAGACTTTTAAAGGCTTATTTAAAAGTTTTCCTAAATTAAATATTAGACACTAATAGGTGGGACCCTCATTACCATTCGACTAGGCCCCATTATCTTTATGAATTAAATTTAAACCATCAATTTATCCCATAAATGTTGGCCACTAGTAAACTTAACATAATCATGCTATAACCATAGTACATCAAAAAATAAATGTGCATCATGATATAAAGTCATCACATTGTAAACCCAAAAACAAAACCTTGTTCCTCCTTATCACCTTATTTCTCCTCATAACATCATATAACTAAAGTGGCACCACCATAAATATATACATCGGATATATATATATATATATATATATATATATATATATATATATATATATATACTATCAAAATGTAAAATTGCATCCAACAGATAATCTGGAAAATGATGTGCCAACAACTAGTAAACAACAATATCCACAAAAAGTAACATATGCCATCAATAGAACCAAAACTAATTTTCCTGTCTGTGAAAGGGGGTTGATTCTGCTTGTTATTCTCCTTGTTGCAAATGTGAAGACACTAAGTGTGTTGATCCATGGGATGAACCAGAAGAATAATTTGAGCATTTTATCCATGCTCGCTAGCAACAGGTAAAGGGATGACAGGGAGTTTAGATGGTTGAGAAACAAGATTAGACATGGCTTTGCGTTGTTGAGAAGCTTTCCTTGTAGAAGAAGCACAATGTGAGAGAGGACTAGATGGTCGGGGTGCAACAGGAGGCATGTGAGCAATGCGAGAGGCAGCGGACTGTAGGCGTGATGCATGAGCCTGAGGAGGACGACTAGGAAGGGATATATATGGCCAACCTTGCCTTTAGCGGAAAGGTTGTACAAGGATGATTTATGCCCAACCATCATTGTTTGGATTGACTACGGGAGCAGATATATGTTGGGGAACAAGAATACAAGCATGAGGAGGTTGTTGAGACAAGAGTTGTTATGACCAGGGGTGTGCTTCAGACTGGTTTTCGGGTAACCCTAGTAGAATAACCATTTCTAAATGTAACAGTTCTCTTAACAATTGTGAGTTTGAGTTAAAAGGCACTGAGATCCTATGTCCCATCTCCCCTCTAACACCTAGGTGTTGATTTCTGTTTGTATCCCCTTTGCTCCTGATTCTTCCCCTGTTATGATTAAAGAAAATGATTCTGCAATAAATTTAATAGATTTTTCATTACACACATGTGACAAATGGCATCATTTGTTAACAAATAAACAAAATATTGAATCTTTAAAAACATCAGAAGGAATACTTAAAGCGGGGATTAAGAAATGCACTCATATATACATATAACCAAACTCAACAATGGATGTAAATGAAAACATAAATGTCTGACACCCAATCAAAACAGGGAGCTTGCACAAAGCCCTTCATAATATAGTAATCGAATTATAGACAATGATGACCAATGTGGATAACTAGGTAGTATGGTCCATCCAAAAGGGCCAAATACTTTGACCATATTTGTGACAGTGACCCCTTGAACCAAGATTAAAATAAAACATTGTGAGTGTTTATAGTAACATGCAATATATATGTATTTTATATAGATAAATTGGATTGCGAGAAAAAGGCATAACCCTAAGTATTTGTGCAAAAACAAATTAGAATGACAAGAGTGCCAAAGCGTGAATATTGTCATGTTGGTACATTTGATATTGAAATTGAGTACGAATTGAAGAGGCTTCCATGTGCATAGTCTTCACATAGGTTCCTTGCATGAAGCCTTAAGGCCTCGAAGGCTCCCTCATGTGGCATGGTGAGTGAATTTACAAATAAGTCAGACTTTTATTAAAAGATGTCGAAATTGTATTGTTTCGTTGCAAAATGCGAACATGTTTTAAATAGAAGTGAAATGGCCCAACAACCATTAAAGCACAACAAGCTTTAACAAGTGGTTTATTACATAAGATATAACAAACTCCTAGAAATTACAGCTCAAACTATAATTAATCAATAGGGGTGGCTAATTATCAATTTTGGTAAACATATATGACCAAGTTCATTTTAAAATAATCGCCAAACCACATAATCCCAAGGCCTCGAAGGCTTTTGTTCATAATCCACAGGGAGTTCATCGTCAACTAGACATGACTCGTGACTGCGTGCAATTCATCATTGGAACTGAACATGAAATGAAAATTCTTTTACCAACCAAGGAAGGAAAGACATACATATGTTTGCATGGAACCAAAAAAAAGGGAGGCACGGTAAAGAAAATGGGAGAAAGAACTCAATATTGTTCATAGGACAACAAATGGTAGTCATCTGGTACATACCTGGTGAGCAGAAGAGTGATAACATGAAACCGAGTTTGTACCAACCTTAGTGGACCACATTCCCGAGCTACAACTACGACAAACCCTTAGTGACCATCCAAATTCGATTACATAGATAGAAAGATTATCAAAATGTGGAAATGGCAACATAGTGAGGTTTTATGGTTTGTCAAGAATCGAAAGAAAAGAGCCCGAGATGAAGGAGAAAATGCAGGAGTAAAACGTGGGCATACCTCATTAATGGAGATATATTTCTAATGTAGAATTCACGTATGCCAATTTTTTATGCTGGAGCGAGAGGATGTTGATGTGTAGAAACATTATGCGAGAAAATTAATCAACAAACAAGGGTCATCTTAGATGCACGGTAATCAAACTTTTCAAAATGGCACTAATTCAACTACCAACCATCACAGTAATCAATCATGCAGAGGCTTGAAAATTATGCCAGATTAATTATAAATCACGTCGCCTCACATCGCATAGTTCCCAAGGCAAGTGAAATAAATTTACTAGTGGTAAGGATCCGGTTGATAAACTCAATCAACGGTCAGTAAATGGAGTGTCGATGACACTCATTAAATCGACGTCCAACCCTTTTGATCCCAACAAAAATTTATAACCAAATAATCTTACCAAGTCCACATGTTGTCACAATTGTGGTGCTTCCATAAATAATATCCCTTGTGACCACAGATGCTAGCATACACTTCTTATATTGAAATCAAACTGAGATGCTTCAGAACACTGTTACCGAGTGTCAGAGTTATACGTTATACAATATGCTCCAGCCAAGGGTTCACAAGGCCTATATATCTTTTGATAGTGAACCTCAAATATTGGTGTGAAGATATGGTTAGTTCTCAACCAACTATACCAATGACGCAATAAATGCCAACACACATTCTAATGTCATGAAACCATCGTTATAACGATGGCATAACAACCTACAAATATATAGTTTATCAGTGTACATATCCTCATAACCCACACATGATCACAATTGTATCTCACATTACATGAGAGCGGGCTTTACCCAAATCATTAAATTCTTGACATATAATTTTAGCACAACGCCCATTGTGGCCATGATCCCACTTATGAAGTGCATTATTAACACTGGAGACAATAAAGTATGCCATATGTATAAACCAGACGTCATTCAAACCCCTCCAAAATGAACACAAATATGTATATCATAACCAAATAACACTGAAAGGTCATAAAAAATGATATCCAACCAAAATTTATAGTTGATGTAAATATGGTTCCCAACCATAATTTTAACCTTATTTTAATGCGAGAGACACATAATATACATATCCTCAAACATTTGTATGTAAGTCAATGATTGTCGAATGAAGCCTTCTCGCTAGAGAGACAAACTTGATTTTAAAAGTAGTGTTGTTGTGGCCAAAAAAAATTCTTATAAGAGGAGTCCCACCTATTAGGTATTTAATGGACAATCAAATATAACTAACAATGTTAAGGAGAGCTTAATACGCAATGGTTTGCAGGTGACATTAGTGTTGACTATTGTCAACATTAGCAACTTTACAGGGAGACTCACAAAGCGAGTCAAGACTCAGAATCTTTGGTTATGCAAAAAATAAGTGACTATGAAAGAGTAGGTTGCAGGTTGTTTAGGGGGAAGGAAGCATGGACAGCAAGAAATGGGACTTAGAGTCAGAAATTAAACTGACTTATGCAGGTAATGATAAGACAAAACAATTTTAAGGCTTGTCCATGTACTGATAAGGAGGAATACTTGTCTTTTCTACAAATGATTATGTTGCAAGACTGCCCTTTAAAAAAATATTTATTTTAAAAGTTCAGTGAAAATATAGTAAACATAATCAGTCATTTCAAAAGACAAAATCTGCAAAGAAGTTGTTAACAACAAACGAACTACAACAAAAAAGCAAAAAATGACAACAAAACATGATAAAATTAGGGGAAAGCAATAAAATAAACTATCTAAAAAGCAATGAAATGATTAGAATGATTTATTATGATTCCCTTCCATGAATGGCTTCAGATGTGAGCCATTAGTGGTGTAAGGGAGGAGACGATCATTGACGTCTTTGAGGAGATAAGTGTTAGGTTTGACCACTATAAAAATTCTAAAAGGGCCAATCCATAATTTTTGAAACTTGAAACTTGTGGTGTTTTCCCTTATTAGGATGAGTTATGTTCCATAGAAGGACCTTTTGATCAACAATGAAATTAGCATTCTTATATTTTGTATCGAAGTATTTTTTAACAGTTATCATTCTTCTACACAAATTTTCTAGGAAATGATTTCACTGCTCTTCTAAGGCCAATAAAGCCAAGACTCTCTGAGGGATATTACTCGGGATCAATTCTTCAGCTTGTATAGTTAGGTAGAGAGATATAAGTTCTAATTCAATATGCAAGGTTGCCTCTTGCCCATAAACAAGTTGAAAAGGGGAGGCATATGTGTTGGACTTAATAGTGGTGCAATCTACCCATAGTGCAAACTTCAACATAGTATGCCAAATACCTACTTTGCCATCAATCAATTATTTCAGAATTCTAATAAGATTCTTGTTAGTAGATTCAACCAAAATGTTACCTTGAGGATAACACGTTGATGATGTTGAATGCTTAACATGATATTGGTCACAGAATCAAGTGAAATGAACAAAAATGCAATTAGGCTCGTTATCATAGATTAATTCAAGAGGTAGTCCAAAGTGTGAAAAAAATGTTATCCTCTAAGAATTCGATCAATTATTCATCACATGCATTTTTTAGAGGTACAACTTATGACAATTTGGTGAAATAATCAATAGCAGTTAATATAAAAATGTGACCTATAGAAGAGGGGGGATTTATAGGCTCGGTGAAATCTAATCCCCATATGGCGAATAGTAACTCAGGAATTACGGGGCGGAGAGGCAAAGCATGAAATATTTCTCCTTCTACTACTTGCTGACAATATTTGCAGCCTTTCACATACTTATAGCAGTCGGAAAAGATTGTATACCAATAAAAACTAGATCTGAGAATTTTATGAGTGGTGGCCTTAGCTACAAAATGACCTCCTATGGGAAAATCCTCTTGGGATGAACCATGAGAAATTGATAGTAACCTAGCAACAACCTTATCATCTACGCATCTGAGTAATAATCCATCATAAGATCTGTGATACAACATTATGTTTAAGATCAAATTATTAGAAGAATCTAAGTGTAAATGCCTACATTGAGATTTGTCCAAATTTTCCCGACATTTTTGGCTTTGAAGATAAAAGATGAGGTCACGATACCAAGGGTGATCTGCTACATCAATTGATTTCTCATTGACTAAGAACAAGGTAGACAGTGACTCATCATCATCATTTGAATGACTTGGCTTAGGATATTGTGCTAGATGCAATGCCAAGTCGTGTCCCTTTATAATATTGGAAGTTGAAATAGTCAAATCATGTTCTTGAATCTTGGCCAACCAGTGGGCAAACTTTCCTAAAAGAAAATTTTGCAACAATAGAAAGTTAAGAGCAAGAAAAGGGAACTTAACCCATGCATGCTTGCCAAGAATGTAATGTGTACATTTTTAATTGCTTTTACTAGTGCAAATTCACGTTTCTCAATTAAGGAATACTTGAATTATTCATCAGAAAAACTTTGACCCATAAAAGCAATCGAATGTTCTTTCCCAAAATCACTTGTTTGCATGAGAATTTTGAAGACAACTTCTTCAATGGTATTAGTATAAATGATGAATTCTTTATTGAAATCAGCTTTGGCTAAAATAGGAGCAGATGCAATAACTTCTTTGCTCTTTATAAAGGCCAGTTAAGCCACATCATTCCTCTTAAATTCTTGATTTTTCTTATTTAGGTTATGAATAGGCTTGACTATCTTAGAAAAATCATTAACAAATCTTGGTACAGAATTAATCATACCCATTAAAGAATGAGTTTCCTTTTTGGAATTTAGTGGAGGAAAGTTTTTTATTGCAGCAACCCAGTCAAGGTCAATGCTAATGCCTTCTTCTGAGATAATATGTCCTAATAGCTTCCTGGTTGTCACACCAAAGACATATTTCTTAGGGTTAAGGGAAATGTCGAAGTGTTGGCATCGTAAGAAAACTCGTCTTAGATTGTCAAAGTGATCAGCTCGGAGCTTGGAGTAAATAATCATGTCATTGAGATAGAATTGAATAATATTCACAATGAGGTCTTTGAAATCCAATTGCATGGCCCTTTGGAAGGTGACACTCGAATTAATTGAGCCAAATGGCATAAATTCATAGGCAAAGGTACCCCAACATATAGTAAAAGCAATTTTGAACTTATTAACCTTTTTGAGGTGGCTCTAGTTGTAGGTAGAGAATCCATCTAGGAGTGACATCATTTGAGATTCAGTGACCTGTTGTAAAATTTGGTCCATATTTGGCGAGGAGAATTGTCCTTCACACTAGCTTTGTTCAGAGACCTATAATCAACACAAAGGTGAATATCCCCATTTTTCTTTCTAACTGGGACCCAGTTGGCTACCCACTCCGAATACTTTACAGGAAAAAATATATGTGCATTCAACTTATTTTCTATCTCCTTATGAATAGTTGCTTAGAGGGTAGGATTAACAAGTCTTTAGCTTTGTCTAACTGGCTTCGCGTATGGTTTAATGGGAATAACATGTTGTATAATAGTAGGATCAAAACCATGAAGATCCTTATAATACCAAGAGAAGACATCTGAGAATTCTTTAAAAAGGGCGACAAGTTTCTCTTTTTCCTAATTAGAACATTGGGCTCCAATCTGTAATATTTTAGGATCATCATGGGTACAATGTTAATCGGGTTTCACCAATTTTTCTCTTTGACTCCTTTATCGAATTATTTGTTGATGTGGGAACATCACTAGGTGAGAATGATTTTTCCAGAGAAAGGCCTCGAGAAAATTTGTTGTCTTTTAGGAAATAATTTTATTATCATCATGAGGTTTCTTCTGGAGGAAGGCACATATACTTTCATCATTTTGGAAGACTTTCCAATTATCTTTCTTATTTCGAAGATGAGGCCTATATAAGGATTGGAAAATATAGTCGGACCTATCAGGAAGAGTTTGTTGTGAAATGCTAGAAGTGTAGGAAGCAAGTCAGTCAGCTAAAGCATTCAATTCCCTACAAACATGTGTAATATTAAAAGCATCTAGAAAAGAAATATTTTCCCAGACTACTTGAGTATAGAATTTGATAATCTTGTTATTAGGAGAGTAAATTTTCTTGACAAGATTAACAAGAAGTTCAACGTCACCATAGGCAGTTAAGAGTTTTCATCTTGAAACTAGATCTCTCTCAATCCCAAGGATAAGGGCTTCAAATTTGGCTACATTGTTAGTGAAATCGAATTCAGGTCTATTGGCATATTAATATAACTTTCCTTGAGGTAAGTATAGAAGGATACATGCACCATTTCCCTTGCAAAACAAGGCACCATCAAAATGAAAATACCAAAGTTGGTCATCAAATTATGGTTTTGTTGGAGGAGGAATATCATCCTCTATAAAAAGAGAATAGACACCCATGCCTTGTTCGATATAATTGACATGTGGTTGGGAAAATCCTTTGATGTAAGGAGATATATGTCCTTTCTATAATACGATGATATTTTTAGTGTTCTTTGGAATGATTATATGTGCAAGTGATAGATATACACCAGTTCGAACTTGCCAATCTCTACTAAGTATGAGTGATTAATTTGAGACGGGAATGTCAACTACATACATGTTACAAGTTGTTATGATTTCCAAATGGGCACAGATAACTAAATTAATGTCTTTGATGGTACCTACAGACTCTTGTGGAGAATTGTTGAAGCCTATGGTTTTCCCAGGAGTATCATCAGTGCATTGTAATCCTAGTTCTTCCATAATAATTTTGGGCATAACATTTTGACCAGATCCTCCATTTACAAGACAACAATGAGAGATTTTGTCATAAATCTTCATTGGCACGTAGAAAGGATGGGTTCCGAAAAGAGAAAATGGATTATTAGCAGCAAAAATATTCTCTTTACCCAAATTTTCTGATTGAACTTCTAGGTAATCGATTGGTGTAGAATTTTTCCCTTCAAGGAATTCTCTTAATTTCCTTTTTTGCTCTTTGATGGTACCTACAGACTCTTGTGGAGAATTGTTGAAGCCTATGGTTTTCCCAGGAGTATCATCGGTGCATTGTAATCCTAGTTCTTCCATAATAATTTTGGGCATAACATTTTGACCAGATCCTCCATTTACAAGACAACAATGAGAGATTTTGTCATAAATCTTCATTGGCACGTAGAAAGGATGGGTTCCGAAAAGAGAAAATGGATTATTAGCAGCAAAAATATTCTCTTTACCCAAATTTTCTGATTGAACTTCTAGGTAATCGATTGGTGTAGAATTTTTCCCTTTAAAGAATTCTCTTAATTTCCTTTTTTGCTTGGGAATTGTGGCCATGTCAAGTAATGAAACATCAACTTTTATATTGGCCATTTGAGTGAGGATATTGAAACTAGGCAACAAAGTGGAAGAAGAGGAGGGGGAAGAATGTACATGCTTGTTTGAAGCAGAGTTATTTACAAATGGGTGATTTTAGACAAGATCTAAGGGTCTTTTGTTTGACTGTTGTTTGGAAATTTGTTCTTTATCCATTCGAGGTCTATATGTGTTTATTGTTTCAATGGCTAGGACATCATACTCATTAGCCCAATCGAGATTAGCTATTGTAGGGTCAATTTTGTTACCAAAAGTCAATTGTCTAGCAGCTTGACGCACTTGACAAGTTTTACCATCATGATAATCTTCACAGAAATCACACCACGGTCGTGATAGAAGGGTAGGAGGATAACAAGCTTGCTGAGCTATATGAGTATGTCCAGGAGCAGGGTTCTGTTATTATGAATTCAACCTATGTTCATATCATATTATCTTATTGTTCATGTCTTGCATAAGTTGTAAGATATGAGGTCATATCATTTTATGGTTGAGATTAGTGTTGACTATTGTCAACATAAAGGATAAATTCTCTTTATAGATACTAAATATGTGTTTAATAAGGTATTCACATTAACAACACCCAGTGAAAATGAAATGTATAAACTCTAACTTATGCCACTCTCAACAAAAAAATAAAAGAACAAAAAACACCTTGTGTACCTTGCGTTTCTGCGTTTTGGGGATAGGGACACTAAGGAAACATATGCAAACTACATGGGACTTCATTGAGCTCTCAAGACTTGTTGGTCATCTCCAAAATCTTCATTTAAGACTCGGGACTTGCAGGTCATCCCCAAAATGTTCTAGGCAGATTTTAGTGATGTTCCTAATAGATTTCAAGGACGATTTTAGCAGATTTAATTTTATTATTATTATATGACACAAAAGCATCATTTATAAAATTACAAATAATAATTTAAATAAAATATTTAACGAACTAGAATATATATTATTTATAAATAGTCATATTTCAATTAGATAAGGAAATTAATGTTGTGAATGGTTTATATCAATTGAAACAATCAACTTTTTGGGTGAATGCTCCAAGACACATAAGTTGTTTGAAAGAGAAAAAATATAGAACCAAGCTAAATAATAATTTATTGCCAGGAAAAAATATTACAAAATTTTATTGACAAACAAAGAAAAATATTTAATTAAGAATTAAATGTAAAAAATGATCTGTTCATTAAATTATTTTTAATATATATATATATATATATATATATATATATATATATCGAAAAAAATAATAATTTATAAATAAATTTAATAAAAATTAATATTATTTTTAATGGTCATAAAATCCAAAAAATTAATATAAGATTATTTATTATAACCATTAAAAATAAAATTAATATTATTATCCTTAATTATCATTATCATTACTGGGAGTATTTATTAAAAAATTTAAATATTATTATTCATTTTAAAAGAAATTATACCCTCAATAAATAAATAAATAAATAAATAAATATATATATATATATATATATATATATAACCCAAAACCTTCATAGAGTAAAGATGACTTTTCCTTCCTTAGTTAATCACATGTCAAGTTGGTTTGGATAAGGTTTAAGACCTTTGAGCTTGCTAAATATGGTCGCCATGGTATTAAAAAAGTATCATTGTGAAGTAAAGGAGGGTACATTGGGTTTACATTTTCTTGTTAATATGATTTTTAAATATATTAATAAATTTAAAAGTTATTAAATTAAAATAATAAATAATAATTTAAAAAAATAAAAACATATATGTAATATTATATTTTGTAATATTATTATAATGTTAATTTTTTAACTTTGGTTTTTCTAAATGATTGATATTAGTTATTATATATTTGTAATATTATTTTAATAAGATTGAGATGATTTTAAATTATTTTATAGTATTATTTATTTTTAATTTATTTTATAATGGATTTATTAAAATATACATTAAGTGTAATTATTGAATTTAGAATTTATTTTTCCAATCAATGGTATTTATGCTTATATTTTTACTAATAAAAAATGATAAAAATATTTTTTTATTTTTTTTTCAAATTTTTTAATTTTCATCTCATTATTTTAACTTTTATTTTGTTATTTTATGTACAAGAATTATTTTAGATTTCAATTTATCCTCATAGATTGGAGTGGGCCTTAATAGTGATACAAGAAGAGTCATGAGTCAGTGTGAAGCCTAAGGCGAGGAGATAAATATGGGAAAAAATGTATAAATAAGAGAAATAATAAATAGCCACTAGTTAAAACTTTTTTTTGAGCTTGTTATCACAAACATGAGAATAAGTTATTGAGAATGAGTCATCCAATATTTCTGCAATGAACCAAGTTTAATAAAAAGTTGGTAGAATGTCCCTTCAATAAGATGAATAAGAGCATAATGATTCTATACATATGACCAACAACGACAAAAATAAATGCAATAGCTAGGTGCTAGTGATCAGTATCAATCAATCGAACACAGAGTTTGTGCATGTCCGAGAAGAGTGAGAATAATAGTTCATGTGTTATCCCCTATCTAAAGCGTGTCTTGTGGTTCCTTCCTCCAATTTTGCAATTACACAATTCTTTCATTTTAATATCATAGGCTTGCTTGAAAAAATAACCCAATATCATTTTGAATGAGGTAAAGTTTACTCCATCCATAATTTTTTTTTTAATGTGAAACATGATACATGGTTCTCTTTCATGTGACTTTCCACAAATGGGTGTCTCTCCTTTTAGAAAAGTAATTTTGTTAATCATTTTTTTAATGTTGAAATATTATATTTTGCCAATTTATCATTTAGCCTTTACAGGTTATTGCTTTGCTAGAGTCTAGGACATGATGGATTGATCTTATTAGTTCTTTATAAATTGCACATTCATTTTCATAAGTGTTGCCCATGAAGTACTCTTGCATCCTCCCCATGTGCTAGTATCTAGTCTTATAAACAAAGATTTTGAGCATTTTGGACACAGCTAGACAAGGAAGTAGACAAGAGATTAGATGTAAGATGCAATAACTATTATGAATATTTTTCAGCTAAACTAAGAAGTGGGGCCTCTGAACTAAGAACTAGACAAAGGGCAATGACCCACAACTATGTTAAATTCTTGGAAACTATTATTTTAAATATGACAAAAAACAACTTGCATATATACTTAGATTCATTAAACCTTTGTTCATAATTCATAAGAACAATTAATCTAGCCTTAGTAATAATTATGAAAAATACCCTTCTTGTCAACTTACTATTCCAAAAATACAAAACTAACACTTAATTTTTATTTTCTATTTATTCATGATGCAAACCCTAGGGACATTTGTTGCATGCAACCCTTGTTAATAAATGGATGCTAGGAATTTAGAGTTTATGGGATATTTATGAAATATTATTAATAATAGTCAAAAGAAAGGGTTAATGTCTATTTGAAAGGTAGTTGTGTTTTTTTTTTTACTTTTCAATTTAATTAAAAAATGTTTTAAAATTAAATTAAAATAAAATATTTTGACTATGAAATGATTTATAGTTTTTCAGGCATGTGGTATTGATAAGTCATGCCATTGATTCATAGTACTGTAACAAACCCTATTTTTAAAAATTTGTATATCTCTAATTCATATATTATTTTTTAATTATTAATAACAATAATTTAAAACATATTTTTTATGAATTTTTTAATCTTAGCAATATGAGATGTGTTATGAGGTAAGTATTTTGATGTCTATCTGCATTTACCAATCATTTAATTTATATGGTTGTGCTAGTTATATTAGTTATTGATTTTGTTTATTAAAGCTTGTTTTGTTGATCACATTTCATATAATATCATATATAAAATATAAATATAAATATATTTCTTATTATTTATTACACACACACACATATAGTGATGCTCCAAGGGGGGAGGCATTCAGTGTTTTGGCATCCTCAGACTCTTCACAATTTTGTCCTTATGTCTTTCTTCTTGTTAATTAGTTTCCCTCTGGATACTTTCCTCTGGCACTTTCCAAAATGTAGGATGATGAAGTACATTATGACTCTAACAATCCAATGAAGGGTAGGATTTTTAGTCTCGAGACATTATTTTCATGGACATGGGTTGACGTTGATCTCATGCAAGCCTTGAGCTCAAGGATCCTAGAGTAATCTCCCCTTGAGCCAGAGAGTTTATTGAAGTAAATGATGCCCCAAAATTGTGCTTTCATCCAGTATCTAAAGAGCCAAGTAATAATTTCAAGTTTGATTGAAACATTCTTGCCAAGGGGTCTCGGAAAACCTTCAAGGATAAAAAAAATGTGCCTCAGTAGTTATAGGCAAGGATGTAAATCTGACATAGGTGCTAATTTTGCTAGATAGAGATCTTGTAGCTATATTTTGTGGTAAAATCATTGGGGTTTTGTCTCCGAAAAAACTAGTTGTAGGAACATTGGACCATGGTGCTTGGATTTGTTCCTCCCTAAAATACATTATCTAGAGGGTGGTTTTTTGTTTTATTACATTCAAGCAATGAAGTGGAATCTATCTTGGGAAATGAGTGTTTTGGAGGAAATTCACTTTGTATAATAAAAGGTGGTCTTGGATTTTGACCATGTGCAAGTGCATATGAAATCCCATAAAATTTTGGGCACTTCTTCATGGACTTCCTTTAGTCTTTTGTTCCAAGGGTATTTTTGAAGCTATAAGAAATAAGCATGGTAATTTTTGAAGCTATAGGAAGTTAACTTTCTTTTGAAGACTGATAGGAAGTATGTTTGGGTCAACATAGAAGTTGATGTGTGGGATGGATTATTTGAATAAATTGAGCTTGGATTTCAAGGAACGAAGGTCCCTTTTATTTGCTTTTTGTGTCATGGAGTTAGTCATCTAGAGGTCAATTGTGATCATAACACCTATAGCTATAAACCTTCGTGTAAGGTATAAGTAAGAATGGCAGTATATTAGCCTCAGTCTCCTTATGATATAAAGAATACGACTTTGTACCTTATTCTAGATGAGGAGTTTGACAAGTATCCTCCTATTATGGCTATAGTTGTGGGAATAAATAATACTTTACCCCCTCTGGTTATTAATGTCTCTTATTTAGAGGCTATTCAATTATCGTATATGGTTGTGCCTTCATCGGATACATTGTAGGCTCCTCTTTCTTCATCTAATTCCTTTAGGCCTTCCTCCACTCCTTCCCCTTTATCAACTAGGGTTCCTCTTCCTAATCCTAATCTCTATGTGCCTTATTCAACTTCCTCATATGATAGGTATTCCTCTTCTAAATCCTTGGGGAAGGATGTTGATTGTTGTTCATATCGTAGGATTTCTTCCTCTAATGGTGGTGGATGTAGAACTTATGAGTTGTGTTCATGTTTGAAGGAGGACTCTTCCTCTCAAGGTGGTCTGGCTTAAGATGGACCAAATGTGGGGCAAATTGGCATAATGTCTCGAATATAAAAATCACAACAACAAGCCAAAGAAGATATTCGGTCGGGGAAACAAAAAACCATAATTTAGGCGCTTAGATTAGATAAATCCTAGGATAGGGTGAAGAATGATCGTGCTTTCATTGAATTTGAGGGGGTTTGGGGGCACCCCCAAGAAAAATTCCCTCAAGTGACTCCTTTCTCTTCAAAATATAGACATAATTATGTTTCAAAAGACCGTGCCAAAAGGAGAAAAAAACTTGTTCCATTATGGAGCCATGGCTCAAGTGGTGGCATTTTTGCTTCTTAGATGTTGCAGGTTTGTCTAGTGGTTTAATCACTACTTGGAGCCCTCATCTTCGCACATTCTCGTCTTTTGCTGAAAATAACTCTATCTGGGTTGATTTGGAGATAAAGGCCCTCATTTAATAAGGAGTTTGTTAATTTTTATGGTCCATATTTTGATCTTAAATCTTTCTAGGAAAAGGTGGCAGACTCGAACGTCCTTAAGGTTAGACAACCCATCATATGGGGGGGGTCTCATCTGTACAACCTCCCTTAGTACATTTTAGGGCCATAATCCTCATCTAGATTTGTTGGGATCCTTCTTTCATCTTTTCGAGTCTCTAAATCCGGTTGATATAATGCCCATCAAACTTATCCCTACATGGCGTAAGTCTAGATCTTCAGCAACCTTATCTCAAAAAGATTTGATCGCTTCTATATATCAAAATATATATGTTTGTCCAACCTAATTATCAAATCCTGGGTGGATTATGGGGGAATCTCTAATCATTGTCTAATTCTGTTTTGAATTGAATCTCAGGAGAAATTTCCTTTTGCTCATTTTCGATTTAATAATTCCTAGCTCAAAGAAGAGGATTTTATTAAGTAGGTTGAATCCAACTAGTCACATGTGGATCTCGACGTAAATATTTCCTTCATGCAACAATTTTCTTACAATTTAAAGACACTTAAGAATAAAATCAAGGAATGGAGTATATCATTCATAAAGAAACATGAATCCTCTCTTTTGGAAACTGAAGCAAAAATTGATGAAATTTATATTTCAACCATTTCTAGTATTTTTTCTACAGAAGGCTTGGACACTCTTAAATTGTTGTACGTTAATAAAGGTGAACTTTTAACTGAGAAAGAATAAATGTGGCATTAGAAAATTCATGCCATATGGATTGTTGAAGGCAATAATAATATGAAGTTCTTTCATAACTTCACCAATTTCAGTAAGAATACAAAGACCTTTTGGGAGGTAAAAAAATCATTATGGAGACATGATTTCTTCTTTCAAGGAAAAGGCGAAGGTGGGGGTTAGGAACTTTGGTAACCTCTTCTTTGACTCATGAAGTTGTCCAATTATGGATATTTTAGACGTTTTAAATTCTTTCCCTTAGATTATTACATATGAGATGAATGAGGTTTTGGAAGTAGAGGTCATATAGGGAGAGCTTCTATCGACCCTTTCCTGTATGCAAAAGAAAAAAAGCCTAGGGCTAGATGGATTAGTAGTGGAATTTTGCGTCGATTTTTCAATCTTTTAAAAACTAATATGCTAAAAGTGGTAAAGGAGTCACATAAGAAAGTGTATATATTGGGTTCCTTAAACTCAACCTTTATCTACTTGATTCCTAATAACAAGAGGGAGTCTCTTTCGATGATTATAGATAGATATATTGTTTCAATTTGATCTACATGTTGATTTCAAAAGTTATTGTTGGAAGAATGAAACCAATTATCAGTTTAATCATTTGAGAATAACAATTTGGTTTTTTGCAGTATTGCCAGATTTATGACGTTATTGCCCTAGCTCAAGAAGCTATGCACTCGATAAAGACCTAGAATATCTCTGACTTTGCCATGAAAATTTATCTGTTTATTGCTTATGATTGGGTCAATTAGTCCTTTCTAGGGTTATGCCTTGTTAGTATGGGAATGAGCCCTCAAGTGATCAATTGAATTTTACGCTACATTAAATCTATCAATTTTGTAGTTTTAATAAATTGGCACCCATCTAATTTCTTCAAAGCTCATAGGGGACTGAGACAAGGATGTCCATTATCTCCTCTACTCTTTTTGTTGGTTGCTGAAGTTTTGAATATGCTTATCAGGGATGCAGTTGGAAGAGGAGATTTAATGGGCATAAATATTCCAAGAATGATAGTATTACTCATCTCATTACTTGTTGTTGATATCTTATTATTTATTGTCGGTTTTTCCCACATTTTTTCATCCATGAAAATAATTTTGGAAAAAAAATGAACTGGTCAGAGGAATGCAAATTAATCAAGAAAAGTCTTCGATAACTTAGGCTTGCATCCTTAATGAATTAGTCAACATTGTTCCTTTTTTTTTCTCCTTCACATCTCGAGCTTTGGAGGAAAGTTTTAAGTATCTAGGTTTATATCTGAAATCAAATGCATATCGAAATGTTGATTGGTCATGGTCAATCAAGAAGATTGAAGTCAGGATTGATGTCTAGGTTAGTAGACACTTATCTAGAGAGGGGCATTTGATATTGGTAAAGTCCATCCTAGAAGGAATTCATGTGTATTGGACATCAATTACGGATGTACCTAAGGGCATACTGGAGAAAATTTTAATCCTTTGTGTTCAATTCTTGTGGTTAGGTGGGACATAGAAAGGAGGTACTCCATTAGTAAGGTGGACTACCATTTCCAGGCCAAAACTTCTTGGAGGTTGGGGCTTGAAACATTTTTCATGGTTTTATCAGTCATTAGCTACAAAAAAATATCTAGTGTTCGTTAAATGTTAAAATGATGTGGGGAAGGACATTGTAAGATAAATATTTTTGAGGTAAATCATTCATTGAATGGATAGGGTATCAAGACTAAAACATTTTATAGATGCTTCAATTGTATGGAAGGCGATGGTGAAGGATTTTCCACTAATCGAAATTTGGGTTGCTTGAAAATCAGGAATGGGAAGAGTGTTTGGATTGGTCAAGACCCACTACAATAAAATAGGTCATTAGCGCCAGAAATAGCATTGGAATCTAGTGTTTTTTAGCATGTGAATTAGCTTCCAATGGCTTTGTTAAACTTGACATAAACTAGAATCTTCACTTGGGCGACGAAAATAGTGCCAAGCATAGCATCGAGAATAGCACAAGGAACTGTTTCTGTGATTCTTGCTTCCATTGTTGTTTCCATTTGTACTTCATATTTTTCTCACAATTATGCTTCTTGTTTTGCTTCTAGTATGGCATCGAACATAGCTTCTTTTTTGGCTTCCTAATTAACGCCAAGTTATTCTTCCATTATAGCATCCTTTATTTCGTCGAGTTTTGCTTCCAATATGGAATTGCTTGTTGAATATAGATTTGCTTCCATTATGGCATCTTCGTTAGCTTCTAATATAGATTCCATTATAGTGTCTTTTGTTGCATCTATTATTTCTTCCATTATTACTTATTGGTTTGCAGTCTGAATGGCTTCTTTGTTTGCTTCTTAGGGAACACCAAGTTTGGCTTCTAATATTGCTTCCATTGTTACTTCTTTGTTTACTACCTAAATTGCTTTTGCTTTTGCTTCTCAAGTAATGCCAAGTTTGGCTCCTAGTATTGCTTACATTATTACTTCTTTGTTTTCCACCTAAATTGCTTCATTTTTTTCTTCTTAGGTAATGTCAAGTTTTTCTTCCAAGGTTGCTTCTAGTGTGCTTCTAGTTTGGCTTCCATTGTTGCCTCCAGAATTGCTTCCTTGTTAGCGTCATGGTTTGCTTCCTTTTAGTTGCAAGGCTTGCTTCATGTTTAGCACCCAGGTTTGCTTCTTTTTTAGGATTAGGGTTGGCTTCCTTTTAGTGTAGGAATTTTCTTCTTAATTAGCCTCCAATTTTGCTTCCTATTAATCAACCAATTAAGCTTCTTATTTAGAGCTAGTAATAGCTCCAAGTAGGGATTCCAATTTAATGTCAAATTTTACTTCCATTTGAGAGCCACATTTTGCTTCCATTTTAACAACTCATGATGCTTCATTTATAGCTTCCATTTATTAATTTAGTATTTTTATTTCAATTAAATTAGTTAAGCATATCACGCCTCTTAAATAACTTATATGATTATAGAATAAGTCATATTGCATTTGAAATATTTTATAACATACCATTTATAAATATTTTTTGGGAAATGGACAACCATACAAACTAACAATATTTTTTAACTATACTTGATATTTTTATATTATTAATAAACAATATTGTTGGTCGTGACTATCTACACATAATGCAGACCTAGATTTACACCATATATATTTCCATAGCAGAGCTCTTTCAAGTTTCTTATAGTTACAAACCACACCATAACATTGGAATAAAATAACAAGATAATTTTTTTAAACTATAATCGATATTTTTGTATTATTAATAAACAAAGTTGATGATCTGTGACTAGCTACACATAATGCAAGCCTAGATCATACATGTCTACATGATATAAATCAAAATGGTACATGTCAAAATGATATGACTCAATATGTTACTGCAGGTGAAAAAAATACATATGATAATAAACATGAAAAGAGACATCATAACAATTTAGCAACAAGGATCCATGATGAAGTATATATGAATAATGTCACTAGCTACAACCAATAGATTGCCCATCATCATCATCAACATCATGATCATCATCAATGTCATCATCATCATATTTTACCTTGGTTTCCTCTCCATCTACCTCATCATCATCATCTTGAAAGTTTGAACTAGACCCAACATAATCTAGATTGATCTCAAGATCATCTCCATCTTTTGGAAGACCCATTTTCTGCAAAAAAAAACCATTTAAAATGAAAAGTTATTATTTATTTCATGCAATATTTAATATTTGTGTAATATTTTTAATATTACAACATATGAAACAAAAACATAATCATATTACATTATATCAAAGTGCATAAATATACTATAATCAAATTCAATTAAGTTACAACTAAGATGTCATTATAATGATGTGAAACATGTAACAATTCTAATAAACGTTAGTAAATTGTGGAGAAAGCTAAAGGATCACAATCTAGCCACCACTCACCATAGGAAGGAGCAAGTGTAGCAACAAGAATGGGACAAGGGCTAGGGACAAACATAGAACCCACTGGTTAGCAGGGATCACTGGTTAGGAAGGTATAAAAGTTATTGGATTTATTTCCTCTTAGTTAGAATTCATGCGTGATTTTTGTTAATAGTATTATTAGTCTTGTCCATTCTTTAATGATGGCGGAATTCTAACCTCTGTATTGTATAACAACATAGGTCCTAGACCAATCCCTTTGTTAGTGTGACAATTATTTAATTCCTGTTACAGTTTGATGGTGTGTTGATTTCATTTGAATGCGTGTTTCAACATTTTTTGAGAGAATGGTTTCCAGGAGTGATGTTCTTTTCCGAATAAGAGTGAAAAAGTGACAAAGTGGTTTTATTCTACATTCTGTGTTTATTCCTTGAGAGTGTGAACAAATATTGAGAGTGTAATGAGTGTTGAATTGTTGAGAGTGTGATTACAATGATTGAGTTTAAGATTCATTAGTATTAGTCATCATTTGCCCTTGCATACATTTTTTGTAATAGCCTTGCAATAACAAAACCTACCCGGATTGACAATTAATGTGAAGAGTTGGAACTATTGGTCTGAATTAAAATGATAATTGCTCTACCCAACAACAAGCTAAAGAAAAATTATACACAAATTCCACATAATGCAAGTTGAAGCAAAACTTGGAATGTTGTTTAAAATATTAAGCATAATTATTTAAGGGTAAAGTAACATATAATCATTCAAATGTGTGTAAAATAATTAAATAAACACTCTACAATTTGAATCGCTCATATTGGCCAATAAATGAAGTCTATGCGTGCATTTTAGTGAAGCAAGGCAATTTTGGCTTGTTTCACAAAAATGAACACCCAACCTTCATTTCAAGGCCAAATTGAATTATTCAACTTGCAGAGTACTTTTTGTACTCATAATTAACAATAATTTTGTACATGGAAATTTCAGTTGTGCAAGAATATGGGAGATTGGATCGATTTCTTAAGGTTAAATTCAAGGTTTGCGTGCCTCAAATAAATGCACACTAGGACATGTAATTAATTGATTGTGTGATAATGATCACTCCAACCTAAATATAAAACCATTTTATGCAACATACCATAGTCATTTTCATAAAGGAAATGTTATACATTGTAACTTATCCAATTTTGTCAAAATAACAATTGATCATATCTACCAATGATCATAGTCGGAACAAATATACACTCCCAGGCCAAACCAATTACACTCTTGGTAATGAACTTTGAAATGGGACATGACTGGAAAATACCTAACCTTAGGATATAACATTGCATCATGTCTGACAAATATCCTACATAACTATGTTTCCCACTATACACAACTTTCACGTAAGGTAAGTCGAAGCAAAACTTTAAATGTTGCATGAAATCTAAAGTATAAATGTTTAAGCTCAAAGTAAATATATAACAATGTAAAAGTGTGTAAAATTATTAAATAATAAAACTACATTTTGAATCAATCAGATTGGCCAATAAATGAAGCTTGGGCATGCATTTTTGTGAAGCAAGGCAATTTTGGTCTGCTTCACAAAAACACACATCCAACCTTCATTTCAAGGCCAATATTTTTGCCTATGAGGATATTTTCTCTTGAATTTATAAGGCAAAGTTTGAATGTTGACCAAGTACATTTTGTTCCTACACGAAAAGGGTACATTTTCAAGTTAGGGAGAATTGTAGAGCCATTTATTGTAAACAATAGACAAACCCTTACACAGGTGGAAGTGATGATGAAGGAGTTTGGTTTTGAGAAAGGAGAAAAGTGGCAATATGACCCTCACCATATAATTTCTAATAAAAGGGTGGAAATTAGTTATGCACCTTATATTCATTAAAGCATACCAAATTGAGAAAATGGAAAATCAAGAAACTTGGCCATGTGGTAGGGTGCAACAAAGAATGGATGTTGAAACACCTATGGTAAAAGAGGATAGTTTGAAGAGGATCTCCCCTGAACATGTTGATATGGAGGATTCCTAGTCACATAAGAGGACTAAAATTCAAATAGAGGATGAAGAAGACATATAAATAAAATTTACAAAAGGACCTTCAAATGAGCCTAGTTTTCAAATGCAATTGGGAAATCTAGGGCACACTACTTCCTCTTCTATCTCCACTGATTTTGCATCTTTCACAATAGAAGACACTCCTTCATTTGAAACTCTGAAGAAGAATTATCACCAAATTAAAGAAAGGAGTTATAAAATGAGAATCAGTATGGCAACACAACTAATAGATCAGGAAACCTCAAGCTAACAAACAAAACTACTCTTTGTTATGGACTTAGAAAGAAATCAGTTAAATATTTCTCTTACGCATCTTGCTACTCAGTCTATTCCTTCGGGACTAGATTTTAGAACATTGGATTTATCTATTAATTTGGTTTATATTCCACTGCCTGACAAGATAAGTTTGCACAGACAAGCATGGGAAATTATCTATAGTGACTTGAGCAAAATTTCTTTGCTAGTGTGCAAAGCAAATTTTTTTTTAGAGAAAGTTTCTAATCAACTAAAAATTAATCATTATACTAGGATTAGATCCAAATGATAGGGAAGAAATCAAGATCCTGTTGTAAAACACATAATCTGAGGTGCAATAATTAAGGAATAAGTTAAACATGCTTGGGATTGAGCACGCTCAAACAGCTGAGTTGGCTCAAGTTGAAAAAGAAAAGGAGTTATTAATAGGAGAATTAGTTGATAGAAATAAAGAGATTGTTATTTTGTAGGAACAAGTGCAAAGCTTACAACAATCAATTAAAAATCATGTTTGCACCATTATGGTTCCAACTGAATCAAATGACCCCTCAGAGAAATTAACAAAGGTCATGGTAGAGCTCATAATTTTATAAGTTGAACTAAAGAAAATCCAAGATGATTTGGCCATGGTAAGGGAGTAGTTAAATGTAAATTAAAGGAGAGGCAACAAAACATAGCAAATGAAAATAACAATAATCTTACAAGTAAGTATAAGGCAGCTTGAGATGAAATAAAAGAGTTGAAAACCAAGTTGAAAGGTGATATTTCTTTAATTGAGGCTAGAAAAATTGTTTGAGATGACATTATTCAAGAAGTTCATTCTATGTGGGAATATATTCATATAATTTCACATTAGAAGATTGTGAAAAGAAGATTAGAAATGAGCACTAATCTATGCAAGAAACAAGTACAAATAGAAGCACTCAAGTCCAAGAATATAATTAATTATTTAAATGAAAAATACTCAATAGAATTAAGGGCGGGAGCCATAATCTTTTGGACTAGGTGCACTAGTGACGACATACTTTAACATGTGAATGCTCATAGACACATGTGAAGGTCAAGACCACGTGATGGGAGCTACACAAAAATATTCATTCCCTACATTGTAGTCTTTGTTTAAGTGAAAGAAAGTGGTTTGGAGGATTTCTGAATCAAATTTTTGTTGCAGAAGAGAGCATGTGAGTTGTTAATTTAAACCATGAATTTTGAGGCGGTGACCAGTAATGAGGTCAATACTGGGGTAAAAAGATAAAATAATTTGAGACTAGTTGGGGCTAGATAGGTAGCATGTGTGAACCATCATATTGAGTTGATCCAAAGGAATATTGTAAAAAATGTTTGTGTATACTCAGAGTGACTCGAATCAGAACACCATAATGGCAAAGTCAGAATCATAAGAAACCATGATGAATGAGCTGGTAGTGTGAAACGATATAAAATACCACCCAAGGGGTGATTGAGGAATGAAATAATTGGTGAAAGGAAGTATTTGAGTAGTAGAGGATTAGAGGAGATGAGGTAGTTTAAGTTCAAACCGGGAGGAGCTGCAAGAGTGGCACCAAACCGAAGGAGTATGAGGGAGATGAAGGAGAATTAAAAGATATGGAGGAAATGATGAGATAAGGAGCCTCAGGGAGTGGAAATGGTAAGGTGACGTGGTTATGGAAGAAGAGATTGTGTCAGAAGAGCCAGAAGTGGCAGATATAGAAAAGAGATTTTGTCCATGTGAGGTGGTTAAGTTGAAACGGGCGGTCAGGACCAGGGAGGGCCGCCTCTGCTCACAGAGATGGTTCTTACATCATGTTATAGTCTCACTAATAATTCTATTCCAACACACCTTGAAGGCAGTATTTGTGAGTCCATATGGCAGAACAGTGTCGGGACAATTCCCACTTTGGGTGTTATAACAGTAGGAGGGTACTTTCCCCCCTTACTTAATGGTAGGAAAAGGGGACCATACCCCTAACTATTATTTTAAATCAAAAAAAAAAAACCCTATTTTGGTGGGTAGGAGTTAGAATCACTTTGAGGAAACGAGATCGTTAGTTGAAAAATTTTGAGCCACCCCACCCTAGTAACCCTTAGAGTATCTTGAAGAAGGAAAGAAGACAAAATCCTTTCCACTATTTGCCAAAGGAAGGAGAAGGTACAATAGGGAGAAGAGAGCAATAGTTAGGGATAACCATGGGACATAGACCTAAAGCAATAGTGGTGGTCATGTTTCTCTTTCTAAGAGCACCATTGTGGGGTGGGGGGATGTGGCTAACCCCTCCTAGTCTGTTCAAATAGCTTCAAGGCAACTAGGTTCATTGTTTACCCGTCCACCTTTGTAGGAGGAGCAAGAAGACAACCTCAGTAAGGATAGAGGTTCTTGATCCATGGGTATAGAATAAGGACAGAGTGGCTTGAGGACGAGCCACATTTTTGTGTTGTGGTGTAAAAACACCCTAATGGGCCTCAGTCTTGTCGTGTATCAGTGCCCTAATGGGCCTTAATTCTTGGATATGACAGTGGCTTCTTTGGGCCTTCTTATATGTGATATGGGAAAATATTATGACAGAGATATGAAGGAGATATGCTAAGCCCTATGACAAAGATATCATGATAGACCTATGATTGTTCTGCTACATTGTTATTGCTAATGTTCTCTCTACATAATTTCTTATGATGATATGGGGTTTATGCAATGTGAAAATGTTGAAAATGTTTTAAAATGCAATTATCTACAATAGAGACTTCTAGCCCTAAGAAAATTAACATTGTTAGTACTCTATTGGTTAATGGTTAATGATGAATATGCTTGAGTAAATTTTTAAAAGTGAAATAAATTATATGGTTGTCAAATCTGGTCCATAAAATTAAACATCTATGTGGGGAGGGAGGAAAAATTAAAGGTCACTAATGGATGGTAATGAACCTATTTTCCCAGTTGAGAATATGGATAGATTTTTAATTTTAGTTTTTTTTTTCTATTTGGATTTTAAAGTGATTTTTTAGTTGATTGATCTTGTGAAATACTCAAAAATGCTTTGTCCCTCCAATCCTCTTGTTGTTTTCTTTTTCCTACGTGGTGGTAGTCTTAATTTTGACAATACTTTGAGTCTTGGATTTTGGGAATTCCTAGATACAATCATGCCATGGATAGCTATCCTCTTCTTAGAGGGTGTTAATGTGACAAGATGCATGAGTTAAGGAAGGAGAAGAGACACCTAGCCAGATAATTGAAAGGCCTGCATATGGTCATGGTCTACATTAGTACCCAGATGGAATTCCAAATGAACAAGAATGAAGAGATGGAATTAGGGTAAATATTTCAAGGATCCTAGTTATTTAATGCAAGGTATGGTGGGAAACATTCCATCGATATGGTGGGAAAAATTCCACGCATGTATTACCATAAGAGGATGCCATTTATCCTATCATGTTACAACCATATTCCAACCAGTTTTACAATGAGAATTTACAACATTTTCCATTGGCTAAATATGGTAAACAAGGGTATATTGCCTTTACTCTATGTTGCAAAATAAAAAATATGACAACATCACCAGTGTTTACGATTTACAAATTAGAAGTCTCTTCCTATTTATACATGATCTAAGAGACCTTTGAAATGTGTGGGAAACATTCCTTCTCTCATAGCATGAAGTATATCCTCATTAAATTTGGGTGGACAATAACTCATCCTAATTAAATCTCTATTGTGCATGAATACTCCAAATTGGATTGATTTTATAAGGTAAAAGGTAGGGATTTTGTACCTCCAATAAATGCACACCAAGACCAGTAATCACTAATTGAATAGTATACAATTTGAATCAATCAGATTAACCATGAAATGAATCTTGGGCATGCATTTTAGTGAAGCAAGACAATTTTGGCCTGCTTCACAAAAATGCACACCCAACCTTCATTTTAAAACCAATTTGAATGATTAAACTTGGAGAGTATTTTTAACTCATAAGTAATATTAACACAATTTTTTTTTTTTTCACATATATATTTCTGTTGTTCAAGAATACTCTAAATTGCATGGATTTCATAGGGTAAAAGGCGAGGTTTGTGTGCCTCAAATAAATGCACACCAGGATCTGTAATTAATTGGTAATGATATAATTAACATTCAATCCTATGGGTCTATGAAATTGTAGCTCAGTATTGTGGTGTAACAACGCCCTAAATGGCCTCAATCTTGTGGTGTAACAACGCTCTAATGGGCCTCAGTTCTTAGGTATGACAACAACCTCTTTGGACCTTCTTATCTGTGATATGAGAATATATTATGACAAAACCCTAATGGGCCTCAATCTTGTGGTGTAACAACACCCTAATGGGCCTCAATCTTGTGGTGTAACAATTCCCTAATGGGTCTTATTTCTTGGGTATGACAACGACCTCTTTGGGCCTTCTTATCTGTGATATGATAAAATATTATGACCAAGATATGAAATTGTAGCTCAGTATTGTGGTGTAACAACGCCCTAAATGGCCTCAATCTTGTGGTGTAACAACGCTCTAATGGGCCTCAGTTCTTAGGTATGAAAACAACCTCTTTGGACCTTCTTATCTGTGATATGAGAATATATTATGACAAAACCCTAATGGGCCTCAATCTTGTGGTGTAACAACACCCTAATGGACCTCAATCTTGTGGTGTAACAATGCCCTAATGGGTCTTATTTCTTGGGTATGACAACGACCTCTTTGGGCCTTCTTATCTGTGATATGATAAAATATTATGACCAAGATATGCTAATCCCTATGATAAAGATATCGTGGAAAACCTATGATTGTTTTGTTGCATTATTATTGCTAATTTTCTCTCTACATAATTGCTTATGATGATATGGGGTGAATGCAATGTGAAAATGTTGAAAATGTTTTAAAATGAAATTATATATAACAGAGACTTCTAGCCCCATGTAAATTAATATTTTTACTACTGTACTAAGAGTGTAATCGATTTTGCTAGAGAGTGCATATTTGTTCCGACTTAAACATTGGCAGATATGATGAATTGCTACATTGGCAGACTTGGATTTTAGTGAGTAAGATTTATTTTAGGATAATGAGTATGATATGTTGTAGAAAATGTTTATATCTTTAGGATGGAATGATAATTGTTTCACTTCCAATCAGTTACAAGTCCTAGTGTGCATTTATTTGAGGTGTGAAATCCATGCCTTTTACCCTATAAAAACAATCCAATTTGGAGTATTCATGCACAACAAAAATTTAAAGAGGATGAGTATTGTCCACCCAAATTTAATGATGATGTACTTCATGCTATGTGTGGAGACATGTTCCCCACACATTTCAAAGGTATCCTAGGTCATGTATAAATAGGAAGAGACTTATAATTTGAAAATCGTAACACATTGGTGACATAAGGAAGGAGTTCACTATTTTTTACCTTTTTTTATCTTGTTTGGAATTCTACTACTGTTGAGGAAGAGTAGCACTATTGTGGAATTGATACTAATGATGATGAAATTTGTTGGTTTGTGAGGTACTATGTGTTTTTCTGATATTGGTTTTAACTTTTCATCTTTTAATATATTTTTTTAACATTGAAATGTTATGTATTTTCTTCAAGTATTATCATGGCATGTTAGCACCCAGGTGGATATTAAATATTAATTCTATTAGAAAGGCCCTAGTTGATAGTGAATCCCATAAGATACTTTATTATTTTAAACCCTAGAATTCTAGTCACCATTTTCACATGTGTTGGGAATTCCTTTTCAAGACTTTTCCTATCAATGAGTGGCATTGAAACCCTAGATCTACGTATACTTCATTACCAAACAACAAAAAATAACTAGTCCTATTTGTCTCCATTCTCCTTACCTATATATCTTCAAAACCTAACTAGGTTACTTGACCTAATCTTAAACTCAAAAACCTAAAAAATTAAGTACAATATAGAAAACCCCCTAAAATAGACCTTGCAAACCCTAGGTGCTTATATCTCTTTATCTATCCCTTGGAAACATTTAGACCTAATTACTACTAAAATAAGGTCATCCAACCTTACTTATAGTGCTTTAACCAAGAAAATACAAGTTTCAACTATTAAAATTCAAGTTTGATTTTTCTTAGTCCATCCCCTTGTTCCCACACATTCCTAGTGTGCATTTACTTGAGGCACACAAACCCTGTCTTTTACCCTATGAAATGCATGCAATTTGGAGAATTCTTGAACAACAAAAATATGTATGTGAAAATTTAAAAAAAAAAAATGTATTAATGTTATTTATGAGTAAAAATACTCTCCAAGTTGAATCATTCAATTTTGCCTTGAAATGAAGCTTAGGCATGCATTTTTGTGAAGCAGGCTAAAATTGTCGTGTTTGACTAAAATGCACACCCAGGTTTCATTTATTGGCCAATCTTATTGATTCAAATGGTATATTTTTTATTGAATGATTTTACACACTTTCAAATTGATATATATTTACTTTGAGCTTAAATATTTATACTTTAGATTTCATACAACATTCTAAGTTTTGCTTTGATTTGCCTTATATGAAAGTTGTGTATAAGTGGGAAACATAGTTATGTAGGATATTTGTTAGACATGATGCAAGGTTATATCCTAAGGTTAGGAATTTCCAAATCATGATCCATTTCAAATTTCATTACCAACAACATAATTAGTTTGGCCTGGGAGTGCACATTTGTTCTGATTGTGAACATTGGTAGATATGATCAATTGTTATTCCAACAGACTTGGATTTCAATGTATAACATTTCCTTTATGAAATTGGCTATGATATGTCGCATAAAATGGTTTTATATTTAGGTTGGAATGATAATTAGCAAACAATTAGTACAGGTTCTGATTTGCATTTATTTGAGGCACACAAACCTTCATTTCAACCCTATAAAATCAATCAAATTTGGCATATTATCGCACAACATAAATTTATATCTGCAAAATTATTGTTAATTATGAGTAAAAAAATATTCTCCAATCTAAATCATCCAATTTGTCCTTGTAATAAAGGTTGGGCATGCATTTTTGTGAAGTAGGCTAAAATTTTCTTGCTTCACTAAAATGCATGCCAATGCTTCATTTATTGGCAAATTTGATTGATTCAAATTGTAGACTATCTATTTAATTATTTTACACGCTTTTGAATTATTATATGTTTACTTTGATCCTTAAATAGTTATGCTTCATATTTCATACAACATTCCAAGTTTTGCTTCAACTTGCATTATGTCAAAGTTATGTATAGGTTTTGCTTCAACTTCTTGTTGGGCAAAACAATTGTATTTTTAATTCAGAGCAATAGTTTTGACTCTTCACATTAATTATAAATTCGGGTAGGTGTTGTTATTGCAAGACTATTACACAAGATATATGCAAGGGAAAATGATGACTAGTGATAATGAATCTCAAACTCAATGGTTGTAATCACACTCTCAACAACTCAACACTCTAGTCGTTACACTCTCAAACCTTATTCACACTCTCAAGAAATAAACATATAATGTAGAACAAAATCACTCTGTCACATTGTTACTCTTACTCAAAAAAGAACAACACTCCTGGAAACCATTCTCTCAAAAAATGTTGAAACAAACATTCAAATGAAATGAATGCTCCATCAAACTATAATAGGAATTAAATAATTTTCACACTAACAAAAGGATCGGTCCAAGACCTATGTTGTTACACAATATAGAGATTAGAATTTTGTAATCATTAAAGTGTGACTAAGACTGATAATAATTGTAACAACAATCACACATGAATTATAACTTAGAGGAAACAAATTAAACAACTACATTATCTTCTTAACTAGTGGCCCCTACTAAGAAGGAGGGCCCTTCCTTCCTAGCAAGGGCTAGTACACCACACAACACACAAGCTAGTCAACAGAAAGGTATGGAACCACAAATGATTGAGATTGCATTAATGAAACATACATGATTACAATGTTGTTGCTCTCCCCCTCTATAATTGTATATTTGTTTCTATATGTCTATTTCACACAGACAGAGAGTACGCCTCTTTATAATTTCAGATTGCAAGTATAAAATCATCATGAGAATCTTTTGATTCTCATGTGATCTAATTTGAGAATACATTAACAATTTGATAACAATTTCCAAGGTTATGACAAAGTTGTAACAACTTTTCCAAATTACAATAATTATCAATAGAAAATCTTAACAGTTTCAGCTACGTTGTCCATAAAGTTCTCCTTTGACAGTTGAACTATATTTTGACTAGATGCTTTCCAAATTGATCTTCATGTGTAACAACATTGTTGAGCGAGTCTGTGTTTTTTCCTTGGTGAGGAAAAACTGGAAAGTGTAATCCTGCAACAACATCTCAATAGGCCACAAACCCTATAATGACCTAGTTGTTAGTTTTACGAGAAAAGTAGCCTGAAACAATAGTTCTCATGCCAAATTAAAAGTATAAATGGATCATAAATATGACATATAAAAAGAGACATCCCTAGGTTGATAATGGTTGTTACCGTGGCAGAGTATGGTCTTGGGAATAAAAAAGGGTAAAGAAAATGTAGGAAAATGAGTGCAAAAAGATGTCAATTTTACATCCCAACATCTCCCCCCAACTTAAGTATCTGCATGTCCATAGATGCATGATTTCACGTACCAACATCTCCATCATGATCTACTTCAACTATTGGTTCTTGTGTAACACCGGCATCTTAAACAAGTTCTTATGGTACAACGATTTGGAATTCTTCATCTTGCTCTCCAACTTGAACTCCAATCGAAATAGTGGTTGGCCTTTGTGAATCTGCTTCCTCCAACACTTCCTTACATCCACCGCATAATCTATCTGATATCACTTCTACCACTTTTGCCAGGGTTTCTAATCCATATTATTTTCTAGACTGAAGCTTCCCTTCAACCAAGGTAAGTTGTTTCCTTAAATTTTCATTTCCCTCCTTCAATATATTAATTTGTTGAATAATGAGGTCAGATTTAGACTTACCTGTTAAGAGACGTCTTCTAGTTCCTTTTTGACCTCCTTCTCTTTCTGATGTTACTTGGGTTCCTTTGATTCAAGTGGAACAACATGAACTTCAGGTGTCGGGGTATGTTCTTTTACAAATTCTTCTTCTTTCTCTTCATTTTGTTGTCCCTCAGACTCCTTTGGTTTTTTGTATCAATACATTCCTCATATATTGGGGTAGATGATGGTGTAACAATTACCCACACTCTCTTCTTGGGATTCTTTCCACCCAATGGCTTCTTAAATTTCATATTTTTTACTGCAGTTTATACAAGAGTATATTTTTGAGATACTTCATTAGATTCCCTGGGCATTTCTGTTTCAAGAACCCTACTTCAGCTGATGTTGTTCCAAGTGCCCTTGTTTCAATAGTCTTTTCCTCAGACCCTTCTTCCTCAATAGGGCATCCATAATAACTATCCTCAGATTTTCCATTGGATATATCCACAAGATCTTTAGTGACTGCTCTTTTTCCTTCAACGAATGTACCAGTAGACGTTCTTATGGAACTCCATCTCTTAGGGTTTATCCGACGGGGTATAGGAGGTGTAACCACTCTTCTTTATTTAGGAAGTGTAGTTGCTCTACTTTGTCTAGGAGGTGTAACTTCTCTATCTTCTAGTGTTGTTTCACTGCTTACATATTGTTCTTCACTTTTTGGCTTCTTCAATTTCCTCATTTTCACCGCAGTTTGTATAGGAGTAGATTTTTTAGATACTTCTTTAGATTCCCTAGGGATTTCTGTTTTAGGAACCCATGCTTCTATTAACGTTGTTCCATGTGCCCATGTTTCAGTAGTCTCTACCTCAGGCCCTTCTTCCTCAATAGGGAATCCATAATGATTATCCTCAGATTTCCCACTAGATATATCCATAGGTTATTTAGTGCATGCTCTTTTTTCTTTAGAGGATGAACCAACAAACATTCTTATAGAAGTCCATCCCTTACAATTTCTGCAATGGAGTCTAGGAGGTGTAACTTCTCTTCTTTATCTAGGAAGCGTAGCTGCTCTAGTTTTTCTAGAAAGTGTAATTGCTCTATATTTATGAGTTGTTTCAACACTTACCTCTTGTTCTTCACTTTCACTTTCCTCTGTTTCAGTGGCTGGTGCATGTGACTTTTCTAATAAACTAGTCCATGTGCTTCCCCGTAGTTGTAGTGAATGAATTATGATTAAATTGATGAGTGCATGGTTGGTTAAGCAGGTCTTTGGATGTTTTTCCATATGTGTTGCCTCTACCATATGTTGTAAATATTTTAGCAAACAATAAGGAAATTTTATCAGTTGTCCATTACGAAGATGTTCCAACAACTAAAAATTATAACTGAATACTATCCCAAAATGTCCCTCACAAGCAATAAATTTTTTAATCAAGAAAGCTACATCATCCCAAGGGTGAGGAAGGGATGTTCTATCATACCTCTCCCCTTGCTCCTTAATTTCTCTCCTCACTGTAAAAATCTTGCCCTAGCTATTGGAATTTCTATTTTCCTAGAAAACCAGTGAGCCCCTATCTTAGGTAAGCATGTCACCACGGAAATTATATCCTCTATAACAAATTTTTTTAATCCTCTAACCTTTGAATATTTTTGTTGCAGAGACTGTGTGAATTCCATAGCAATTTGTTCACTAAAACCCTATAGCTTCTCAAAGTAGACTAACCACCCTGCATTCCTAAATATTTGTAGGGCTTGTGGATGGTGTAGCAGTGCATCAATGGAGTCTAGTTCACAATAGAATTTCATTCCTCCCATGGTTGTTTCAGTGACTCTCACTACTCATAACTGCTTAGAGATTATTACAGGACGACACTTGGTACATAAAAACACTTGTGTAGAGAAAATTAGTCGAATGAAATTTGGAAATGGGTATGGAATAATTAAGGTTACCCTTTTAATGAATTCAATCTTTTCATTATAAATGAAAACTACCAAGAATGAATTTTTAGTAGTCACATTGATTTTCAAAAATGACAACAGGAGTAACAATGACATTGGGTAATTATTGATTTAAGATAGGTGTATTATGTGTCAACAAGATGGTAATTACTAAATTTGGCTACAATCATAATATATCGTATGATACACATGGTACACTCCTCCCACCAACTTAATTACAAAATTTTTCCTCGGCATGTGTAATATAAAAATTCATATCCAATGCCATAATGAGGAGAAAAATGGAATGTTACAGAGGAAGTTAAAAAGGAAGCTAAAATTGAAAGCTGAAGCAGTAAAAGATCTATCAAGAATAGAACCCTCAGATATCCTCTTGCTCCAAGAGACAAAGATAAAAGAGGATTCTATTCTATTCTTAAGTCAAAACAAGTGGAATAAGAACTCAGGAAAAGCTGTTAGTGCCCGAGGTACTTCACGGGGTTTGGAAACCTTATGGTCAGAGGATATGTTTCAGCTGAAAAGCTCCTTCACAACCCAACACTGGATATACACAAACTTCAACATCTTCCAAGTAAAATTTCTTTGGCTCTTTTCAATCTTTATGTCCCAGTTAATTCCTGGAAAAGAAGGACTGCTGGAATTCTCTCTCAGACTTCCTAGAAATCTACACTCCCCCAAGCATCACACTGGTTGGGGATCTTAACATCACTTTAGATCCGAAAGAGAAAAAAGGTGGAGTTTGGGGTAAAGATCCCTTCCATGATTCAGTGGAGTCTCTGATTCTTGCTTGGGACCTTCTTGACTACAAACCTAAGAAAGGTCGTCATACCTAGACAAACAATAGAGTAGCTAATGCCAACATTGCTGCTCGTCTAGACCGGTTTCTAGTTCAAAGTTCTTTGATGGAGGGGAAGCATTTAATCTCTTAAAAAATTCTGCCCAAGATAACATTTGAACATAACCCCATCACGCTGCTACTAGAAAAAGAGGAAGACTTAGGCCCTATTCCATTTAGATTCAGTGCTCTTTGGGTAGCGACAGAGGGCTTTATGGACATAGTGGCTCAAGCTTGGTCGCAACTAGTTGAAGGATCCCCCAGCTTTGTGTGGGAGAAGAAACTTAAGTACACTAAGTATGCCTTAAAAAGTTGGGCAAAAAAACTCCTCTCCACTCCAATGAGCAATAGACAAAATATTGTGCAGGATTTAGTCAAGATTTAGTTAGGTATGGAAGAAACTGGAACCACCAAAGCTCAATTGCTCATCAAACAGAATTCCCAACTCAACTCTTTTCTCTCCTTTCGCCAGGAAGAAGAGTACTGGCGCCTCAAGTCTCGTAGCCTCTGGCTGCAAGCTAGAGATAGAAACACTTCATTCTTTCACAGACAATTCAGAGCTCATCTCTCTCGGAATCACATCTCGGAAATATCCACCAGGGAGGGGGAAGTCATCAAAGGAAAGCCTCTTTTAAAACAGGCTACCACATCTCATTTTCAGCAATTGTTTCAGGAGGATGGTTCTTCTGATGATGATCTGGCTGCTGATTTTTTGTCAAACATCCCTTCACTTGTCACTGCAGATTTAAACGTTGGGTTATTGAAGCCTTTTACTAAAAAAGAGATAGTGGAAGTCATATGGTCAATGGAGCTGGATAAATCCCCTGGGTCGAATGGCTTCTCCATCCATTTTTATAGAGTTTGCTGGAATGTAATGAAACTCAATCTTCTCTAAATGATAAAAGCCTTCCAAAAGAAAGCCAAAGTGGGAGGGTGTACCAACTCCACCTTCATTGCTTTAATCTCGAAAGAATCTAACCCATAGACTTTTGACAGGTTCCGGCCTATCTCACTCTGCAATGCCTCATACAAGATTCTCGCCAAACTCTTAGCCAATAGACTCAAGCCTCTGTTAGGGAATCTGATCTCCCCTCTTCAGGGCAGTTTTGTCAAAGGAAGGCACCTCATAGACAATGTGATCCAAGTGCAAGAAGCACTCCACTCTAGTCACATTCGAAAGGAAAAAGGCATGCTCATCAAGTTGGATATGTCAAATGCTTTTGACCGGGTTAAACTCTCATTCCTCTATAAAATCCTTCACTCTTTTGGGTTTAGTGCTGAGTTTGTCAACTTGATAAAAGCCTGCACATATAGACCTTGGATAGCACCCCTTGTCAATGGCAGACCTACTGATTTCTTCCAAGCTTCAAGAGGGCTCCGCCAAGGGTGCCCTTTGTCACCCTTTCTTTATATCTTGTTGGCAGAATCCCTAAGAAGAAAGCTAACAGTTGAAAAGGAAGTAGGCTCTATCCCAAGCATTAAGGCAACAAGAGGTGTGGATCCAATAAATCATGCCCTTTTTGCAGATGACTCTCTCCTCCTGGGAGGGGCCTCGATTAAGATAACAAGGGCTTTCAATGAAATTCTTAAACACTTCTACTTAATTTCAAGAGCCTTGATCAACAAAAGAAAAAGTGTTGTCTACGATTGGAATGTAGATCATCCGGCTATCCTTCGAATAGCTTGCTCCTTGGGATTCCCTAGGTATGACAAATGGGAAAAGATAAAATACCTAGGCCTTCCCTTAACCTTGGGACCAAGCCCTCCTTCCCTCTGGATCGAAGCAATTAGCAAGATAAAAGCAAAAATAGCATATTAGGGAGGCCAATGGCTAACAAAGGCTGGGAAGCTGGTTTTGATAAAGGAAGTCCTCTCTGCCCTCCCCATCTTACAATATTCCCTCCTACTAGTGCCCAAGTCTATCACGAATCAGATCTCTAAGCTCCTTTGGGGCTTTCTATGGAACGAGGGTAAGGGAAACCAGAGCAAGTTACATCTAGTAAGATGGGATATCCTTAAAAGACCACTCCAAGAAGGTGGGTTACAGATTCTGGATCCAGGCCTGGAAAATTTGGCTCTTGGTGGAAAAATCATATGGCAGTTGTATGCAGACAAAAAACATCATGTCAGAAAGATTCTTTGGATGAAATACCGAATGGGAGGCTCCTTGAGAAACCTCACAATAACATCTACTCCAACAGGAACAACAATTTGGAATTTAAGAAGAAGATGCATCGATCACTTACAGCAGCATTTATACAGAATCCCAGGCAATGTTCTGAGAACCTTACTATGGGAGGATACTATTCAAGGAAATGCCCCTTTGGCCTCCCTAAATTCCTACAACAAGATAAAGATCTGGATAGTGAACAAAGGTCTCCTCTGCCTTGCAGACATTTTCTCTTGGGACAACAAAGGGAATTGGGCAGGATGGACTTTTCCAGGGGTCCTAGAACCTCTCCACGCTCAAAAAAACTTGTTGTATACATCTCTCTCTGGCCTCACCCCTATACATCGCTCATCCAAGGACAAATAGGGGTGGGGAAGAACAGGAATTTACACAGCAGCTCAAGGATTCTCCTCTTTACAATCTACTCATGCCCCTTTACTGACACTGATGCTCTGGAAATCAGTTTGGTCCCCCTTTAGCCTACCAAAGGTGAATTTTTTCACATGGTTACTCATGCATAAAAAGGCACTAACAAGTGAAAATCTAAATAAATGAGGGTTCCATGACCCCTTTAGATGTTTCTTATGCAACTCTGTCGCTAAAACCTCTGATCACTTATTGGTTGATTGCGACTTCACACAAGTAGTCTAGAATTTGGTCCTTCAGGGCCTTAGTGCTCCCTTCCCCTCCCAGACATCTGTGTTTCTCTTTACATCTCCTGGATAAACCAAAATCCTGAGAAAAATCCAAAAATGCAGTCTGGAACAACATCTGGCAAGCTATTCCAAAATGCCTTTGGTGGAAATTATGGTTAGCTAGAAACGACTGTGTTTTCAACAACAGGCTTCCGAATTCAGTGGTAGTGGCGGCCAAAGTGAAAGCCCTCTTGCTGGAAACTGCAGGTAAATTTGCTCCCACCTCCTCTTTACCTTCAGAAGCTTTTGCGTGGCTGGGATCCTGCTCAACAGGAGAGAGGAACGAATTAGTCAACAAACCATTGAACACTCCTACTTGGCGCTTGTGACTCACTAAAGGTGACTTTCACACGTGGTGGTAGGGGACCTCAAAAGCCACGATATTCTTTGACAAAGCGTCCAAGTGGAACCCATGAACTACAGGTGCAGGGGGTTTGATTCTTTCCTCGGACAGATCGAGTGAAACCGGCTTTAGTTGGGGCATAGGCACCAGCTCGAACAACCAAGCAAAGAGTTACAGTCTCTTAAAATCTTGCAAGATTGTGAAGGAGCTAGGTTGTAAAATAATTCTCAGAGACTCGGAGCTTCTAATTAAACTTTTAAACTCAAAAGATCATTTTTGTAATCCTGCATTAAATAAAACTCTGCAGTGAATCCGAAACACTTTGGAAGATTTTGACAGAGTTGACTCTTACCACATTCTGCGGGATTTAAACAAGCAAGCCGACTCTTTGGCAAACCAAGGTTGTTTGTTGCCTCAAGGAAACTTTAGTCTCAATGGAGGACCTTGCTCGCTTCATCCTCTGCCTTAACCAAGCTACAACAGGCAGATCTACATTCATTGGCCTCAACACTCATAATGAAGTTTGGTTCTCTCACAGAAATATGCTCAACTTCATCATGGTTGGTTGTTTTTCTGAAGTATTTTCCAACAACTCTAAACAATGGGTGACAGGGACCTGACTAAGGAATTGCCTCCATAGAAGAGCACTAGTCTATTTCAGGTCCTTGCTGGGTGCAGAAGCAACAGGCAAGATTAGTTTGTGGATTCTTGGGCCAGACATTCACTAAATTGGATTGTTGAGCGATGTATTCGGAATTTTGAAATAAAACTCAAACACGGAGGAGATTTTCATTTCAGGGCTCTCTGGAGGTGAGAATTTTGGTGGTTTTTGTAGACAAGGCACGTATTTTCTTCACAGAAGGCAATTTCTCTACAAGTCATCAGATGGATTCAGGGGATTTGCAAGAGATTGCAGAGTACTGTAAAGACACGACAAGCACATCCATTGCAATAGGGCCTCTCTCCTCAATCTTGCTTTTACAAATACATGAAACTGAGAATCAATACACAGCACAAGTAGTAGAAATCAAAGGATCTCTGTTGTCATTAAATCAATAGTTGGAAGTGGTATAAAACGAATGCAGTCATCTCTGAAATTTAACTCTTAATCTTCACAGAGATTATCAAGTAATGGCCTCACTTCCAAGAATCTAAACAAATTCATTCAGATCAGGGCTTAAAGAGGAAGAATTTGTGCATCAATCATATGAGGCAATGAAACCTATGAGCCAGGAAAATGAACCAGCCAGTACAGATTTGGAGGATGTTGCTAGTCACTATGCTCAATGCTGATTTAAATGTTTTCTAACACTTAAAAATTCTAGGCATTTACTATAGAATATATAGCTTAGAGAAGAAATCAATAATTTTGCATAAGGAAAAGGCCATTCTTTGTTTTGTGGGTGTAACAAGGTTTTGTATGGTCTCTGTTTCTGCTCCTACATTTTTACTGGAATTATACCATGACGTAATCTTTGCTGTAGCATTTACTACAACCTCTTTCTAATACAATTTACCCAGTTATTGTTAAAAAAAAAAGGAAGCTAAAATGGATGCTAAAAACAATGCGATAACTATGAGAAAAATAGGACATTGCACAAGAAGCTATACATGAAGCTAAATCAAGAGCTAAAGAAGAGGTTAAATTGGGCATGTTAGTTGGCGCTAAATTCATGCCAATTGTTTGTGATCGATAGAAAAAAATGCCAAAATTAGCACCATCATGATAAATAGTGCCGATTTTTTCAAAAATGTGGAGAGAAATACACTATAACAATCAATGGAAGTAAGAAATGGAGCTAAAGAGGAATATAATCACATGGATTTGTTGTAGTGATCCCTATATTTCCATAGGGGACTCCCACCTCCTCTCAGATAGTTTGATTTCTTCATTACACAATAGAGGCATCTTCTATCTAGGAGATGCTAAATCAAATCTTAATTAGGAAGTACGATCAAGAGCATGGTGCTCATCTATGGATTTGGGCCTTCAGGGGGAGGAACTAGTGGAATGGAATTAGTAGATGGATATTTTTGTCTCCTCTCTTATTCATTTGGATCCAAAAAGTGATGATATCCTTGTATGGTCAAAAAATATTCTCTTGAGGCAATACTCAACAACACTCAGATATTCCTAAAAAAATGGAGGTAGATTTTGATGGAGAAAGTTAGTGGTGGTCATTGGTTTTATGGAAACAAAATGGGCATGTGAATGCCAAGATTACCTTATGGCTTGTTTGAATGACAAATTATTAACATGGGAAAATGGATTGAAAAGTGGTTGGTCAGACCTTAACATATGTGTGCTTTTTAAATCTCTAGAGTGGGTTGCTTTACACCACTTTTTTCATTGGAAATTTTCTTTAACAGTTTGGGAGTTGGTTGAGACCTTCTTCAAATCATCCTCTGCATCTTGGAATAAGCCATCCTTAGTATCTTATATCCTTGATTGGATTAATGACTCATTAGTTAGAGAGCTATAGGTCCTTTTGGCGATATTCTTTAACTCTATATGATGGGCTCAAAAGCAAGCTATATTTCAGGACTATTATATTATGGACGAAGTAGTTATGGGAATTATTGAGGGGCCTCTTAGGCCTATGTAAGTCATCATATCTATACGAGTATTTATGTATGTAATAAAGGGTAAAAGGTGAATGTATAAGTGATTGGTGAGAGTGAGTACAATCGCTCCAACCACGTTATCTATGTATAAATGTACATGAAGACTAATGGAAAGACGGTTGGAATTCTTTCTCGAGCTCTATTCTTCTTTGTGTATTTACTTGTGTTGTTGTTGTTGTCATGATGTAGCCTATTCTTGTCGGTTAGTTGTAATTTAGGCTTATAACATGTGGCATTGTTTCCTCCTTCATTTGGCTAGGTGACGACAACACCAAGTGAGGGAGTGAGTTGAACCTATAAGGAGAAAAAGTGAATGAACCTTCACGGAGAAAATATTGAGAGGATTAATCTACAAATTGAAGCACATTAGAGAAGATGCTCTAGAATTTTTATCTGGTAATTTTTCAAGTTGCATGAAAAGGCTCGATTTCTTGAGGTTTGAATCTAACAAAGATGCTTCTAGAAGATCTATAAATTTAAAATACTTCTATTGGATGTTGCACATAGAATATGTTCGAAAATATTGCACAAAGAAACCATCAAAAGTACAATATAATTATGCAAATGAGAATGAAAAAAATTGAAAGATGTTTGTAGTAAAGTAAATTGGATAGTGATTATTCTTATAGATTCTTAAGTGGTTATCATTTTGATCATTGGTTGAATTATTTTTGAATGAATAGCCAACTTCTTGGTTGAATTCACTCACTGGTTGAGTTTGGTCATTGAATGTTATTGAACCCCACATGAATTATTCCAATTCATCACTAATGTGTACTAACTAAAGAAATTTATGGGAAAAATTGGTGTATCCAACCTAGTTGGTGATGTTTGATTTCTGATCACTGGTCCATTTGTTGGGTCCTTCGTTTGAAAATCAAGTTTTGACCAGTTGACCACATTTTGCCTGGAAATAACCATTGGGAAGTTGCAGAGGAGACAACTGGAGTAGAGGAAGGAACCCGAAAAAGACAAGCAACTGTGGAAGGATGGCCAGAGGAATCCAGACTCAAGAAAGAAACATCTGAGCAACAAATACAATTGATCGAAGAGGAGAGATGACAGTTGAGGAAGCAAGAAAAAACCAAGCAATAGAGGCAACCGAAAGGGAAAGAGGCGGAGCATCCAAGAGAGAAGTGGGAGACTTAAGAAGCGTAAGGAAAAACCCGAGAGGAAAAAGATCAATTATGGGATACATGAATGTAGTTGCGGAGCTGTTTGAACCCACTTTGTATCTTGTTGCCTTGATCATATACTATTATGTTATGTTGATGATTGTTCTATCTGGGGGGCCTTCGAGCCTGATGTAATGTTATATTGTTGTGGTGTTAATGGAAGGAATGGTTACAGGGATATTTGAGCAACTTGTGTATGATTCTTTGTGGCTTTCTAAAAAAATTTAATATGCTTGCATCTGTCTGATATTTCTTCTTTGTATATGTTGGTTCATTAAGATTGGATCCCAACTCTTATCCAACTCTTATATTTCCGAGTTATTTTCATTGTTAGTTCCTTGGGGTTTATCTTGATGCTTGATTCCAGTCCCTCAACTAACTAAGGTCACAACACACCTTGGGTGAGATGCCTTATTCATCCTGGATAAGGTGAAAATGTCGATGTGGTGCTAGACTACAACAGAGACTTTGTTGGCCCCTGTTCCTGAACCCTGGGTCTCAACCCATCTGTTATTTTTCTGCCAACAAATGGTTTTATTGCCAAGACCTAAAAATTTCCAAAGGGGTATGGAATATGGTGTCAAGGATCTTTAAGAAGGAGCTTAAAGATTGGTGGCATGAACAAGTAGAATGGTTCACTTCTCAACAAGCTCAACTTCGCTGATGAAGTCTGAAGTAGTTGAAAGAAGAGATCTTGTACACAGAGCCTGTGAGTGATCAATACAAGATCTTCTGGTGCAAGTTCCCAAAGGAGCTCTACAACTGGTTGTAGAGACTGCAAATAAAGGGAAAGATCAACAAACAAAACCGATCTCGGAATACCTAGACTCAAGCAGATCTAACTAAGTTGCATCAGCTTGACATCGATCTAACATGAGTCGTATATTTCTGGGTTGCAAAGACCACATTATAAGGATATATTATTGATTTTTTTGTGGAGGGTCATCAATCCTTTTTTAAGGCAAAGGTCATGTTTAAGTCAGGGTTGCAGGGAATACTAATGAGGGAAGCTATGCTTTGGGTTAAGGCTCTAATGGTGGAAGAGAACTTGTTAGTGTTCCAAAACCCTTCAATGGCAGCTTAAAATCCCAGTACTGGGGGGAGGACCTAAGGGGAGGGATGCTACCTGAATGGGAGCGATGAAAATATTGAAGAAATAGACATGGATGACTTTCATAGGGATAGAGATTTGAGGGCACAAAGAAGATCGTGGATAGCTGAGAAATGGTAGGGAAGAGCTCTACGAGAGATTGATAAAAGACAAAGGGGACTACACCAAGCAAGAGTGGTGTTGAGAAGTCCAGAAGGTCGGGAAAGAGAAGGAAGTCAACTAAAGTTGAAGAGCATCAGAGACAATGCTAGGATAAAGATTGGTTCAATAGGAGGAGCTGAGACAACTATAGTGACAAAGGATCAAAAGAACAATAGAGACTCTGCCCCGCTAGTAGAAATGGGAATTCCAGATGAAATGGGCTACACAAGCCTCGAGGAAGGCCCGAATGATGATATGCACTTTACCATGAGAAGATTATTTTTTGAGAATGATGTGTCCTCTAAAAGTCGTGATTGGCTACCCAACAGCTTAGGTAGTCCCTCCCCCAACCTTCCCCTGGTACTTTATCACAACCTTGATCAATTTTTATCCAAGTTAATTAAATTTATAAAGGTTCATAGTGTGCACACAACCTACAACATTGGTATCATTAGCAAGAGGAGTAGTAACAGTAGTACAGGTATCCAAGGATCATCACAACCCGATTCTCAAGGATTTATACTTATTCCTCAAGTTCAATCAGCCATGGCGGGATCCTTTACCTGATATCCTGAGTTCTCCGATAGGGGGAATGAAGACGTAGAGTAGCATTGGTACCTATGTGAAGCTATCTGGAGGGCTTGCCAAACTCCAAATAGGAAAGAGCATTGATATGGTTGATCAAATGGTCTAAATTGTAATAGAATCCAACGGTAGATGAAGTTAGATGAGAGTTTGTTCTGTTGAGAATGCAACAAGATGATGGAGCTTAGTGGAAAGGAGTCGCCTTCACTAAGTGGGCCCACAGGCAAATTATGGTGCAAAGTCTATTTTTTAGACTATGTCTATTTTTAGACATATGGATCATGGTCTATGAGTTGCAGGATGTTGTTTATGGATGATTGGTCATGTTGGGAAAAATAGATGGACGTCTATTTCTGGTTCACAGCGGAGTGATCAGAGTCTACTTTTAGACTACCAGGCTAAAAATAGAAAAGTCAAATATTATTGTCTCATAATAATATTTAGACTATAAACATTATCTTATCCTCTTGGAGCACTTCAATTTGAGCTACAGATGTGGCACATGCAGCTGTCAGAAGGAAATACGCTTTCTTTGTGGGTCAGTTGACCTATTGCATGCAGGACTTCAGTTAGAATTCATGTGGTTGAGTTCTGTGGAGTTGGATTGTGGAGTTAATGGAGTTGTGTTCAGTTTGACTTGGTTAAACTAGTTGTAATTAGTCTAACTGCAAATAGACTAGTGATGAGTGATGTGAATTAATTGATTAAATTAATTCACTAATTATTAACTCATAATGCAACTGAAGAATACATCAGTTAACTCAGTGCATGTACAGTTCAGTGGAGACAGGTGTTAGAGGTTGAGATTGATATCAGTTGTGACTATAGTTGTGCATGAGATCTTGTAAAATCAATGGATTGAGTATGCCCATGAGGATTGCGCAGTATATGCCCAGTGAAATAGCCTGTGCTCACGTTATTTTCACTTGGTATTGTGCAATAGAGGCAGGCAAAGCAGTGGAGAAGATTTGAACCTGTGACTTGTTCGGATCTAAGCTAGTTTTGTGTGTAACAGGTGGAGATAGTGCTGGATACTTGTGAGGAGTATTGTACTATGTATTGTTACATGTTCTCAATCACTAATATACAGATAGTGTGGGGTTTTCAGCTGTAAGCTTTCCCCGGGTTACATACTGTGTTAATGTGTGCATGTGATTGATGTTTCATTGTTTTTGATGCTGCTAAATTGATGGTCAACGTAGAGGAGATTATGTATTGTGCATGTATTCCACAATAGTGTATAATCGAGATAATCTCTGTGAATAAGTGTTTATTATTCAAAATTTCTACATGGTATCGGAGCTATTGATCATCAGATCTATTATTTAGAAAGTGTTTACATCTTATTTCTTTAGGCAGAGTCTGTAATCGGGCCAGGTAGCCTCTGGATTCATCCTTCCTTTGGAAGGTGAGATATCCGGTAAAAGCCCATACAGTCAATCTGTATACGAGAAATACTTTGTTCTCATGAATCTTAGATCATAGGTGATTGAGTTTGGAGCTGGTGGAATTCGAATTTGCAGCTGTGTTTTCTTGGTGTCAACATTGCAATGTCTTTCAACGGATTGCGATTGGAGTATGCTCTTGAGGGTAGCTCGAACTATATTGCATGGAAGGAAAAGATGGAGGCGGTGTTAGATGATAATGGGCTGAAGGAGTTCATAGAGGTTGAGGTCCCAAAGCCTACTGATGCTGCCGAAACTGAAGTTTGGCAAAAGAAGACAGCAAAGTGTCGAAGGATTCTGTTGGAGGGCGTGAAGGATCACATTGTGTCCATCCTCCATGGAAAGGCTTCTCCATACTTGATGTGGAAAGCGTTGACAGATCTATTCCAAAGCAAGAGCGATTAGAGGAAGCTGGTGCTCAAAGATAAACTCAGAAACATCAAATGTGAGAAGGGAGACAGTATGACCAAGTATCTCACGAAGTTCACTCAGTGCAGGGATGAGCTGGGAAGTGTGGGGGTGACTGTCGATGATGAGGACTTGGTGAGCTTGGCTCTCCTTGGTCTTCCGAAGAGTTGGCATTCCTATCAAGACTCTGTCAATGGTCGGGAGAAATTGCCAGGATGGGAGAGACTTTGGTCAGATCTTGTGCAGGAGGAGATCAGGCAGAATACCAAGGACGGATCTTCATCAAAGGGACCTGATGAAGAAAATTGCGCTTTGGCTGCCAAAGAAAAGAAGGGGAAGAACAAGAAAGCTTCTCAGTCTGGTGCGAAAGGCAAGAAGCAGGACATGTCCAAGGTGAAGTGTTTTCACTGTCACCAGCACGGACACTATGCCACTAATTGTCCGCAGAAGAAGAAGAACAAGCAAGTTGTTGGATCTGCAGCAGGAGAGGCTCTAGCCTCGCAGTTTGAGCTTGATTTTTCATTGATCGCATGCTTGGTTTCAAGTGTGATGGGATCGGTGTGGTTCTTGTACAGTGATGCGTCTTTTCACATGATAGGAGATCGAGATTTGTTTTCTGATCTGGAGGACAAAGATCTTGGAGTGCACATCGAGATGGGCAATGATGGTAGATACAGTGTGACCAGTATCGGTACCATTTCCTTTGAGAGGGAGTCTGGTAAACCCTTCATGTTGAAGGAAGTGATGCATGTTCCAGGATTGAAGAATAATCTTATCTCGGTGGCGATGTTAGAAGACAAGGGATATGATGTTATTTTCAGCGAGGGAAAGGCTTTCCTGCGCAGCAAGACAACTTTAGAAACTCGGAAGATAGGGGTTCGAGTGAGGAACCTTTATCAGTTGCACGTAGATGGATGCGCAGCAACGACATGCAAGGTAGAAGGATTGGTGAGCCGGGATGATGGCGAGCTGTGGCACAGGAGATTGGGTCACCTTCACCATGGAGCCTTGAAGATAATGCAGCAGATCACTACAGGGCTTCCTAAAGGCACTCTTGCGCAGTCAGATCAGTGCAAGGGGTGTACTTTGGGAAAGTTTGTGAAAGCCACCTTTCACGAGAAGGATAGTCGCGCCACGACGACCCTTGAGATAATTCACACAGACGTGTGTGGACCTTTCTCAGTAGCTTCGACAGCAAAACACAGGTATTATGTGATTTTTGTTGATGATTTCTCTCGTAATTGTTGGATCTTCTTCATGCAGAAGAAGAGCGAGACATACTCAAAGTTCTGTGAGTTCAAAGCACTGGTCGAGAAGGAGTCAGGGAAGAAGGTGAAGGCTCTTAGGAGCGATAATGGTGGTGAATACATCTCTGGCGAGTTCAAGGATTTCTACAATGCAGAAGGGTTTCGAAGAGAGCTCATAGCTCCCCATAACCCACAGCAGAACGGGTTGCTGAGCAGAAGAACAGAACGATCGTGGGTGTTGCACGGGAGATGTTGCATGATCAGGGCCTACCCCTTCACTTGTGGACGGAAGCATGCAATACTGCAGTATATGTGTAGAACCGTTGTCCTCACAGGATACTTGGCATGAGTACACCCGAGGAGACTTATTCTGGTAAGAAGCCTGATCTTTCTCATTTGAGGATTTTTGGTGCTAGCATTTACATGCATGTGACGAAGGATGCCAGGAAGAAGTTGGAGCCGACCGTAGAGGTTGGGATATTTGTGGGGTACACTGATACATCCCACAACTATCGTGTGTATTTGCCAGACAGTGGCAAGACTATTGTGCGACGGGATATAAAATTTCAGGAGGAGAAAGCCATGAAGTGTTCACTTGAGAGGGAGCTACACTTGCATGTAGATGAGGAGCTATCAGTTCCTAAATATGAGCCTCAGGACGTGGATCAACCACAGGATGAGGTTCATGGAGTGGAAGAGACCACTCATGCAGCGCCAACCATCAGAGGGCAAAAGCGCTTGACAGAAGCTGAGCGACTGGCTCAAGATGCAGAGAAAGTTGTAGGACCACCTACAGCCCAACGCAGGCAGAGATAGTCACCCGATCGGTACACTGGATACATGGCTCTTATGAGCAAGTGTGTTGTGACTGAGCCATCTTCTTTCGAGGAAGCTGTGGAGGATCTCGCATGGGTAGACGCCATGGTGGAAGAGTATGATTTGATTGTTAGAAATAGTGCATGGGAGATTGTTCCTAGACCGGAAGGGAAATCAGTGGTGGGTTCGAGATGGATATACAAAGTTAAGCAGGCAGCTGACAAGAGTGTGGAGAAGTACAAGGCAAGATTTGTTGCCCGAAGGTTTTCACAGATAGAGGGGATCGATTATGAGGAAACTTTTGCACTTGTCGCAAGGTATTCTTCCATACGAATGATTCTTGCTCTCTCAGCGCAGATGGGATGCCACATTCATCATATGGGTGTGAAGACTGCGTTCCTCAACGGAGTCATTGAGGAGGAGGTGTACATAGAACAGCCCGAAGGTTTTGAGATCTTCAGCAGTGAGTCGCATGTGTGCAGGCTCGAGAGAGCGTTGTATGGGTTGAAACAAGCACCACGTGCTTGGTACACACGGATAGACAGTTATTTCACCGGACTTGGATTCACCAAGAGTGAGGCGGATCCTAACCTATACCAGATTGTGGTGGAGGGTAAGTTGCTTATCATTGTACTTTATGCAGATGATTTGATTCTAACGGGTGATGAGTTGTTGATACTTTCATGCAAGGATGATCTTGCTAAGGAGTTTGAGATGAAGGACTTGGGCCTCCTTCATTATTTCCTGGGATTGGAAATTTGGTAGCACAGTGATGGACTATTTGTTTCTCAGGGTAAGTATGCTCGGGAGATACTGGAGAAGTTCAACATGCATGGCTGCAAGCCTGTTGATACTCCTCTTCCTGGAGGTTGGAGGAAGGAGGATGCCACTTCGGCAGAAGAAGTGGATGCCACTGTTTATCGACAGTTGGTGGGGTCGCTTATGTATCTGGTCAATACACGACCCGATATATGCTATGCTGTTAACCAGCTTTCACAAGCTATGGTTAAGCCAACCAAGCTCTTATGGAAGGCAGGCAAGCATGTATTTCATTATTTGAGAGGCACATCGGGATATGGATTGTGGTAAAGACATGAGGATGAGGTGAAGCTATGTGGATTCACGGATGCAGATTGGGCAGGGAGCCCAACGGATAGAAAGAGCACATCTGGAGGGGTCTTCAGTATCGGGTCGACAACAGTTTCTTGGTATAGCAAGAAGCAGAGATCCGTGGCACTCAGTTCAGCAGAGGCCGAGTATATGGCAGCAAGTTTGGCTGCATGCGAGGCTATATGGATGAGGAAGATTTTTGGTCTATTTGTTCGGTTCTCACTTGGAGCCTACTGTGATTTACTGTGATAACCAGAGTTGCATTAAACTCTCAGCTAATCCTGTATTTCATGATAGATCTAAGCACATTGACATCAGGTACCATCATATCAGAGATTGTGTGCAGCGGAGAATCATGTTACTTTCATACATTCCAACGGAGGATCAGGATGTTGATATCTTGATGAAGGCGCTCACTAGGAGAAAATTCGAATACCACCGAGGCAGGATACGGGTTGCTGATAATCCATATCTTGTTGAGAGGGAATGTTGAGAATGCAACAAGATGATGGAGCTTAGTGGAAAGGAGTCGCCTTCACTAAGTGGGCTCGTAGGCAAATTATGGCGCAAAGTCTATTTTTAGACATATGGATCATGGTCTATGAGTTACAGGATGTTGTTTATGGATGATTGGTCATGTTGGGAAAAATAGATGGACTTCTATTTCTGGTTCACAGCGGAGTGATCAGAGTCTATTTTTAGACTACCAGGCTAAAAATAGAAAAGTCAAATATTATTGTCTCATAATAATATTTAGACTATAGACATTATCTTATCCTCTTGGAGCACTTCAGTTTGAGCTACAGATGTGGCACATGCAGCTGTCAGAAGGAAATATGCTTTCTTTGTGGGCCAGTTGAGCTATTGCATGCAGGACTTCAGTTAGAACTCATGTGGTTGAGTTCTATGGAGTTGGATTGTGGAGTTGATGGAGTTGTGTTCAGTTTGACTTGGTTAAACTAGTTGTAGTTAGTCTAACTACAAATAGACTAGTGATGAGTGATGGGACTTAATTGATTAAATTAATTCACTAATTATTAACTCATGATGCAACTGAAGAATACATCAGTTAACTCAGTGCATGTACAGTTCAGTGGAGACAGGTGTTAGAGGTTGAGATCGCTATCAGTTGTGACTATAGTTGTGCATGAGATCTTGCACAATTAATGGATTGAGTATGCCCATGAGGATTGCGCAGTATATGCCCAGTGAAATAGCCTGTGCTCACGTGATTTTCGCTTGGTATTGTGCAATAGAGGCAAGCAAAGCAGTGGAGAAGATTTGAACCTGTGACTTGTTCGGATCTGAGCTAGTTTTGTGTGTAACAGGTGGAGATAGTGCTGGATACTTGTGAGGAGTATTGTACTATGTATTTTTACATGTTCTCAATCATTAATATACAGATAGTGTGGGGTTTTCAGCTATAAGCTTTCCCCGGGTTACATACTGTGTTAATGTGTGCATGCGATTGATGTTTCATTGTTTTTGATGCTGCTAAATTGATGATCAATGTAGAGGAGATTATGTATTGTGCATGTATTCCGCAATAGTGTATAATCGGGATAATATCTGTGAATAAGTGTTTATTATTCAAAATTTCTACATGTTCGGAGTTTAAGCTGCCTCAGACTAACCAGCAGAGGTTTTCCGAGTTATGGGAAATCAAGCAACAATAAGGAGAGACTACTTGGGAGCTAATGCAGAGATTCAAATATGCAATTGGTAAGTTGAGCTACCCGATCAACCCTAACCATCAATGAGATTGGTTCATTAAAGCATTGCTACCGCTTACTCACACACTGTTGACTCAGAAAAAGATTGATACTCTACAAGACGCTTTGGAGCAAGCAACTCGAATTGAGGCTATGGTCGGATACCCACATGAACATTAGGGAGGGGCAGCTTCCCATGACCCCTCTATTTTGGGACTGCAGCATCAGATCACAGATTTGATGGAGAAGCCGAGGGACCTACAACCAGTGCGACCTGCGTGACCGCATGTATGGTGTACCAACTTCCTCATTGAGGGGAATCACACCACGGAGTGCCCAAGGTTGTGAGGTTTGAGCACTTCCTCCATGTCGATAGGGTCGTCCACATATTTACCCGTTATGCAAATTGGTATGCAAGGTATGTATACAGGATGCACTCAGTTCCATGTGTTTCCAAACTAGCAGGGTGCGGCACCAACTGAGTATTGTGAGATATGCAGAACATATGGACATCTCCCTTGCCTCTGTCCAATCCTACAGAAGTATTCCAATATTCCAAACAACACTTTTTGTGAATTTTGTGGCTCACCAACTCACCACACGGATCAATGTAGAGCACTAGATTCCTTAGTAGATCGATTGGATCAATTTGCTTATCGGATTAATGAGACCCCTCGAGGACGAGGAGGTGGAGGAACAAGGGGAGGAAGAACAAGAGGTAGAGGTCTGATCTGTTGCTACAACTATGATCAGGAGGGTCATGTTGCAAGAGATTTCCCTTTACCAAGAAGACCTTGGTGCTCCCAGTGCAGGATCAACACACATGCAATGGAAAACTATCAAGAGTTGATTGCTAAGTGGGAGGAGCGCAACCGCCAAAGGGGAGAAAATTTTATTAATGTTTAACCAACGATGCCTAAGACATCTCCCATCTCAAACATTAATATAGTCACCTGGGGGGATGAAGACTAGAGTTGACGAGCGAACAGTTGAACAACAAAAAATTATAAGGTCGACCTCACCAAAGTGTTCATACAATCCTAATCAACAGAAGCAATACTACAAGGAAGTTGCCAAAACTTTTAATAAATTGACTCTAAGTGGGGAGTCCTAGGGGGAACAGCCAGGGGTTTCAAAACCCAGGAGCTCAGACCCACCTCAACTCTATAATCGACCCATAGCAGAATGGTTCAAGTTATTTCTACAGATTGTGAATGATGACCAGATGCTTGGGAAGTTGCGGGAAAGCCTTAAAATGATTGTAAAGGATGGGGTGGTGGAAGAAGGATTCATCTCTGCTAATTTTCCTGAGAGACACTCCTGGAGGGTGCACAGGAACAAGAAGAGAATAAGAAGGGAGTTCTAGATCGATGCTCAAATTGCAGGTTTTCAGATTAAAGATACAATGTTAGACCTGGGATCAGATGTGAATATACTACCACGAAAGACTTGGGAAGCCTTGGGTAGGCCTAAGTTGGCTTTCTCTCTAATTCAGCTACGTATGGAGAATCAATATTGTATACTCCCATTTGGAAGGTTAGAAGAAGTAGAAGTTGATTGGGCCTTTAAGAACTACTTGATAATTGATATAAAGAAGGACACAATGACCTTTGAAGTAGAAGGGACCATAGTGATCCAACCCCTAGACCCCTACCAAGGGCCAAGATTTATTTAACCAATAGATGACAAAGAATCAACTGAGTTGTTGGATCAGTTATACCAACTAACAATAGGGATAAGAGAGGATTACATCAACCCGATAATAGGTAGATCGGTCAGCTGGAAGAGCGTTCAAAGCTCGAAAAGTGGATCTGAGGCTGCGTGGGAAGATTGGCAATAGGGCAGACATGAGATCAACATCAAGCACTGCACTACGATCCATCAGATCAACTGGGTTGGTACTGAGGTATGGGAATTTCCTATCTTCAATGGCATAGGTCATGTTAATGATTTTCTTAATGAAGTTGATGCAACCGTTCCTGAGGAACACAAAGTGCCTTTATTAGATGTCGCTTTGCAAGCAACACTGACAAGGTGGTGGGGTTCTCACCACAACCATCTTTGAGAATGGTAGGAAATTAAGACGACAATGAGGGTTAGATTTGAGCCTTCGAAGAATTATCCACAGAATTTTCTTAAGTACTGGGGGAGCTCTGACCCTTGACAACATCTACAAGCTTGTGAGGCCAGGTGGACCCACGAAGGGCTTCTAGAAGACTTGTGGGTACACTACTTTGTACACACCCTGGGAAAAATTCTGAAGGAATGACATGTAAGGGAAGAGATAAAGAGACATACTGGCGATTGGAACTGCATAACAACCCAGTTTATCAGTGACTTTTCCTTCACAGATATTGATGAGAGAATGACAATTGTGTTGCAAGCTGTCAGAAGAGTTTTGCTCACCGTAGGACAGCTGGTGGAGGGATGTATAGACCAAAACACTCTTGATCACATATATGAATCCAAGTTCCATGAAGTCGTAGCTTGCAAAAAGGTAGACCAAGAGTCTGAGGAAGATGACTTGGAGGAGTTAAGGCTGTAGGTTTTAACCCTGTAAAGAAATTACCTGCATACGAATTCTAATAACACAAAAAAATAAACAATGTGAGAGCATAACACATAAAACACATATACACAGATATTTTCCCCTGGATCCCAAAACCAGGACTACCAGCTTGATTTTTCATTATGTTCCTTTCAATGTTACAATACATATTTATACATGCCGAAGCATCCAATACCATGGACCGAAAACCATCGCATCCAAAACCATGGACAAAAAAACCATCGTGTCCAAAACCATGTGCAAAAAATCATGCACAAAACCATAGGTAGGTCCACCCAACCTAATATAGGGTCCAAAAAAAAAAATCTGGGGCGCTGCCTCGGACCCCATAGAGTGGGGTTACTTGCACTCCTCAAACCCCCTATGACCCCCCCTGCTACACAATCGGCGCAACGAAGGGGGGGCTCCACCCCCCAGTTAACTACGTCGGCTAGTCGTGGAAATAATATAACACAACCCAACATTCTCCCACTTGTTGTTTTCTTTCCACAGGGATGTACAGGAGAGCTTGTCATTTATCCAGCCCTGCAATGCCCATTGTTTCTCTACACCAAGAGAACTTCTCAGAGCTCACAGATTATGTCAATGCATCTACAGTATTCTTCAAAGTGTCCACCTTTACCAGCAACACCTTTTTGTCTTCTATCATATCCCTCACAAACTGATATTGAACATCAATGTGCTTTGTCTTTGAATGATATGCAGGGTTCTTTGCCAAGAAAATTGCACTTTGGCTGTCACAACCTATCCTTATAGCTCCCTATACTAACCCCATACTTGAACACAATCTCTGCAACCAAATTGCTTCCTTGCTTGCATGAGTGGTTGCCATGTATTCTACCTCTGTGTTTGATAGTACCACTACAGATTGTTTCTTACTCATCTAACTGACTGCACCTCCAAATAGGTTAAACACATACCCACTTGTAGATCTTTTCTGATCCATATCTGCATCAACAAAGCCATGAATATCCAACACTCTGTCAAATCATGGTCTTCCTTGGTAGCACAATCCATAATCACTAGTGCCACGCAAATACTTGAAAACCCGCTTCACTGATGTCCAGTGCTCCTTCCCTGGTTTTGACATAAACCTGCTCAATACTCCACTGCATGTGCAATGTCTGGTCTAGTACAGACCATCACATACATCAGGATACTGACTGCACTTGCATATGGAACACGGGACATGTCTTCTTCCTCTTCTTGTGTCTTGGGACACTGTTCAGCAGATAACTTTACACCTACAGGAATAAGAACCTTCACCGATTTACTATCCTACATATTAAACCTCTGCAATATTGTCTCGACATACTTCCTCTGGTTTAACTAGAGCTTCCTCTTTGTCCAATCTCTTTTAATTTCCATGCCCAAAATATAGTTTGCAGCACCAAGATCTTTCATGTCGAATTTGGAGGACAAATGGGTCTTCAAATCCTAGATAATTTCTTTGTCATTTCCAACCAGCAACATATCATCCACATATAAGACTAGATAAATAACATGGTCACCAATTAATTTAAAATACACATAGTGATCTACTTTGCTTCTGGTGAAGCCAAGTCCCTGTATAAATGTATCAAATTTCTGATACCACATACTTGGTGACTGTTTTAACCCATACAGAGACTTCTTTAACTTGCATACTAGTTCTTTCTTACCCTTCACCGCAAAGCCTTCAGGTTGCTTCATGTAGATCTCCTCTTCTAGATCCCTGTGAAGAAATGTTGTCTTCACATCCATCTGTTCTACCTCAAAATCAAAAGCAGCAACAACAAATAAAAGTAATCTAATAGAAGTTACCTTGGAAACAGGAGAAAAAATATCACCAAAATCAATTCCCGACACCTGGGAATAACCTTTTGCTACCAACCGAGCTTTTTATTTCTCCACCTTTCCTTCTGCATTTGTCTTCTTCTTGAACACCCATTTGCTTCTAATGGGTTTCCTTCCAACCGGCAACTCCACTAGATCCCATGCCTCATTTTTGTGCAAAGATGCCATTTCATCAACCATGGCCTCTTTCTAGAGTTTTTCATCCTCTAAATCTATTGCTTCCTTCATAGTTCTGGGATCATCATCAGTAATAGATAAAGCAAAATTTGAATAGAAAGCATATGGACTATACCTTTCTAGTTGCCTTCTTTCTTGAACTGATCTTCTCACACATGGAGTTTGTGGCTCTTCATCTTCTGATTCCTCCTTTGCTGTAGAGTCTGAATCTTCCTCGTTAAGCTCAAACTCTATCTTCTCAGGTTCCTTTGGTTGGACTTCATGTTTAATAACATCTTTCACCTCTCTGAACACCACATCTCGATTGTACACAACCTTTCTTGTTACTAGGTTCCAAAGCTTATAACCCTTTAAACTATCCTTATACCCAACAAAGATGCACTTTTCAGATTTACTATCCAAATTTGTTATTTTCTCCTTTGGAACATGTACATATGCATCACATCCAAATACCCTCAGATGTGAAAGAGAGGGTTTCTTACCAGTCTATACCTCTTGTGGAGTCTTATCCTCCAATGTTGATGAAGGTGATCTGTTGACTAGGTAACAAGCAATCTACACCGCCTCTGCCCAGAATTCTTGTCCTAACCCGACACCATTGAGAATGCTTATTGCCCTTTCCATCAACGTCTTGTTCATTCTTTCTACAACTCCATTTTGCTGAGGTGTATATGGAGTAGTCTTCTGTCGTGCTATACCACACTTCTTACAAAATTCTTCAAATTATTTACTGCAAAACTCTCCACCATTATCTGTCCTTAGCACCTTTATCTTCTTTTCTGTCTGGTTTTCCACCAGAGCCTTAAATTCTTTAAACCTGTCAAAGACTTCAGATTTCTTTTTGAGGAAATATATCCATGTATTCCTTGAGAAGTCATCTATAAATGATGCATAGTACACACACTTACCCAATGATGGAACCTTCACAAGTCCAAACACATCATTGTGCAAAAGCTCTAATATCTGTTTCGCCCTCTTACCATCAGAGGGGAAACTCACCCGATTCTGCTTCCCATATACACAATTTTCACATAAATCAAAATCTAAAGAGCTATTATTCATACCTTCTACCATACCTTTACCATGAAGTATTCGAAGGCCCTTCTCTCCAGTATGTCCAAACCTTTGATTCCACAACATGGTCTTCTCGCCAGAGACCACTAGATTTTTTGCTCCACTTTCAGGAACCACAGAACTGTTGCACCCATCAACAACAGTGCTACCTTGCAGCTTTTACAAAGTTCCAATTCGAACTCCCTGCATCAATACTAGTGCCCCCCGAACCATCTTGCAGGTATCCTTCTCGAACACTATTTTTACACCTGCATCATCCAGCTTCCTTACATAAATCAGATTTCTGGCTAATGCAGGAATACGCAGAACACCCAGAAGTGTTCTAACCCTTCCACTTTGCAACTTCAACTTTACTTTTCCGCGACCAACGATTCTAGCCTTCCTGTCATCCCCCAAGAAGACATCACCACTATCATATTTCTCATACTCGCAGAACCACTCTCTATGGGGAGTGAAGTGAAAGGATCCACCTGAGTCAATCAACCATGCCTCATGATCTACATGTGCACTTGAAGAAGACAAGTACACATCCCCACCTTCATCTGAGGTGGTTTTCGCCTTTGCATAAGGATCATCATCAAATCCCTTTCCTTTATCAGGAGCTTTAGATTTACAATCCCTTTTGTAGTGCCCTTCCTTTCCACATTTCCAGTACACCACCTTTACAAGTTTTCCTGGAGATTTAGATCTCCCTCTAGATTTAGATCTCCCACTCGATGACTTATTTTTGTTTCTGTTCTGGGACTGTCCTCGTATAGACAAGGCATCACCATTCTGGCTCTCCATATTTTTCCGTCTCATCTCCTCCGTCAGCAAGGATGAGACTATTTCATTAAACTAAAAGGCAGTTGTATTGCTACCTATTGCAATAACCAGACTATCCCACAAATCTGGTAGAGAACACAACAAACTGATGCACTTATCTTCATCTGAAATTTTATTATCAACATATAATAAATGACTTACTACAATATTAAATGTGTTCAGATGCTCTATCACCGAGTCTCCATATTTCATCCTCAGGTTATACAGCTTTTTCCGCAGGAATAGTTTATTCACCAGAGACTTAGATTGGTACAAAGTCCCTAACTTGTCCCACAAAGCCTTCGTCGTAGCTTCCCCTGATACATTCAGCAATACTGAATCTGAAACACACAATCGTATTGTGCTCTTTGCCTTCTGATCCAACTTCTTCCATTCTTCATCATACACTCCCGTTGGTTTAGTATCCAGATTTACCACGATCCACTGATCTTGATTTTCCACAACTCAAAAATCTGACCATTAAATTTCTCAATCTCTATATTTCCACTACTCTCCATCTTCTTTCACCACCAGAATCGATCTCGTAGATCTCCCACTGAACAAGGTCTACCATAGGCCCGAGTGAAACCCCTCAGCAACAAAGGCATCCCCTTGAAGCCAAAACAAATCTGATACCAAATGCAGGTTTTAACCTCGTAAAGAAATTACCTGCATATGAATTCTAAGAACACATAAAAATAAACAATGTGAGAGCATAACACGTAAAACACATATACACAGATATTTTTCCCTGGATCCCAAAACCGGGACTATCAGCTTGATTTTTCATTGTGTTCCTTTCAATGTTACAATACATATTTATACATGTTGAAGCATCCAATACCATGGACTGAAAACCATTGCGTCCAAAACCATGGACTGAAAAACCATCGTGTCCAAAACCATGTGCGAAAAATCATGCACAAAACCATAGGTAGGTCCGTCCAACCTAATATAGGGTCCCAAAAAAAAAAATCTGGGGCGCTGCCCCAGACCCCATAGAGTGGGGTTACCTACACCCCTCAAACCCCCTGCGACACCCCCCGCTACACAATCGGCACAACGAAGGGGGGGCTCCGCCCCCCTTCTAACCCCCAGTTAACTACGTCGGCTAGTCGTGGAAAGAATATAACACAACCCAACAAAGGCATCTAACGTTCAAAGAGACTAAAGGAGAATGGGGTGTTGAAGATGGGCCTGTGACCAATGGTCCATAATTGCTGCCCCTGAAGTTGCGAAAACATAACATTGGCACTGAAGAAAAGTTGAAGCTAGCCTTGATTGGATATTACTGGGATGAGCAGAGTACCAAGGAGATCTTCAATCTTCTATGAGAATATGAAGACTTGTTCCCTTCATTGGTTGTGGAGCTAAAAGGAATTAAGGGGGAGCTAGGAGAGATGAATATTGTACTTAAACCTGATGCAAAACCAGTAAAACATCGATTGTATAGGTTAAACCCAAGGATCAAAGAAAAGGTGAAAAAGGAGATAGATAAGATGTTGGCAGTGGGGCTTATTTTTCCAGTAGATGAGGCTGAGTGGGTCAGCCCAATTGTAATACAAAACAAAAAAGAGGCTGAAGAAATCCAGGTTTGTGTGGATTATCAAAGTTTAAACAATGCCTATGTTCATGATCCTTTCCCCACCCCCTTTAGTGACGAAGTGCTAGACAACGTGGCGGGGAATGAAGCCTACTCTTTCACAGATGGATTTTCTGGATACCATCAGGTCCGGATTGCAGAAGAAGACAAGAAGAAAACTACATTCACTATTGAGTGGGATCTTATGCATATCATGTCATGTCGTTTGGACTCAAGAATGCACCAACGATATTCTCAAGGATTGTAATTTCTACTTTTAGAGATTATATTCACTGGTTTCTAGAAGTTTACATGGATGATTGGACTGTCTATAGTCTACTGAAGAAGCATTCTAGTCTGCTCTGAGTGATGTTTGATCGATGTAGGCAACTGCAAATTTCTTTGAACTTGAAAAAGTGCATATTCATCACCCCCTTCAGAACACTTCTGGGTCATATTGTTTGCAAAGAGGGAGTATGTGTTGATCCCGCTAAGGTCACGATGATCCTAAACATGACCCCACCAACAAGTGTTCGACAGTTGAGGTCCACCCTTGGTCACACAGGATACTATAGGAGGTTTATCCACAACTATGCCTTAATCACCACTCCCCTAGAAATTTTTTTGAAGCAAGCTAAAAGGTTTGAACGGACTGATGATTGTGAAGTCACTTTCAACCTACTGAAAGAAAAATTGGCGAGTGTGTTGATTCTGGTTTATCCCGATTGGAACAAGAAATTCCATGTTCACATTGATGCATCAGGTATTGCTTTGGGGGTTGTCCTAACTCACCATGGGGAAGGAAACCTTGATCACCCCATCTATTTTTCTAGCAAGAAATTATCCATAGCAAAAAAGAATTATACCACAACTGAACGTGAAGTTCTTGTGATGGTATATTCATTACAAAAGTTTTGGCACTATCTTCTGGGGGGCCCATTCAAATTTTTCACCGATCATTCTGCCTTGAAGTATTTAGTGAACAAGCCTGTACTTGAAGGAAGGATCTGTAGATGGTTGCTACTATTTCAAGAATTCACATTTGAAGTGATTATTAAACTCAAAAGACTAAACGTGGGTCTGGATCATCTTTCCCAGCTAGAGTCAGGCGAAGTTGGAGGGCCATTAGATGATCAATTGTTGGATGTTGATTTGTTTCGAGTTGAAACCATACTGAACTATTTAGAGGAAACTACACCATTTCTCACCACTGGTAGGTGCTCGAAGGAATACACAATGACACAATAAAGACACATGGTGGTTCGCACTGTAGATTACCAGTTGATTGCGGGACAACTGTACAAGTTGGGCCTTGACCAAATCTTGCGGAGATGTGCCCTAGACCATGAGAGACCAGATATATTATGGGAATGTCATTCAGGAGTTGTGGGTGGCCATATTGGAGGGAATACCATCGCGAGGAAGGTATTGCAGGTGAGACTCTGGTGGCCAACACTTTTCAGGGATGCGAAGGAATATGAGAAGAACTATGATGTTTGTCAGAGGACGGGGAAGCCATCACACTAGGATGAACTTCCTTTGCAACCAGTACGAGCCCTCCAAGCCTTTGAGAAATGGGTGGTCGACTTTGTGGGACCTATCAACCCACCGACACGACACTCACATGCCATGTACATCATTACTGCCATTGACTACCTCACCAGATGAGTTGAATCTATATTAGTTCAAGATTGTACCACATATACTGCCACCAGATTTATCTTTGAGAACATCATCTCTCGATTTGGGTGCCCCTGAAGCCTCACCAGTGATCAGGGGACCCACTTCATTAATGATACAGTCGCTTCATTGCTGCAAAAATTCATGATACAACACCACAAAAGCAGTCCATATCACCCTCAAGGAAATGGTACGATGGAAGCCTTCAACAAAATTCTTGAGAGGGGACTCACAAATATCTACTCAGCCAACAGAGACGATTGGGATGAACGGGTTCCAGCAACACTATGGGCTTATCATACAACCATCAAGCGCTTGCACAAGTATACACCATTTCAACTTGTGTATGGTCGGGAAGTCGTGGTACCTGCCGAGTTTACCATCCCTAACCTGTTTATTGCGTAGGCCACTCAGATGATAGAAGATGAATCAATTCCAAAGCGATTAGAGGAACTCTGGGAGTTGGATGAAGCTATATTTCTGGCAGACTTCCACCAAACTGTTGAAAAGCAGAGGCAGAAGGCATGGCATGACAAACACATCAAATAGAAATCCTTTACAATTGGAGGACATGTTTTGCTTTATGACAACAATTTCTTAAAGCATCCTGGGAAGCTCAAAATGCATTGGATGGGACCATTCATAGTTGTGAAAGTGAAAGAATCAAGAGTTGTCAAGCTCACATAGTTGGATGGAATCCTCCTTCCTGGTTGGGTGAATGGCGCATGCCTGAAACCTTTCCACGACTCAAACAAATCTACACCAAGTTGAAGGTTGATCTCCGAAAGGGGATCATAGGTAGGTAGGTAGAGTCAGTCAATTTTCTCCTTATTTCCTTTTCCTTAGTAGTCAGTTGCGTCAGGTAATGTAGTTGGTTAGTTGTTCCAGTCATGTCAGTCAAAGAATCAAGTTTCGTTAGTCTTTTAGTTGCAGAAAAAGTTAACCCCACTGCAATTGCTTGTGGTCAGGGGAGTGGCACATGTCAACCATCATATCTGTAATAATTATGCAATAATTCCCTGTGTCAGCTCAAGTTTGGGCTAAATATTTTTCGTAATATCCCTGACACACTTTGTTCATCAACTCCTAGGCATCTTCCATCATAACACCATAATTACCCATCATTTCCACCCTCCTTTTTCATCAGAGTCATGTCCGGCTCAGTCGTTATAGCTGCCACGGTTGGGAGCGAGTGGGGAAAGTTAACATCTTAATTAGTTAACTAGTCTAATAAAAAATGTCATTTCGAGATTTTGTATTTAATTTGCATGGTAGTGATAAGTTTCCCAGAACGAAAAGTTAAGGTGGTAGAGTTGCCCAGTCTGGAGTCTGTATCCAATTTCACTCATTCCTAGCCTAAGTTCAAGCCCCTTGTGTTCTTTGTTTACCACCGTCACTCTACAGCAATGACGAAGGCTATCATCTATGTTCCAGATGTTGAACCAGATGCAAGGATTACAAAGAGAGAGCCTCTTTATGGCAAGTATGACAAAGCTCAACTTGTCAACAATGACCTCTCATATTCATTCCAGTTTCCAACACTTAAGAGGGAGGTGTATACAGAGTTGGTTACAAAATGTTATGAAACCAACTCACAAAAAGATAGAAAAGATAGATCAACGCCTTAGAATTCAGCCTCTTCGAGGGGGCAACCTCCTCTACATACACAAATGAATGATTCTTTGATGATTCAAATGAAAAAACCTCCTTCCTATATATAGGAGTCTAAGGAGTCAGAATATAACCGAGTTGACCTAACAATAATAATATAAAGGTACCAAAAATAATAATAGAGGGATTTTATGGGGCACAATAATAACAATATGGGGACAACAAGGGCACAACAATATTAATAAGGGATACAACTACAATAGTAATGGGGTAATCACTAGTATTATAGGGACCTAACATGCCCCTCTCCTTCAAAAACGTGTTGTCCTCAACGCTTGAGTAGTTCTGGATGCTTTTGTATAAAATTATCATCCTCCCATGTGGAATCTTCAACGGATAAGTTCTTCCACTTGATGAGATACTTCGAAATTGATCGATTTTGTTGCTGTTGAGTTCTTGTTTCTATGACTGCTTCCGGTTCCAATATAATTTTTCCTTCATTGTCAAGTTCTAGCAATATTGTTTAAACTGGGAGCTTGTCACCTGTAACCTTTTTTAAACATGAAACATGGAAAACTGGGTGCACTCGAGAAGTTGCAGGAAGCTCGAATTTGTATGCCATAGTACCAATCTTTTGCAACACCTTGTACGGACCATAATACTTTGGTGATAATTTATTATCCTTCTTAGCTTGCTTGAGGGACATTTGTTTATATGGTTGTAGCCGTAGGAATAACGAATCACCTACATCAAAACTTCTTTCACTGTGATGTTGATCTGCCTGTTGTTTTATTCTATTCTACGCCAACATGAGGTTAACCTTTAAGAGTTGGAGGACTTGTTGTTGATGCTCGATGTGATGTTCCACTACTTGAACCTTAGAATTATTTTTTATTTATGATGTGATGGATGGTGGCTGATATCCATAAAGTGCCATAAATGGGGTCATTTTTGTTGCTGTATGGAAGGAAGTGTTATACCACCATTCAGCCAGAGGCAACCGTTTGACCCATTGTGCCTGTTTATCAGATACAAAGCAACGAAGATATCCTTCCAAACATTTGTTTACTATCTCAGTTTGCCCATCCGATTGAGGATGATAAGATGAGCCATGAGCTAACTGAGTACCGAGACAAGAAAATAATTCTGTCCAAAACGTTCCAGTGAAAATGGGATCTCTGTCACTTACAATAATCTTTGGGTTTCCATGTAGCTTTTGAATTGTTTCCATAAATGTAGTAGAAATTGTACTAGCTTTAAATGGATGTGATAATGCACAAAAGTGTGCATACTTGGTAAGTCTATCAACTACCACCATGATGACACTCTTTCCCTCAGACTTGAGTAAACCTGCGATAAAATCCATTGAAACCTCCTCCCAACGTTGGCTTGGAATGGATAAAGGTTGTAATAGGCCCGGGGTCTTAATTGTTTCAACTTTATTTTGTTGGCAAATTAAACATTCTGCCACAAACTTTTGAATATCTGATTTAAGGCCATCCCAAAAAAATTCCTTCTTAACCTTGTGGTAAGTTTTTAAAAATCCTGAGTGCCCTCCTAAGGGAGAAGTGTGAAATTCCATAAGAATATTTTGTTTGAGTTGGGAATTCTTACAGAGGTATAAGTGATCTTTGTACCATAACGAATCATTTTTCCAACTAAATGTATCAGATGTACTGGAATCTTGTTGTAACTTTCGAATAAGTGCCCACACTTCTTCATCATTCTTCTATTCCTCCCTTGCTTCGTTTATCCAATCTAGTTGGATAATAGAAATGGCGCACAACAATGCTTCCACATCCTCATCCTTTCTTGAGAGTGCATCTGCCACCACTTTTTGCTTCCTTTTCTTGTAGATGATTTCAAAGTCATAACCCAACATCTTTGTGACCCACTTTTGTTGCTCTTCAAAGGATAATCTTTGTTCTAAAAAGTATTTAAGGCTATCATGATCCGTTTTTACCTTGAAGTGTCTTCCCATTAGGTAGGGTCGCCATTTCTTAAGTGCATGTAGTATTGCCAACATTTCCTTCTCATAAATAGCTTTGTGTAAAAACTTTACCTTGATTGGACAACTTTCAAAAGCAATGGGTCTTTCATCTTGCATTAAAACAACATCAATTCCATTTTCTGAAGCATCACATTGCACAATAAAGGTTTTTTTGAAGTCCGGTGTAGCTAAGATTGGTGCTTGGCACATTGCCTCTTTAAGATGTTTAAAGGCTTTTGTTGCTTCTGGAGTCCATGAAAATGCATCTTTCTTCAATAATGTTGTTAGAGGTGCTGTTATTCTCCCATAATTCCTAACAAACTTGCGATAATACCCTGTCAACCCCAGAAATCCTCGCAGATGCTTTATGGATGTGGGGATTTTCCATTCCTTAATGGTTTTAATTTTGCTAGGGTCTACATGTTCAACATGTTCAACATGATCCTTCCAAGACTTGTTATAAATTAGTATATCATCAAAAAATACTAACACAAATTTTCTAAGGAAGGGTTTGAAAATGGAATTCATCAAACCTTGAAATGTAGAAGGTGTATTGGTAAGGCCAAAAGGCATGACCAAAAATTCATAATGACCCTCATGAGTTCTAAATGTTGTTTTTGAAATGTCTTCAGTCTTCATTCTGATTTGATGATATCTTGAACGAAGATCCAACTTGGTGAAGTAAATTGATCCATGCAATTCATCCAGTAATTCATCAATGACAAGAATGGGAAAATTATCTTTAATAGTGAGCTTGTCGAGCTCCCTATAATCTGGACACATGTGCCATGATCCATCCTTCTTGTGCACCAATACTACTAGAGTAGAGAAAGAACTTTGACTAGGTTGAATTATACCAGCCTCTAGCATTTCTGCAACCATACGTTCAATTTCACTCTTTTGGGCATAGGGATATTTGTACGACCTGATGTTTGGAGGAACACTTCCTGGAATCAGATGAATGTCATGATCCCGATCACGAATAGGTGGGAGACCTTTGGGAGTCTCAAATACCTTGGAATGATTGTCCAAGACTTTTTGGAGATCTAAAGAAATAGATGATTTCGATGTGGAAACATTTAGCGAACATAATTGTGAAATTACACCTCTTTGTTCCTTTTTTAGAAGCTTTATCATACTGTTAGAGCTGATTATCTTTCCTGGTTTCCCTACCATACCCCTTAATTCAACTTCCTTTCCTTCCGCATAAAATTTCATGAAAAGTTCTGGAAAATTAAAAGCTATTGTACCCGAGGATTGTAGCCATTGGACTCATAGTACAACATCAGCACCTCCCATTGGAATGGAAAGCATTGGGCTAGTCAATACATATTCTCCCATGGATAGCTTGATATTATGGCACTTTCCAGAGCAATTTATTGTTCCTCCATTTGCAACCATCACTTGACACTTTGGTGCTGGATATAAGAAGCAATTCAATTCTTTTGCTACCTTACAATGAATAAAATTGTGGGTAGTTCCTGAATCAATCAACACTATTACCTTTTTCTTCTTGAATTGTCCTTCTATCTTGATGGTTTGAGGAGTGGTAATTCCAGCCAATGCATTACAAGATATGGTCGGATTCATTTCTTCTTTATCTAGGCTTTGTTCTTGGAGTATATCCTCTTCTTTTGACCTTTCTTGCTCCTTTTCTTCTTCCTCTTCACAATCTATGTAGAATAATTTCTTCTCAGCACACTTATGACCTTTAGTGTATCTGCTATCACAACTGTAACAAAGCCCTTTTTCTCTTTTTTCTTCCAGTTGTTGTGGTGTCAACCTTATAGGTTGTGGAAGACTAGGGGCAACAACACTTCCATCTTTATAGTTGTGAGTAGTATGCTTCCTAGTTGCCATAATTTTGCTTTCCATTTTTCTTGCTAACCTAAATGCCTTCTCTAATGAATCAGGTTCCCAAAGGTGAACATCATGTTGGATATTATCCTTTAAATTCCCTATGAACACATCAATCCTATGCTCCTCTGGAATATTTTTTTACCCTTATGTTCAATTTTTGGAACTCCTCAATGTGCTCCACTATTGAACCCTTTCGTTTGAGACTTATCAATTGGCTAAAAAAAGTGTTTCTTTTTGTATCCTCATAATGTGCTGTCAATTCTTCCGTAAAAATTGCCCAAGTGATAATTTGTTTACGAGAGCAAAGCCATTGATACCATACAAACTGATTTGGTTCCAAATATAAAGTTGCAATATGTACCTTTTGTGTGTTTTGCACATTATTGAAATCGAAAAATTGCTCCATCTGTAATATCCATGTTGCGGGATACTTGCCATCAAACTTCCTCATATCGATTTTTGGAATATGGTGGGTCTTCGATCCAACATTAGAGTCTATGAAATCATGATTAACATTTCTTTTGTTCGCATCATGAGTTTCCTTTGCTACCCTTTCACCATTAGTAAGTATTTCTTGTAGAAAATTTGTCAAATCTGTCTTCAAATCTATCTTCAAATCGTCAATCTTAGCTTCCATGCCATTTATCTTAACTTCTGTTAGCTTTTGTGAGAGTGAAATTTGTTGCACTTGGTCTTGTAATTTTGATATATCATGTAGCATTTCTTCCTCTTCTTCATGAGTCATGCTAGAGCTTTCAAGTTGCTTACTAGGTGTTTGCATTTTCTTTCCTCGGGGCATCAGTTACCGATAATAATGCTCTACTATGCCCTTTGAATTCCTTCAAAATAATTTTTCAAACCAAGCTTAAGCAAAAATTTAAAAAAAATCTACACACCTTTTTTCACTTTGTAGGAGCTCGATATTTCCTTTGATGTATCTCTGTAATTTCAGATCATCCAGTTTTGAAATTGTGACCTACAGTAGCCCTCTGTGTCCTCTTTCCAATGCCACCAGTTTGATCCCAATTGGATTCTCCAAGGAAGAGTTATGCCAAATCTCCCACAATGACTTGATTATAGACTAGTTCAGTAGAGCGAACTTGTACGACGTGCCACGTGTCCCTGTTTCGACCTTTGGCTCTGAAAAATATATACAAGAAACTACAGTCCATCCTCTTTCTGTGCCTTCTTACAAAATTTCAATCTGATGCTTAGAGAGAAAGTTATGATGATTTTCCCCAGGTAACCTATTTGAAATGTAATTCAGGAGTCTGCAAAAAGACCAACTTCCTCAGATCATATCTCCATAAATATAGCGCGAAAAGCTCTAAAATTTGGACCTGAGGTTTAGTGTGATTTCGTCTCAAATGGGTTTTTTTTTTCGCTTCTGAAACGTCGCAAAAAAAAAGTTATAACGAAAATGCCACGATGACCTATTTGGAGCAGTGAAACCCTAGAATCCAAAGCTCTGATACCAAATGTTATGAAACCAGCTCACAAAAAGATAGAAAAGATAGATCAACGCCTTAGAATTCAGCCTCTTCGAGGGGGAAACCTCCTTTACATTACACAAATGAATGATTCTTTGATGATTCAAATGAAAAAACCTCCTTCCTATATATAGGAGTCTAAGGAGTCACAATATAACCCAGCCGACCTAACAATAATAATATAAAGGCACCAAAAATAATAATAGAGGGATTCTATGGGGCACAGTAATAACAATATGGGGACAACAGGGGCACAACAATATTAATAAGGGATACAACTACAATAGTAATGGGGTAATAGCTAGTATTATAAGGACCTAACACAAAATTTGACAGGAGCCAACACGTGAAAGTTACAAAATATTTTAGGGGAACACTGAGCTCGACATTGCTGAATTTGAGGAACCTTCCTGTATTCGGGACAATAGAAGCAACAATGCAATGCACAAATTTCCTCATTAACAGAATTCATAACAGGTTGTTATAGCTAGATAATGAATACCCCATCCATGCACTAGATATTCAGAGACTCACATGCCTATTTTTTGTTGGCGTCACCGTCTCAAAGGCATTTCAAAATGCTTTTTAGCAGGGGAAGAAAACATGTGACGATAGTTATTATAACTAGTATGGAACAAAACGAGGAGGCAAGGGTGCTCTGATAGAGCCAATAAATAAGCCCAACATCAAATTTTCTTGCTACATAATCGTTGGGAAGCTGATGCGACATTTTTCAAGAGGGGAATGCACGTTGGACACCATTTCGGTTGCGGAAGCTTGTGTGCAAGGCACATAGTTGAATTGGTGTAGTTTCCTACTACAAGAACTCTTTGACACCTACGAGGATGTGTATAAGAGGGCCACTCACTTTATTTATGGATACCTTGTTGTTACACTAGCCATGTGGAAGTGGAACCCACTAGAGGGTCAGGAAATGTCAGTGGTTACCGAAGAACAACCCCTTTCCCGAAGGTATTTTCCATGGTAAACATTTGGGGATCCTAACAACAAGGAAATCAAATAATCCTCCTTTGTTAGCTGGTATAAATAAATGTTGGAATTCATTGCGGCCAACCCATGAATCTCCACATCACTCCTTAATAGCTACTCAAAGGCTATCTGGTTTGGCATCAGCCATGAAAACACCTGGTTATGGCCGAGGTGTGTTAATCCTGACACATTTCAAATGCACAACCAAAATTTTATGCTCATAGAAGATGCTTTCCATTTGGAAGTCTCATCCTGGCCGGGAGTTGTTGGGGAAATTAGGGAGGGACACTGTCATTATCTGTTTGAGGGAATAGTGCCTCATCCATTACCAGGATAAACTCTAGCGGTGTCACAGAAGTGGATGGATGAGGAGACATTTAACTCGGTCATTAAGCGACTCGAGACATAGATGCAGTCCCTCCATGAGAAAATTATGAATCTTGGTGCTTCAGTAAGCCCTTTCCTTAGTTTTTTTTTCTTCTGAATTTCATAGTTCAATACCGCCTGGTTCTTTGGCTGGTAGCCCTCTAGTTGCTTTTCTTCCCATAGTGGGGCCCCATTCCCAATTTGAACCAACAATTCCAAAGCCTCGACCTCCAGTGGGGCCCAAAAAGAAGTCCAAGACCCCTTCCACCCAAGTCGCCGACCTCACTAATGAAGAACCCCATTCCCATACCAGCGCGCCCATCATCGAATAAATTCCACCATCCACATCTGCCACATCACCACAGTCACGAAATCCATCCCTGCACATAGCTTCCACATCCGCCACCATTTTAGATATTCTTCCATCTAGAACCTTGCCTGATACATAAGTGGAAATGGAGGTTGACTCCATTACCCATTCAGTCACTAGACACACGAACGGACACTCACAGCCCACATTTCAGGCACAAAGACCGTTCAAATGTCCATGTTATCTTTGTTATTTGATTAAGGTCCACTCACAATCACAAATAAGTTTACTGACCCTCCTTTTTTTAGTCCCACCACGTTTCCTGCATTGCCCATCCCCATTGATCCCATCCCCTCATTAATACAAAAACCCCAACCCATTCACATTGATCCACAGATAGTTGAACCCTCCCAATGAGAGACATCTCCCCAAGGGAATTCTGACAAATCGGTTGCCAGTGGACAACCGTTGTAAATCCAATTCCCAAGACCATCCACAATGTCCCTAGATGATCTCCAAGGTTGGTCCTTAGCCCAATTGTTTACCTTCATTCAGCAAGTTGCACACTAAGTAGAGGCGTTGCACACCATTCTTGCTACTGAGTATGAACAACAACAGATTCTAGCCCTAGCAACCGAACAGGACCAACTTCTCCAAGAGAAATAGGACCTCAAGGTCAGCTTGATCATATCAATACGAAATTCCACGATCTCTAGCCTTCAGTTGCAAAGATAATTATAGAGTCCCTAGAAGACTTTTCATCCTGCACTCTTTTGGAATGTTGTGACCATGTTAAATTCACCCATGTTCAACTAGTCTCGACTAATCAGGAGCTCAAGAGAACTATTGCAGCCACTCAGATGGCACTACTGGATTCGACTACCCAGTATGATGGCGAAATTGAATAGAAGATTGCAGAAGCAGCAGGCCTCAAAAACTCTATTGTCAAGGCTGCAGAGGAATATCAATGCCTTTTAGCACAATTTTCATACTCGTTTGGATTTCTGGTGAAGATGAATCTACCGGTTTACCCTTTGCGCAACTGTGTTAGTCATTTGTTCAACCAAGCCATGGGTACCTGGGACAAGAACCAGCGAAAGGAAATTATGGCACAGGTGGAAGTCCTTGAGACCCAAATCCAACAAATTGAAGATGAATTGACTAAGACTAAGAAGATACTTCGAGACCTTAGACCATTAACATAGGCTCACTTGGAGACGTTGCAACAGATTAGTGAGGAAACAAACATGCAGTGGAACACTCTCCTGATGACATGCCCTGTGAATCCTACTGTCAAGCTCACAACTCAGTTCCTCGAGCAAGCGAGAACTCTCACAATCCAATGGAAAACAACTCTCAATGCATTCACATAGTTCAAAAATGCAACCATGGAGTTCGTTTCAGAGTTGGGTCCTTTGTTGGAAGGAACTAGCCAAAGTGAAGAAACACTGGAAGGAACAACACAACAACAAGAAGCACCAACAACAACCACAACACCACTAGCATCAGCAAAGTATTGACTCGGGGACAAGTCAAGGAATTGTGGTTGGGGCCTGTTGGGTCCTTCATTTGAAAATCAAGTTTTGATCAGTTGACCACATTTTGCTTGAAAATAACCATTGGGAAGTCATGGAGGAAATATTTGGAGCAAAGGAAGGAACTCGAAGAAGGCCAACAGTTGTGAAAGGATGGCCAGAGGAATCTGGACTCAAGCAAGAAATAGTCGAGCAACAGAGACAATCGAGTGAATAAGAGACTTGACAACTGAGGAAGTAAGAAACAACTGAGCAACTGAGGCAGCCAAAAGGGAAAGAGGCAGAGCATTCAAGAGAGAAGCAGTAGTTCAAGAAAGCGGGAGACTTAAGAAGGTTATGGAGAAAGCCAAGAGGAAAAATATAGATTGTGGGATACATGAATGTGGTTGTAGAGTCATTTGAGCCTGCTCTATATCTTGCTATCTTGATTATATATTATTCTGTTATGTCGATGATTGTCCTATCTGGGTGGCCTTCGAGCCTGATGTAATGTTATATTATTGTGGTGTTAATGGAAGGAATGGTGGATATTTGAGAAACCTGTGTATGATTCTTTGTGGCTTTCTAAATTTTTTTAATATGCTTGCATTTGTTTGATATTTCTCCTTTGTATATGTTGGTTCATTAGGATTGGATCCCAAATATTATATTTTTGAGTTATTTTCATTATTAGTTCCTTGGGGTTTATCCTGATGCCTGATTCTAGCCCCTAAACTAAATAAGGTCACGACACGCCTTAGGTGAGATGCATTATTTTTCCCGAATAAGGTGAAAATGTCAGTGTGGTGCTAGACTACAACAGAGCCTTTGTTGGCCCCTGCACCTGAACCTTGGGTCTCAACCCATCTATTATTTTTCCACCAACACCATTGATAATCCATTTCTACATTTTCATGTCAATCACCAAATGTATTGATGTTTATAAAGTTTTCGATCTTTATAATCTCATCTACTATAAATATGAAAGATGTGATGAGCTTGATCATATATTATACCTGCAAACGTTGTGACCCTTGGCCACAGTGAATGGGCTAGTGTTGGAAGATAATGAAATATTATGATTTAAGCCAAATATATTAGCACTTGATTACTATAATACTCATGGTAATGGTGTGATATGGTGAGTCTATAAATATGAATCCATGTTGGTCATCATTTTCAACTATCAATGCAACTAAAGAAAAACACATAAAAGTATGCCAAAGACATCTTGTCGAAATAATTTTACCTCAAGTTGATGTTTTTGATTGAAATGAACTATCTTGAAATAATGTTTTCCTAACTTATGAACATGGGGATGATCCAACCAACAAGCCTATAGGTCATATTGTATGCCAAGGTGATTTCCATAGACCTTCATGTTATTATGTGTCCAACATTGATTCAACAAATGTTGGTTCGATCAGAGATGGTCGACGTTCCACTTGTGCATGGAATAATTGCACCATGTAATTGAATGGAATGATATGGAATGGTAAATGCTAATGCTCATAGATGGATATGATGCATAGAGAAAAGTGAGAATGCAGATCCGAGTTGTTGGAATCTTATAGTTCACCTCTAGGTCAAGCAAGAGGAAGTGTAGAGCCTCTACTTACACTAAGCCCTGAAACACTTAGACTTCTCTACCAAAACTCCAATATTTTTTTCTTCTTTTTCTTCTTCTCCCTTAGAGCTTAATTACTTAGCTCTTTTTTATACAATCCCATGGTCCATAGACAATGGATAGATCTTTACATCCGACTTGATACTTTACAAAATAAGGGCGGACAACCCTTTATGTCACAATATTTTCCTTAATGAATTGTACATGAGCCACCCCTACATCATATGAATCAATTATGATAGTATAAACTTCTGCAGCTGCTATGAATTTTTGAAGGGACAATGCTAGAAGCAATGGCCTAAGTCCAACTATATATGTATTTCACCCATATCTACCTTATGTTATATCTAGACTTTGTAAGAATGCTAAAGAAGTATCGACTCAACTAGTGGCTAGTGGTCCACTGAGTTTTGCATCCACAATATCTTGCTAAAGTCGCCGCATAAGGATGGAAAGTTATCTCTGCCATTGACAAAATGGAGCCAATGAACCACTAATAGAATGATGATGCCTATTAAAAGTATAAATTCACTAGAAATGAAGAGTATTGGATTGTTAATACTAACATGCATAGACTCAACCAACAGGGAAAGTTACCCAACTAACAACTTGTCTAACTTCATCAACCTACTAAATTGACTAATGGGAATGTCCCGAATAAAGCTAAGGATATGGTTGACTTAGTAAATCTAGCTGACTAGATCAATAAGTAGCAACGTTTGATTGCCATGAGTGTGGATATTGTGGCTCTAAGACCTGCTTTTCAATTTTTATTTTTATTTTTTTTGAAGTGAAAAAAACTTGTATATTTCTAGTGTACTTCTCTAAAATTGGTAAGAGAATTCACAAATAATCTGATTTGATAAATTTTGTATGTTTTCTAGACGAAGGATAGAATGGTGGAAATCGATTAGAAGTGTGAATTAAAGTATGTCAACTATTGTTAAAAACAACATTGTCATTGAATGGAGGAAACAACATTGGTTGATTCTTAATGCCATAAATATGCATTTCCATGTCTAAATGGTGATCGATCAAGGAGAATGATATGTTCATGTTATAGATTGGTTGATCCTTAAAGTGCAATATGGTATAGATTTAGTGGTTAACCATCTTATTTAAGTTTTAGCACTAGCTAGCCTATTAATTAGAATAAATGTATCGACCTAATAGAGTTTAGTTGGGTCAACTTGGTCCACAACTGATTGAACAAGATCAAGTCAACCAATATCTTAATGCTACATAAGTATTATAGTAAAGGTTCCAATTTGATAATGATAATGAAATTCCGACAAGGATGCTCTTGATGATGCCATGGAGATATAAAATGGTTCATGTAGTAACAATACTGTTGACATTGATGGAATTGAATGCGTTAGTCACCATATGTAGAGATGGATGTGCTTGTCGATGAATTTGATTGGGATATTAATGGTTATCACATATTATGGGATTACTATTATAGATTTGATATTGTTTATTTTTTTACTCTTATTTCAATGTATGATCCTCTTAATGTGTTGCAATTTAAATAAATTTGTGAGTCTATAATTAATGATAGAATTTGCATAAGAAAAAAAAATACATGAAGGATCACTGAGTTGAGTTATAGTTATGTGTGGATTGAGTCTTTTTGTGAGTCATTGGAGTCATAAGTTAGGGGAGGGTGGAACATGAGTCGTGTTTAAGGCATGTAATCTTCTTTGTCTTTTTAATTGAAATCGATGTCTAGTTGATGAGATCGACCTCTTACCGACGTTCATCAATATCAAATTGGACACTATTGTACAAAATCCCAACACTGGCAAAAATTAGCGTGTCTTGTTGTTAATGTTTTCCTTCATAAATTTAATTGTAAACTCCAAGAAATCAATAGTAATTAGCAAGAAATCTGTCAAGCCATTCTTTATATAGTGCATTTAATAATGCAACAACACATTGGAATTAATTAGTAGCCATAAAAAAAAATCCAGTAATAAGAAGACAAGGGCAACAAAGCATCTAGAACAGTTAGGAAGAAAATTGAATGTGTAGCATACAAAATTTTGTAGAGTATTAAAGCGATGCATTTTTTTTTTACAAAAGTACTTACAACAAAGAACACATTCAAGAACAGGAAGTTAGATAAGCATAGAACACACAAATAGTTGAACTGACAAGATCATGACAACATCATACTATATTGATTGAACCCCCTAGTATGAAGATTGCATAATGGTTCTTAGGTTTTGACATTGGTAAACAATAGGATTTTTTATGTGTAGATGTTAATATATTAATGAAGGACTCCCAGGAGAAACATTCAAACACTAGACTCATCCATAGAGAGGGAAGAGAGACCCCCAGATTGGAGAGGAGCTTATTGATGGTTCCTGGTTGGATTAGCAGTTCGTATGGTAGAGAGATTACAAAGAATGATTGAGAGTTGAGATCAACAATATGTAGCCACGTAGTGAGTAGAAGTCATAGTAAACCTTGTATATATGCATCTTCCTATCCATCTAGAGATTTTTTTAGCTAAGTTACCTATGCATGGTTGATGTGCAATAAGGATCCTTCTACAAGAAGTAGAGGTCCAAGGAAGTTTCATCCTTTCTCAGGACGAGCAAGGATTTGAGGGCGGGGGAGATGTTGAGGGACCTATTAGGCCTATGTAAGTCATCATAACTATATGAGTAAATGTATGTAATAAAGGGTAAAAGGTGAATGTATGAGCGATTGGTTAAGGCAGGTACAACCACTCCAACTACATCATCTAAGCATAAATACACATGAAGACTAATGGAAAGATGGTTGGAATTATTTCCCGAACTTTATTCTTATTTGTGTATTTACTTATGTTCTTATTGTTTTCATGATGTAACCTATTCTTGTAGGTCCATTATAAGTAAGGCTTATAACATGAACTATTGAATCTGCCTACAAGAATTTTAAGAACATCCCAAAAAGGAAGAAGAGCATAATTCCAATTATGCCTCCATTGCTTCCAGGTACTCCTTGGGCCTTTTTTAATGGAGCAAGCTAAGTACACCCTCCGTGCTATGGTGTGGGTGTTCTTCTTTCATCATAATAATCATATGCTTATTTGATATTCCTTTCGTTTCGGTACAAGCACGAAAACATAATTTACAGCTTTGTGGACCTTGTTATTTGCTGCCAATTTTAAAAACATTTGTAAGCTGCAAATCATGGGCGTTTCAAATCTTATCATTGATTGGTTGGATAATAAGGGTTTCATTAAATCCCCTTATCTAGAACATCCTATGGAATACCTGCAACAAAATAAATAAGATGGAATGGTCTTTTTCCAAACATATCTTAGGGGAATTGAACTCGAAAAGAAGATTGGTTTTCTAAAGAAACTCTACAGTTTCCATCTAGTTCCTTTGGAATCTATGAAATCATGGATAGGTAGGAAATTCAAGTGATGGAGTCCCGTATTTAAAATAGAAAAAGGAAGTTTTGAGATGAAATATTATCTTTATAAAGATGTTTAATTATCTAAAATTCCAATTTATCCTTTTTGTCATTTTTAACTTGGATCATTATTTAGATTAGATCAGGTTACAAACCTGGTCTAGCAATGTATATTTCACTTTTTTCTTTTTTTTTCAAGGATATATATATATATATATATATATATATATATAGATAAGAATATTATCAAAATTAAAAATTTGAATTTATAAAATTGTTTTTAAAATGAAAAATAAATTTAAATCTTTGAATCCCTCAATGCGAACAATTATGCTCACATAGATCCATCTTAAATCTATATATACCAATCGTTAAGAGGGATCAAATCTCTCAAAGTGCAAACCCTTTTTTGGATGCAAAATTTGAGGAAAGGTTTGCAAATTGAGAGATTTGATCCCTCTCGTAGCTTAGTAGACCAGGAGTTACCATGAAGCTATGTTGATTCTTTAATACTATTTATATTATATATAGATTTCACATTTATATGTATAGAGATATTCTTATTTTTTTTCTATTAGAATCCTCATAAAACATATAGCTACATGCACATGCATGACATTTTTCTTTTTATAAAAAAAAATCTATATTTTTAATGTGATATATATATATATATATATATATATATATATATATAAAGAGTTGATTATGTCAGGCCCAGGAGAGAGCTTTTGAAATTGAATTTCTATTACATTAATGGGGATAGACTTATATAACATACAAGAGTGACCCTTGGGTTTCATCTTCAAAGGTCCTATTATAATTGTTCATATTTCCTTTTATTTACATATTTATAAGTTATTCACCTGATCTCTGAGGATTAGGTGTCTAGCATCATTTTGATTTTTTCAAGATTTTCTCTTCCAAGTGCTTTGATGCAGATGTCTGCAATTCGCTCACTTGTGGAACAATGTCTTAGATGAATAGTCTTGGAATCTACATGATATTGAATCAAATGATACTTTGTGTTGATATATTTGGTTTGATCATGGAATTTGGGATTCTTATACAACTTAATTGTAAAAGTATTGTCAATTAGAAGGGGAGTAGAGTTCACTTGTTTCTACCACAAGTCTTCAAGAATTTTTCTAAGCCACAAAATATCCTTTGTAGTTGCCACATACTCCACCTCTATCAGGGAATTTGTTGGAACTAACTATTTTTGTGACCTTTAGGAGACAACTCCTAATCCAATACTCATAAGATAGTCTGAAGTAGACATTCCATTTTCCTTATCTCCGCCAAAGTTCGAATCAAAATATTCGATCAAGCTAAAGTAATCCACCTTTGAACATTTTATTCCAAAGTTTTGAGTTCTTTTCAAGTACTTTATAACTCTTTTTGTAGTAGACCAATGTTCTTCACAAGACTTTTGCATGAATCTAGAAAGGATTCCAACAACAAATGAAATATTTGGTTTGTTAGTGGTGAGATAGATAAGACTTCCCACAAGCTATCTATACTTAGTTGCATTCTCAAATTCATTCCCTTCTTTATATGTTAGATTTAGATTTTGTTCCATAATAGTAAACAAAGAATTGCATTCAACCATGCCTAACTTGTTAACAATTTTTCAATGTACTTATTTTGAGAAAGGAATATATACCTCGGATGTTGGGTCACTTCAACTCCGAGTAACAGTGAAGGTATCGCAAGTGACAAATATATCAACTCAAATCCTTTCTTTAACTCTTTATTTATGGTTGTAATTTAGTTTCCATTGTTCCCTATTATCAACTGAATAATTTGCATATACCATAAGATAGACAAAAGTGTTTAAAATTTAATATCAAAATATGCTCAAGCATTTTTCAACCAAGCTTGCAGTACTTGTTTTAGGCCATATAAAGAATTGATGAGTTTGCATATTTCTATTCTTGTCACTTCTCAATAAAACCATTCAATTGAGACATGAAGACATTTTCTTTCAAGTCTCCATTTAAGAAAGCAATCTTCACATCCATTTGATGAAATTTCCATCCATTCTAGAATGTCAAGGAAAATAGTGTTCGAATAATGGCCCATTTTGTTGTGGGGGAAAAGTTATATTCATAATCAACACCTTCTTTTTGTGGAAATCATTTTGCAAAGTGAGCCATCTAATTTGTACTTGTTCTTGTAAACACACTTGCAACCAATTGGTTTGGTTATGGATGGAGGGTCCATCAACTTCCATGTTCCATTCTTTATGAGATCATCATACTCTCTCTGCATTACTTCTATCCATTCATCATGAGAAGCAACTTCTTTAAAGGAAGTTGGTTCAAAGTTAGTAGATAAATTCAATTCAAAATTATATGAAATATCCATATCATTAACTGAATTAGAATCATCTAAGTAACTTCCATTTTTTTTGGTGGAACTTTCGTTTCCCATCTTTTCAACTTGATGAACACTTTCAAGTGTTTTTGTGAGCCATTTTGGGGGACCTTTCTAAGATGGTCCAAGTTTCTCTATTGATTAAGATGGGATTGCAACAATATTTATCCTTTCAATCCTCTCAATCACATCACAGAAAGGGTCTTCTTGATCTGAAGAAGTGATTAGAGCTTCATGAAGGGGAGACAGTGATTCAAAAGGAGATTCCATAGGTTTATCCAAGTAGGCGCTCCCACTCAAGATGTGGAATCTCATTATCAAATTCATGACAAGTTTTTGCATTATTGAACTTATCCAAATGATCAAACTGCTACTCAATAGTGTTTTTAGTCCTGGAAGATTCAAGAAAAATCACATCTCTAGAAAAACAACCTTCTTATTTACCTCACCATAAAGACAATATGCCTTGGTGGTATCTAAATACCCCAAGAAGATGCATTTCTGACTCCTTACATCATGCTTACTTCTTTGTTTCTTAGGGATCAAATGCATAGCAGGTGCAATCAAAGACCATGAGATGCCTTATCAAAGGAATGTGGCCATACCACATTTCATAAGGAGTCTAACTTTTGATCGCATGATATGGATATTTGTTTATGAAATACACTACAAATAAGGTTGCATCAACCCAAAATATCAACTTTACATTTTTGAAAAACATCATGGAGCGAACCATATTCAAAATAGTCCTATTCATTCTTCAAGCTACACCATTTTGTTGAGGATTGTATGGAAAAATAGTTTGATGTTGAATCCCATGTTGGCAAAGACAATTTTCAAATTAATTTGAAGTATATTCTTTTCCATTATCAATATGAAGGGAGCCAATATGTGATTATGCATTCTCAATCCATGCATGAAAATTTCTGAAAGTTTCAAAAGCTTTTGATTTACTTTTCAACAAGTATACCCCACACATCCTAGTGTAATCATCAATAAAAATCATTATATATCTATTTACATTTGTAGAAGGAACATGCATAAGGCTACAAAAATCATAATGAATCAATTTAAATTTTCTACATGTTCTAGAAGTATAATAATGAAATGGATGTTTGTTATGTTTCCTAGGATACAAGTTTACATTGGTTCAATTTCCTTAGAATAGTTGCCAAACCAAAAATACCATTATTTTTCAACAGATGAATATTATCATCATTAAGATGTCTAAATATTACATGCCATAGAAGAATGGATGGAAATGTACCTTCATTGTACTATGAAAGGCATGCAAAGTTCTGTGCACGAACGGATAGCTTTAACAATCTTTTCTCCTCTACTTCGGTCATGACAACCGTGTTTTCAGATGCTTTACTTATCTCTATTTTTCCATCAACCATATGAATAGAGTTCCCTTGCTAGCGAATGTGAACAAGGGACAATAAATTTGTCTATAGCTCTAGAAGGTAGAGTACAACATGCAAAAGAAAACTAGGAAGTCCAAGCATTTTAAGTCTTATGATGCCAAGTCTAGATGGTTTGAGACTTGATTTGCCTGCAAAATACATTGCTCCATCTACATTGTCACTACAGTCTTCAAGTAGTCTTTCTGAAAAGTCATATGGTAGGTTGCACCTGTATTAAGCAACCTTGCCTCTTTCGAAGAATAAAATAAGTATGAAACGAATCTTAAATTAATTTGATATTGCAATGAGCAACAATGTAATGAGCATATTCAAGTGCTTTATCTTTTGTTGTATCTTGTGTTTTACCTATGTCTTCTTTGTGGTATTGTTTGATCCTCTCCTTGGGGTTTTTGCATGTAGATGCATCATGTCCATCTCTGTTGCAACAAATGTAGTGAAGATCATATCTTTCTTCTTGATGGTGTTTCCCCCCTGCCTCTGAAATTTTTCCTTCCACGTCCTCTTCTAATACATCTTCTTTGAGGAGAATCACATGATTGAATCTTCTCTTTTTTAGAAAGACACACTACTTCTTCAAAGGTTGAAGTTGTTGTCTTCCCCTTCTTGAAGTCTTTCTCTCATTGTACAAACTTTTCCATTAGGGTGTCAAAAGTATTGACCTTGAGATGCACACTAGCTTGTAGGGATTCAAGATAGTGAGAGTATCTAGGGTAGAGGGCCTTGAAATTTTTTGTAACAGAAATTTCCATTTTAACTCCATTGACATCTACATCATGCATGGTGTATATAATTTTAGAGGCTAGGGCTAAGGGGTCATGCCTTTTAACTCAAGATTGAAGAGTTTGGCCACCAACTAAACAACCCCAATTATGAGTGTAAGTCATACAGATCTTTCAAATTCTTCAATGCATCATAAATTTTGTCATTGAAATTATATGATGACTCACCTATTCACTTACATAAGCAACAACCAAGGCATAAACATTACTGTCTTTGCTCTCCCAAATGGCTAGCTCTTTGTCCGACGTGGGCTTCACAAGTGCTTATCATCCTCTCCTTCACAAATGCCTTTCCACAAGTCATTAAGAATGAGGGTGGCCCTGATCTTTCTAGACTCTCTCGGTAGTTCTCATTGTTAGTGAGCACTAAACTAACAATGGATATGAAACAATGTATCTTTCATAGAAAATTATAGGAACATGGAGAATGTCAGGCTTTCTGTAGGGCTCACTCAATAGCAACTTGAGATGTGAAACTAGTGCTAACAAGAAAACCTTTGTCCTCAAGAAGATTAGAATAAGAAACCTCATGGAAAAACATCATAATCTCATTAAATAGGTTAGAGAATACACAAATTTGATTTCCAACTCAAATCTAATCCAAGGACTTAAAAAAGTAAGCACATAACAAGAATAATGGACAAAGATATAATTAAATAATTCAAATGTTGCTATTGTAAACCTAAATATGAAGGTGTGGAAGAAAAAAGAAAAACCTTGAGATAACTCATGTCGAACCAAGCTGAGCCCTGCCTTTAGCTCTCCTCCTACACAGACGATTTCATTAGAGCCCTAAATAGAAAATAAAGAGCCTTTTCATATTTTAGGGTTTCAATCTGGGCATGAGTTCGTATCACAATAGTCAAATCTACATATGGAGAAAGTGAAGGTGTTTTCTGCCAGGTTTCTAATAGAAGCCTAGTTTTTTTCAAGGTTAATCCTATCTACGGACAAAGACGATCCCTCTAGCCCAATGAGTGGGTCTAGAAATTGAAGTGACAATCAACTAGACATCTTCCTAGATTACAATTGAAAAGAAGAACGAAGGAGATAGCCTACCTCATTTTGATGCTATTCCAATTTCCTTTGTTGAGGATCCTGAACCGCTTGTGTCACGAGATTGTTCCTGCTTCTCTCAGTGTTTATGCACCTGCACGAGTGATCAAGACACAACAAGACATACCAAAACAAATAGCAAATCCAATATCAACCTACTTAACTAATCAAGGAATGTCAAGCTAAATGATAGATGAACATATACATTTTGGGAAGATGAACCAACAATTGTATATTATTAGGAAATAAAGGGAAGATTACAACCAAAGCCTTGATGTTGATAGGCTCTCCTTGAGTGGTAATCCAAGTCCAAGCCAAGAACTCTCCAAGAACTCCTTCCCCAAGTCAAATGAATAGCCTCTAGGCACAATCTTAGCATGAGGGTGCAAATAGACATAGACCAACCATTTGGGAATGGGAGAGGATAAATTTATAGGCTGGCAAAGGGAGTTAGGACCTCTCCAAAGATAGGATTAGGCCATCATCTCAAGGAGGTAGCTCATAGGGATAAGACAAAGAGGCCAAGTTGAGAGGATTCGACCTCATCTATGCGAAACAACCTCCAGATCGCCGCTCTGGAAGCTTCTATATCACGAAGCTTCTCATCCTCTTTGGGAAAATTACCTTTTTGAGATCATCACAGTATGCAAGGGAACAAAGTGATGCCATCGCTAGTCAAGTACAATGCAACAGGCGACCATCGATGTTTTAAGCCTCATAAGAGCGATGACTCTCATTTTAGGGTTTTAAGAGCTATTTCTTTAGGGAAAGCTCAAGGAATTTTCCAATCAAAGTCTTAGGAGGGATCTAAGCTATATACATGGATGAGTATATTGTATAATGGTCATGTTTAGGTCACTTCGGGGTATTTCATAGGGAAGTGCAGGAGGCGTGACAAAATACTGTGTAACAGATGCCCCCTAAAGCATAAAGACAGAACGAGGAGTGATGGTTGATATGCTTTACGAGCTCTTGCAAGGAGGAGGGCACACACTGTCAGGAGACCTGTAAATCAAGGACGCATATATATATATATATATATATATATATATATATATATATGAGATTAATACATGAATCTACAGCATGGACGCAACCATCCGAATGATGAAGACTATATGAAAAGATCCATGGTATGGGCACAACCATCCAGATAACAAGGATCATCATAAATATAAAGTCCCACGGTATGGTCACAACCATCCATATAGTAGAAACATGTGTACAATCATGAATGACATATAACTCCATGCAGCCTGAGTCATAACAGACAAGACTCAGGGTCTTGCACTCCATCCCGACCCGATCAACGTACGAATCCTAACATGCGAATAAATGTGTTGAAGTCGAACATGCCAGAAAAACACCTGATTACGAGCCAATGATGTGGAATGTTAATAGGTACAAGAGAAACCACCAATAATGAAAATGGCTCTTAAGGTACAACAATACAATTTGTGAATGTTATAATGAAGCTGAAGTTGAACACTTGTGGAATCACCCGATCGAAAACCAATGATGAAGACCTATCGTTGGATGCAAAGAACTGGCCATTAGGGCATGCCAGCTCTAAGGTACTGAAAGGGAGTTTCTAAGTCATCTTCCTAGATAATGAGCTGAAGTCGACAGGAAGTGACCTGTCGAAGGAGGGAAATGATGAATCCCCCATCATCGACATGAAACAAGGAATAAAGTGGAATAATTTTCAATACTGTAACAATGAATTAAACATTGTATAGGTAAACAACTGCAAATTGGACTTCTCTTGAAAACTTGTGACATGACTCTGGAGTGTGGCAGCATCTGACTTGACATAGGACTAAAGGTCATGATGACAATATGGAATAGTCAAATGAGAGGCAAAATGGATCACCCAAACCCGAGAGGATAAGTGACTGAGTGAGGATATCCCAAACCTGACACGAGAGCAGAAGAGTGTCATGTTCAAGAGCGACATGTTGCCTATACAAAGGATGTTTCATCTTCATTTTTCCCTGCTATTTCTAGTGAGTACCCCAATTATTTTTATCACAAGCTTGAAGGGGATAGCATATGCTTGTCATGTAAGTTCATTCTTTGAATAAATCCATCCTCTTAAGTTTTACGAGCCCTATGAAGGAGAAGCTTGGTCTCACCATGGTGACAAGTCTTTCATTAAAAGTTTTAATGAGTCCGACGTAAGAATAACTCAATATCTTTTTCACATTTAGAGAGTTTGAAAAAGAGACGAAAACGAAAACTCCATCATGTCCCTTTTCGTAATTTGTCTCTCGAATCCGAAAAGGTAGAAAACAATATCCAAGAGAACAACTTGACCATGTCGATCGACGTGTACCATTTTCGTAAATAGTCAATCTCAACTTGAAAAAGGGTAAACGTATACTGAGGCGACGTCGATTCACTTACTTTAACGAGTTCAAAACGACAAGTACTCGACAATCTTTTCAGTTCTTGAGAGTCAGAAAAGAGCTCAAAGATGACTCCAGGGGGGTTCCTTTTTTGTTTATTTAATGAGTCTGAAAAATAGATAAACTAAAACTCGCAAGGATCAATCAATAATGATCATTGTTCACTCGAAGGTACCTGTAACTGCGCAAAGAAACACACCCATCACTAATGTCAAGAAAAAATATAAAAATATTGACAAAAATGACTTGCAAAACTTATAAATAACCAAAAGTAATTTTATTTTTTACCACTTTACCATAGCAAGCTCTAAAAGTGCATTTGTACCCTAATTTTCTCAATTTTTAGGTGGCCGTTATGGGAGATCTAGAATACCATTTCGCGAAGCGTCTGCAACAGGGAAGAGGCCCATCCCTGCTCTTGCATTTTATCACCTTTTTATGCATTTTAAATGGTAACTTATATGCTATAAGGGAGGTTTTTGAATTTTTAAGTTGTCGACGATCATCGTGGGTATGGTCATCAGACCCGCGATGATCGTGCTCAAGCCCAAAGGCTTGTGTGATGATATCACTCTATTTTTAAAAACATGGGCGATGGCATCGAGGCAGAGTTTTTGGAAGAAAAACCCTCTTTTCAAGAAAAAATCTTTGATTTTAATCCATGAAAAAAGCATTAATTGGTGTTAAATGATGTTTTTGTAGGAGATCATGGTTCTGGAATGGAAAGAAAGAGGCCATGAGGCTGAAGACCACCAAGTAGCTCAGAATCCTAAATGCATAAACACTCTAAGGAATTATGGGTTGCTAAAGTTCTTTAGGACCACAGGGTTAAGGACCCAGATGGAGTTGTTGCCCTATTTGATCAGTCTCCGGGATGTAGATTGAGATATATTCATCATAAAAGGCCATGAACTAGAACTTGAGGAGATGGATATCTAATTCATCACGGGATTGTCTCGATGAGGGGAAATGATCCAACTCTTTGGATCTTACCCAAGAGGTGAAAGTACAAGAACTTTAGTCCAGAGGCATTGTCTAGGTGCCGAAATGACCAATGGAGGGAAGGTGAAGATAGAAACAATCACCAACAACCTCGTCTTGAGAACGATCTTATTCACTATGGCGCGTGTATCTGGCACACAAGCCTTTCATGAGGCTTCAAAATCCCAGTTCCAGTATGCTATTGCATGTTTGACTCCCACCATATTTAACTGGTGTGGAGGCCTTTTAGCAAATATGAAAAGACAACTGACCAAGGGGAAGCATGGACATCTGAAGAAATTCGGGTTTGGTTCGATACTGGTGACCTTATTTTAGAGCGAGTGCCCTTATTCTGGTATCAGTGGGTAGAGGTACTAGATCCTGCCCCCTAAGATCTGAGACTAGTGAGATGGAGTCAACTCATGCCTCGAGGAGGAATGGGTCAACATATGCATATGCATTACCCACCAAAATTTTTCTCTTGGCTAGAACGTCAACTACTCATGGTAGACGAATATGCTTATGCTAGAACGGATTTCAGGTGGGATCCAGATCTAACTCTGTCACTAGGGGAACAATGAACCGATCCAGGTAAAAACTTGTTTTTTGGATTTTTTCAAGTTTTATGATTTTTTGTACAAGTGTGAATTGAGACTTAACTTGTAATAAATGTGCATATGTGGGACCAGAGAGACTGCCTAGCATGTCGCCAATAGCATGTCGAGTTTCTCATCAGATAGTGGGCACAGACTATGAAGAAGGGGAAAACCCCTTAGCTGAGATGGAGCGCAACCTGGAGGCGATAACTCAAGGAGTCCTAGAGTATGCCACTATTGATGATGTTCCACTGCATTGGCAGAGACACACAGTGGGAGTATCTGCGAGACTGTGTTGGCTATTAGGCCGAGTGATTAGAGCGGTCTCATGCTATCATGAGCACTGTGCAGGTTGATAGCCTTTCTAGCTCTTTTACACATTTTGTAGGCTTTGAAAGCCAAGTGTCCCAAAACACTCTATTTTTTTATATCTTGATGTAAACACTATAACAAACGCGATATATATATATATATATATATATATATATATATATATATATATATATATATATGCATGTTTTATTTTCTACTTATGTGTCCATAATATGATCAGTTTTATAAATGACGCAAATGCCTATCAAGAACAAAATTTGCTAATGCATCTGTTAATGTATTTAAATTACATGGAATATGTTGATATGTGATGAAATCAAAATTTCTTTCCAGTAATCTAACACATAGATACATACACAATATTTGTGGATTTCTTACTGAGTAATGATTGTTTAATTGTAACACAATGAGCTGTGAATCCAACTTGACAACTAAATCCCTAATGCCAAGAGCAACTGCTTCTGACAAGAGTTCAATAACTGCACTGTATTCAACAATATTATTGGTTGTTCGACCAAGGCATATACCTTGTAAGTTAATCAGCTCACCATTAGGGTCATAGAGTACCCATGTTGCAGAAGATAGGTTTCGTGTGCTATGACAAGCACCATCAACAAATGACTTGACGACATCTACAAACCGAGTGGAACATAGGGTAAGCAGAAAAACACATGTCTGCAAAGCAAACAAACACACCAAAACTCAAAACAGACACTAATGAATTGACACACTAATGTACAAAAGTCACATGAATTTCACGCGTAAAAAATTCAGATGGAGTCCTTTTCCGGAATCGGGTTCTCAATCAACAGAGAATGAAACCGAAGTTTCACCATTGACATGATGTGTAAGCATTGATTCAGCCAAACAATAGAGTAAAATTCATAAAAGGATATGCCCCCATGCCCCTCGAGCGAGTGGGGTTACGAGTCGTAAGATGAAAACCCCATTGCGATAAAGGGCAAATGGTAGAGACTCGGTGAAAAAATCTCGTGAGAGGAGGCAGGAAAAACTTAATCTCATGACAAGGAAAAGGTGCCCCTAGTTGAAAGATTTTGAGAATTTTAGGGTGAACAGAAATGTCAATGGGTAGGGTTGCAGTAATGTTTTCCACATTACCCTCTGAAAATAATTCAAGCACCAGGACAGGTGTCTGAAGTGGAGATATTGGGTAATGAGAAACAAACGCTTCAAGACACGAAGGCATCTCACTAAGACTGGGAAGAAAGGAAGAAAGATGATGGAGACTGTTCCAAGGAGTTTCGACCAGAGACATGACCTCAACGATACTCTCGTCGGTGGGGGATGTCTCGTTCAAAGGATCCGGAGAATCCCAAGAACCAAGCCAAGGGGATGGCACATAAGTGTCTAGGTTCATACCGAAAACAATATGACTTTTTGAAGTGGTCATCAAAGCTAAGACAATTTCTTGATAATTTTGCTCCAATGGACTTAAAGGCATAGAATCGCCAAATGAATCAATTTGATCTGGAGTAGGAATAATCCAAGGATCCGTAGAAACCGAGATCATATTGATTGAATAAACATTCAAAGGTGGGAGAGTAAAAGTACCCATTAAAGCAGAGTCTTTCAATAGACTTGCCCCCACACTCTCATAAGGAATCTCAGTATTTCCCACATAAGGGACGTTGTCGTTCGATGAACTAGAAGAGAAGAAAGACAGTTGGTCAACGGTGACAATTTTTCCTTCATGAGGAAAACGAAGCACCTGGAAAAAAGAAGAAACCACACAAAACATAGCGTGGGTCCAGCTTCACCCGAGAAGAAGGTTGTAGTTGAGATTCACATCTACAACTTCTACTTCTAATTCAACGGTCTTTCCTTCCAACGTAATCAACAAGTTCATGAGAATAATGTATGGACATGAGCCTCTGCCATCAAAGGCCTACAAAGTGTTCGGGGACTAGTTAAGAGAAGGACAGCCAATGGCCTTCCAACACAAAACATACATGATGCAGGTAGAAGCACCTTCATCAATAACAATCTGATGGATCGTCTTTCCTTTGATAAGAACCTGCATCAAAAAAGCAATCTGATGAGGAATATGAGGAATGTGATTTTCAAGATCAAAGGTAATCAGAATCAAATCAGAAGGATCAATAACACCTATAGTAGACAACAATGACTTCTGTTACATTGGACAGGTTTGAAGAACCTCCAAGGTAGACATCGTTGAAGGTAGTTGAGCTAAATCCTCAACATTAGTGTTGTGTTGTGTAGCTCTAGCATTCAAATTATAGGATGATTTCCGAAGTACACCCTTGGGAGGTGGTTGGATTACAGATTCACTGTTAGGGTGCTCAATATGGAGTGGACCAAAACTGAACAGAGTGGAAGTAGAAGGTATATTGATGACTTCTTTCTCCACTATCTGCTTATGCGTGGTTTGATAGTCCTTTGTTCGAGTAGCAATTGAAATAGGTCTACCAACTGCGTCTGCTGAGATGGAAAAGGTTCTTTTAAAACAACCGGAGTCCCTTTCAACAAGCGGTTAACTTCAGAATGTCAAGGACAATCCTTGGTGTAATGATCTTCCTCATAGATGAGGCAAGGATATTTTGGCTTTCTCTTAGAAGAATCATCAGTAGATGATTTGGGTGGATCCTGTTTTGGGGCATCGGATTTGGATTTGGATTTGCCCTTTTTCTTACCTTTAGAGGCCTTATCTACTGCGGTAGACTGAACATCATGTACCTCAGAGGTTTTACCAGGACTGGATGAATTTTTTGAAGGATTATTGGAACCAGTGTTTGAAATATATTTCTGATTTGAAGAAGCTTTCATGGAAGTCTAAGACACGGAACCAATCAAACCATCAACAGGTGGTACATTGGGAGACTTTGATGCTGTCAGATCCGAAGATGGTCTCGGAGCATTAGGCAACATATCATACAACGTGCTAGATTGCGAATAGACTAAGTCTAAATACTGGGCACGGGTGATAGCTTTCTCTTCTGTAACACATCCACCCATAGTTATATCCTTAGCAATCTTGTTAATGAATGATTTTGTGAACCATACAGTCAACAACTCATCATCAATCTTAAACTTGATGAGGCGACACCGAAGTTTCCATTCATGGATATGATCGGAAATGTGGGTCGCAATGTCTTTCTTAAGGGATGTGAGCAAATGAGTGTCAGTTTCATACTGAATTGGCAATTGGAAGTGGGTGAGGAAGGCCATAGCTAGAGAGTTGAAGTCAACATAGGTACCTCGAGGCAACTCGATATACCATTTTGCGGTAGCACCTGTGAGGGTTCTTTGAAAGAGGCGAAGACAGATAGAATCATTGACATACGAATTGGAGGAGCACCATAGGTGATATGACATCACATGGGCTTGCGGGTCCTCCTTATACTTTCCTTCAAATTTTAGGCAATCGCTTGGAATTTTAGTTGGAACTGTAGGCTAGAAAGGTGAATGAAGAATAGGATCATTCGTGAGCCTCGAGACATTAGGCAACTCCAACGTAGCCAAGAAAGGAAATTGTGTGTTGAACGACATATAGGGCCTTTGAGGAGACCCAAACTATGGGTTCCAACCTTCCTGGTAAGGAATTTTCCCCCACAGTGGAGGATTTTGCCCATACGAGATTTGATTTTGCCCCCAATAAGGGTTACCCTGACCCACCCCTGACCATAAGGTGGATTTTATCCGGGGTAGGTTTGATATTGACCTACCATTGGCCGCTGATAAGCATGGTAAGCTGCATATGGGTTATAAGGTTGTTGAACCCGTTGACCCTGGACATAAGGAGATTGACCTTGCTGCTACAGTGGTTGACATTGTGTTTGCAAAGACTCACCTTGTGGATATACATATTGATCTTGCTGCAGAGGTTGACCTTGTTGCTACAAAGGTTGAATTTGTTGTTGTAAAGGTTGACCTTGCTACTACAATGGATGGCCTTGCGAATACAAAGGTTGAGTAGACTGCTGAACAAACTGAGTTTGTGGCTACAAAGGCTGCTGAGGTTGCCCTTGTTGCTGCAAAGGTTGTCCTTGCTGCTGCAAAGGTTGCCCTTGTTGTTGCAAAGGTTGTCCTTACTGCTGCAAGGGCTGCTAGACAGCTCTTTTGGATATACCCTGTGGGTATTGATAATTTTTGAATTGAATCTAACCATATCCACCAGGAATAGCAGATTGACTAAGCTGGACATAAGCTCCTGCTTGAGGAATGTAAGACAGATTAACCAAGGCTTGCGAACCATATGGGACATAAGCCTGTTGGAGTGGAAATTGAGCCATATAAGGCTGCTGATATTGGATGTTACCTGACCCGGATGGACCAACAGGGTTAGGAATACCACCATAATAAGGTTGATTAACTCCAACCATGTGAGTTTGTAATCCACTCACATTGGTTTCACCTAACATAAGAGAAGTATTTGGATCTTTCCCCCCAGGCGGTGGCACATTCTGTCCACTTGACGAAGGGGTAGAAGAACTAACTGAAACCTGACCTGAAACAATCGGTTATACTGGAAGGGTCAGTTGAAATGACGAGACAGGATGTGACGGAATCGTAGGTTGAACCGGAACTGATGTGAAAACAATTTGTACAAAAGTCCAAGAGGTCACGTTTGGAATGAACAGATCGGATGTAGGCATAGCATTTGAAGACCAAATGGGATTTTGATACAATGATGAAGCACTAGGAGTACCCGAAACTAACTGAGCTAAGGTTTTATAACCAGGTGGCAACATGGGTCCACTAGTTTCAAGAAGAGTGAGAGATGGGACTCTTCCTACAAATGGAAAACCTTCTGGAGGAAATTCATATCCTTGTTCATCATCAATATGAGGAGTATGGGTAGTAGAAACTTCCGAATTACCCAGAGAAGAGGTTGGGATTTCACCTTCTGAATCCACAGATGGAAACAACTGGTGACGAGGAACCCGAGATGTGTGAGGGGATAACTCCAAAGGGATACCATGCCCATCGTAAGGATTGTAAGGACGCCGAGGAGATATCCCAACAAAATCGAATAATGGATTCAATGAATAGATAACAAGCCTCTGTAAACTCTCAGGAGTCTGTGGACTCTCAGGGGTCTGTATAGGATTATCAGGGGTATCAGGATCAGATTCTTAAGGTGACCGGGAATTCGATGCAGGTGGTCGAGAAGATAGAGGTTGGATACTTGGAACAATCCCAAGTTCAAAACCTTGATCTTTAAGTGACTGAGGAAGCTTCGGATGAACTCCTTGGGAGGACCCTTCAATATCAGACAATGAAGGGGAACTATGAGATGAACTCAATGGTTCAACCACGATGAATTTCTCTCAAAAGAAAAAAAGGAAAGGAGATTTGTTGAGGGCTTTTTAACAATCTTGAAATTAATAGGGAATTACTCAATATTGGTCCAAGAAGCAACTGCTTGGGTTCGACATGTTTATCATGGGAAATTATTTTTAGAAACAAAACTTTGCCTTTTCACCTTTTAAGAGTCGAGAAAAGGATGAAAAAGGTGACTCTAGTCACTTTCAATGGTTTAGCGAGCTTGAAAGGACAAGTGCTTGATGATCTTTTCAAATTTAAAGAGTCAAAAAAGATCGAAATGACCACTCAGGTAACACTAGGCAAAATGAGTACCAAGTAAGCGTGAACTACAGTATACACCTCAACAAATAAATTTACCAAGGACTTGACGTACGTGTAGGCAATCTCCCCGAATGTTGTATTAAGTGTATCACGTTTACAGGGCGGCAAACTCGGCTTCCTATGGATAAAGGTTTGCAACCTATGAGGGTATCCCTTTATATACGTGGCGGTACGGGGAGCACAAGTCCGTGCTAGCATTGTCTAATGCCAAAGCGAACGACAGTTGCTAAGTTTTATAGACACTAGAACATGTCTCTAGCCTAGACCACTAAGTATGAATGTTAATGTTTCAAATGCTCCTTAGATTAGTTAATATATTTTAAAGTTGATCTTGGAATTATGTTTTGATTTCAAGGCCTTAATGATGTTACGTATTCCTAAAATGCAACTAAATGATGAAATGAAATCCTTCAATTCAATCAAAGCTATCTATGTAGATAAGAAGATCACCTAAATCATGCATCAAACAAGCAAAAATGTACCAACGACAATTTTCAAATGCAAAATGCAAAACATGAAATCTAATCTTTCATATCATAAGCAAATGCAATGCCAAAACAAAAACCTTAAAGCATACTACCTTAAGATATAATGATTTTTTTTCTTTTTCTTTTTTCACTTAAGTGCAATCAATGCAATCTAGTGCAAAAAAGTAAAAGAGAATGTAAGCAAGCCAATAAACATGAAAATATCTTTCACATTAATGATTTGAATGCAATGAGAAATGCTTCGAAAACTATGAAAAAATAAACACTTTCGCTTTCACTTTTTGAAACACAAACTTAAAGTAAACACTTCCTTTCGATTCAAATGAGACAATCAATTTGTAATCTATTGTTTTTCAAACATAACTTAAGTGACTTCCACAGTATCTACTAAATCCGACACTAATGAAAACAACTTAAGATACAAGAACCAAAGTGATTTGTAAAGGATGTCCAAACACACAAAAGACTCTTTAACACAAGTAATTGATCTCTAATGAGAAGACCAATGGGCGGAGGAAGGATGACCTAGGAGACCTAGAAACCCTAAAAGGATAATCAAACTTCAAACATACTCAAACCAAGTTAAAAGGCGATTGCAATCACACAACATTAGACCAATGGGTGGAGGAAAGATGACCTAGAAGACCTAGAAACCCTAAAAGGATAATCAAACTTCAAACATACTCAAACCAAGCTAAAAGGCGATTGTAATCACACAATAAAAGAGTCAAGTATTGGGGGTTTTCGCAGTGCATTATATTAGATATCATTTTTGGGATTCAACTGTGTTAAGTAAGTCATTCATATATGACCATTTCCATGAGAGGTAGTCGTAACTGACTAATTTCTCATGATTTTTGAATAGTCCACTCAGCACTCATTGCATCGGGTGATGCTCACAGGGTTGAAGAAGTGGGATTGAAACTAGTGAAATGAATCACATAGCGTCAATCATCACTTTCGGGGCTTGCACCTGGTAACCAGGACTTCCCGGGAGGTTGCCCATCCTAGATCACCTCTGGCTCAAGCGCGCTTAACTGTGGAGTTTTCCCCAAAATCAAGCCCACTTAGCTTGCTACCCCATTTGCAAAACCTTAGCAAGTATTGTGCCTCATGAACCCTTCAAGTAGAGTTCCCTTCACTCTTTTGAATTAAGTATTGAGGGTTTTCACAGTGCATTATATTAGAAATCATTTTTGGAAATGGTCATAGATGAATGAATTACTTAACGCAGTTGAATCCCAAAAATGATATCTAATATAATGCACTGCAAAACCCCCAATACTTAATTCAAAAGAGTGAAGGGAACTCTACTTGAATGGTTCATGAGGCACAATACTTTCTAAGGTTTTGCAAATGGGGTAGCAAGCTAAGTGGGCTTGATTGTGGGGAAAACTCCACAGTTAAACGTGTTTGACCCAAAGGCGATCTGGGATGGGTGACCTCTCGGGAAGTCCTGGTTACCGGGTGCAAGCCTCGGAAGTGATGATTGACGCTATGTGATTCATTTCACTAGTTTCAATCCCACTTCTTCACCCCTGTGAACATCACCCAATGCAATGAGTGCTGAGTGGACTATTAAAAAATCATGATAAATTAGTCAGTTATGAATACGTCTCATGGAAATGGTCATAGATGAATGACTTACTTAATGCAGTTGAATCCCAAAAATGATATCTAAAATAAACGAGTCAACTAAGATCACACTGGTAAATCATCGGGAGAAGGCAAAAAGATCTGAAAACAAGAAGACAAACCCTAAATTTCTTTAACTTCTACAATCATTGCACTTGTTAAGAGAAAATCAATGATCATCGCTACTGTAATCAACAAATCCACGATATCATTGAGAGTGTCAGGGCTAAAAATGCGATGGACGAGAAAAAAAAAGAAGAAAAAATAAAAAAACTTCAAGAACAGCTCAAATCAACAACCTTCAAGCATCTACCAGAAAGGGATATTGACTACATACAAGCAATGAAGTCTGGGAATGAATGGTTGATCAAATTCGTCAAAAGACAAGGTGAAGAATTGGAAGGAAAGGATCATAGGCTCCCCAGTGGAGTCACCATTTTGTTGTCAAGGTTAATCCTCTCTACGGACAAAGACGATCCCTCTAGCTCAATGAGTGGGTATAGCAACTGAAGTGACAATCAACTAGGCATCTTCCTAAATTACAATTGAAAAGAAGAACGAAGGAGATGGCCTACCTTGTTCTGATGCTATTCCAATTTCCTTTGTTGAGGATCCTGAACTGCTTGTGTCACGAGCTTGTTCCTGCTTCTCTCAGTGTTTATGCACCTGAACAAGTGATCAAGACACAACAAGACATACCAAAACAAATAACAAATCCAATAGCAACCTACTTAACTGATCAAGGAATGTCAAGGTAAATGATACATGAACACATACATTTTGGAAAGATGAACCAATAATTGCATATCATTAGGAAATAAGGGGAAGGTTACAACTAAAGCCTTGATGTTGATAGGCTCTCCTTTAGTGGTAATCCAAGTCCAAGCCAAGAACTCTCCAAGCACTCCTTCCCCAAGTCAAATGAATAGCCTTTAGGCACAATCTTAGCATAAGGGTGCAAATAGACATAGACCAACCATTTGGGAATGGGAGAGGATGAATTTATAGGTCGGGAAAGGGAGTTAGGACCTCTCCAAAGATAGGGTTAGGCCCTCATCTAAAGGAGGTAGCTCATAGGGATAAGACAAAGAGGCCAAGTTGAGAGGATTCGACCTCATCTATGCGAAACAACCTCTAGCTCGCCACTTTGGAAGCTTCTAGATCACGAAGCTTCTCATCCTCTTTGGGAAAATTACCTTTTTGGGATCATCGCAGGTATGCAAGGGAACAGAGCGATGCCATCGCTGGTCAAGTACAGTGCAACAGGCGACCATCGTTGTTTTAAGCCTCATAAGAGCGATGACTCTCATTTTAGGGTTTTAAGAGCTATTTCTTTAGGGAAAGCTCAAGGCATTTTCCAATCAAAGTCTTAGGAGGGATCTGAGTTGTATACATGGATGAGTATATTGTATAATGATCATTTTTCAGGCACTTCGGGGTATGTCACAGGGAAGTGCAGGAGGCATGACAAAATACTGTGTAACACTAGTAGATAAAGGAGGATGGAAAACTCTCCACTAGAAATAACAATGTGGGGCTTACAAGGAGAAAATAACTTCGCGGCCATAAACATCTTGTGTAGTCTATACGGCTCTCCACACATCACCATTGCTCTCAACAATTCCCATTGTCATCCCCTTGAAGACCGAGTGAAAACAAAGCACACTCTTTCTAGGACATAGACTTGGTGGCACCGAACATCAGATGGGTGTGAAGGATGAGAGGGAGTTCTTGGTCAACCTTATGATATAGAGTTGAAGACCCAACACTTAGGTCATGATGGATTTGTGGACATAAGTATATCTGATGCACAACAACATGTATGGACTTGCCATGTGTTGTATAAGTATATTCGCCACTAGTGCAACACGATAAAGTGGCGCCCTATCAGGTTGTAGACAAGTAGATAAAGGGAGGAGATGGGCATGAAAAAATGGAAGAGATAGTAGAGAATCGACAGAGGAGTTACTCTAAGTGGGGTAGAAATGCCTAAGTTTGGCTCTGATACTATATTAGGCCAAGGAGATAACTCCCAAAATTGAATTGTTATTGCATTAATGAGAACAAACTTATATAACATACAAGAGCAACCCTTGGGTTTCATCTTCTAAAGTCAGTTTCTATTCTAATTGTTCATATTTGTTTTTTTTATATATCTATAAGTTATTTACTCAATCCTCGAGGATTAGGTGTCTAACAAATTATATATATTAAGCAAAGTCTTTTGGTAGAAATCACATAAGAGAAATTTTTGGCCGACGTGTTTCGAACCAACAAGTGTGGTTCATGGCAAAGGCTTAAATAGAGAGCAATGTAGAGACCAAAATTTCAAGTAACAACTATATTTGAACAATAATATTTAAATTATGATATTAATTTATTAATATATTAAAAACAAATATTATTAAGTAACGACTATATTAAACTTCTTTATTAGAAACTGGAGAACCCACAGTAAAAACCATTATTTCTGTCAACGTTTCAAATCCCAACAGGGATCCATCATCAGGACAACTATTGAGTGTTCATTAATAATATTTAGAAAAGTAATATTTAAATTATGATATTAGTTTATTAATTTATTAAAAACAAATATTAATAAGTAGCGGCTATATTAAACGACTAATTTTTGAAAGATAATATTTAAATTAATTTACTAAAATCAAATAATTACGATATTAGTTTATTAATTTATTAAAAACAAATATTAATAAGTAATGGCTAGTTTTTGAAAAATAATATTTAAATTAATTTATTTTAAAAAAAAACTAACAAGAATAAAAAAAATCAAAGTCAAACTCCAAACAAGGAGGGAAGTCAAAAATTATAAAAAGGAGTCAAGGCCCTATTCAAGACAAGTTCATTTAATAAATAAAAATAATTAATGGAAATATAATAAACTAAATAAAAAATAATTAATGGAAAATAAATAAAATAAAACAAAAATATACACAAGTCTATAAATATATATATATATATATATATATATATATATATATATATTAAAAGAAAAGTAATCAATAAATAAAATAGGGTCAACAATAAAATATGGGGTTGAGGCCCATTAAACAAATAATAAAAATACTAAAAGGAGTTAAAAAAGAATAAAATGATAAAATACTTATGAAAACACGAAGGGTCAAGAAAATAAGCTCTAATGAAGAATAAATAAACAATAAATACTATAAAAATGACACCAAAACCTACATAGATAAACAAACAAACAAAATAAATCCCAAAAAGAAACCTAAAAAACTAGGAGGGCAAGGCAGGGACCCAACTTCTACTAATAGTCCAACCATCGTCTCTATTCAAATTATTGGGTCTTTTTTCAATTTCTAGGACCTCCCTCAATTTATGATGATGGAAATGACTAACCCTAGCAACGACTTGGGCCTCCTCAATGGATATGTGATGCATGATCTGCCAAAGCAGAGGAGTGGGTCCCGCCATGCTTGATGTTAGTGGCATGCTTATGAATCCTTTGATTAATCGATTAATCGAGCGACCAATGTCACCAATGTAGGAAGTCCCACAAGAGCATGGGATAATGTAAACACCCTTTATATTCTTGGGGTCCACTGGGTCTTTTATAGATCTAAGGGAGCTTCGGATGGTATTTAAAGGCCTAAAGCTTGAAGCCACCATATGCTTCCTTAGGATGCTTCTTTTGACCCCCCTGTCTTTAGTCTTTTGGAGAAAGGTTTAAATTTTGCTCTTGCTCCTAGAAAGATCCGGGTTGACAATATCATCTGTGACATTGAATATGGTATTATAGACTTACCAAACATCACTAAGCATCACATCTGCATTGAGGAGACCCAAGTCATTGCTAGGGTTAGTCATTTCCATCATCGTAAATTGAGGGAGGCCCTAGAAATTGAAAAAAGACCCAATAATTTGAATAGCGACAATGATTGGAATATTAGTAGAAGTTGGGTCCCTGTCTTGTCCTTCTAGTTTTTTAGGTTTTTTTGGGGGGGATTTATTTTGTTTGTTTGTTTATCTATGTAGGTATTGGTGTCATTTTTATAGTATTTGTTGTTGATTTATTCTTCATTAGAGTTTATTTTCTTGGCCCTTCGTGTTTTCTTAGGTATTTTATCATCTTATTCATTTTTATCTCCTTTTAGTATTTTTGTTATTTGTTTAATGGGTCTCAGCCCCATATTTTATTGTTGACCATGTTTTATTTATTGATTACTTTTCTTTGAATATATATATCTATATATATATATATATATATATATATATATATTTCTTTTGAGTTGTGTATATTTTTGTTTTATTTTATTTATTTTCCATTAATTATTTTTATTTATTAAATGATCTTGTCTCGGGTCTTGACTCTTTTTTATAATTTTTGACTTCCCTTTTTATTTGGAGTTTGACTTTTTCTTTTTTTAGTTTTTTTTTAATAAATTAATTTAAATATTATTTTTCAAAAACTAGCCATTAATATAGCCATTATATATTAATATTTGTTTTTAATAAATTAATAAACTAATATCATAATTTAAATATTGTTTTTCAAAAATTAGCCGTTTAATATAGATGTTACTTAATAATATTTGTTTTTAATATATTATTAAATTAATATCATAATTTAAATATTAATTGTTCAGATATAGTCGTTACTTGAAATTTTGGTCTCTACATTGCTCTCTATTTAAGCCTTTGCCATGGTCTGTCTCTTCATTTGGTCCTGTTGATGAACCACACTAGTTGGTTCAAAACACGTTGGCCAAAAAATTCTCTTATGTGATTTCTACCGAAAGGCTTTGCTTAATTCATTATGGATCACAAAAGCTTGAATATAGAAATAATTATATGTTTATTAACTGAATTTAAACATAAAGTTTTGAAATAACACACACGCATTTTGACATGTTTTATATAGAAAGTTTAGAAAGAGAGTTTATCTTAAGTCTTTATATGGATATTGACTAACTTTAAACATACTAAATTTAAATATGAAGTTATGGAATAGTATGGTCATGAATATTAATCATCCTTTTTTTTAAATGTGTAATGGATTTTTTCCAAAAATAAATTCTAATTTTATTAATAAAAAAAAATTGCAATATAACAATGGAATTAAACTTATTATTTTTATTACTTTTTAATTTGGTCGACATTATGTTTTATTATTATTATTTTTTGATTTAACTCTTTAGTACACGATCTCATCTAACACTCCACCACAATATATCCCCCAACATCTCATCTAACGCTCCACAATAACATCTCCCCCATATTGGGCTGTAAAGTGCCTCTTGACACAATAATATTAATATTTGACAATTGCAAATTTACCAATGTAAAATGATTCTTACCAAAATTTTATCTTCTGATTATTTTGAATGTACCAATTTTTTTTCATAAAATGCTTAAACTATAATTATAATATATATCATAATTTCAAATATCAAAATATTAAATTTCAAAGGTTTTTATAATAAGTAAATTTAATTGGGTGATTGATGTGTGAATATGCTCTCTTACTTTTTACACAAGACCAATTTTCAAAAGTTAATTGTGTTGAGAGATGCTTTCTATAAGTTGCTAGTTTAATATGAAGGAGATGTGTAATCCTTTTGTGTTAATGGAGTTGAGACATAACATTTAAAAAAATTCATTATCAACCTCCCAAAAGAAATTCAATGTCCAAATATTCTCGTGGGAGCCAAATATTTCTCAATAATGATCCATTTCCATAACCCAAATATGGGTTATGGAAATGGATCATTATTGAGAAATATTTGGTGTAGGAATTTACAGGGTAAGTTCCTCAGAAAGAACACCAAAAGGACACCGCTCACAACCAGATCACAGATCAATACACCAATATTTTTGACGTGGTTAAAACCCTCAAAGAGGGAAACAGTCCACGGCCTGTGCCAACGTGGCTACTACAGGCAATTTATTAATCAAAGAATGAAAATTTACATAAGCTTCTCTCATGCACGGATTACCCGAACAATGACCCTCCATGCGCTTTAAATAGAACTCATGGACCAATCGGGTGTCAAGCCACGAATCAAGTGTCGGTAATACCGAGGAGAAAGTGAACCGTCGGATCACTACATATCGTGACCGTCGGATTGTAAGTTACAAAATGTACAACGGTAAAGAAACACACTTTACCTAACTCTATACTAGACCAAGTTGAACTTAACTATTTCCTATGTGTCGGAATATCCTAACATCCCCCCTTAAGAACAACTTGGGATAGGATTGAAGGATTTACAAATATGACACAATAGGAGAAGGAAGGAGGCACTAGAGCCTATCCCCCCTTAGTGACAACTTCCTGAACTCCAAGCATATATCGAAGTTTAGTGAACTTCGCCTCTGTGAGAGCCTTTGTGAAGATGTCTGCAACCTGATCATCTGTTGAACAATATTGCACTTCAAGAACATGGTCATGAATGAGCTTTCTGATGAAGTGCATGTGTAGTTCAATGTGTTTGCTGCGCTGATGCTGGACTGGATCTTTGCATAGCTGAATGGCACTTTGATTATCACACCAAAGTGTGGTTGGATGCTGCTGCTCAAAGCCAAACTCTGATAGGATCTGACGAAGCCACAAGGCTTCCTTACTAGCTTCCACGACACCACGATACTCTGCTTCTGCTGACGAAAGAGAAATGGCAGCCTGTTTCTTACAAGCCCATGTAATAGGTCCTGAACCAAGAGTGAAGACATAACCGGCAGTAGACTTCCGATCATCAGGGTCACCAGCCCAATCAGAATCAGTGAAACCAACTAATAGAGGAGCTGCTTTGGCACTGTAATGAATCCCAAACTGTACTGTACCTCGAACATAACGAAGTATTCTTTTAGCTGCTTTCCAATGACTTTCATGGGGGTTTTGCATAAAACGAGCAACAAGGCCAACAACAAAGGAAAGGTCGAGACGAGTATGGGTTAAATACAAGAGTTTTCCTACAAGTTGACGGTATAAGGTAGCATCAACTTCAGGAGAAGTACAAGAGACTGAAAGTTTGACTCCAGACTGAAAGGGAGAAGGGGCTGGCTTACAGTCTTCCATGTGAAAATGACGAAGAATATCACAAGCATACTTGGACTGGGAAAGGGAAATACCCTCCTTGGATTGCAAGACTTGAAGACCGAGAAAATAGTGTAAGTGTCCTAAGTCTGTCATTTCAAATTTCTTTTTAAGGCTGGACTTCACATGGTTTATAAGGTTGGGATCACTACCAGTAAGAATAAGATCATCAACATAAAGAACAAGGATGATAAGAGAGTTGCCCACTTTCTTGGTGTAGACAGTATTGTCAGAATAACACCTAGAAAAGCCAGATTCTAAAAGAAAGCTATCCATTTTGGCATACCAAGCCCGAGGAGCTTGCTTGAGACCATAAAGAGATTTCTTAAGTCGACATACAAGGCTGGAGTCTGTTTGGATGAAGCCAATGGGTTGTTCCATATAGATTTCTTCATGCAAGTCCCCATGCAAGAAGGCAGATTTAACATCCATCTGATGGACTTCCCATTTTAAAGAGGCAGCAAGGGAAAGAACAAGGCGGATAGAGTTCATTTTGGCAACAGGGGAGAAGGTTTCAGTGTAGTCAATGCCTTCAACCTGTGAAAAACCCTTAGCAACAAGACGAGCTTTATGTTTATCAACTTTCCCATCTGGTCCATACTTGGTTCTGTAAACCCATTTACATCTAACAAGTTTGCGTCCCTTTGGTAGAGGAACAAGATCCCATGTATCATTTGCCAACAATGAATGATATTCTTCATTCATAGCTGCTTCCCAATGTGGATGGCCTGAAGCTTCTGCAAAAGTGTCAGGATCATGATTTACTGGAGCTTGAGCCAGTAAAGAAGAGGCTCTTTCAAACTGAGAACGTGTACGTCGCTGATCTGTAGGATCACCGGCAAGATCACCTGCTGCATCCCGAGTAGCACGGACCCATCTTGGAAGTTGAGGATCCTGAGAAGGTGGGGGAGGATTATCATCCTCACTTTCATCATCTGAAGAAGAAATGTTTTCAAAAGTAGAAGAGATAGGAAGAGGTGGCACATCCGCCGGACTAGGCTCGCAGGCCGATTTATTTTCATCAAATTTTACATCTCTTCTAATGATAACATTTTTGGACTTAAATGGAATAAGTCTATAACCTTTTACATCTTCAGAATATCCAACAAAAGTACATTTCTCACTCTTAGGTTCTAAAGCTTTATGCTTTTCATCTGGAATATGGGCCCATGCTTCACTTCCAAAAACACGAAAGTGACTTACATCTGGTTTAATGGAACTCCAAGCTTCTTCTGGAGTGATATTCTTTAGAACCTTAGTAGGAGTGCGATTGATTATATAATTTGCACAATTAATTGCTTCGGCCCAAAAACTAAGACTGAGTCCTTTAGATTGCAGCATACAATTAGCCATTTCCTTTAAGGTGCGATTTTTCCTTTCAGCTACACCATTTTGTTGTGGAGTGTATGGAACAGTATGTTGCATTTGAATTCCATTTTCGGTGCAAAAGTTGATGAATGTGTTTTTAACATATTCTCCACCATTATCAGTTCTTAGCTTAAGAATTTGATGTCCAGATTGTTTTTCAACAAAGGCTTTGAAGGCCAAAAATGTGTTAAATACTTCGCTCTTGAGTTTTAAGAAGTATACCCAAGTGCGTCTGGAGAAATCATCAATGAAAGTTAAGAAATACTTGCAGCCAGAGAATGAAGCAACAGGAAGTGGACCACATAAATCACTGTGCACAAGCTGTAAAGGGGCTGAGGCGTGCCAAGAGGCACGTTTTTCAAAACTGTCCCGATGATGTTTTCCGAGTACACATCCGGAACAAACACCATCTCTGCAAGATACCATAGGAAGACCTGTCACCATATTTTCTTTACATAGATGCTGAAGGGAGCGATAGTTTAAGTGACCAAATCGCTCATGCCAAAGTTTGCTCACTTCATCATTATGAGCAACAAATACTGAGGGAAGATTTGATGACCCAAAGTTGTGAAACTTATACAACCTTGTGGAATCATCAGCAATACCAGTAGCTAGAATCTGTTTAGGATCTCTTAGATCCTTGATTACAACATCATGAGGTGAAAATTCAACAATTTTACCTTCACCTGAATGAGTTATCTGATATACAGATAGAAGGTTGCAGGATAAGGTTGGAACACATAATACATCATTAAACTGACCATTGTCTAGATGAACAGTTCCAGTCCCTACAACATTAAGAGATCTATCATCACCAACATATATATTTTTGGTGTTACAATCATTTAAAGAAGAAAACATGGCTTTGTTTTTGGCCATGTGATAAGAGGCTCCAGAATCAATGAGCCACTCATGAGAATGAGAAGAAGAAGATACATTTAATGCATAACCAGACTGAGATGATTGACAACGACATGCAGAAAGTGCCATTCCTGAAGATGAAGTTGAAGAATGCTCCACATGGATGTTATGTTTCTTCATTGCGGCTTCCAAGGCTTCCATCTTCTTAAAGCATTTAGATTCTAAGTGGCCATCTCGATTACAAAAGTTACAATGTCTATCAGTCTTCTTCCATTTGTTTTTATTGGTCCTATCATTTTGCTGAAATGATCTTTCATTTTGAGGCTGAGTTTGCTTAGGACCCTTGTTTGGTTTAGGACCATTCTTTTTAGGATATGACTTCTTAGGATTCTTTGAATTTGGTTGCTGCTGGGCGGCTAACGCTTTCTTGGAAGAGTTTCCAAGATTAAGAAGACCAAGGTGTAAGAGTTTTTCTTGTTCTCTTATTAAAGAATCACAAAAAGAGTCAAAGGAAGGGGCCTTGTAGTCTTGTCCTTGACAAATGAAAGCTTCCCTTGTAGAATGGAAGGTGGAAACAAATACAGAGTAGGCTGGTCCCAACTTAGTAAGGATGGAATAAATAAGGTTACTATCTTCTTTCTTAACCTTAACACCTTCCAAGAGATATCTAAGGGTCTTGAATTTGGACAAGAAATCTTCAATGCAAGAAAAATTATTAGGATCCAATGTAAGCAACTCATTTTCAAGTTGATGGGCTCTAATTTCATTTTTAATCCCAAAAACTTTAGTGATTTGTTCCAATGCTTCATGAGGAGTATCAAGTTCTGCAATATGGAATCTAAGATCAGGAGAAATAGACATCCCTATCAAACCACGTGCTTGATCTTGTCTATTTTCCCATTTTGCAGCTTTGTCTTCATCTTTTGGTTTCTTCTCTTGTTCTGTGGCTATTCTGTAGAGACCTTTACTTCTAAGTAAATCTTCCATGTAGGATATCCATTGGAAGTAGTTAGTGCTGTCAAGAATGACTTGGCATGGAATTTCCATTTTAAAAAAAACTGAAGCTGAAGATGCTGAAAGTAAGTGTTCCAATGGATAGATCTCGAAAAATTAGGCTGTTTAAAAAAAACGGCTCTGAAAAAGGCTTTTGGATGAAGAAGTTATGGCTTTTTGAAAAAAAAATTGTTGAAGTTGCCGGCAAAGTGCGCGAATGTGCGGGAATGAAAAAAACGCCCCCACAAAATGGAGATTTGAACCCAAGACCTCTACTCTCTTAAAATAACTTTGAACCAACTGATTTATGCAAAAAAATTGTGAGAGAGAGAGAGAGAGAGAGGGGGGGGGACCTTGGGTTGCGTGCTTGCCTTGAGAAAGCTCTTTTTCCTTACAAAACACAAAACACAAAACCCAACACAGACATGCAAAGAAAACGAACCTTACGGCTCGAAGTTAGCTTTACCCAAAAAACTAAATATTTTCAAAAATGAACCTTGCGGCTCAAAGTTAGCTTTAGCCGAAAAACTAAATATTTTTCTCAATGTTTCTGATTTTCCGAGATCACACTAAGGTGGAGGGAAAAGAGCATACGCATGAGAAAAATCCTTCCTTTCTGTTTCTGATTTGCCCAGATCGCATAGAGTCGCAGGGCAAAGAGCATACACAGAAATGAAAGGTATAGATTCGGTTAAAAAAAAGGTAAATAAACCGAAACCGAAATAAGCAGAGAGAAAATAACAGTAAACTGCAAATAAAGACTGTATACCTCCAGATCTTAAAAATGACGCAGCTAGGGCTACCGGAAACCTTTTCGCGTGAAACGAAAGGGGTTCCTCACTGGAACAGATGCTCCGAACACAACAGAGCAGTCCTCTTGGCCCGAAAGCAGTTAGAAACAGCAGATCTAGGAAACGGCAGTCGGACGCAGTTCTACCGGCTTCAGATTTGGATCACCAACGGACGCGGCCCTCAAACCTGGCTCTGATACCATGTAGGAATTTACAGGGTAAGTTCCTCAGAAAGAACACCAAAAGGACACCGCTCACAACCAGATCACAGATCAATACACCCGTATTTTTGACGTGGTTAAAACCCTCAAAGAGGGAAACAGTCCACGGCCTATGCCAACGTGGCTACTACAAGCAATTTATTAATCAAAGAATGAAAATTTACATAAGCTTCTCTCATGCACGGATTACCCGAACAATGACCCTCCATGCGCTTTAAATAGAACTCATGGACCAATTGGGTGTCAAGCCACGGATCAAGTGTCGTAATACCGAGGAGAAAGTGAACCGTCGGATCACTACATATCGTGACCGTCGGATTGTAAGTTACAAAATGTACAACGGTAAAGAAACACACTTTACCTAACTCTATACCTAACTCTATACTAGACCAAGTTGAACTTAACTATTTCCTATGTGTCGGAATATCCTAACATTTGGCTCCCATAACAATTGATGACTAGATTAGATTTCTTGGTTTTGTCCATAGTTCAAACTAGTAGAAAACACTGATGTTGGCTTTCTTAGTCATAGGTGCACATCTTGCTTGCAAAGTAGGAGGCGATTCACATGTATGTTTAGGGGAGACACTATAATGGAATGTGATCAGACAATTTTTCTATTGGAGGAGGTGGTTCAAACACTCAAAGATAGGGGATAAATATCTTAAATCAAATAACAATTACAAAGCAATATGATTTGTGGCACTATGTATGGATGTTTGGTGACCAAGTAAGGCCAATTGATGCACATGAGTTACATTGGAAGAGATATATTGCAATGCTTTCTAAGGGGCATATCTATTTGGGCGAGAATAATGATCATTTGTTTTGGAACTAGAATAAGTAATGTGGTCAATGCACTGTAAAGTTGAGTTATGAAGTAGCTATTGCCTTAGAAGATATAGAGCCACAATGGTGGTGGGCTAGGATTTGGAGGATTTGAGCACCAAAAAAACATAAAAAAGTCATGTGGCTTGCATCGATGGATTGGATTGCCAACTATGATTTTCTTCAAAAGAAGAACAAACTCAATCATGGAGTTTGCTATTTGTATAGAAATGCATAGGCATCTATTTCTCATCTTTTATGTAGTTGTTAGTTCTCTTAGCAGGTTTGGAAAGACACAAGCAGGTGTCTTGGTAAAGATAATGTGTCGAACTACAGTATTCTGGAGGAAGGTTTAGCCCATTGGTTTGATAATATTAAACTGAAAAATTATTAAGCCATTCCTTTCTAAATTTAAGGGGCATTCACTTGCACAAAACTCCAATTTATTTGAAGATACTTCCTCCTATATTTGCATATTGGAGTGGCACAATATTTCCTTTCATAAGGAAATGTTCCAAAGAGGAGGGTAGCCGATGATCTAATGGTGGATAAGTCCTCGCCTTTGGGTTTTTCTGATGCTGCAGGCTAGAATGATAATTCAATGTGTGGCATTGGTGGGGTACTTGCATGAAAGACATTATATAGAGTTTTGTGCAAACTTGAAAAATGGAAAGACTAATCAAGTTGGCATGTCAAACTCCAAGTATTATTAAACTATCACTTTTGAAGCACATTATACACTTGCAGGTTTTTGGGAATTCCTCCTTTGTCATCTAAAGGGATGAAAGAAAGGTAGGTGGTTGATGACATCATGTTACAAACATTAGCATAACAAATCAAATATGTCACTTTGTCTTTTACTTTTATTATGTTGAATCATGTCTATAGGGAATTGAAGGTGCTTGCTAATGCATTGTCAAAGTCAAGCTTGACAAAAGACCTGGGTACACTTGCTTGAGCTTATGTTTATTGCAGATTTTGGAATCTGATGTGCATGGAGGAAAGCCAACAATTGTCTTTGTTCTATGCCTATTAGATGCACAGAATTTGCAATCGACATAAGATGCCTAGTACACTCTTTCTCAAAGAAGTCAAAGGTGGCACCTGTTTTGATTATACTTTGGTATTACTATTAGTTGTCCATCTTTTGAAGTCTATCTAAAATTTTCTTAATGTTTTTGAGATATCATAAATGTTTTTGTGATTACTCTGAATCACTATTAATAAAGTGGATCATGGAAACTTTATGAATAGTTATATTCTAGCATTATGTTGAGAAATTTGGAGAAATGCCAATATTTTGGAGCTCATTAGAGGTTCAAGTGTGAACGCCGACTTACTAGATTAGCATTTTTATTTAGGTACTTGTACTTGACAAGTCTACTATGTATTATGCTTAATACACTTAAATAATATATTTTCTACTCATTTTACAAATAAATAAATAAATAAATATATATATATATATATATATATATATATATATATATATTCAACCATTCTTATAATTAAAACATTATAATGGTGTGAAGTAGATCGCCATTTATCAACCATACATTTGTCCTAACTCAACCATACATTTGTCCTAACTCAACCATACATATATCTTTAATCTGGTAATTAACAACCAAATTATTATCTGGTGAAGATTAAAATAAACTTGACTATTAAATACATCCTGTGTTTAATTCGAGACTCACCATTTTATTATCAAAATGTATGTTTTCATAAATAGTTATCAAGTTGGTTGAGTTTGCTAGAATCTCACTGCATATAAAGTTATGAAAAGTCTTTCGGTAGAATTACATAACAATTTTTTTTGGAAATGTTTACACATTGGAATCTATCATAAAGAAACAAAGAATCAAGCACTTTGGATTCTAAAATTTTATATGAGTTTTTGACAATGCTGAATTCATTTCCACCATAAACAACAAGATTCAAGCACTTTGGATTCCAAATTTAACTAAATTCGAATAATCTTTTGCCATCCAAAAAAATTTACCCACTCAATAGACAAATACCATTATATAGTTAACGTAACTAATTTTCCTCGTTTTTACATAAAATTATATTTAATTTTTTTTTATCTCATATATATACTTTACCAAATTTACACAATAAAAATAAAAAATAATATTAATTAATGTTTACATCTATAAATTGGTTGCTATAAACGCTTATGACTCAAAGTCATCACGTATTCTTTGACTTCTTGTTATATAGTTGCAAATCTCACCCCTAAACTTCACATTAATACTTTCGAAGTCCTAGCAGCCAATCCTAACGGTGGCAGTTCGCGGGTTTGTTATATTTTGAATAGAGCCTCGGCATAACACAGGCTCGGATAGCCGTTGGACCGAGCCTGCAAAACCCTTGCTATTCCCGAAAGACATCCAATTTTTCCAGTCATTCGCTTCTCTATCTCGATTCAATTTTTTTTCTCCATTCTGTTAATTTCTGCAGCTTACCCTCTTATTTTCTGCATAATTTTACTCTATCAGAGGCGTAGATCTGCGTTTTGAAGGGTCAACATTGACAAAGAATCAGCTTTGCGAATACGTCAGGGTTAGGGTCTAACTATCGTGGAGGATTACAAGCTCTATGAGGGAAAACACTTAGCGGCTTTCAGCAATGTCTCCGTCCTTCTCTGAGGGCTTCGACGCCCAAAACTTTCAAGGTATTTTTAGCATAATTTGATTTTTGAGTAAACATACTGTGTTATTGTGTTCCTGTTTTTCAATATCTTGGGTGGGTTTGGAAGATGAAGCTAGTGCTATGTGAGACTTACATCATTTGTAAGGTAACACTTGCACCAAAATTTTTGTCAATCCAGAAGAAGCTGCCTTTGGGGTACAGGTCGCCGGGTTGATATAATAGCCATGTCACTTGTGATTATGATCTATTTGCAAACTATTTTATCCCAATGGCCCTATCCGTATGTTAAAGATTTCATTTCAAATTGATGCGATTCCCTTACCTTCAGTGGGATTTGAACTTGAGATCAATAGTTGACATGCCCTGCCTTAATGATCTATATTGTACATCGTCTTCCGGTTTTGAAATTTGTTTTCTTTCAGTGGTATTTGAACTTGAGATGATGGGTTGGCATACCCTGCTGTGGTGTTCTATATTGTACATCGTCTTCTGGTTTGAGATTTGTTTTTCTGTATTAGAAATTGATGAAAAAAGGTCAAAATAACCTCATACGTAGTTATATGTCAGGGTTTATAACATCCTCTTTTATTGTAGGCCTTATGAGCTGTCTTTTACTGGCTTATAAATCTTATAGTTGTTGTTTATGTGACTCAGAGAGACAACTTGTTTCTATCAGTTACTTAGTTGGAATTTTAGGTGCTCTGCCCACTTATCAGGAAATTTTTGCCTTCATGAAGTTCTATTAATCGCCCGTCTCATATTTTTTTCAGTTAGCACTCTTGAATTATTTGTTTCTTACAAAGGAGCATGTTTTTTTTTGGTGCTTGGACAGAATTGATGGGCAAAGAAAATTTTGTAGGATGGATTCCGGCTGGATCAACAAGAGCAACCGTTGGTGGAAGGCGATTTTCCGATGTAACAAATAGTGGTCTTTCCTTTTATTCAAGTCACATTAAGAACCTTGATAATATACATCGACAGGACTTTGACAAGACACATCTTCAGCAGGTTGAAAATTGCTCAAACACTGAATGTTTCCAGGAAAAATTTAGCATGTTCTCTGCTTAATTTCCTTACAGATTTATTTTCCTTTTCTATGATCTGCAGGAGATAGCTTGCCTTAAGAAGCAACTTACAGAGAAAGAGTATCCTTTCAATCTATGTCCTAAGGGTTTGAAATGAATTTACACATTGTCTGACTTCCATTTTGAATGGGAGGTTTGGCTTTTGTCTAAATCCTCTCATAATTTTTCCCTAACCATGCAGAGCTATTCTTCAATACACAAGACATGAAATGCATAAAGTTCTACAGTACAAGATGAAAGCATCGCAACAAAACCTGCAACTTGCTCAAACTAATGGCCAGATGTTTGCGGTTAGTATGGATCCATATTGTTTTCTATTCAATTTGCAGGGCAACACGAATGTTGAAAAGACAATACTTAGGGGCATATCAAGAAGTTTCTGGTAGAAAATATCCGTGAAGTGTGTCTAACACAGTTTATATCCTGCTTTTCTTTATTATATTTTACAGGAATTATGCATGATTCGAGGAAAGGTAAGCTACCTCTTTCACGTTTTCTGATGTTAATCCCTACTGATTTAGAGAGACAAATTGGCTGACAAATGTACTTGAAATTTTTTACATTTGCAATATTTCTTTTTGCTGCTTTGTGGGTATTATTTGTTTCATATGATGAATTTCCATTTCTTATCTTAATAAGAACTATTTTACAACAGACTGGGATGGTTTCTGTTCTTTGATTTGATTTCTTATTCTCTACGACTTCAAATGACAACTTTTTTATTTTAACAGTTGAAACTGCTTCAACATGACTACAATCAAATGTCTGCAATGTATAAAGTTAAAACAACAGAGCTTGAGGTGAGTGTGCGCTTTGGTTTCTATCTTTTCCACTTTCACTGCACCCCTTCATATACATTAAAGAGTCTCATTATCTGATGCAGCAAAAAGTGAGCGATTTGTCCAAGCAACTGCAAGACAAGCACCAAATTGGAACTAAGGTACATCTAAAGCCCATACTCTGATTAGATATTTAATCAGATTTGAGTGAAAGTTACTCCTTTGATAAACCTTGTATAACATAGGTAAGAGACTGCTTTTTTAGAGGAGCAAACAAAATGAAGTTTTTCTTCTTTCAGGAGCCAGATAAAAGTGAGGACACATTGCAGGTCCCACCAAAATGCTTACTTCCTGCTGAGAATCAGAATTGTGCAACCCAAAGACTCGGTAACTCTTAGTCCTTACAAAATAGTATTTGGGCCGTTTTTCATGTTTTCTTTGTCAACATCTAACATTAAGAAGACAAAACAGGTTGGGATATGAAAGGCGGTGAAAATTCTTCAAGGATTAAGTTGTCTGCCGATGAAGACATAATTGGTAAAAGGTATGGTTTATAATAGGATGCATTGAATTCCTTGTAATCGTTTTGGTTGGCTTTGGAATAATTAACTTAGAAAATTTTAAAGTTGTTAATTCAGGGTGTGTACTGGCAGATCTCTCACCAGTAGCAGAGAATCAAAACTAACTACAAAGTGCAGACAGGAAGGGAAAGAAGTCTTTAATCGAACGTTGAACGAAATTGATCGAAGCAATGCTTCTGTTGGCGCTGGTAACTTCTTATTTAAGCAAGTAATGTCTGGTTATTTTTGTTAATAGCTGGAGGTATTGACCATGTCAAAACATTACAGGTGTCCTTTCTAATGAAGTCAACAGCTCATCAAGAGAAAATGAGTCCAAAAATGAGGAAGCCTCAAATGTGAATAGGTAACCAAAATAGGGTAGTCGTTGACATTATCGTACTCACTACCTTATGCTTACATAGTCTGGGACTTAAGTTTCGTTGATGGTTCCATATACTTTCTCACTCTTGGTTGAATATGTCGATGTTATTATTGGTAGTTCATTTTGAGATTGATTGAATCTTTTGAATAATTGAACTTAAAGAATTAATAACGCAGGGTGTCAACTGGCAGACGTCTAGCGAGTAACAGAGATTCAAAACTAGCTACGAAGCGCAGACAGGAAAGGAAAACAGCATTTGCACCAATGTTGAACCAAATTGATCAAAGTAATTCTTCTTTTAGTGCAGCGGGGACTATTGAGGAAGTTTGTTCTAGTAGCTCCATATTTAAGCAGGTGATATCTTGGTTGTTTTTCATACTTGCTGCAGATTTTGACCATGACAAAATATGACAGGGGACTTGCCTAATGAAGTCAACAGCTCATCAAGATCAAATGGATCCAGAAACGAGGAAACCTCAAATGTGAATAGGTAATCTAACCAGGGTGGTCATTGACACTATCTTACTTGCTACCATATTTAAATTTTAAATAGCCTAGGATTTGAGTTTCGTTGATATTTCCATATACTTCATCAGTGAATATGTTGATGTTATTATTGTGAATTCATTTTGCCATTGATTGAATATTTTTGAATAATTGAACTTAGAAAATTGTTAATACGAGTATGTTCTGGCAGACGTCTTGCCACTAGCAAAGAATCAAAACTAGCTACAAAGCGCAGACAGGAAGGGAAAACAATCTTTACTCCAACGTTGAACCAAATTGGTCAAAGTGAGGCTTCTTCTAGTGCACCAGAGATTCTGGAGGAAGTTTGTACTGGTAACTCCTCATTAAAGCAGGTGAAGTCTTTGATGTTTTTCTTACTAGCTGTAGTTTTTGACCATGTCAAAACATTACAGGTGACCTTCCTAGTGAAGTCAACAGCTCATCAAGATCCAATGTGTCCACAAATGGGAAAGCCTCAAATGTGAACAGGTAACCAGAACAAAGGGTGGTCATTGAAACTATTTATATGTTTTTGAGAGTTAGTTTGTAAGGAAATTATTAGAAGGCATCAGCCTGAAAAATGTATCCATGATTCAGGGAATCTTTAAGAAGATCTTGCACTGAGATTCAAGACAAAGAACCTCCTTTGCATGATCAGCAGGAAGAGAACGCAGTATTTGCTTCTACATTGAAGAAATCTGAGCAGAGTGGTGATTCTATTAGCAGACTAGAGACCACCCTGCAGGAAGTTTGTGCTGGTAACTCCATAACACATGCAATATTCGTTTCTTTTCTCACTAGCTGCAGGTTTTGACTGTGTGGAATATTGCAGATAACATTTGTACTGAAGCTTATAGCTTATCAACAGAAAATCGGTCTGCAAATGAGGAAGCTTCAAATGACAGAAGGTAGCCAAACAGAAAACTATTCTTTGACAATTATTTTTTTCTGAAAATTAACTTTTACCTCGAGGAAATTCTTTGTCATCAATTTGAAAAATTTTCCATGCTTTATTCAGGACAATTTTAAGAAGACGTTCTGCAAATGTTTGTTACAAAGAACCTCCTTTGAATAAAAAGCTTAGGCAGCAAGGGCTGGCTGTATCTACTCAGAATTTGTTCCGAAATGATCAGCACAGTGTATCTTCTAGTGATTTAGAGATACCGGAGGTGTACAAAGGTAACTACTAGTCTACTATCTTGCAATTGGATACTTTTGTTGCTTGTTTCCTTTCGCAGTAGGTTTTGACTGTTTGGAAACTTTACAGGGGACATTTCTAATGAAGCTGACAGCTCTTCAAAAATAAATTTGACATCAAACGGAGAAAATAAAAAGGTCAAAAGGTAGGCCGAAAAGGAACCTTGCCAGTTTCTGACAATTTCTATACTTTCTTAGACAATTTGTTATATAACATTTTCAAATAAACTCCATAGAGAAGAAATATGGAGTTCTTTGATGCATTTTGTCACTTTGCAGGAAATGTTGTAGTTTTGCTATCTTTTAAAGAAATATATACATCTAAGTGCTTTGCTTAAACAAATTTGGGAATATGTTCCTGTACAGGGTGTGTTTAAGAAGGCATTCTACCAGTGTTACCTACAGAGATTCCGATATGAATGGAAACTACAAGCAGGAAAAACAGACTGTATTGACTCCGAGATTTTGTGAAAGTGATCAGTGCAGTGCCTCATTTAGTGGGTTAGAAACTCTAGAGAAAGTTAGTGAAGATGAGGAGCTTCAGGTTCAAGATAAAGAGGTTCTGAATGGAGATTTAAATAAAACCTCAGAAGGCCGTCAATCTTGTGTATTTCCCACCACTGGAGGTAATTCATGCAAGGCAGGTAGTGTCAAGTGCCAACCGCAAGTACAAGGAATTGCACCCTGTCAGGGTTTGTCAGTGAATGCTACCTTGGAGCCAACTGAAATGTCGAGAAGGTCATTGGCTGGGAGGCCAGTGCGGAAAGCAGTAGAGGGTATAGCCTCTTATAAGGAAGTTCCTCGTAACATTAAAATGCGAAGATCTGAATGATTTTAGATTTGATTATGTGATCTGATTTCAGTAGTAGGCATTCTTCACTTCAGGTTGCTTAAAGTCACAATGTGCAGGCCACTAGAACCAACCAATGGCAGGTGGTCTGTAAAATATTCCTTGTAGTACTTCATCAATGAATGCTGCCTTTGAGACAACCTTAGGGTCAATAACTGGAAGGCCATTCTTGGAAAGCATTATAGGCTGCTTGCTCTTAACATAAAAATGTGAAGATCTCAATTTTTATGGTAATTCTTTGAACTGATTTAAGATTCCTTTTGTAGCTTTTCTTTTCTTAACAGTGCCTAAAGTTGCTATTTGAAGACAGCTAAATTTGAAACTTAGCTGCTAATATCAACAACTATTGCTGAGAAAATTCCCGATAAAATATATATGGACTTTCATTTTAGTGACTCAGGCCATTTTTCAACTTGCTTTAGATATTCTATAGTGTGATTGTGTGTTTGAAGGGGGTTCCCTCTAAAAATGCCTGTAAATGCCTTAAATGTTATTTCTCAAAAATTGGTACTTAATTTGCTTTCACCTTCATGTAAATAGCTGCTCTCGTAACTGATTCAAAAGCACATCTCATTTGTATGTTATTGTAGATTAGTTATAAAGGTGTGCTGCTATGACAAATAATCCATATCCTAGAAATTCACAAAGTAATAAATATTATTTTGTTTAGTATCGAATAAAGCACTTGAAGAAGTGATTTTTCAGACTGATTTTGTTTAGTCTATATAGTACTATGATGTCATTAGGGCACCAGCAGTAAAATTCATTGCTTCATTTACAATTCAAATTTTCCAACTGTGAGCCTAAACACAGTACTAACAGCGGCATAATAGTATTAACATGCAGTACACTGGCATGATCCTTGTTATAAGTGAACAGTGTAAATATTCATTGTTTCATTTACAATTCAAATTTGCCAACTGTGAGCCTAAACAGAATACTAACAACGGCATAATAGTATTAACATGCAGTACACTAGCATGATTCTCGTTATAAGCGAACATAGTGGAAATAAACACACATGCACATAAAATCTGTGCCATTACTCAACGAGGAATCATACATGTAGGATTCGTGAGATTGTCAACGGTCTAATTTCACTGACACCAACATATTTCACATGCAACATATTAATGGAATTAACAACATAATAGAAAGACATTCCACAAAGCAATAGATTCAAGCACCTATATGTACTTAACTCTACTGGTAAGGAGTGATTTACCACCTCATTGTAGGAATCAGGTAAAGCTTCCACTTCCATTCTAGATCATCATACAATGCGGGAGAATGAACCCTACAGGGCTTTGATCTCACCTAGCCCACCCATTGCTCATGTTATAGTCAATCTGCATACCATGAGTACTCTAGGGCTGCATCTAGCAATTAATTAGTGATGCTACTCTTTTCCACTTAATACGAAGAAGAGGTTCTATTTCTTTGCACTTATCTATACACAAGTGAAGTCCACCAAATTCCACAATTGCAGGAGTCTAGTAAGGATTCCACCTCCAAGCCAAATCATCATACCATCAAGGTGAAGGAAGCTCCTACTAGTCTGTAGTCTTACCTCGTTTAATCCATTTCTGTCATGTCATAGCCAATTTTCTTATCACTGAGCTTGTCCATTATACGGTTGCAAGTTTAATGGTGATTTGTTCAGCTGTTGTGAGCATTATACCTATGGATTTTCTTTTAAAACCATCCATTTCCTTTCATACTCTCTAGCAAGTCCCCAACTTCCATAATACCTATGGATTTTCTTTTAAAACCATCCATTTCCTTTCATACTCTAGCAAGTCCCCAACTTCCATAATACCTATGTATTTTCTTTTAAAACCATCCATTTCCTTTCATACTCTATAGGGCAAGTCCCCAACTTCCATAGACTCTTCCCAATCACAAGTGCTTAGGATACCTTGCCATTTGCAAACACACTAGTGATAATAGCTATGGGATTCATACAAACTTCTCCACAACCAATGAGAAGGAAGTCCCATGGGAGATAATGGATAAATGAATGGCTATTATACATAATCCCCCATAAATATCAAAAAGAGATCTTTCATTACTTGAGCACTACTCTCCTCTTAAGGATTTGACAAATTGTACTTAAAACACATTTACAAGTGAAAGATTGTGATGGGAAAATCTTTGTAAGGAAGTAAACCCTAACATATAATACTTCTCAAAAGATACATGTCAAGGTCAAATCATTCATGCATCCCCTTTTCTCTATTGTGGTATTGTGGTCTCTTTCTTACTTCTTCAAACAACCTTTTTGTTGGATATTATACCCTTGCCATTTGCAGACACTCTAGTGATAATAGCCATCGGATTCATATAGATTTCTCTACTACCAATGAAAAGGAACTCCCACGAGAGAGAATGGATGAATGATTGACAATTATACATATGGACCTTTTATTACACGGGCTCTCTATTAGAGATAAAAACAATATGAGAGATATAATGATAAAAATTAAATCATACATAGGTAAATCATACCCTAAAAGCCCCTATTAGGAAAAAACAAACAACAATATATCTATTAATATCATATGGCTTAAATGTAGCCATGCCTTGACATAAAAGTAGCTATGCTAACAAACATCCTAACCTTCTGCTCAACTCAAGCACATTACAATGAAGAATCCTTGAGCCTTTTAAACGATCCATATCATGTAATCCATGGGCTCTAATACCACGGGCCACCAAAACCATGTGCCCAAAAATTTGCATGCTCTCCTCTCCTATTCACAAGCCTAACTAGGTCTTACAACTGTATGGTCATTTACAATTTTCATCTTCAAAGTATTGTTTTTGGGGGTACATTATTGTTGTCATGGAAATAATGTCACCATTCTCCTCCTTCTACACACTTGCTCACATCAAGTGCTCTTGTTACCCAATCTCGCTTCAGTGGTAGCATCTCGCCTTATTGGACTTTTAGCCAAGTGCTCTCCACTTTAAATATGGTTTTTGTGGTTGCATCTTACCTTGTTGGACCTATGACTAGGTGCTCTCCACTTCAAATATGGTTTTTGTTGTTGCATCTCACTTTGTTGGACCTTTCTCTCAGAATGCTTATGTTGCAATCTCCTTGCATACTCTCTCATCAATAATAATTTCACAATGGATCCACACATGCTTCTCATTTTGTGTACTCCATGTTCAACTCCACATTGTCCTATGACCTCAATGCTGACATTTGCAACCAACATCTCCTTCTCTAGGCCACGATCCCTTGGATTTGATACCATTGGTATTGATCAAAACAATATGAGAAATGATGATAAAAATCACATACATAACAACAGCCCATACAAATCATGCACACCATGATTTACCTTGAAAACCCCAATTGGGGAAAAGCCAATTAACAATAGATCTATTATTATTATATAGCTTAAATGTAGCCTTGCCTTGACTTAAAAGCAACCAAGCCAACTAACATCTTGGCTAGGCCAAGTGAACCCATCGCTCAACTCAAGCACATTAGAATGAAGAATTCCCATGCTTTTTAAAGGCTTCATCACATGTAATCCATGGGTTCTAATACCAAGAGCCACTAAAATCATGTGCTTGAAACCACCATTGTGGACCTAACAACTTTGACTCTTTCAGTTAGTCATGATTACCCTGCTCTCCTTTGAAGGATATTACAAATTGTAGTTGGACACATACACAAATGAAAGGTTGATGGACAAAGCTTTGTAAGGAAGCAAAGTGTAAAATGCAGTGTTCCCAAAAGACAAGTGTTAATGTCAAATCACCCATGCATCCACTTGTCCGTTTGTTACTTCTTAAAACAATCTTCTTGTTGGATATTATATTATTGTGATTTTTCCTTTCTATTCATGTTTTACATAAACATAAGCACATCGTGGAAAAATGACTCATGCATTCACTTCTCAGGCCTTGGCCTTGAACTCTGTAGTAAAAATATTTACAATGTTTATTTTTTTATGTTATTAAAAAATGAGGTCATTATAACTTAGACCACATGGCTTGATTCTTGTCACTTAATAACACAACATACAAATGATACAAAATTTATTACATTATAATTTGTGGGTCAAAATTGGAACATTGAATTCCCCATCCCCATCCCTTTGGAATAATGTTGCACATCATACAAATTATACAAAATTTATCACTTTATAATGAGGGTTAAAATTGGGACATTGCATTCCTTGTTCCTTTCTAATAATGTTGTTTTTTGTGAAGATTCTTTGTAGTATGAGACAATGCCTACATTCTTATTCCACCTTGGCAATGCCATTCTCTCCATTGCAATTTTCTTTGTTGATTAGCTTCAACAACAATGTAAAACTCATTTCACCATCTTGAGATGCCTTCAAGGTCTAGCATTTTTGTAGATATTTGTGGTAATGGAAAGCATATTTGTCATAGTTCAATGCAACAATTATTTTATCCATAGGAAATCTTTCAAAATTCACAATCAAAGTGCATGTATTCATGATAAAAGATACAATATACCCATATATATTGTCTTTTTAATCAAGCTAGCTATTGTCAGGAATCTCACACAATAAATTTATATAAATCCCCTTTTTCTTGTAGTCCCTCCCCTTGACAGGTTCATGCATTCCCTTCTCTACTTGGGTCATCCATAATTTCCCAAGGTTTTCACATGTAGGAAAAGCACAAACTTCCAAAGTTTCATTGATAGGGGCATTATATTGGCAACTCCAAAACAATCATTATCTCAAGGTGATCTAGTTATAATAGGGATCTAGCGTCATGAGGATAGTTTCTTCACGCGTTTTAGACATCCATAATCTCACTCTTATCACAAAGTCCATACAATTACCATGATACTCTTTAACATAATTTCAAACATAGTTTTGAATATCGTAGATAAAAAACAAATTTAACAACTATGAGACCCCTTTCAAAATGTTGGTCATTACATGTGGTATTAACTAGAGTTCATTATGGACTTGTTCTCATGGCTACCTTGAAGACATCTCTACTTGCAATTTGTCATTGATGGATATTTTGACCAAACAAAATGTGAATATTCATGCATAGAATATTTTCACTGTGATTCAAAATGGAATTTGATGGCCAAATTGGTCATCATGTATCATTTTGGTCATTAATTATAGTTAAAAGTCTAATCAACCATCATCAAACATGAAGAAATTTGTAAAATATGTAATCATCAATAATTCAAGTACTTCTAGATATTAACATTTTGATTTACAATGATATATCATTCATCACATTTGTAGTTTTATCACCTTCATGTGTTTTCACATTGCAACCATCATATACACAAGATTTATTTCAACATCATCATATGTACAAATCATTATGTATGCATGTCCATAAGTATATACATTTTCCAAATTTGTTCAATGCACATTTGCATTTATTTAATGAAACCATCACTTCTTTGACTTCTTGGACACTTTCCTCTTAAGCCAAACATAGGATCATTTTCCATTCTTTATCCAATAGTCTCTTAAGAGTTCCTCCCCTTAGGATCATTTTCCATTCTTTATCCAATAGTCTCTTAAGAGTTCCTCCCCTTAAGTGATCTTTAATGTAGGCAAAAGGTTTATGGTTGAAGTCACTAACACAAGTGGGGATACTAATAGATACAGTGGCAACAATTTAGGCTTTCCCCAACTCTAACAACAACATGGTCTTACACATGACTGTCTCACATTATGTTCTTTTCCAAATCATAGGAATGAAGGTTTACCTACCTTGGTCATGCTAATCAACTCAACACAACATTTATCACATGGATGTATTAAGTTTCAAAAATTTCACCTATGAAGTGACTCCTTCCTACCCTCACTTTGGTATCAATCACATGTATGCATTTATATATTATTAACAAATCAATGCATGCATTTATATATTATTAACAAATCAATGCTGATATCAAACATGGTGGAAGAAATTCCTACCTCAATTCCTATAATTCCATATGTAATATTAACATGGTTTATCATAATTGTATTGTTGTCATCAACATTTTTGATGTTACTTATTTGTTGGTGCCTTGTAGGAGCTTATAACATCCCTTCATTGATCACTTGAATATAAGTATTTTTTTGTCTTCTACTAATTCTTGTGAAGTCAATTGTATTATGCGACAATATCATCAACATCTTCAATCATCTACTCAACTATTCTTGACTACACAACTCACAACATCCTGAATTTAGCCAATATATAACAACATACATGCTCATACTTTTCTATATGCACACTATTACATAATTATCCTTTGTAAATATTTGTGCATATACATTCCACCATATTTTATTTTTTCATTTATCAACATTCATATGCTTTAATTATTAGCATAATGCCGCATTCCTTATCCCACATAAGTAGCACAATAAATATGTGTTAGGGAATTATCATTTTTAACTTCTTTGCATAGTAAAAATTGAAAATGAGTTAAAATGGATCTAAAAAGAAAAATAATACTTGTTGAGTTGGATATTCAATAATCAATAGAATTTCAAAGAATTTTAGTCTTTTCAATTCAAGTAAAGAATAATTATATTTCATATTTTCATTTAGCTACATAAACATACACACTTCACACAAATATACATATTTCATCTTAATTAAGATCTTGATAAGATATTCTTCAAATATAATAAATATCATTGAAATATTAAATATGAATTTTTTTATTATTTATAATATTATTACTTTTGTTTTTTAATATAATATTATATATTATTTTTATATTATTAAATTATATTAAAAGTTGTTTAGTTATTATATGGTATATATTATTATGTTATACCTTTTTGGATTAATAAGATTTTTGTTATAATATTAGTACTTTTATATTAAGAATAATATATTATACACTGTTTTTATATTATTAAATTACATTATAAATTATTTAGTTATGTTCAATATGTTGTTTGTAAGAATTGAACTTTCAATAAGGTGGATATACAATCATTCCTCCTAACCACCTAAAATAAATCCAATTGACAATATATTAATAATATATTATTTATTGTACTTCCATTGTTATTATATATTAATATATACTATTTAATATAGAGATAGGCATTTCTATTTTGAAATTGGGCTTCTACAATTTTCATTTAATTATAAATAATTATTAGGCGGATGGTAGGGATTTAACTTCCATAGAATATTCTTAGTAATATACACAAATCAAAAGTTGAGATTTATCTCCAAAGTAGTTATGACCTTTTTCCCCTTTTAAATAAATTCATTAATTTTGAAAAAAATCATTTGAACAAGTGTCATATGAATTGACTTATATCTTTTTTGGGCACGTGGTATTGATAAACCATCATATTGTAACAAAACAAAAAGCTTACTTACAAACTAAGCATCTCATGATAAAATGGAGGTAAATCTTTATGGTTAATAATTTTGTTACATGTTTTAAAATGTATATATGTTTAACTTATATATTGATTCTTTTTATCATTAATAATAATAAATATAATTATATGACTGCCCTAGTTATATGATATTTAAAGAATTAGTTGATGCTTTGCTCATGCAAGTGTGCACAATAATGAACTTTTCATTATTATCTTTAACTTTCACCTCATAATAATAGATTAACCTTAAAGCTTACATGGTAGTGTGATGTGGCATACATGGCTACTTCTTTTGTTTTCTTTAAAGCCAATTTTTTTTTTTTGACTAATTTTACTTATCACGAGTTTACTGCACATTTCAAAATATACCATTAACTATAATATTCTCACTCAAACAACAATTTATGACTCACATACATAAAAACTAGATTTCATATTTTTGAAAACATCTAACTTTCTACAAACCAAATGGAGTTAGGTGACAACAACTCTCTAATTATTGTCATTAGATTGATATTGATGCTATTCCATTTATAAAAAAATTGTATCCTTGCCCTTATGTTACATTTGAACTTTATCAAATTCTAAAATTTATTTTTATTTTCCTGATTTTTTTCTTTAAAAAAAGCAGTTCTATTTATTAGTTTTCCCAATACATGAAAGTGTCACATTTCTTTAATTTTTGCTTCCAACCAAATTTAAATTTTAAACTAATTATTCACTCTAACCTCAACCTTCAACCTAAAATAACTTTCTTTCCACTTCCATTTCAAAAAAAACACATTTGACCAACATCAGTGTGGGTGCTTCCACCTTGGTTTGCTTACTTTCCTTTCGCATCATCTAAGTATAACTTAGGACGACCATCCTCTTAACATGCTAGAAATACTATTTCCTTTCTACTATACTCACCCTACATTAAACATTCCACTCAAATTACCCAACTCCATCTCAAGAATTTAATATCATACACTACTTTTAATGCTAAGTCTATCATTTTATATAAGCTAGTTTCTTTCATACCTATGCAAAACCAATTTATTGTTATATATAACAACTAATGATAATAACTTAAATCACCCACCACTCTTATGCAATTTAAATTGCATTTATTAAATCTATGCATTACATGTGATTAGTTTTGGAATTGGCCGATTTTCATGTTTTCATTTAGCTACATAAACATACACACTTCACACAAATATACATATTTCATCTTAATTAAGATCTTGATAAGATATTCTTCAAATATAATAAATATCATTGAAATATTAAATATGATTTTTTTATTATTTATAATATTATAACTTTTGTTTTTTAATAATAATATTATATATTATTTTTATATTATTAAATTATATTAAAAGTTGTTTAGTTATTATATGGTATATATTATTATATTATACTTTTTGGTTTAATAAGATTTTTGTTATAATATTAGTGTTTTTATATATTAAGAATAATATATTATACACTGTTTTTATATTATTAAATTATATTATAAATTATTTAGTTATGTTCAATATGTTGTTGGTAAGAATTGAATTTTTAATAAGGTGGATATACAATCATTCTTCCTAACCACCTAAAATAAATTCAATTGACAATATATTAATAATATATTATTTATTGTACTTCCATTGTTATTATATATTAATATATACTATTTAATATGGAGATAGGCATTTCTATTTTGAAATTGGGCTTCTACAATTTTAATTTAATTATAAATAATTATTAGGCGGATGGCAGGGATTTAACTTCCATAGAATATTCTTAGTAATATACACAAATCAAAGGTTGAGATTTATCTCCAAAGTAGTTATGACCTTTTTCCCCTTTTAAATAAATTCATTAATTTTGAAAAAAATCATTTAAACAAGTGTCATATGAATTGACTTATATTTTTTTGGGCACGTGATATTGATAAACCATCATATTGTATCAAAACAAAAAGCTTACTTACAAACCAAGCATCTCATGATAAAATGGAGGTAAATCTTTATGGTTAATAAATTTGTTACATGTTTTTAAATGTATATATGTTTAACTTATATATTGATTCTTTTTATCATTAATAATAATAAATATAATTATATGACTGCCCTAGTTATATGATATTTAAAGAATTAGTTGATGCTTTGCTCATGCAAGTGTGCACAATAATGAACTTTTCATTATTATCTTTAACTTTCACCTCATAATAATAGATTAACCTTAAAGCTTACATGGTAGTGTGATGTGGCATACATGGCTACTTCTTTTGTTTTTTTTAAAGAAGCCAATTTTTTTTGACTAATTTTACTTATCATGAGTTTACTGCACATTTCAAAATATATCATTAACTATAATATTCTCACTCAAACAACAATTTATGACTCACATACATAAAAACTAGATTTCATATTTTTGAAAACATATAACTTTCTACAAACCAAATGGAGTTAGGTGACAACAACTCTCTAATTATTGTAATTAGATTGATATTGATGCTATTCCATTTATAAAAAAACTGTATCCTTGCCCTTATGTTACATTTGAACTTTATAAAATTCTAAAATTTATTTTTATTTTCTTGATTTTTTTCTTTAAAAAAGGCAGTTCTATTTATTAGTTTTCCCCATACATGAAAGTGTCACATTTCTTTAATTTTTGCTTCCAACCAAATTTAAATTTAAGCTAATTATTCACTCTGACCTCAACCTTCAACCTAAAATAAATTTCTTTCCACTTCCATTTCAAAAAAACACATTTGGCCAACATCAGTGTGGGTGCTTCCACCTTGGTTTGCTTACTTTCCTTTCGCATTTAAGTATAACTTAGGACCACTATCCTCTTAACATGCTAGAAATACTATTTCCCTTCTACTATAATCACCCTACATTAAACATTCCACTCAAATTACCCAACTCCATCTGTCATGAAACCAGCTCACAAAAAGATAGAAAAGAGAGATCAACGCCTTAGAATTCAGCCTCTTCGAGGGGCCAACCTCCTTTACATTACACAAATGAACATTTCTTGGATGATACACATGAAAAGACCTCCTTTTTATATATAGGAGTCTAAGGGGTCATAACATAATCAGAGCCGACATAACAATAATAATGTAAGGGCACAATAATAACAAAAGTGGGCTTCTATGTGGCACAATAGTAACAATATGGGCACTACATGGGTACATCAATATAATAAGTGGGTTGTACTAATAACAATAAGGGGTTACACTAGTAGTATAGGGGCCTAACATGCCCCTCTCCTTCAAAAAGCGTTGTCCTCAACGCTTGAGTAGTTCTTGATGCTTCTGTATAAAATTCTTGTCCTCCCATGTGGAATCTTCAGCGGGTAAGTTCTTCCACTTGATGAGATACTTTGAAATTGATCAATTTCGTAGCTGTCGGGTTCTTGTTTCTGTGACTGCACTAGGTTCCAATATGATTTTTCCTTCCTCTTCAATTTCTGGCAATATTGTTTGAATTGGGATCTTTTGCAACTTTTGAATAAGTGGCCATACTTCTTCGTCCTTCTTCCATTCATCCCTTGCTTCGTTTATCCAATCTAGTTGGATAATAGAAATAGCACAAAACAATGCTTCCACATCCTCATCCTTGAAGAGTCTTCCCATTCGGCAAGGTCGCCATTTTTTAAGTGCATGTAGTATTTCCTTCTCATAAATAGCTTGTTTGAGATGTAGCAGTAAAAATACCCAATCACCTACATCAAAACATTTTTCACTACGATGTTGATCTACCTGTTGTTTCGTTTGATTTTGCACCGAAGTGGCATTATCCTTTAAAAGTTGGAGAACTTGTTGTTGATGCTCGATGTGATCTTCTCTGCTTGAACCTTTTTCTTCTTGATATGTCCTTCTATCTCTAGAGTTTGAGGAGTGGTAATTTCTTCCAATCCTTTACAAGATATGGTCGGATTCATTTCTTGATGCTCGATGTGATCTTTCACTTCTTGAACATTTTTCTTCTTGATATGTCCTTCTATCTTGATAGTTTGAGGAGTGGTAATTTCTACCAATGAATTACAAGATATGGTTGGATTCATTTCTTCTTTCTCGACATGATCTTTCACTTCTTGCACCTTTTTCTTCTTGATATGTCCTTCTATCTTGAGAGTTTGAGTAGTGGTAATTCTTGCCAATGCTTTACAAGATATGGTCTGATTCATTTCTTCTTTCTCTGGTGTGGGGTCCTGATGTATATCCTCTTCTTTTGATGTTTCTTGATCTTTTTCTTCCTCGTATTCATATTCTATGTAAAATAATTTCTTCTCAGCACACTTATGACCTTTAGTGCATTTGCTATCACAATTGTAACAAAGCCCTTTTTCTCTTTTTTCTTCCAATTGTTGTGGTGTAACCCTTGTAGGTTGTGGAAGGCTGGGAGAAACAACACTTCCATATTTATAGTTGTGAGGGGTATGCTTCCTGGTTTCCATAGTTTTGCTTTCCACTGTGTCACAAAGCCCTTTTACTCTTTCCAATTGTTGTGGTATTGCTCTAAAGAAGGTGTTGCTCTTTGTATCTTCATAATGTGCTATCATTTCCTCCGTGAAAATTGACCATGTAACAAGTTGTTTACGAGAACAAAGCCCTTCATACCATAAAAATTGATCTGGTTCTAAATATGAAGATGCAATACATACCCTTTGTAATAGTGGTACACCATGTAGATCAAAATATTGCTCCATCTGAAGTATCCAATTTACCAGATCCTTTCCATCAAACTTCCTCATCTTGCTTTGATTTTAGGAACTCGATCTTGAAACGACTGCAACTCTGTACTTTTGGATCTTTAAGTTCTGAAATTGAAACCTGTAGTAGCCCTCTACGTCCTCTTTCCAATGCCACCATTCTGATCCAAATTGGATTCTCCAAGAAAGAGTTATGCACAATCTCCCAAGATGACCTGATTATAGACCTTTCCAGAAGAGCAAACTTGTATGAAGTTCCACGTGTCACTGTTTCGACCTTTGGCTCTGAAAAATATATAGAAGAAACTACAGTCTGTCCTCTTTCTGTACCTTCTTACGCAATTTCAATCCAACGCTCAGAGAGAAAGTTATGACGATTTTCCCCAGGTCACCTGTTTGGAATGTAATTCAGGAGTCTGCAAAAAGACCAACTTCCACAGATCATATCTCCGTAAATATAGTGCGAAAAGCTCTGAAATTCAGAATCGAGATTCAGTGCGATTTCTTCTCAAATGGGTTTTTTTTTTTTAGCTTCTGAAACGTCACAGAAAAAATTTATAGCGAAAATTCCACGATGATCTGTTTGGAGCAGCGAAACCCTAGAATCCAAAACTCTGATACCAAATGTTATGAAACCAGCTCACAAAAAGATAGAAAAGAGAGATCAACGCCTTAGAATTCAGCCTCTTCGAGGGGGAGACCTCCTTTACATTACACAAATGAACAATTCTTGGATGATACACATGAAAAGACCTCCTTTCTATATATAGGAGTCTAAGGGGTCATAACATAATCAGAGCCGACATAACAATAATAATGTAAGGGCACAATAATAACAATAATGGGCTTCTATGTGGCACAATAGTAAAAATATGGGCACTACATGGGTACATCAATATAATAAGTGGGTTGTACTAATAACAATAAGGGGTTACACTAGTAGTATAGGGGCCTAACACCATCTCAAGAATTTAATATCATACACTACTGTTAATGCTAAGTCTATCATTTTATATAAGCTAGTTTCTTACACACCTCTGCAAAACCAATTTATTATTATATATAACAACTAATGGTAATAACATAAATCACCCACGAGTCTTATGCAATTTAAATTGCATTTATTAAATCTATGCATTGCATGTGTTTAGTTTTGGAATTGGCCCATTTTCCCTCCCCATTACCACTATATTTTATCCCAATACCTATTGAATTTATAAATTCAAATGTCTATTTAATAGTTTATTGATTAATCACGATAATGATGAGTCGGTAGTATTTTATGAGTTTTGTGTTGAAAATGTCGAAGTTTTCTCCCATACTGATGAATGGGTATTAGTGACGATTTGTTAATGAGTTATGAATGGCCTTAAATAAATTTGGAGTATTATTACTGCATTTTGATTATGTAATTGTTTCATTAGCTCTAGATTTATTTTCACCAACACATATCTAATTTATAAATTAAAAGTAGGTGAATAGGCTATATAATTCTTGTAATTTCACAACTTCTATACACTCATAAAGTTAATAAAGGATCTAGGTAATAGTTCGAAACCATGTATCAGGGAATAGCTTGGTGGTGTAGATTTGATTCATTATTACAGCTTGATGAAAAAAATAAAAGAAGCCCATGAAAATACTGTCAATATTTATTTTTCCAAGCAAAGAGGAAGATGGAGCTATAATCCACATCGATGCATTAAGTCAGTTGATTACATTGGAGGTTGAATTTGTTAACCCTATACAACATGTCATCTATTTAACCAATGAAGAAGCCCCATAATTCATTTCCTTAGCATCCCAACGAAATGACAGAGTGATGTGAGGAAGGTAGTGATTTAGGGGGGTGAGACTAGTTGCATCGAGCCTTGGAACTACCTAGCAGTCATGAGAGATACAAGGAATTTGCATTATAAATACACATTTATAATTTGACTTAGGGTAGATTTTGAATTTCACATGGTTAAGGTTATAAGTATAGAAGCTATAGATTAGAGATTGTAAGTTGAATGTGTATTATTGATGAAATAAAACTACTATTAATTTAAGATGATCTAATATCTTTTACAAGGGTTCATTAGTTCTTTTCAAGTAGGGCCTTGCTTGAAGAGATTATTATCAGTTGTAGTGTATCTTATAGCTCTCTGCAAATAATATCATTTTACTAAATATTAGTTAATCGATTGACTAGTTGGGTAAGATGACTAGGAATGAACCTCAACAAGTCTAGTTGGGAAATTATAATTGACTAGGTATAATAAGTCAACGGGATGGTTGAAGTTAAGTTGATGAGAAGAAAAGTTGATAATTGAGTTGATAGGACTGTTGTTCCTCTGTAGACAATTCTAGGTTAGGGAATTATGCTAGAGCATCTAAAATCCTTTTTAAATTTGGATTTTTGGATGACCAATGCTTTAAACTGTTAAACAAGTGCAAACTCTTAATTATTTATGATATACTAAAAGGGCCGATTCTTCACCTTTAACAAAATTTTAGCTTTGAAATGATATGTAAGGTTGAAATCAAGAAAATATATGGTGCATTAAATCTTCAAATTGAGTATTTAACTAATCATATACAAATGATGCATGTAAAATCATTTTACAGCCAAACAAAATATATTTAAAATTTGAAGGGAAGTGACAATTAAAAGATGAGGAGGAATTAATTAAAACAAAAAGTTTCAATTAACTAATCTCTATAATTGATCGTAACTTCATAGGGATTTTTAGATACATTGGTATTCAATCTTATCTTACCCATATTTTCCCATTAATTTCAAACATATGCAGAGATAAACAAAATGGAGACATAATAGAAAACATAATTACTCACAGGAACACAAGCTGCTTCAAGATGAATCCAAAATCCTTCTATTAATCTTAGAAAAACTTAGTAAATTCAATTCTACTTACTAGTCTATCACAAGGGTTCAACCCTTCATACTTCGAGCTACAAAGTATTTATAGAGTTTTCTTCAAAATATATTGATTTAAAAATCAAGATTTATTTACAAAATATCTTTTGAAACTAATTACAAAAATAGAACTAGAAAATAGAAAATTTGAACTGCTTGGACATATTGCACAGAATTCGAGGCTTATGCTGATGACTGAGGCTATAAAGCTATTATTTTGTTGTTTTTCCTAGTTATCTGTCCCTTTTCTCCTACAAACTTGCATCCTGTTGCTGAAAGTTTGTTGCCTGCTGCTAAAAACCTGTTGTCTTGTCAATCAATGAGCTGACATATTTTTTCCCATCTGTCTTCATCAGGAATGGAAAACTTTATCAATTTCTTGTAAGTCTCATCCACTTTAGTGTATTTCTAAAAGGTGGGCTTGACTATGAACAAGTGTTTAATCTCATGCTGGATTAGTAAATCAAAACTCAATCCTTCAATAAAAGCTTTTCCTGTAATGGTTCCCTTGATCTTAGCAAATTTTGATTTATCTATAGCTATAGAATGCAATCTATGTTGGTATTCTTCAAGAGGAACCAGGCTGTCTCCTATTCCTTTCAAACCTAGAATTCCTTTGAGATGTAGCACATTGAATTTTTTGATGAAACTTATTGATATGAACTTCTAGATTGTGACATTTGTCTTCTAATTGCAACATTAAATTCCTCTTGGTAAGTATCCTCCTGACTTCCATAATGGTTTCAGTCCTGTCTTCAATCTCATAATATTCAAGCTCTTCCTTTGTTTTTGAATTTAAAATACTGATTATTGTTGTTGCATCTCCTGGTTTGTGACCCAGGTCCTTCTTCACTTATGCTATTGCTTCTTTTGATTTCTCTAATAATTTTTCTTGTTCAAAAATGATTTCTATTGAAGGCCATAACTGAGTCATGGATTCATTGATATCCAACCAAATATTTTCTTTAGCTTGTGCAATAGTTTGAGCAATAACAGACTCATTTTCAAGGGCCACTATTCTCTGAGTCAACCTATGACTCTTCTATAGTTCTGCCAAGTAAGCATTGTCAGTTTTGATTTTCTGCTCCTGAAGATTGTTAAGTTGAGCTTTTAACTTTTCAATCTCTTGGTCCTTTAATAATAAATCTCCCATAGCTTTAGCTAAATCAGTTGTTGAATCAGTGGACTGTGTTTCTGCTATAATGGTTGCTGCAATAGAAGTTCCTGCTGTTGAAGTACCTGCAATGGATGTCGTTGTTATGGGAATAACTACTGATACATTAGCTTGTTGTTCTTTTTCTTTTAATAAAGTCTCCAACTCAGTCTCCATCTTTTGTATTTGCAAATTCTGTTCAACTATGATCTTGAACATGTTTTCTTTCTCCTTTTCCAATTCTCCAACTTCTTTAGTTTGTGGATCCTCTGTAGTAGGGAGTTTAAGCTGCTTCCTTAATGCTAAGATATCAACATTTTTTCTCTTGATCATTTCTTTAGCTGCTTTCACATCACTAGGATCATATCCTAACTTAATCACTAGATCTTCTAAAGATTTAATCTTAGTATCCTTAGCCAGAGATGATATTTTTTCCAACTTTAACTGTGACTGAATATTATTTAATGAAACTTGCAGCTTGGATGCTACCATAGCTGAGCTAGTCAAAGTGGAATAAATCATTTCTCCAACTTGCTTGTGTAAATCAATCTGGTCAATAGCATGAATTTGTTTAGTATCAAAAGAAAAAATAGATTTCTTATAATATTCTACAGTCCTAGGGAATGGAACTTTAGGTTCCAAGAGGGCCATCTGAAACTGTCCTTTCTCAGTATCAAGTGCAGAAAGAAGTCTGTGCTAAGAAGCTGAAGTCTACTTCCAAAATTCAGAATAGGTAGTGGCCTTTAATGCTTCATTTTTCCTTTTAATCTCCCTGTATATGGCAAAAATACCTGGTTTTGTTGCACTCTGAGTTGGCTCTTATGTCTAGGATGTTTCTAATGCACCTTGAGAAACCGAGGATACATGAGAACTTTAGAAAATATCCCCAATTCATGGAAAATTTGTAGCATGGGGACCTATCAGTAATAATGTTGTTTGTTCCTGTGAACTTTCTTCCTGAAAATGTTCTTCAAGAGGATTAGTTTTCTTTCTTTTCTTAAACATTATGAAATATGTCTCTTGAACTTCTGAAATAGAAGGGGAAACACTTTCCCTTATTCTCTTAGCCTGCTTCTCTTGTGGAATTGGAGTCTGTGATGTTGTTGAAATGAAAACCTATTCTTCTTCTTCCTGTAATGTATTTTCTTGCCACTCTTCTTGATTCATGTATTGTTCTATTTCTGGTTTGGGTGTGTGTGCATAAGGTGTAGTTTTCTGTTCTACCCTTAACTTAGAAATAATCCCCAAGGGATCATAAGACCAGGTAAAGATTAATTTAAACTTCATCTGTTTCAAGAGAAGGTCTGCCTCCTTCACTGCTGCTCTGGTGTTACAAATGAATGGTCCAATCTGTGCTTTCAACTTAAATTGAGACTTCTTTTTACCTGATACAAAATGTAGCTCATCCATGTTCATCATCTGTTTAATATATTCTAATGCAAAAATTATGATTGGCACAAACTTTGGCAGTTTGTATGGAGGAAGCTCACATCCATATACTCTGATTTCTGTGTAATTTTGATATAAATACCAATCTCCACTTCTTGTCTGCTCACTAAGGTGAAGGATTCTTTTGATTTCAGGTGAAATCCTAGGAATAATATCACTATTGAGCAAGCACAAAGCCATATGTAGAAACTGATTTACATAATCATTGAAAGAAAATTCATTAGTGTTCTTCCTCACCAAGGAAGTCCAATGAATTACAGATTGAGGATTTCCCTATTCATCTAGCTTCTGTAATGGAAATTGAAATTTATCTTCTTGATAAAATAGGAACAAGTACACAAGAACTGATTTATATTTGAAGGATCCTTCAATAGAAAACTTTAGAAACTGATCATGAATAGCTTCTACCAAAAATTTACTGTAATTGAACATAAGTGATGGTTTATCACCTACTGAAAACACTGATAAAAATCCCAAAATTACTTCATCGACCCACTGATTAGTTGGATAACCTAACATACATGAAACCATTGAAATAACTTGTCTAGTCATATATGGAAACATTGAGGAAGGGTATGGTGGATTTGTTCTTGGAAATTCTGCATTTTTAGGTAAAAATATTTCAAAGATTTTGGCTCTTTGAGGAAAAGTAATTTTCTGATAGATTTCCATGAGAGAATCTACAGAAAAAGGATGCAGAGGGGCTAAGGGTTTGATTTGAAGAATTTGGCATATTGACTCAGGGGAAATTGTAAACAAGATATCATTATTTTGGGCAATGATGGCTCTTTGACTCGGGATATACCTAAAGTGACACCAGGTTACAAATTCAGGGAAGGAATGAGTCTGAGGGAAAATGAATTGAGGAAGGAAGGAGTCCCATATACTCAATTCATCGCCAGCATCTGAGAATTTCTGTTTTTCCCAATTGTGAAGTTCATAGAGGTCAAACTCACATTGGGTTTCAAAGATCTTATATTGCTAGTCAACTAAGGGAAATTTATCTAAATCTATAACAGGGGGCAACAATGGGTTTTCTACAACTACCTTTGACTTTCCTTTAGAAGATGACATGCTGAAAGAGGAAATTTGATAAAAAATGTCATTTTACTGGGCACTTGACTAGTTGGTGTAGTGGCAGATACTGTACACTGATACATAACAAACCTGTGCAGTTGCAAGATAAATGAATGAAAGGAATGTGGAAAACACACTGTGTTTATTTTATATTATGTGGGGATTTAACTGTTTGAGGTAAGGGTACATCTACAATAGACGTTGATGGGAGCGGAGCTTTAACTGCAATGGTGCAATGGTCGAATAACGGTTAAATGGTTTTAAACAAATGAGTAGTTGATAGATGGTAGGAGCGGAATGGTGCTTGGTCATTGGGTGTAGCATAGTGAATGAGTGGCAGTTTTCGGGGTGGGGGGGGGGGGCACTAGGTGGTTTATGGTTTTGTAGAGGGGGGTCCTAAATCATCATGAGGGTGACACGTCGACATAGGCAGGATTTGTGGATCAGCTTTTCGGACCCCCCCCCCCCCCCCCATTTGTTAAACATCGGTAGCGCCGGGGGGGGGGGGGGTCCCATCTTAAAAATAAATCTCCTTTCCTGAAGTCTCTTTCCCTAACCTTTATGTCAAATAAGCTCTTCATCTTGTTCTGATATTGACAAAGCTTGTGATGGACTTCATCTCTGTCTTGGTTTAACTCAATGATCTGATTGATTCTTCTTGAGAAATCATTAGGTTCCTCATATGATTCCTGTAAAAATTTCATAATAGGAAAAGCTAGTTGTGTGGGAAAGATTGCCTCAGTTCCATAAACAAGTTGGAAAGGGGATTTACTAGTAGATCTCTTAGGTGATACTCTGTTAGCCCAAACTGCATATTTGAGATGACTATCCCAATTCCTTTTATGATTTGTTAGTACCTTCTTGATAACTTTGACCAAACTCTTGTTTGATGATTCTGCCAATCCATTTCCTTGAGGGTAATATGGGGTAGAATGATGCAATAAAATATGATACTTTTGGAAAAATTCTATCATTTTGATACTACTGAATGCTTGTGCATTATCAGTGACTATTTGTTGTGGACAACCAAATCTTGATAATATGTTTTCTTCAATGAATTTGATGATGACAATGTCTGTTGCATTCTTGACAGGGATGGATTCTACCCATTTGGTGAAGTAGTCTGTAGCAGTTAGAATCCATTTATGTTGATTACTGGATGCTGGAATTATTTCTCCTATGAAATCTAATCCCCACTATAAAAAGGGTGCTTCAATCAATACTGGAACAAGTGGAAGTGCTACTAACCTTTTCTTCCAACAAATATCTGACATGGAATACAACTTCTAACCTTTGCTCCCACTTGTGAAAACAATTTCAGCCAATAAAATCCAGCTCTCATAATTTTATATGTTGTTTCTTTCCAATTATAGTGTCCTCCACATATACCTTCATGAAATTGTTCTATGACACCTTCTGTCTCATTTTTAGTTAGACATAAAAGAAGGATATTCAATGGATCTTTCCAATACAAATTGGCATTGATGATGCAATATTTCATAGCCTTTAGTCTGAGAGTTCTACATTGATTCCTTGTGAATCCAAGAGGATACTTAAATTCACGAAGAAAATGTATAATATCAACATATCATTTAGATAGTAGGAACTTTTCATCAATATGAAGTGGGAGAGGAATTGAATCTGCAATAGAAGAAGGTTCTTGTGTGTTCTTCTCTTTTGAACTTTGAGAAGGTTCTTGTGTGTTCTTCTCTGTTGAACTCTGAGAAGGTTCTTGTGTATTCTTCTCTTCTGAACTCTAAGAAGGTTCTTGTGTATTCTTCTCTCCTGAACTCTGAGAAGGTTCTTATGTGTTCTTCTCTGTTGAGACTTGCATGATAATGTTGATACCCATAACTTTACAATTTGATTCAGCCAACAGTTTGGCTAAACCTTGACCTTTCACCAATTTGGTAGATTTGATATCTAAGTCAAATTCTAGTATTTTTGCAATCCATCTTCCTCTCCTACCATCTGTATCAGGTTGTGTTAAGACAGTCTTTACAACATTATTTGGAACATAGGAAATAATGGGAGAATGAAGGACATAGGTTCTGAAGGCTTTTAAGGCTTGTACAAGAGCATAGGCTTGCTTCTCTATGATATCATATCTCAACTCAACATCTCTCATTACTTTGCTAAAAAAGGCAATAGGTTGGTCATCTCCATTATCATTCTTTTATAATAAGACAACAACTAAGGTAGTATCAGAGGCAAAAGAGAAAATGCTAAAAGGTTTTGAATAGTCAGGATTGGCTAGTACCGGAGCTTCAGAAATATCTTTTTTTATCTATGTAAAAGAATACCTTGCCCACACTATCCATTTGACTTCATGATATTTCTTCAGCATATCAGTAATATCCTTGAATATCTCGGCATAATTTGGTATGAATCTTCTCAAATTAATTTTTTTTCATAGAAAAGTATGAATTTCCTTTTTACTTATAGGTAAGCTAATTACCTCAATGTTTGAGACTCTTTTTGGGTCAATCACTACTCCTTCCTTTGAAATGATGTGTCCGAGTAGTTTTCATTCTTTTATAGCAAACAAACTTCTTGGGATTAAGGGAAATTCCATATTTCCTGCATTTGTCAAAAACCTTTCTCAAGTGTTTTAAATGTTTCTCATAAGAACTTGAAAATATAGTCAAATTATCAAGATAAATAACAACAATTTTTTAAACCTTACCAACAAATGCTAGACCCATTTCTCATTGAAAGGTATCTCCTACATTAGTTAGGCCACATGGAATTCTAGCATACATAAATGTACCCCAAGGAGTTGCGAATGCTGTTTTTTCCCTATTTTTTAGACTTACCAAGATTTGATTATATCCAGAAAAGCCATCCAATGTTGAAATTATGTTTGAGCCTGAAATTTTTTGGAGCAATTGATCCATCTTGGGCAATGGATAATTATCCTTTAAAGATAGCTTGTTTAGGTTTATGAAGTCTACACACAATCTTATTTCACCATTTTTCTTCCCGACTGGAACTAGATTTTCTATCCATCAAAGTATCTTAAAGGAACAATAATTTTTGCATCCAATAATTTCTTGAGCTCTTTTTCAATAGTTGGAAGCAAAAATGGATTTATTCTCCTCAATTTTTGTTTGAAAGGTTTAGCTTCTGGCTTGAGAGGAATTTTATGTTCAATAAGAGTTGTGTCATAGGTTTTAAGTTCTTCATATGACCATGCAAATACATCTTTATAATGTTTAAGAAGATTAACATATTTGTCTTTTGTTTCCTGAGGTAATGATGTTGAAATTTTTACATTTCTGATTTCTTCATTGGTTCCAATATTACAATCCTCCACATCCTCTTGTTGTGAACTTGATAATGAATTTTTTGAGACATCATTATTATCAAAGAGTTTTTCAAGAGGAATTAATCCTTTTGGAATGTAATTATTAGGCAACTGAATGATATTATGATCAACTATTTTATGATTTAACTGTGAAGTTTCATTTTCATCATTTGACTTACTTTCATTGATTTGTTCTTCTTCAATTTGTAGAGCTGAAAATTCATCAATTGCTTGTAAGAAAAAATTTAATTGCTCATCATCTTCGAAAATTTGCCAATGTTTAAGGTTGTCAGGGATTGAAGGCCTGTACTTTACTTGAATTTGATATTGCAACTGCATAAGATCAAGAATTTTGAAAGAGCTAGCAGAGACTGCTAAAGAATATGCATAAATGTTTTCATCTCTTGGGATTGCTGTAATATTAAAAGCTTGAAAATAATTGTCCACATAATCCCATACTTCATTTCGATAAGATCTAAGCCTAGGGTGTTTTTCTTGGCATATATTTCTAATTTGTTTCACAATTAGCTCCGAGTCACCAAATACACTTAAGTTTTGGACTTTTAAACTTTTAGCTAACTCTAGTCCTAAAAGTAAGGCTTCATACTTTGCTACATTGTTTGTAACATCAAAGTCTAACTTGAAAGATTGAGTTATATTTTATTTGTTTGGAGAAATAAGTACAATTCTAGCTCCAACTCCATCTTTGGAAAAGGATCCATCAAAGTACAACTTCCAAACATCAGTATTTATACATTGGGGTTTATTTACAATATGTTCAATACTAAGTTGAGAATTTTGGAGATTATTAGTTGTTAAAGTAAAACATCCAAAATCCTGATCAACTGCATAAATAGGATGGTTTATTGCTTGATCAACTTTGCAAACAATATTTATAAATCTCACCTCTCTGTATAATCTCAAATTCTCTCCCCCATAAACAAGAATTGTAGCAAAAGACATATCCATTTGTAGACTTCCCCCTAACTTGGCACAACAAGATCTGGATAATAACATCCCAAATTTTGGGGGAATATCTGTAACAACAATATCTAAAACTACACTCTTAATAGGGATCTGAGCAAGTGTTACAACTAAATATTTGATTAATCCAAGACAAGGTACTTTCTTTGAATCAAAGGTATATAGATCATGATAGGGTCTTGTGATTTGTAATTGAAGCTGGTCCATAATTACTTTAGGCATTAGATTATGAGAGGCCCCAGAATCTAACATACAATTATATAAGAGATAATCATGAACCTTCAAAGTAACATAAAAAGGAGGGACATTTTCATTGATCATATCAGAACTAGGACCAAAAACCACTGAAGGTTTTTCGTCTTGTAAACTAATTACATCTCCTTCAGCATCAATACTTGAAGATTGAATCCATTTTGACACTTGATTCTTATAACCTGGATTTTTAGAGAGTTCAGATAATGGAATTGGAATCTTAACTCTCTCTAATTCTTTTTCCACATTAAAAGTTGTTGAAGAAAATTTTTTAGATGTATTCTGTTCATTTGGCTGATTTAGTGGTTGAATCAATGTTGTTTGTGTTTCAACTGTTTTGACCTGAGGTTCATTAATAGTAACATTTTTAGCTGGTCTACCAGGTCCTGGTCTTGGTCTCAAATCATATCTTCTATTTAATTCAGCAATAAGAAATTCAAAGAAGGCTTGATATTTTGAAACTTGAGAAACCTCTTGGTTTTGAACTGAAGGCTGATCATGAGAAATTGGAATAATAACATTTTTGATGATGGATCATCAAAATAATTAATATCATTTGTAACTAAAGGACCAATTTCTTCAGGTTCTTGATCATCAATCATTAATGGGGGTTGGATCTGTTGATCAATATTAGGTCTTTGCAAGATTTGAGGCTGAAAAGGTCTCTTATATTGAACTTGAGGTCTATTTGACACTGGTTGAGCTACTCTGGGCTGTGCTTCCATTTTTTAAATTCTATTTGAAATATTTCTTAGTAGAGAAGTAATTTCATCTATTTTATGATCTTCATCCTTATTTTTCAAAGAAGAAGTACTTTCTTCCCTCGCTTTCATCTTTCTCTCAATTTTTTTTTGCTTTTGCCTTAAGTTTACTTGATGCTGATTTATTAGCTTTGACTTCAATGGCGTTGTTTTGCATGTCCAATAGGGTGACATATGTCCTTTATATCATCATTAAAATATTTAGAAAATTTAACTTTAGTTGCAGCCACTGGTGGTTTACAGTCTGGTGGCATTTTGTTATAAATTTTATTGAATCTTTTTATGAAATCAGAAACAAGTTCACCAAGATTTCTTTTCAAATCATCAAATTCTGTAAGATAATAAACATGATCCTTTTTAACTCCCCATTGGTTTTTAAATATAGTGATTAATTCATTCCATGTAGGAATAGAACGAGCTCGTAATTGTCTGAACTAGATCCTAACATTTCCCTCAAGAGATTGAACAAATAATCTCATGTACACATCTTCATGCTCTATGTTCATATTATCAGCAAAATCCAAAAAGGAAACTAAATGATCCTCAACAAACAAACCAATTTCCCCATTAAACCTAGGTAAGTTCTTTAGATATCCATATGGAAAATTATTAAGCTGACCAGGAAGGACTAGGGCTGCATAACGAGCTTGAATGATAGGTTGAAAACCAACCATTTGATTAGGTGAAGAGAGTGAAGATGAAGATGAACTTTGGGGGGATGAAGAGGAAGATGATTGAGTAGAATTTGTGGAATTTTTTATAAATGGTGATGGAATAATCAACTTCTGCACTTCTAGGCCAAATTTTTCTTCACTTTCAAATAAAGGATTTGTATAAACAAAAAAACTATCTTCAGGTTTAGCAGAAGTAGATGGAAAGGTATGAATGACAGAAGAGATGAAATCACTAGGTTTTAATTCAGGTAATTCTAAACCTAATTCTGCTTCTGATTTGGAAGATTCTGAAACAATTTCAAGAATTTGATAAGATTCTAATTGATGAGTAAGAAGAGCTGATTGGAGATCAACCCCTTTGGATAAAATCTTTAACACTTTTGGTGGAAGATTTGACAGTTCAAGGGGAATTGAAACAGGTCTAAAAGGATAAGTTTTTGAAACAATTTCAGGTGGAAGTGAAACAAAAGCAGAAGTAGAAGCTTCTAATCTTCGTCTTAAAGAGGAAACTCTCACCAGCCTCTCTGGATCTGACAATGGAGAATAAAGATGAGGATCTGAGTGAGATCTGGTGTGCTTGCGTGAAGCCAGATTTGTTTTGTGGAATCGCCAGGTGAAAGATTTTAACCCACTAACCTTTTATTCACCAGTAAAAGGAATTCAAATTTTTTTGTTCCCCAGCAACGATGCCAATCTGATGTTGTTTCTCTGTAGACAATTCCAGGTTAAGGAATTATGCTAGAGAATCTAAAACGTTTTTTAAATTTGGGTTTCTGGATGATCAGTGCTTTAAACTGTTAAACACGTGTAGGCTCTTAATTATTTATGATATACTAAAAGGGTTGATTCTTCACCTTTAACAAAATTTAGCTTTGAAATGATATGTAAGGTTGAACTTAAGAAAATATATGATTCATTAAATCTTCAAACTGAGTATTTAACTAATCATATACAGATGATGTGTGTAAAATCATTTTACATCCAAACAAAATATATTTAAAACTTAAAGGGAAGTGACAATTAAAAGATGTAGAGGAATTAATTAAAACAGAAAGTTTCAATTAACTAATCTCTATAATTGATCATAACTTCACAGGGGTTTTCAGATAGATTGATATTCAATCTTATCTTACCCAGATTTTCCCCATTAATTTCAAACATATGCAGAGATAAACAAAATGGAGACATAATAGAAAACATAGCTACTCACAGGAACACAAACTGCTTAAAGATGAATACATAATTCTTCTATTAATCTTAGAAAAACTCAGAGAATTACAATTATGCTTACTAGTCTATCACAATGATTCAAACCTTCATACTTCGAGATACAAAGTATTTATAGAGTTTTCTTCAAAATTTATTGATTTAAAAATCAAGATTTATTTATAAAATATATTTTGAAACTAATTACAAAATAGAACTAGAAAATATAAAATTTGAACTGCTTGGACATCTTGCACAAAAATCAAGGCTTATGTTGATGATTGAGGCTGTAAAACTATTATTCTTTTATTTTTCCTAGTTATTTGTCCCTTTACTCATACAAACTTGCATCCTGTTGCTAAAAGTTTGTTGCCTGCTACTAAAAACCTGCTGTCTTGTCAATCAATGAGCTGCCATATTTTTCCCCATCTATCTTCATCAGGAATTGAAAACTTTATCAATTTCTTGTAAGTCTCAACTACTTCAGTGTATTTTTGAAAGGTGGGCTTGACTATGAACACGTTTTTAATCTCATGTTGGATTAGTAAATCAAAACTCAATCCTTTAATAAAAGATTTTCTTGTAATGGTTCCCTTGATCTTAGCAAATTTGATTTATCTACAATTATAGAATGCAATCTACGCTGGTATTCTTTAAGAGGAACCAACCTGTCTCCTATCCCTCACAAACCTGGAAGTCCTTTCTGATGTAGCACATTGATTTTTTTATGAAACTTATTGATGTGAACTTCTAGATTATGACACTTGTTTTCTAATTGCAACATTAAATTCCTCTTGGTAAGTATCCTCCTGACTTCCAGAATGGTTTTAGTCTTGTCTTCAATCTCATAATCTTCAAGCTCTTCCTTTGTTTTTGAATTTAAAATCCTGATTATTTCTATTGCATCTCCTGGTTTGTGACCCAGGTCCTTCTTCACTTCTGCTATTGCTTCTTTTGATTTCTCCAATAATTGTTCTTGTTGAAAAATGATTTCTATTGAAAGCTATAACTAAGTCATGGATTTGATGATATCCAGCCAGATATTTTCTTTAACTTGTGCAATAGTTTGAGCAATAACAGATTCATTTTCAAGGGCCACTGTTCTCTGAGTCAACTTATGAATCTTCTGTAATTCTGCCAAGTAAGCATTGCCAGTTTTGATTTTCTTCTCCTAAAGATTTCTAAGTTGAGCTTTTAACTTTTCAATTTCTTGGTCCTTTAATGATAAATCTCCCATAGCTTTAGCTAAATCAGTGGCTGCATCACGGAACACTATTTCTGTTGTAATGGTTGTTGCAATAGAAGTTCCTATTGTTGAAGTACCTACAATGGATGTCGTTGTTATGGGAATAACTACTGATACATTAGCTTGCTATTATTTTTCTTTTAATAAATTCTGCAACTCAGTCTCGATCTTCTTTATTTGGAGATTCTGTTCAACTATAATCTTGAACATGTTTTCTTTCTCCTTTTCCAATTCACCAACTTATTTAGTTTGTGTATCCTCTGTAGTAGGGAGTTTAAGCTGCTTCCTTAATGCTAAGATATCAACATTTTTTCTCTTGATCATTTCTTTAGCTGTTTTCACATCACTAGGATCATATCCTAACTTAATCACTAGATCTTCTAAAGATTTAATCTTAGTATCCTTAGCCAAAGATGATATTTGTTCCAACTTTAACCGTGACTGAATATTATTTAATGAAACTTGCAGCTTGGATGTTGCCATAACTGAGCTAGTCAGAGTGGAATAAATCATTTCTTCAGCTTGCTTGTGTAAATCAATATGGTCAATAGCATGAATTTGTTTAGTATCAAAAGAAAAAATAGATTTCTTATAATATTTTGTAGTCCTAGGGAATGGAACTTTGGGTTCTAGGAGGGCCATCTGAAACTGTCCTTTCTCAGTATCAAGTGTAGAAAGAAGTCTGTGTTGAGAAGCTGAAGTCTGCTTCCAAAATTCAGAATAGGTAGTGGCCTTTAATGCTTCATTTTTCCTTTTAATATCCATATATCTGGCAAAAATACTTGGTTTTGTTGCACTCTGAGTTGGCTCTTCTGTCTGAGATGTTTCTAATGCACCTTGAGAAACTGAGGATACAAGAGAACTTGAGAAAATCTCCTCAATTCTTGGAAAAGTTGTAGCATGGGGACCTGTCAGTACTAATGTTGTTTGTTCATGTGAAATTTCTTCCTGAAATTGTTCTTCAAGAGGATTAGTTTTCTTTCTTTTCTTAAACATTATGAAATATTGTTTCTGGGAAAACTAGTGTGTTTTCGATTGACTAGCCCTCTAGGTTTGGCAACTAACCTAAAAACAACAATTCAAAGTAATTCGATGATTTCTTCTATGCAAATAGATAAGAGAAATATGAGAGGGCCAACCTGGAACTTCCGCTTAATCCTTTGATTGATCTTTCTCCCCCTTGACAGAGCTTGCAACTCCTCTTTGTACTTATCCTGCTTGAAGAGTACCTATAGAAACACAGTAGCAAAGAACCATCAAAGCATCTTGATCTATTGTATCATAAGAATTACAGAACCAGATGTATAATGGACATACAATGGCATTCAAAAATAATAACATTCACAAGTGCACAATTATATGGAAGAAAACTTGAAGAACTTTATTAAATAGAAGGGAGAATTACAACCTAGTTGTTTGATCCAACATCATCCTCCTAGAATCAATCCCTCTTCACCTCATGAAATAGCAAGATCACACCAACAATACATTGCTCTTCTCTCAGATACAAAACTATCAGCACTTCCTTGCAATTCACAAAATTCCAGCCTCTAAAACTCTCAGCTGAGGGATCCATTTATAGATGTGTGCAAGGTTGTGAGTCATCTTTGGGGTTTTGATTAGTGTCATTCCACTTGTTGCATTTGGTTCCACTTGGAGATTTCTTGGATCTCTTACTCATCCTTGGGCGAATTCAGAGAGGCAAGTGTCATAGGAGAAGTCTCTAGAAGATTCCTTGAGCATCCACTTAGCAAACTGTCTCAGACATTTGTCCATCCTTGCTCATCGCACCCTACAAAAGGCCCCATCAGTATGCATCATACCTGGCTAGTGTAGAAGTCAATATGCATCGCACCCTGACAGTGGAGCTGTCAGTATGGTCCAGTTTAGGCCAATTCTGGATGGTTTTTCAGGTGGAACTTTTGGGGAATGATGTAATCTGATGACCATGATCTTTTAGGGTATGAAACAACACTTTTAGGGGTTGAAGAGTCCTAGTTTATTGACATATAAGATTGGGGTTGAAGTGCCCAAATATGTCTATAACAGTTTCCCCCTAAAGCATGAAGTCGTAAATCTTGATGTCGGGTGAAATGCTTTATCATGAGGATTCGAGGTTTCAAACTAGAAGGTGACCTGTATAAGATACAATACAATACATCATCATAATATAATTTTCATGATCTAGCTAAGGCGGGCATTCCCATGCTCAACTTTATAAATTCATGTCATGTACATAGAAAAGATAGTCGTCCGCATATGCACACTGATGATTCTTCAAATGTAGAGTCATCATTCTTGGTCTGGATAACCATCTGTGCAACTTCTGTGTACATTTGATGTCTTTATATCCATGAATATATTGCAGCCCAGATGGATGAAACTAGATCTGGGGTCTTCAAAACTCATTCAATATTCGCACGATGTACAAGTCAGTCCATGTGAAAAGATGTTCTGAAGTCAAACATGGAAGACATCGCCTGATTACCAGCTAATAATGTGAGCTGTTAACAGACACGAGAGGAATCACCGATAATGATAATGACCCTCAAGGTACTACAACACAATTCACGTGGTGTGAATTTATGATCTGATGTCGAACGCCACACAAAATCTTTCGGTCGAAGGCCATTGATGTCAACCTGTCGCCGGAAGTGAAAAACTTGCCATTGAGGCATGCAAGCTTCAAAGTACTGAAAGGGTTGTTTCTAAGTCAAATTCTTGGATAATGTGTTGACGTCGACAAGAAGTGGCTGTTGTAGGAGGGCCTTAAAGTATCCCACATCTACGACACGAAACGAAGAAAATGATTTCTGGAGGTGAAAACGATTTGACGACACAAGGTTCAGGAATGGCGGTCATGAAAAATGAAGGTTGAAGGTATTGCAGTGGATGAGGCATTAACTGGATTGTGGTTTCTCAATTGAATTAATTCTCTTGAACATGTCAGTGACACTAAGATGGATTGGTAGCGTTAACCCCAAAAGATGGATGGTGTGAAAGACCAATGATGATATGACCGGTGAACGGAATAACCCAACCCGACTCAGTAATGGTGATAGAGTGAAAGTGTCATGTTCAAGAGCGACTTGCTACCATAAAGTTTTCAAGTTTTCTTCCCTTTTTCCCTAGTCAATGCTGACCAGTACCTCTTTATTTTTGTCAAGCTTGAGGAGGATAACATATTCTTGTTCTATAATTTTCCCTTCGGGAAAACCTGTCGCTATGTTTTAACGAGTCTAGTGACAGTGAAACTCGTTCTTGTCTAGGTGGACAAATTTGTCGCTATTGTTTTAACGAGTTTAATGACAAGGATAACTTGGTCCTTTTCATGTTTAGAGAGTTTGAAAAGGGACGAAAAGGAAACACCAGCAGTTCTTTTTCATAGCATAATCCCTTAAGTCCAAAAAAGGATAAAATAATACAAAATGCATGACCTTTCCGATCACTTTAATGAGCTGAAAAAGACAAGCGCTCGAACTTTTTCATGAGATAATCCCTCGAGTCTGAGAAAGATTAAAATGTACAAGAGGGATGGAACTTCCAATCACTTTAACGAGCTAGAAAGGCCAATTGATCGATAATCTTTTCATATTTAACAAGTCTGAAAAGAGTTTAAAGGAGACTCGTTTTTGAGGAACGAGTGGTGTCTAGGGTAGCAACTGGTTCCAGGTAAGCTTGGAACTTCTCAAAACATGGTGATGTGAAGAGGTTGGATAATAAGACCACTTGTCGTAGCTGTTCCTCAAAAAAGGTAAAAAATCAAGTGGAAGCATATGATCGGCCAAAAGAATGGAGGTGATGGTAGGAACACAACCAAGGCTCAAAAGGCTGATAGCATGGCAATCACAAAGGTTATTTACCGAAGGTGGGTTCATTTTTTAACGAGCTTGAACCATGGGGAACTATGCTCGGTGGTGGGTTTATTTTTTAAAGAGCTTAAACCATGGGGGAACTATGCTCGGTGGTGGGTTTCATTGTTTTTATAAGCTTGAAATGAACAAACATATGCTTGGTGTTAGTTTTCTTTTTTATGCAAGTTCTAAATGACAAAACTAAAAAGTTAGAAAAAACAAAACTAAAAAGCTAGAAAAAACTAAAGAGCTAAAAAGCTAAAAAATGAATTTGAAAAAGGTTTGCGCGCCCCCAGCATGATGAAAAGGAGAGTCTCCTGTAACCATATGGAAACTGCTGTGGTTACGCAGGATGGTTTCGTCCGCAAAGTAGACAAAACACTTCCTTGGCTTCGCCCGCAGAATAGAAAAAGGTGAATGGTGTGTCAGACCAATCACATAAATTACAGGGAACCATATGGAAACTACTGAGGTTAGGTAGGATGGTTTCGTCTGCAGAAGAGACAAAACACCTCCTTGGCTTCGTCCGCAGAATAGACATAGGTGAATGGTGTCATAGACCAATCACATAACCTACAGGGAAACTTATCTTTTCAGCTGGGTTTGTCCGCAGAATAGACAAAGGTGCATGCCCCCTAAACTTCGTTACATTCACCAGACTACTCCTGGTAATCAGGTGGATGGAATGAAGGTTGGAGAGACACTTTCGATGCAAAAGGACCATTTAGGGATGATGTTTGACTTGGAGCTGTGTTTGAACTGAGAAATGAAAGCTGGTCAACAGTGACAATTTTGCCTTCATGTGGGAAACACATCACTTGAAAGAGTGTTGAAACAATAGCTCCCATGTTATAAACATAGTCACGTCCAAGGAGTAGATTGTAATCTAACGTTCCTGAGACTACCATCATGTTCAGGTGAATGGTTTTCCTTCCCAAAGTTATCGGTAACTTAGGAAGGATCCCTAACGGTCGACTGGTTCCTTTTTTAAGACCTGACAAATTCTGAGTAATAGGCATAAGCGATGGCGAACCAAGCGCTTTCCAAGCAGTTGAGGAAAGGATACTCACTGATGCCCCTTCATCTACGATAGTGCCTGGCATGATCATTTTGTAAACTTGTACTATGATCTGGAAAGGCAAGTAAGATGGAAGGCGGGATCTTGCTAGTCGATTCCAATCAAAGGAAGTGACTAGACTACTTGGAGGGGGTGCCGAATAAATGGGTGAATCAACCCCTTGAGTTATGCGAACTAGGGGATTTTCCTCCTGTTGTGAAGGAACGGGCAGATTGCCCCCAAGTTCATCGGACCCTGAAGTAACAAAAAGAATTTGAACGATATCATTCTTACTCTCTTCGGGAAGGGTATGATCTTCTGAAGGTAAAACTGAGTCAACTGCCACCTCGACTTGTTGACTTTGGTCGGGTATAGACTCAGAAGATTCACTCTTAGTGAGAGGCGTTTCGATTGACGATTGATTTAAGTCAGTCGGTTTTTCAAATAGTAATGGACTTGGGGAGAGTTTCTGGTAACCAGATGGAAGTCGCTGCGGTGAAGCAGGACGGTTATCCAATACTCTTTTGGCTTCATCCAAAAAAGGAAAATGGTGAAGGGTATTGTTCCCTTCACATAACCTACATGGAACTTTGACCTTTCCTTTTTGTCCATGAACTTCATTATTACTAGTTGATTTTTTGCTGTCAAAATGATCACTAGAGGTTGATGACACCGGGTGGTGTGAATGGGGGGACCATTCTCTTAAGATCCGAGGAAAGCATGAACAATCTCGATGAAAATGGTCTCCTCTACAAATTATGCATGGAAATATGGGTTTGGAAAGCTTAATGTGTGGATTTTCACCAGATGAAGTTTGGTTGCCCCCTTGATGAATTGGATTCTTCTTCTTCTCCTTACCTTTCTTCTTCTTCTCAGTCACTTGGTTACTAGCATCGCTACTTTCACCAAGAGAAGAGGAAGAAAGGGAGGGAGAAACAAACGAAGAAGAAGGAAAAGGGTCAACTTCAGTATCAATTGGATGCTGATTCGATTGCGGCAGAAACACGGGATTTTGAACCACAAAGGTTGAGAACAGCCATACCGGCAGGCCAATTGTAATTCCTGGAAGGGACAATGTGGCCATATACGGAGCACCAATATTTCCCCAAGAAGAAAAAGGGCTAGGATTCCCCTCAAAAGGGATTCCTTGATTGGTGGATCCTGAATTTGTCTCCATATATCTCAACCTAAGATCGATTAAGGAACAGGGATGTTATTCTGAATCCAATTAATTTTAAAGACGCTTTGACACAACTTTGATTTTTCAGTTTTTAAGAGTCGAGAAAAAGCTAAAGATGACTCTAGTCCCCTTCGATTTTTAATTAGCCTGAAGTGACAAGTGCTCAGATGGACCTTTTCTTTTAAAGAGTCGAAAAAAAACGAAAGTGACTACTCTGGAAAATCTAGACAGAGGGATTACCAAACCAATCACAAAACTGCAAAATACACCTTGGTGGTAAATTAAAGAGAAATTACCAAGGACTTATGTACGGCAGTCAATCTTCCCGAATGCTGTGTTCAGTGCATTACGATCGATAGGGCGGCAGACACAGCTTCCTATGGATAAAGGATTTAAGCCTATTGTAGTCTCCCAATATATACTCGATGGTACAGGGAGCACAAGTCTGTGCTAGCACTTGTCGTATCTGTTAGCCTCCAATTGCAATAGGTTTCATATTTCATGATTGACTATTTTACATGCCAAATATGTCATCTTTTCATGCTGCAAGATTCCATATTTCCAAGAAGTTCCATTTTGAAGAATCTTACCATTTTTGAAGAGTATTACAGATAAGGGAAAGCAAAATAGCTTAATCTTAGCTTCCCTAGGTTTAAATTACTTGTTTTAGAAAATAGAGAATGAATATCTGTCCAAACAGCTTAAACTTGGCAGATCAGTAGCTAGGTAGAGAAATGAAGGAGCCCAACTGCTTAATCTGGGCCCTTGGAAGATATAAGGGTACATTTAGATAGGAGGGTAGTCAAAAGAAAAGAAGATAATCAGGGTCTGCAAGTCTAAGTGCACCCATGCAAAGAGAAGAAAAAATGCTAGGCAAGTAGGCTGTGTAAGTAGTTTGTGGTTGCAGAATCAAGCTATATGATCCATTTCATGTTTTCAAAGTGTTATTTTACTTCAGGTCACAAGTGCAAGGCAATTTTCCCTTGGAGCAGCTCAAGCGAGGCATGTCTAACTCCCCCTTCTTCTTATTCCCAAAATCACTCACTAACATCCCCTTGAGGACCTTGGGATCTGCCCAACCAGTCCTGTTACCACTTCATTTTTTGTAAAATACTAAGTCAAGCTTTGACTTTCTTCAGTGAAAAGAAGCCACATTTCTTGTGTAAAAATCATTTCTCCACAGTTCAATCACTTCTTATGTTTTAAAAGTTTCAGTTCACAAACTTAGCCTCTCCCCTACACTTCACCTCACAAATTCATATTAACTTCTAACATTATTATATAAATCCCTATCTATTTTCCCTTCTCCTTACTAAAAAGCACTAAATAGCTCCCCTATGTACATATCCCCTCCCTCTGGTTGAAAGATAACCTTGACTATGCTTGGGAATTGCTAAGTTTGCCTGAAACTTAGCCAGAACCCTCAGCTTGCCTCTCAAACCATCTTCTAAAAATGCATTAGGACTCATTCCTATGCGTAAATTTCCCCCTCTAGATGTATAAAATCCATCCTTGGCCGTGTTTTACCTTTTCTCAAGGCATAGACCCCTTTTCTGGCCATAAACCCTTTCCGAAGCGTGCAATTCCTTTAGGGTTATCGGACCCCTTCCGAGGCCTCAAAAAACCCGTATTTCCCAAATTTTTGACCCCCCGCACATAAATATTAATTTAATATTCGGGCGGGCCCCCGCATATAAACCTGCCGCTAGCTCCGCACTCCGTCAGCCCTCCGATCCACTCGCCCAGATCCAACGGCTCTCGGCCATTTCGGATCCGCCCTGATGATCGATGGTTATCCTCCGATAGCCTGGCGGTTTTGCAGTCGTACAGAAGACATGTGTCCGCCTCTTATTGCATTGGAGCCCCTCTGACAATTACCGCTCTCGTACAGAAGGCGATCCGATGAAACCACAAACCGCCTTCTGTCTCTCCGCCCTTGACGTCATCGCCACGGCAGCACTACGTCACCCCCGCATCAACCCGCCACTGCGTCCTGTGCCATGTCGTCACCCTGCCGTACTGCCACGTCACCGCCGTACCGGTACCCATTGCTGACGTCATGCTGACATCATACTGACGTCATCACTGAAAAAGGCGCGAAGGGCGAAATCGCAGCGAAGGATGCCCAGAATGAAAAACTGAGGCAGTTTTTGATGTGCGATTAGCGCTTAGTGCTAATCGCGCATTGCTAAGAAAAAATGGTCAAAATGGAAGGCTGCCTATTGCTCGGCTACCAGCAGGCCCAGAAATTCGCAATTTGACAGGATTTCTTCATGAAGGTTCAGAAAAGAGGCGATTTGACAAATTCAAGAGTATCAGAGGAAAGACGAAGCCCAGATTAAATTAAAAGAGTATCAGTGAAGCGACAAAGAGTATCAGTGAAGCGGAAAAGAGTATCAGATCGACAATACCAAAGCAGGTGAACATTAAAGGCCCCTAAAGCAAAGTCAAAGAAAATGGTGAAGCCATCTAAGGCTCTTAGATCATAGTTAATGCACATCAAAACCACTCGAGAGCAGGGGATGAAAGCCCAATGCACAGTTATGGCTAAATGAACAGCACAGAGCCAAAAGGACACCATATTAACTCATTTTGATATCGCTGCCTCCAGCGCAACTCAAAGATATTTTCCTGCATTAATTTCAGGACAAAATTAGGTTAAAAAAGTTATTTCCCTCAGACCTGTTTAAGGTCTGCTGTAATAGATATTTTAGATATTTTCCCTATATAAACCACCCTAATTCATTGTTTAAAGGGTTGGTTGGTTGATATTCCTCATGCTGGACTTGCGCTGTATTTTTGAGAAGCTCTGTAATCAAAGACTGCTGGAATGTTTTGGATGAAGAACTGACTGTTGTGTTATTAATGGTTAAAGAGTGACTGTGGAATTCCTGTGCTACTACATGGCTCAATAAGTTTTTCTACCTCTGTTTACAGTTTTATTATGTTTATGCACAATTGTGTTACCATCTAAATAGCAAGAAAAAAGAATAGCTTAAAGTTTTGCTTGACTGCACCTTATGCTCAGTTCTTGTTATTTCTATATGTTTTCCTCAGAAATGGTTATGAATATGCATACTTAAATGATCATGTTTACCCTGTTTCTTTCATATATGACTGTTTTTTAGGAATTCTTTACTGCTCCTAGACAAACTTTCATCCACCTTCCCTCTATGTTAGCTAATGAAAGATTCTTAGTTGCCTTTCATTTCTGACCTTCATTCCATCTTTATTCCAGCCTGATATTGTTCTATGTGTAGCTATCCTACTCTATATTCCTCTTGTGACCAAGAAAACGCAACAGCAAGCCCTAATCCATGACTCCATGCCCAATGGTTTGAACTTCTCACACTATGCATCCCAACTCTGCTTGAAAACATCTCCTTCCCACCAAAATCAAAACAAAAACCCTTGTACACCATAACTAGCCTAAAATCAACCCAAAACAAAGTTAAATCATAAAGAGAGAGCCCTCTCTAACTACAGGTAAGCTAAGACCTGCAGCCCAAATATTGGTTTGCGGTTACCTCGGCCGTATCCCTTAAGGAGCCAAGGGACAACCTGAGTGATAACATCATTGGCGACTCGACTGGGGACTTATTCAGAAAATTCCAAAAAACAAGTTAGAAGCTGGCTCCCAAGAAGAAAACACATAATACTAGGTCAAACCCAGACCCAAATCCACCAGCTATTTTTGAAAATCCCAATTTAATCTCTAGAGACCTTAGCAAACAAAAACAAGGAGAGCTTGCTGATTCTAATCCTGAAATAGTTCAACCAAGCTGTTTTCTAACCCCTGTTAAAGTTTTGTTTCGTTCAACCCCCACTTCCCCTTGTTCATCATCCACCTCTCCAAGCACCTTTTCCACACCTCCATTCACTGCGCATACTACCACTACCACCACTGTTATTATAGCTCTTCCAGCTATTCCAGTCGTTCCACTTATACCTGTAAATATGGCTAACAGATATGCACCTTTACAGTTACCTGCAAATCCAGGGGCTATGCCTCAGGACTATCAAACTAAAATCACATACTTTGATGCTACTGATTCTAGCACAGCCCTGCAACATACCAAGAAAATGCAGGACTTTTTTGAGAGTTACGAAATAGATGATGATAGTGTAAGAATGAAGATTTTTGTCCAAAGTTTAACAGGAGATGTAAGGCCTTGGTTTAGAGCACTTACTGCAAATTCCATAGCTGACCCAGAGGCCCTCTACCAAGCATTTCTTAACAGATGGGAAAAAAAGAAGGACCCTTTGCACATATTATCCGAGTATGACACTATTAAAAGAGGCCCTCAAGAAGCTGTCTTCGACTATTGTGCCAGGTTTAACAATGTTTATAACGCTATTCCACAAAACCTTAGACCTCCACCTGATCTTGCTTTATACAAATTCCCTGATGGATTTGATTCAGACATGGCCTATCAGTTAAGAGAAAGAGCCCCTCAAACCTTAGCAGACATGCAGAATGTAGCTATTAGTGTGGAGGCAAATCTGATTTCCAAGCGAAATAGAGCAAGAGCTGAGCGAAGAACCACTTCCAAAGATGAACCTTCAGCCTTTGAGCAAAAATATCTATTTTCCCTTCTCCTTACTAAAAAGCACTAAATAGCTCCCCTATGTACATATCCCCTCCCTCTGGTTGAAAGATAACCTTGACTATGCTTGGGAATCGCTAAGTTTGCCTGAAACTTAGCCAGAACCCTCAGCTTGCCTCTCAAACCATCTTCTAAAAATGCATTAGGACTCATTCCTATGCGTAAATTTCCCCCTCCAGATGTATAAAATCCATCCTTGGCCGTGTTTTACCTTTTCTCAAGGCATAGACCCCTTTTCTGGCCATAAACCCTTTCCGAAGCGTGCAATTCCTTTAGGGTTATCGGACCCCTTCCAAGGCCTCAAAAAACCCGTATTTCCCAAATTTTTGACCCCCCGCACATAAATATTAATTTAATATTCGGGTGGGCCCCCGCATATAAACCTGCCGCCAGCTCCGCACTCCGTCAGCCCTCCGATCCACCCGCCCAGATCCAACGGCTCTCGGCGATTTCGGATCCGCCCTGATGATCGATGGTTATCCTCCGATAGCCTGGCGGTTTTGCCGTCGTACAGAAGACAGGTGTCCGCCTTTTATTGCATTGGAGCCCCTCTGACAATTACCGCTCTCGTACAGAAGGCGGTCCGATGAAACCACAAACCGCCTTCTGTCTCTCCGCCCCTGACGTCATCGCCACGGCAGCACTACGTCACCCCCGCATCAACCCGCCACTGCGTCCTGTGCCACGTCGTCACCCTGCCGTACTGCCACGTCACCGCCGTACCGGGACCCACTGCTGACGTCATGCTGACATCATACTGACGTCATCACTGAAAAAGGCGCGAAGGGCGAAATCGCAGCGAAGGATGCCCAGAATGAAAAACTGAGGCAGTTTTTGATGCGCGATTAGCGCTTAGTGCTAATCGCGCATTGCTAAGAAAAAATGGTCAAAATGGAAGGCTGCCTATTGCTCGGCTACCAGCAGGCCCGAAAATTCGCAATTTGACAGGATTTCTTCATGAAGGTTCAGAAAAGGGGCGATTTGACAAATTCAAGAGTATCAGAGGAAAGACGAAGCCCAGATTAAATTAAAAGAGTATCAGTGAAGCGACAAAGAGTATCAGTGAAGCGGAAAAGAGTATCAGATCGGCAATACCAAAGCAGGTGAACATTAAAGGCCCCTAAAGCAAAGTCAAAGAAAACGGTGAAGCCATCTAAGGCTCTTAGATCATAGTTAATGCACATCAAAACCACTCGAGAGCAGGGGATCAAAGCCCAATGCACAGTTATGGCTAAAGGAACAGCACAGAGCCAAAAGGACACCATATTAACTCATTTTGATATCGCTGCCTCCAGCGCAACTCAGAGATATTTTCCTGCATTAATTTCAGGACAAAATTAGGTTAAAAAGGTTATTTCCCTCAGACCTGTTTAAAGTCTGCTGTAATAGATATTTGAGATGTTTTCCCTATATAAACCACCCTAATTCATTGTTTAAAGGGTTGGTTGGTTGATATTCCTCATGCTGGACTTGCGTTGTATTTTTGAGAAGCTCTGTAATCAAAGACTGCTGGAATGTTTTGGATGAAGAACCGACTGTTGTGTTACTAATGGTTAAATAGTGACTGTGGAATTCCTGTGCTACTACATGGCTCAATAAGTTTTTCTACCTCTGTTTACAGTTCTATTATGTTTATGCACAATTGTGTTACCATCTAAATAACAAGAAAAAAGAATAGCTTAAAGTTTTGCTTGACTGTACCTTATGCTCAGTTCTTGTTATTTCCATATGTTTTCCTCAGAAATGGTTATGAATATGCATACTTAAATGATCATGTTTACCCTGTTTCTTTCATATATGACTGTTTTTTAGGAATTCTTTACTGCTCCTAGACAAACTTTCATCCACCTTCCCTCTATGTTAGCTAATGAAAGATTCTTAATTGCCTTTCATTTCTGACCTTCATTCCATATTTATTCCAGCCTGATATTGTTCTATGTGTAGCTATCCTACTCTATATTCCTCTTGTGACCAAGAAAACGCAACAGCAAGCCCTAATCCATGACTCCATGCCCAATGGTTTGAACTTCTCACACTATGCATCCCAACTTTGCTTGAAAACATCTCCTTCCCACCAAAATCAAAACAAAAACCCTTGTACACCATAACTAGCCTAAAATCAACCCAAAACAAAGTTAAATCATAAAGAGAGAGCCCTCTCTAACTGCAGGTAAGCTAAGACCTGCAGCCCAAATATTGGTTTGCGGTTACCTCGGCCGTATCCCTTAAGGAGCCAAGGGACAACCTGAGTGATAACATCATTGGCGACTCGACTGAGGACTTATTCAGAAAATTCCAAAAAACAAGTTAGAAGCTGGCTCCCAAGAAGAAAACACATAATACTAGGTCAAACCCAGACCCAAATCCACCAGCTATTTTTGAAAATCCCAATTTAATCTCTAGAAACCTTAGCAAACAAAAACAAGGAGAGCTTGCTGATTCTAGTCCTGAAACAGTTCAACCAAGCTGTTTTCCAACCCCTGTTAAAGTTTTGTTTCGTTCAACCCCTACTTCCCCTTGTTCATCATCCACCTCTCCAAGCACCTTTTCCACACCTCCATTCACTGCGCATACTACCACTACCACCACTGTTATTATAGCTCTTCCAGCTATTCCAGTCGTTCCACTTATACCTGTAAATATGGCTAACAGATATGCACCTTTACAGTTACCTGCAAATCCAGGGGCTATGCCTCAGGACTATCAAACTAAAATCACATACTTTGATGCTACTGGTTCTAGCACAGCCCTGCAACATACCAAGAAAATGCAGGACTTTTTTGAGAGTTACGAAATAGATGATGATAGTGTAAGAATGAAGATTTTTGTCCAAAGTTTAACAGGAGATGTAAGGCCTTGGTTTAGAGCACTTACTGCAAATTCCATAGCTGACCCAGAGGCCCTCTACCAAGCATTTCTTAACAGATGGGAAAAAAAGAAGGACCCTTTGCACATATTATCCGAGTATGACACTATTAAAAGAGGCCCTCAAGAAGCTGTCTTCGACTATTGTGCCAGGTTTAACAATGTTTATAACGCTATTCCACAAAACCTTAGACCTCCACCTAATCTTGCTTTATACAAATTCCCTGATGGATTTGATTCAGACATGGCCTATCAGTTAAGAGAAAGAGCCCCTCAAACCTTAGCAGACATGCAGAATGTAGCTATTAGTGTGGAGGCAAATCTGATTGCCAAGCGAAATAGAGCAAGAGCTGAGCGAAGAACCACTTCCAAAGATGAACCTTCAGCCTTTGAGCAAAAATTGGACAGAATCATCAAAGGTATGGACACCTTTGAAAATAGAATGGGAACTATTGAAAGAAAAGCCACATGGGAAGGACAGCAAAACAACCCTATCAGAAATCCAAACTTTAGAAAAAATCAGAACCATAATGTTGGAAGGGCAAGTCCTGACCATGATATAAGACCTCCTTTTCATGAAAACTATGCTGAAGCATCCACATCTAATGAGCAGATAGAGGACACTCACATAAACTTAATGGGTTTGAAAAGTGAACAACAAGTATTTCTAACCCAAGAAGACCAAGATAACCATGATATAAATCAATTTCAGACCAGGTCTGGAGAGTCATTTGACTTTAAACAAGTCTATGATTCGGCTGTCTACGAAGTCCATAAACAATACAAATTGAGAACAAGAACCATTGATGTGTCTGATCCCATCAAGCCAAAGGATGCCAAGCTAGCTAAGAAAGTAAAAGACAAGACCGCTATCACAGAACCTACTGACAAAACAGACCCAAAATTAAAAGAAGTGACCATAGAGGATGTATCTGACGTGCAATCCTCTAATAACCAGCATTTTGTCTCGTTTCCCTCAAAAGACAATGTAAATAGCACCCCTCAAAGCCTTCCCAAAACAGAACAATCTCAAGAAATCACTGATAACCAAGAGAAGATCACTGAAGATACAATGCAAAAGGGAAAATCTGCCAGTCACAGTACTAAAACACAGTCAGAAAAACCTTTTGATTTAGAAGCAAAAATTGGTAAATTAAAAATATCTATTCCTCTCTCTGAGCTTGCCAAACATGATGTGTACAGACAGCAAATCAAAAGATCACTACAAATACCAGAGAACAGGGATGATGTTAATGTCTTATATAATCAACCTGAATTACTTTTTGGTCCTGAGGTCAATGGTAAATCAGGACATGGAGCTGTTCCACCCTTTTATGTCAGTTTGCACATTCATGATAAAGTGTTGCACAATGCTATGTTTGATTCAGGTGCTTCACACAACTTAATGCCCAAAGCTGTAATGGAGAAGCTAAACCTTGATGTAACTAGACCCTACAAAGACTTATTCTCATTTGATTCTAGTCAGGTCGAGTGTTTAGGCTTAATCAAAGACCTTTGTGTGTCTTTAGTCCAATTTCCCAATAAAACAATCCTAATGGACGTGGTGGTTGCTGACATTCCACCAAAGTATGGTATGCTCTTATCAAGATCTTGGGGAGCAAAACTCTAAGGATCTCTCCAACTAGACCTCTCCTATGCCACTATTTCAGTCTTTGGGCAACCAAAGAGACTGTATAGAGAAACACTGATGAAGTATGTGGTAAGTAGTGAGGAAAAACCCCAAAACTTTCCCATTTACTCAATCCATTCTTATATGGATTCCTTTATATTGTTCAATGATGATAGCTGCCCTCCCACTGATGAGAAGCCTTTGCCTTTAGAACAAGAAACATGCATCAATCAAGAATCGGTTGCCCATACCCATGAAACTATTAAAACAATTAGTGCAACCAACATACAAGAAGAACCACATGAAGCACAAAACCAAGGTCCACCCAATCCTAAAATGACTAAAACTCTTGATACTAACCACAAGCAATAAATCACATGGTATTTAGAGTTTGATGGTTCTGTTAATAAGGTAGGAGCAGCGGCAGGAATATGGATTAACAATACACATAATAGCCATGCAGAGGGTCATGCTTATAGACTAAACTTCAAATGCACCAACAACATGGCAGAGTATGAAGCTCTCTTTTTAGGCCTTAAAATGCTCAAAACTCTAGGAGCTGCAAAAGTGTCCATTCTAGGTGACTCCGATTTGATCATTCAACAAATGAAAGGTAACTTTGTTACTAATGACAATAGGCTGAGAGCTTATAGGTCTGCTGCCACAAAAATACTCAATTCCTTCACCAAATCCAAGCTTGCTAAAATTTCTAGAAACCATAACATGCATGCTCATAGTCTAGCTACTTTTGCTAGCACTTGCCACCTGCCCTTTGAGCCCAATTACCACTTTACTGTTGAGATAAAGCACAGGCCTGCTGTCCCTAACAATATCAAAGATTGGCAAGTGTTTGAGGATGATGCTCAAATAAAAATTTTTCTTACCTTACAGCAAGAATTCTCAAGCTTAAACATTGATGAAGATGCCATGAATGACCCACAACAACAAATGAGCCAAAATGAGCAAACTATAACAGCTGAAGCAGCAAATCAAATGCTGCACCCAACCATTTTTAGGGAGAAAAACATGCAAGAACTGAAGCAAATTCATTCAGAAGAAATAGCTGAAGTAGAGGCCGAGGTGATTGATTTAAAGGAAAATTTTCTACCTGATGGCCTCACTCCATTAGAAGACATATTTGATTCAAACGATGTCCCCAAAAAGCCAAAGATGCAGCCCTTAAATGCTGCTGTGGAAGACTGTAATATTGGGACAGCAGTGAAGCCCAAAATGATTAAACTGTCCAAGTCTTTGCCTCCTGATCAAAAAGCAAAATATGTTGATTTATTTAAAGAGTTTCAAGATGTATTTTCCTGGAGTTATGATGACCTTAAGTCCTATGACACCTCTGTTATTCAACATACCATTTCCTTACAGCCAAATCAAAAGCCCTTCAAACAGAAACTAAGGAGAATCAATCCTGTGCTCCTCCCTTTGATTGAGAAAGAAGTGAAAAGAATGTTTGAGGCTGGTATTATAGCACCAGTTCGATTTTCAGAATGGGTATCCAATCTTGTTCCCACAAGGAAGAAAACAAGGGAGATTAGACTATGTGTAGACTTAAGAAATCTGAACCAAGTCTCCCTTAAAGATCACTACCCTTTGCCAAAAGTGGACCACATTCTACAAAGAGTAGTGGGGTCCTCAAGAGTTTCTTTGCTAGACGGCTTTTCAGGTTTTAATAAAATACTTGTTCACCCGGATGACCAGTACAAGACAGCCTTTACAACGCCGTGGGGAACATTTAAGTATGTGAAGATGCCTTTCGGACTAAAGAATGCAGGTGCTACCTTTCAAAGGGCCATGGACATTGCATTTGCCAAAGAAATCCATGATTTCCTTGTGGTTTACCTTGATGACCTTACTCCTTTCTCAAAATCTGATCAAGAGCACCTAAAACATTTGAGGCAAGTGTTTTTAATTTGTAGAAAATATGGCATTTCCTTGAACCCCAAGAAATCTCTCTTCGGCCTAGAAGAAGGAAAATTTATAGGTCATATCATTTCAAAAGATGGGATTAGAATTGACCCTGAAAGAATTCAAGCCATCTTGCAAATCCCTTATCCGAGAAACATCAAAGAATTGCAAGCATTCCTAGGAAAGATCAATTTCCTAAGGAGATTTATCCCAAACTTGGCCGAGCTGATACGAATGCTAAATAAGATGTTAAAGAAGGATTCCAAGGTAAAATGGACTTTAGAGGCCAAGCAAGCCTTTGAGGGCATAAAATCTGCCTTAACACAAGCCCCAGTCCTCACAAGTCCTCAATTTGATAAAGATTTCATCATTTTTTCATTTGCATCCGAACACACCATTACTGCTATCCTTTTGTAGAAAGATGACCAGGGAAATGAAAAGCCAATTGCATTTTTCAGCTGAGCCCTTAGAGATGCACCCTTTAAGTACCAAATCATGGAGAAGCAAGCATATGCCCTTGTTAAAGCAATCAAAGATTTCAGAATTTACATTTTATATTCACATGTGATTGCTTATGTACCAAATGCTGTTGTAAAAGACATATTAACTCAAGAGGGCATAGAAGGCAAAAGAGGCAAATGGATTGCCAATATCCTTGAGTATGACATTGAGATAAAACCCACCAAGCTGATAAAGGGACAAGGTTTAGCCAAACTAATGTCTGAAACCAATTTTCAAGCCTTAGACATTAATCAACTGGACAATAAACAGGAGCTGGCGACTCCACATATCAGTCAAGCTTTTTTGCAATCCCCATGGTATGCTGATATATGTTTTATATTGTTAAACCTGTGTGCTCCTCCAGGGTTGTCCATAACCAAAAAGAGATTTTTAAAGATGAAAGCATCAAAGTTTTGTGTCTTAGATAGTGCCCTGTTTTGGAAAAATCATGAAGGAATATTGCTGAATTGTCTAACTATGAATGAAACTGACAGTGTCATGAAAGAATTCCATGCAGGGGACTGTGGAGGGCACTTAAATTGGAAGTCCACTATTGATAAAATACTAAGGGCTGGTTTCCATTGGCCCTCTTTGTTTGTTGATGTAAGAAAGTTTACTGTTTCATGCCACAAATGCCAAATCTTTGAAGGCAAAAGAAAGCTTCTCCCCTTGCCCCTTAAGCCTATTTCAACCGAGAAGCCTTTCCAACAATGGGGTCTTGAATTCATTGGAGAAATCCATCCATCCTCTTCTGGCCAGCACAAGTGGATTCTAACAGCCACAGATTACTTTACCAAGTGGATCGAATCCATCCCATGTAGACAAGCTAATGACTCCACCATTATCCAATTCCTTGAAACCAACATTTTGTCCAGATTTGGCTGTCCTGAGAAGATCATTACAGATAACGCTGCTGCCTTCAAATCCAAGAAAATGATCAGTTTTTGCCACAAATTCCACATTACCTTAGGCCACTCCACAACCTATTACCCTCAAGGGAATGGCTTGGCCGAATCATCCAACAAAAGTCTGATTAACATCATTAAGAAAGTCTTGGAGGAGAACAAGAAGAACTGGCACAAAAAGCTTGTAAATGCCCTATGGGCAGACAGATTGTCAACCAAGAGGTCCATAGGAATGAGCCCATATGAGTTAGTCTATGGCATGGAGGCCAAGTTCCCCTCTTCTTTGGGAATCCCTGTTATCAAATTGCTGCAAGAAATGCAGGCAGAGCCAAATGATATCCAAAGAAGAATAAACCAAACCATCCATTTGCAGCAAACAAGAGAGCAAGTGTACGACAGAGCTCAGATTTTACAAGAGAAGCTCAAGAAAATGTTTGAAAAAAGAACCAAGGCTGAAGATTTCTACATAGGCAACAAAGTCTTAAGACGGGATTCAAGAAGAGATGACAAAGGAAAGCATGGCAAGTTTGATTTCCTGTGGAAAGACCCCTTTATTATTTCTGCTGTTCAAGGTAACAACACATATTTTCTGAAGAATTTGGATGGCATCACAGTTGAAGAAGGCCCTGTCAATGGCCGAATGCTAAAGCACTATCATGATCCCATTTGGTGAAGGTAGCACAGTTCTGTATACTATTTGTACATTAATATTAGTATTTTTAGCACTTTTTCTTATATCAGGCCAATAAGAGGGAACAATGCAGCAAATTTTGAAGGAAAGATCAAAGAAAGTTCTATTTCAGATCTTTGTTTTTGAAATAATTACAAAGAAGTGCTCAAGTGGATTTCAATATGATTACAAGCACCCAAAGTGCTGAATCCGAGCTAGAATTTTTCTCCAATTTAGCTCAAAAGTATACTGCATATCAGCTTATGAGAATTTAGTCAAAGGCATTGACAAGAAGGAAATTTCAGTTTACAGCAAAAAGGGAAAATCAAGGCATTCTGACCTGCTGTTCTTGGCTTTTCATCCTGAAAAACCATCCCCAAGTGGAGCCACTGTTAGCCTCCTATTGCAATAGGTTTCATATTTCATGATTGACTGTTTTACATGCCAAATATGTCATCTTTTCATGCTGCAAGATTCCATATTTCCAAGAAGTTCCATTTTGAAGAATCATACCATTTTTGAAGAGTATTACAGATAAGGGAAAGCCAAACAGCTTAATCTTGGCTTCCCTAGGTTTAAATTACTTGTTTTAGAAAATAGAGAATGAATATCTGTCCAAACAGCTTAAACTTGGCAGATCAGTAGCTAGGTAGAGAAATGAAGGAGCCCAACTGCTTAATCTGGGCCCTTGGAAGATATAAGGGTACATTTAGATAGGAGGGCAGTCAAAAGAAAAGAAGATAATCAGGGTCTGCAAGTCTAAGTGCACCCATGCAAAAAGAAGAAAAAATGCTAGGCAAGTAGGCTGGGTAAGTAGTTTGTGGTTTCAGAATCAAGCTATGTGATCCATTTCATGTTTTCAAAGTGTTATTTTACTTCAGGTCACAAGTGCAAGGCAATTTTCCCTTGGAGCAGCTTAAGTGAGGCATGTCTAACTCCCCCTTCTTCTTATTCCCCAAATCACTCACTAACATCCCCTTGAGGACCTTCGGATTTGCCTAACCAGTCCTGTTACCACTTCATTTTTTGTAAAAAACTAAGTCAAGCTTTGACTTTCTTCAGTGAAAAGAAGCCACATTTCTTGTGTAAAAATCGTTTCTCCACAATTCATTCACTTCTTATGTTTTAAAAGTTTCAGTTCACAAACTTAGCCTCTCCCCTACACTTCACCTCACAAATTCATATTAACTTCTAACATTATTATATAAATCCCTATCTATTTTCCCTTCTCCTTACTAAAAAGCACTAAATAGCTCCCCTATGTACATATCCCCTCCCTCTGGTTGAAAGATGACCTTGACTATGCTTGGGAATCGCTAAGTTTGCTTGAAACTTAGCCAGAACCCTCAACTTGCCTCTCAAACCATCTTCTAAAAATGCATTAGGACTCATTCCTATTTGTAAATTTCCCCCTCTAGATGTATAAAATCCATCCTTGGTCGTGTTTTACCTTTTCTCAAGGCATAGACCCCTTTTTTGGCCATAAACCCTTTCCGAAGCGTGCAATTCCTTTAGGGTTATTGGACCCCTTCCGAGGCCTCAAAAACCCGTATTTCCCAAAGTTTTGACCCCCCCGCACATAAATATTAATTTAATATTCGGGCGGGCCCCCGCATATAAACCTGCCGCCAGCTCCGCACTCCGTCAGCCCTCCGATCCACCCACCCAGATCCAATGGCTCTCGACGATTTCGGATCCGCCCTGATGATCGACGGTTATCCTCCAATAGCCTGGCAGTTTTGCTGTCGTACAGAAGACAGGTGTCTGCCTCTTATTGCATTGGAGCCCCTCTGACAATTACCGCTCTCGTACAGAAGGCGGTCCGATGAAACCACAAACCGCCTTCTGTCTCTCCACCCCTGACGTCATCGCCACGGCAGCACTACGTCACCCCCGCATCAACCCGCCACTGCATCCTGTGCTACATCGTCACTCTGCCGTACTTCCATGTCACCCTGCCACGTCACCGTCATACCGGGACCCACTGCTGACGTCATGCTGACGTCATCACCGAAAAAGGCGCGAAGGGCGAAATCGCAGCGAAGGATGCCCAGAATGAAAAACTGAGGCATTTTTTGATGTGCGATTAGCGCTTAGTGCTAATCGCGCATCGCTAAGAAAAAATGGTCAAAATGGAAGGCTGCCTATCGCTCGGCTACCAGCAGGCCCAGAAATTCGTAATTTGACAGGATTTCTTCATGAAGGTTCAGAAAAGAGGCGATTTGACAAATTCAAGAGTATCAGAGGAAAGACGAAGCCCAGATTAAATTAAAAGAGTATCAGTGAAGCGGCAAAGAGTATCAGATCGGCAATACCAAAGCAAGTGAACATTAAAGGCCCCCAAAGCAAAGTCAAAGAAAACGGTGAAGCCATCTAAGGCTCTCAGATCACAGTTAATGCACATCAAAACCACTCGAGAGCAGGGGATCAAAGCCCAATGCACAGTTATGGCTAAATGAACAACACAGAGCCAAAAGGACACCATATTAACTCATTTTGATACTGCTGCCTCCAGCGCAACTCAAAGATATTTTCCTGCATTAATTTCAGGACAAAATTAGGTTAAAAAAGTTATTTCCCTCAGACCTGTTTAAAGTCTGTTGTAATAGATATTTTAGATATTTTCCTTATATAAACCACCATAATTCATTGTTTAAAGGGTTGGTTGGTTGATATTCCTCATGCTGGACTTGCGCTGTATTTTTGAGAAGCTCTGTAATCAAAGACTGCTGGAATGTTTCGGATGAAGAATTGACTGTTGTGTTACTAATGGTTAAAGAGTGACTGTGGAATTCCTGTGCTACTACATGGCTCAATAAGTTTTTCTACCTCTGTTTACAGTTCTATTATGTTTATGCACAATTGTGTTACCATCTAAATAGCAAGAAAAAAAGAATAGCTTAAAGTTTTGCTTGACTGCACCTTATGCTCAGTTCTTGTTATTTCCATATGTTTTCCTCAGAAATGGTTATGAATATGCATACTTAAATGATCATGTTTACCTTGTTTCTCTCATATATGACTGTTTTTTAGGAATTCTTTACTGCTCCTAGACAAACTTTCATCCACCCTCCCTCTATGTTAGCTAATGAAAAATTCTTAGTTGCCTTTCATTTCTGACCTTCATTCCATCTTTATTCCAGCCTGATATTGTTCTATGTGTAGCTATCCTGCTCTATATTCCTCTTGTGACCAAGAAAACGCAACAACAAGCCCTAATCCATGACTCCATGCCAAATGGTTTGAACTTCTCACATTATGCATCCCAACTCTGCTTGAAAACGTCTCCTTCCCACCAAAATCAAAACAAAAACTCTTGTACACCATAACTAGCCTAAAATCAACCCAAAACAAAGTTAAATCATAAAGAGAGAGCCCTCTCTGACTACAGGTAGGCTAGGACCTGCAACCCAAAGATTGGTTTGTGGTTACCTCGACCGTATCCCTTAAGGAGCCAAGGGAAAACCTGAGTGATAACAGTATCAAGGAGGAGGAATCACCCATATTTCGATGAAAATGATAGTTACTAGTTTTTATGACACTGGAACACGTATCTAGCCTAGACTTCTAGATGTGTTGCATTAGGTTCCAAAGCATTTTTAGGTTCATTGAGATTTATTTTAGAGTTGATCTTGTTTAAAAGTTTTCCTTTCAATTGTTCACCACGTGAATTTGATATGAAATTCCTAAAAATTCAATTTACAATGATAAACAATCATTGTTTATTTTGATCAATGAAAATCCTAGCTACTAGGGAAAGAAGATTACAATTTCTTTCAAACAAAGAGCAAAGAGCACACACTAATGCACTTTCCTAAATCATTTTTCGCATGCAAAATAAATGCAAATGAAAATGCATGTATTTGTTTTCCATTCTCCCTAATGTGAAAAATGCCAAAAAGGAAAAACAAATGTAGCAAAGATTTGAAATATTTTACTCAAAGTGACATTTCGACAATCTCTTTCAAAATAGATAGGAAGACTAAATGACACTTTTCAATTTTGAATTAAAAAAAATTCTTTTGACACTTCAAATAAAGACAATTCAAACCAAATACTTGAATAAAAGTTCAATCGACTATTCAGGGAAGGAAGACTCAACGACACTTCTCTTTTTGACACAAAAAGGTAGTCACGACAATTTTTGTACCAAAGCGACAGATCAATTTAAGCAACTTTTCGACAAAGGATTGTAAATGATGGACAAATACATAAATTTTTTTACTAATCCTAATCAATGGAGGTTGATCTATGTGATGCAAGCAGGCTTCAATAATGAGGCACTATTCATAAGCACAAATCAACTAAACAAGACTGAAAACAAGGACAAAAACCGCAAATTTCTAGAATGGAAATAGGTTCAGTCAGTCATCGCACCTGGGCTTCAGAGAAACAGGGATGCATCACACCTACTACAATCGAGAAGTGTGATTCATACTGGTTCACAGTGACAAACAATGTGATGGGCTAGGGAGCGCAACTGAAACGGGTTTTGGCTCAAATTTGCAGCTGATTTTAGTGAGTTAAGCTTAGCTATGATGGACAGTAAAGAGCAAAGTACAGAGGAATGATCTTGAGAGGTTACTTTCCTACCAAAAGGGGATCTAGAATGCTTGTAAGTCAAATTTTTAATTCATAAACTAAACCAGAGATTGACTAAAGCAACATTCATCTACTATGAAATTGCAAAGCAAGAGCAGTTCAAAGGCTCCCTGGCTGACTTCAGGCTCTGACCAAAAGATTTTGCATGGTGTTCGACATCGGATCATATATTCACACCACGTGAATTGTACTGTAGTACCTTGAGGGTCATTATCATTATCAGTGATTCCTCTCACCTTAGTTAACAACTCACATTATTGGCTGGTAATCAGGAGATGTCATTCCATGTTTGACTTCAGAACATCTTTTCACATGGATCGACTTGTACATCGGGCGAAGATTGAACGAGTTTTGAAGACCTCAGATCTAGTTTCATCCATTTGGGCTGCGATATATTCAGGGATATAAAGACATCAAATGTACACAAAAGCTGCACAGATGGTCATCCAGACCAAGAATGATGACTCTACAACTGAAGAATCACCAGTCTGCATATGCAGACGAATATCTGTTCTATGTACATGAAATGAATTTATAAAGCTGAGCATGGGAATTCCCGCCTCAGCTAGATCATGAAAATTATATTATGATGATGTATTGTATTGTATCTTATACAAGTCACCTTCCAGTTTGAAACCTCGAATCCTCATGATAAAGCATTTCACCCGACATCAAGATTTACGACTTCATGCTTTAGGGGGCAACTGTTATAGACATATTTGGGCACTTCAACCCCAATCTTATATGTCGATAAAATAGGGATTTTCAACCCCTAAAATAGTTTTTCCATACCCTAAAAGATCATGGTCATCTGATTACATCATTCCCCAAAAGTTCCACCTGAAAAACCATCCAGAATTAGCCTAAACTGGACCATACTGACTGCTTCACTGTCAGGGTGCGATGCATATTGACTTCTACACTAGCCAGGTGTGATGCATACTAATGAGGCCTTCTGTAGGGTGTGATGAGCGAGGATGGACAAATGTCTGAGATAGTTTGCTAAGTGGATGCTCAGGGAATCTTCTAGAAACTTCTCCTATGACACTTGCCTCTCTGAATTCGCCCAGGGATGAGTAAGAGATCCAAGAAATATCTAAGTGGAACCAAATGCAACAAGTGGAATGACACTAATAAAAAACCTAGAGATGACTCACACCCTTACACACATCTATAAATGGATCCCTCATCTGAGAGATCTAGGGGTTGGAATTTTGTGAATTGCAAGGAAGTGCTGATAGTTTTGTATCTGAGAGAAGAGCATTGTATTGTTGGTGTGATCTTTCTATTTCATGAGTTGAAGAGGGATTGACACTGGGAGGATGATGCTAGATTAGACAACCTGTTTTGGGGCTGCGACAGTGGAATCCCATCATAATTGATCAGCTCATAGGCCCCTTTTGTTAGTACTCGTTTAACAATGTAGGGGCCCATCCATAATGGTTCAAATTTACCTGCTCCTAATTTGTCAGAGTCTTGATCATAAAGTAAGACCAGGTCACCTTCTGAGAAGACACGAGGCTTGAAATTTTTTTCATATTGCACCTTGACACATTTCTTATGTGCTTCGTTAGCCAGCGCGACATTACGACGGGTTTCATCCAGGTGGATTAGTTCCAAGAAACGAGCCTCTTCTTCAAAAGTTTCGGGAAGCAGATCAATTACAAGCTTGAGGGACGAGATTTCGCATTGAATTGGTAAGACAGCTTCTAGACCATACACCAACTAAAAGGGCGTAAATCTGGTCACATTTCTCACCGAAGTCCTATATGCCCACAGAGTTGAGTACAGGATTAAATGCCAATTCTATTTGTGGACTCCAATCATTCTCTGCAGCATGCACTTAAGGTCTTTGTTGATTGCCTCAACCTGTCCGTTAGCTTGTGGATAATATGGAGTAGAACTATCGTGGGACAGTCCTAATTTGGCAGTCAATTCGATCATCATGTGATTGCGAAAATGCGACCCATGATCTTGGACTATAGCCTGTGGTACACCAAGTCTAGAAACTACATGGTTAAAAAAGAAAAGACCAGCCTTTTCACCGCTGTTGTTTAATGTAGGCATCACCTCGGCCCATTTTGTAAAATAGTCGACAACGAATATAATATACCCATGTCCCCCGGTCGAGGTGGGGTTACATGTCATGAAATCAATGCCCCATTTAGCGAATGGACCAAAAACGACTACTGGATGTAGTGGTGCAGGTGGTAATCTGGTTTTGCGATAAAAAATCTGACAAGCATGGCAACTTCTAACTGTAGTTATGCAATCTTTAAATATGGTGGGCCAGAAGTAACCAACTCGTAAGATCTTTTGTGCAGTAGCGTAACCAGATAGATTCCCCCCACAAGCACCTGAATGACAACCATTCAAAACTTTTTCGGCCTCCTCATGCGTGAGGCACCTTCGTAGAACTGTATCGATACCACGATGATAAAGTGTATCACCAACGATCAGGTAATCCTTGGCTTGGTATTGAGTATGCCGCTGTTCAGAGCGAGAGGTGTTAGGCCTAAAAGTTTGGGTTTGGAGATAGACCAGTATATCCCCATACCACAGATCGCTTGACGATATCAGAAACAAAGTCTCATCCACGATTGATGCTTTGGATGTTAAATCGTTGGATGACGAGGGAAGGTCACAGAGTAACTCCGTGAAGACGATAGACTTCTTTGATTTGGATTTAGTGAATTCCAGATCAAACTCCTACAAAATCGCTATCCATTTGGAATATTTTGCCCCCTAGTAATTAACACGACAGAATGTAGGTCATAGGGTTGCAATCTGACACAATGGTAGTTTTGCGAAAGAGGGCACGGTGTTGAAATATCTGTACCGCCTGAACGGCTGCTAAAGCCAACTTTTCAACATAGGAGTATTTGCTTTCTGTATCATTAAGATTGTGACTTAAATAATATATAGGTTGTTCAATTCCATTATCTTCTTATACTAAAACCATGGTGATGGTTGTATCTGCAGCGACGAGATACAGGTTAACGTCTTTTTGATAGTCAGGAGCATACATTAATGGTGCTTTTATCAGGGAACCTTTTAAAGCATCAAAGGAAGCTTGCGCAACCTGATCCCAGTGGAAGGGTATTCCTTTTTTCAAAAGACGTGTATAACCTTTAGCAAGCTCAACATAATGTGGAATGAACCTCCTCAGAAAGTTAGATTTCCCTTGGAGTCTCTATATTGTAGAAATTTTGAATAATTTAACACATATTCACAGAGATTATCCTGATCATACAATTATAAGCGGAACATGTATAATACATAATCTCCTCTACGTTGATCATCAATTTACAGAAGCAGAAACATTCACAGGCACACATAGAAGCATCAATCAAACTCATTAACACAATATGTATCCCGGGGAAAGCATCTCGCTAAAAACCCCACACTATCTGTATATTATATTGATTGAATCATGTAACATTACAAAGTACAATGCTTATCACAAGCAATCCAGTACCAGCTCCACCTGTTACACACAATACAGCTCAGATCTGATCTCCAAATCTATTCCACTGCTTGCCTGCCTCTCCAGCTCAATACCTGCTCAAGAACTGATGAGAATGGCTTACCAAACTCGTATTTGACCTGCAAATAATCACTCACACTCTGTTGGACGTGAGCACAGGCTAAAATTCTTGATATTGGCCAATTCATTGGCATACTCAATCCCTCTGATTGTGCAAATCATCATGCACAACTATAGTCACAACTGATAGCAATTTGATCCTCTAACACCTGTCCCTGCTGAATTGAACATGCACTGACATGCAACTGAGTTAACTGATGTATTCTATAGTTGCATTATGAGTTAATAACTTGTGAATTAATTAATAACTAATTCACCCAACTCATCTCTAGTCTATTGATCAGTTAGACTAAATACAACTAGTTTAACAAGGCTAAACTGAACACAACTCCATCAACTGCACCTCCAGTCCACTAAACTCAACTCACTTGAGTTCTAACTGAAGTCCTGCATGCAAATATTAGTCATCCCATAGGTAACCACGTATTTCCCTCTGGGATCTGCATGTACCACATCCGTAGCTCATCCTGAAGTGCTCCAAGAGAATAAGATCAAGTTTATAGTCCAAATATTATTATGAGACAATAATATTTGACTTTTCTATTTTTGACAGCCAGTCTAAAAATAGACTTTGATCACTCACACTATGATCACTCACATTGTGGTCACCCACACTGTGGTCACCCACACTGTGATCACTCATACTGTGATAAAAAATAGAACTTGCGCCATAATTTGCCTGCGGGCCCACTTAGTGAAGGCGACTCTTTTCACTAAGCTCCATCATCTTGTTGCATTCTCAACAAGCATTTCTTGTTGCACACTTTTCAACATATATTTGAAGTAAATTTGAAAGTGGAGGCATGTCAAGGATTGCCTGAACCTTTAATGGGTCGAGCATAATTCCATCCTTAGAAACTATGAAACCAAGTAATCGACCAAAACCAACACAAAACACACACTTATGCGGATTGATTCATATCTTGTAATGTCGGCAACGTAGAAATATGGCTCTCAAATGCTGTGGATGATCAGTCTGCTTTCGCGAATGAGCCGGTAGATCATCGAGATACGGTTGAATGATGTGTTTGATGTCATGGAAGGCGTAATTCATTGCCCTTTGAAAAGTTTCCCTTACGTTCTCTAAACCAAAAGGTAATTTGCGATATGCGAATGTGCCCCATGGACATATAAATGCAGTCTTTGACTGGTCCTGTGGGCGGATATTGATTTGATTGTATCCGGAAAATCCATCCATGAATGAAAAGATTTCGCATCCGGCACATTCATCAATTATTTGGTCGATGAAGGGTGTAGGATAGTTTTCCTTTGGACACGCTTGATTTACATCCCTATAATCGACACACACTCTAATCATTCCTTGTTTTTTCATTACAGGAACAATATTCGATACCCAATCAGTGAGAGGAACAGGGTAAATGAAACCAACATGCAAAAGTTTTTCAACTTCTGCTTTAATGGAAACGACTTTCTTCGGATGGACATGTCGAAGCCGTTGTCATACTGGTTTGACATCTGGATACATCTTGATTTCATGTTCAATATTTATCGAGTTGAGGCCTGACATTTCTTCATATGACCATGCAAAGACATCTCTGAATTCACGAAAGAGAGTGCAATAAATTTCCAATTCAAATGCAGAACAAGATTTGCCAACATGAATATTCTCTACAACATTAGGTTTGGTCGAGATATTAATGGCGATAGTTTCTTCAATATTGGACAGATTTCGCTCGGAATCCATTGTATTTACAGTGTTTGATAAAAAATAAAAAACCGAAGGATGATTAAGGTCGCTTGAATAATCTTCATTTTTATCTTGAAGGTGGGAACGATGGTGGTAATATTCCCACGGTGTCTCTCCTATCATCATTGACTGGATGATTCCTTCGTCTGTAGAATGTATACAAGACCAAGGATCGAAAGAGGTACCATATTCTAGAGACCTATCTATCCAAACACTCGTCGAGTGCTGATTTGGGTTTGCCGCCCAGGCCCAGAAAATTGATTGCTACAAAGATTCTATGGGGCTTGGGGGCAACACCTCGTGGTGATCCACACTATCAAAATGGTCAGAGTTCTTCTTAATCTTAGATGACGTGGAAGAGATCATATGACAGGTTTCCATTGTGGCCACTTCCACAAGACCAGTTGGAGGTGGGAGGGAAAAAGTACCTATTAAAGAAGGGTCTTTTAGGAGACCTACTCCGACATTTTGAAGCGATTGAGAACTTCCATGGATCAATGGAATGCTTCCAGTAGCTTGTGAACTGTTAGGAAAAAAGGCTAGTTAGTCAATGATTGTAATTCCACCTTGGAAGGGAGATGCAATATTTCTAAAATATGTAGACACAATGGCAGCCATAGCATAAATCTAGGGTCTTCCCAGTAAGATATTGTAATCAAGGTTTCCATGAATCACCTCGACTTCAATTTCTACTGTCTTGCCCCCCAGTTCAACTTGCAAGTTACTTAAAATCCCATACGGCGTGTATATTCTTCCATCAAATGCTTTCAATGTCATTGCTGATCTCGACAAGGGTGGTGAACCAAGAGTTTTCCAGCAACTCATTGACATAATACAGGTAGATGCCCCCACTTCAATGATTGTTCGATGAACAGTTTTATTGAGGGATTTTACCTGTATAAGGAAAGCGAGTTGGGCTGGTAACTGAGGTGTGTATCCTTTATGATTAAAGGACACAAGATTGGAATCCGCTGGATCAATCACCCCTATTGCCGATAACAAAGCCTCCTTTTGGGAGGGGCAATTTTGCAGTACCTCAAGTGTCGACATAGCAGATGGCAATTGAGCCAAATCCTCCACTATATTATAATTCTGTGCTGCTCGAGCATGAGGATTAAATGTTGATTTATGTACAACTCCGTTTGATGGATTTATAGTTAATTCAGGAATAATGGGTGGAACAACTTCTGGCGAAGTTGTTGTCGAACTACTAGGTTGAACTGTAGCCTGGTTGTTTGACGATGATGGATTCCCATAATCTTTATTCCTTGTCGATATCAAAGCATCATTTGCTATTTGAGATGGATAGCATAAGCACTTGGGATGTGGAAGCATGATCGATAGCAACCAGAATACTTTCTGGGTTTGGAAACGGATCAGTCAACACCGTTGAGGTACTTGAAGTCTTTAAAAATTTCACAACCTCAACTCGATGTAGACAATATTTTGTATGATGCTCCTCGTTACATATTTAACATGGATAACGAGGAGGTTTCTTTGGCCCAGTAGGGTTTTTAGAAGATTTTTCAGGAGTTGAATTCTCTCGTTTCTTCTCCCTTTCTTCTTGCCCCTTGGTTGCTTTGGGTTCTTTCCCTTGTCAGATGACACGACATTAATATCCGAGGCAAGAAGAAAGGGATAGTCTCCTGTACCCATATGGAAACTGCTATGGTTATGCAGGATGGTTTCGTTCGCAGAATAGACAAAACACTTCCTTGGCTTCGCCCGCAGAATAGACAAATGTGAATGGTGTGTCAGACCAATCACATAAATTACAGGGAACCATATGGAAACTACTGAGGTTAGGTAGGATGGTTTCATCTACAGAATAGACAAAACACCTCCTTGGCTTCATCTACAGAAGAAACAAAGGTGAATGGTGTCTCAGAATAATCACATAACCTACAGGGAAACTTATCTTTTCAGCTGGGTTTGTCCGCAGAATAGACAAGGGTTCATGCCCCCTAAGCTTCGTTACATTCACTAGACTACTTCCGGCAATCAGGTGGATGGAATGAAGGTTGAAGAGACACTCTTGATGCAAAAGGACCATTTAGGGATGATGTTTGACTTGGAGCTGTGCTTGAACCGGGAAATGAAAGCTGGTCAATGGTGACAATCTTGCCTTCATGAGGGAAACACATCACTCGAAAGAGTGTTGAAACAATAGCCTCCTTGTTATAAACATAGTCACGTCCAAGGAGTATATTGTAATCTAACGGTCATGGGACTACCATCACGTTCAAGTGAACGGTTTTCCTTCTCAAAGTTATCGGTAACTTAGGAAGGATCCCTATTGGTCGACTGGTTCCTTTGTTAAAGCCTGACAAATTCTGTATAACAGACATAAGCGATGGCAAACCAAGTGCTTTCCAAGCAGTTGAGGAAAGGATACTCACTGATGCCCCTTCATCTATTATAGTGCTTGACACTATAATTTTGTAAACTTGTACTATGATTCCGAAAGGTACATAAGAAGGAAGGCGGGATCTTGCTAGTCGATTCCAATCAAAGGAGGTGACTAGACTACTTGGAGGGGTTATTGAATAAACAGAAGAAATAACCCCTTGATTTATGAGAACTGGGGGATTTTCCTCCTGTTGTGAAGGAATGGGTGGATTGCCCCCAAGTTCAACGGACTCTGAAGTAACAAAAAGAATTTGAACGATATCGTTCTTACTCTCTTTGGGAATGGTATGATCTTCTGAAGGTATAACCGTGTCAACTATCACCTAGACCTGTTGACTCTGGTCTGGTATAGACTCAGAAGATTCACTCTCAGTGAGAGGGGTTTCGACCGACGGTTGATTTAAGTCAGTCAGTTTTTCAACTAGTAAAGGACTTGGGGAGAGTTTCTGGTAACCAGATGGAAGTCGCTGTGGTGAAGCAGGACGGTTATCCAATACTCTTTTGGCTTCATCCAAAAAAGGACAACAGTGAAGGGTATGGTTCCCTTCACATAACCTACATGGAACTTTGACCTTTCCTTTCTTTCCATGAATTTCACTATTACTAGTTGATGGTGTGCTATCAACATGATCACCAGAGGTTGATGACACCAGTTGGTGCGAACGGGGGGGCCATTCTCTCAAGATCCGAGGAAAGCACGGAAAATCTCGATGAAAATGGTCTCCTCTACAAATTATGCATGGAAATCTGGGTTTGGAAAGCTTAATGTGCGTATTTTCACCAGATGAAGCATGGTTGCCCCCTTGCTGAATTAACTTCTTCTTCTTCTCCTTCCTTTCTTCTTCTTCTCAGTCACCTGGTTACTAGCATCGCTACTTTCACCAAGCGAAGAGGAAGAAAGGGAGGGAGAAACAAAAGAAGAAGAAGGCGAAGGGTCAACTTCAGTATCAACTGGATGTTGATTCGATTGCGGTGGAAATGCGGGATTTTGAACCACAGAGGTTGAGAACAGCCAACTGGTAGGAAAATTGTAATTCCCGGAAGGGACAATGTGGCCATATACGAAGCACCAATATTTCCCCAAGAAGAAAAAGGGCTAGGATTCCCCTCAAAAGGGATTCCTTGATTGGTGGATCCCGAATTTGTCTCCCTATATCTCAACCTAAGATCAACTAAGGAATAGGGATGTTATTCCGTTTTCGATTAATTTTAAAGATGCTTTGACAAAACTTTGCTTTTTCAGATTTTAAGAGTCGAGAAAAAGCTAAAGATGACTCTAGTCCCCTTCGAATTTTAATGAGCCTGAAGTGACAAGTGCTCAGATGGACCTTTTCTTTTAAAGAGTCGAAAAGGAACGAAAGTGACTAGTCTAGAAAATCTAGACAGAGGAATTACCAAACCAATCACAAAACTGCAAAATACACCTTGGTGGTAAATTAAATAGAAATTACCAAGGAGCTATGTATAACAGTCAATCTTCCCGAATGTTGTGTTCAGTGCATTGCGATCGATAGGGCGGCAGACACGACTTGCTATGGATAAAGGATTTAAGCCTATTGTGGTCTCCCAATATATACTCGACGGTACAGGAAGCACAAGTCCGTGCTAGCACTTGTCATATCAAGGAGGAGGAATCACCCAACCTTCGATGAAAATGATAGTTACTAGTTTTTATGACGCCGGAACACGTCTCTAGCCTAGACTTCTAGATGTGTTGCATTAGGTTCCAAAGCATTGTTAGGTTCATTGAGATTTATTTTAGAGTTGATATTGTTTAAAGTTTTCCTTTTAATGGTTCACCATGTGATGTTGATATGAAATTCCTAAAAATGCAATCTTCAATGATAAAAAATCATTGTTTATTTTGATCAATGAAAATCCTAGCTACTAGGGAAAGAAGATTACAATTTATTTCAAATAAAAAGCAAAGAGCACACACTAATGCACTTTCCTAAATCAATTTTCGCACGCAAACTAAATGAAAATGCAAATGCAAATGCATGTATTTGTTTTCCGTTCTCCTTAATGTGAAAAATGCCAAAAAGGAAAAAAAAATGTAGCAAAGATCTGAAATATTTTACTCAAAGCGACATTTCGACAATTTATCTTTCAAAATAGATAGGAAGACTAAACGACACTTTTCAATTTTGAATAAAAAAATGTTTTCGACACTTTGAATAAAGACAAATCAAACCAAATACTTGAAGAAAAATTCAATTTACTATTCAGGGAAGGAAGACTCAACGACACTTCTCTTTTTGACACAAAATGACAGTCACGACACTTTTTGTACCAAAGAGACAGATCGATTTAAGAAAATTTTCGACAAAGGAATGTAAATGACGGACAAATACATAAAAACATTTACTAATCCTAATCAATGGAGGTTTATCTATGTGATTCAATCAGGCTTCAGTAATGAGGCACTATTCATAAGCAGCAAAACAACTAAACAAGACTGAAAACAAGGACAAAAACCCCAAATTTCTAGAATGGAAATAGGTTCAGTCAGTCATCGAACCTGGGTTTCACAGAAACAGGGATGCATCACACCTACTACACTCGAGAAGTGCGATTCATACTGGTTCATAGTGACAGACAGTGCGATGGGCCAGGGAGAAAAAATGAAATGGGTTTTGGCTCAAATTTTCTGCTGATTTTAGTGAGTTAAGTTGAGCTATGATGGACAGTAAAGAGAAAAGTACAAATGCAAGTCTTGATAGGTTATTGGGCTACCAAAAGGGGATCTAGAATGCTTATAAGTCAAATGTTTAATTCATAAACCAAACCAGAGATTGACTAAAGCAACATTCATCTACTATGCAATTGTAGAGCAAGAGCAGTTTGAAGGCTACCTGGTTGACTTCAGGTTCCGTCTATAGTTTTTAAAATAAACAACAACAACAGAAAAACATCTATTCGATCCCTAGTGGAGTCACCATTTTGTTTCTGGGAAAACTAGTGTCTTTTCGATTGACTAGCCCTCTACGTTTGGCAGCTACCCTAGAAACAACAGTTCAAAGTAATTTGATGATTTCTTCTATGCATAATAGATAAGAGAAAGATGAGAGGACCAACCTAGAACTTTCGCTTAATCCTTTGATTGATATTTCTCCCCCTTGACAGAGCTTGCAACTCCTCTCCATGCTTATCCCGCTTGAAGAGTACCTGTAGAAACACAGTAGCAAAGAACCGTCAAAGCATCTTGATCTATTATATCATAAGCATTACAGAATCAGATGTATAATGAATATACAATGGAATTCACAAATAATAACATTCACATGTGCACAATTATATGGAAGAAAACTTGAAGAAATTTATTAAATAGAAGGGAGAATTACATCCCAGTTGTCTGATCCAGCATCATCCTCCCAACATCAATCCATCTTCACCTCATGAAATAGCAAGATAACACCAACAATACAATGCTCTTCTCTTAGATACAAAACTATCAGCACTTCCTTGCAATTCACAAGATTCCAGCCTCTAGATCTCTCAGCTGAGGGATCCATTTATAGATGTGTGCAAGGTTGTGAGTCATCTCTGGGTTTTTGATTAGTGTCATTCCACTTGTTGCATTTGGTTCCACTTGGAGATTTCTTGGATCTCTTACTCATCCCTGGGCGAATTCAAAGAGGCAAGTGTCATAGGAGAAGTTTCTAGAAGATTCCCTGAGCATCCACTTAGCAAACTGTCTCAGAAATTTGCCCATCCTCACTCATCGCACCCTACAGAAGGCCCCATTAGTATGCATCGCACCTGGCTAGTGTAGAAATCAATATGCATCGCACCCTGACAGTGGAGCATTTAGTGTGGTCTAGTTTAGGCCAATTCTGGATGGTTTTTCAGGTGGAACTTTTGGGGAATGATGTAATCAGATGACCATGATCTTTTAGGGTATGAAACAACACTTTTAGGGGTTGAAGAATCCTAGTTTATTGACATATACGATTGGGGTTGAAGTGCCCAAATATGTGTATAACAAATATGTCTCTTGAGCTTCTGAAATAGAAGGGGAAACACTTTCCCTTATTCTCTTAGCCTTCTTCTCTTGTGGAACTGGAGTTTGTGATGTTGTTTAAATGAAAACCTATTCTTCTGCTTCTTGCAATGTATTTTCTTGCCATTCTTCTTCATTCATGTATTGTTCTATTTCTGGTCTGGATGTGTGCATAAGGTGTAGTTTTCTGTTCTTTCTTAGGTTAGAGATAATCCCCAAGGGATCATAAGACCAGGTAAACTTGATTTAAACTTCATATGTTTCAAGAGAAGGCTCGCCTCCTTCGCTACTCCTCTGGTGTTATAAATGAATGGTCCAATATGTGCTTTCAACTCAAATTGAGACTTATTTTTACCTAATACAAAATGCAACTCATCCATGTTCATCATATGTCTAATGTATTCTAATGCAAAAATTTTGGCTGGCACAAACTTTGGCAGTTTGTATGGAGGAAGCTCACATCCATATACTTTGATTTCTATGTAATTCTGATATAAATACCAATATCCACTTCTTGTCTGCTCACTAAGGTGAAGGATTCTTTTGATTTCAGGTGAAATCCTAGGAATAGTATCACTATTGAGCAAGCACAAAGCCATATGTAGAAACTGATTTACATAATCACTGAAAGAAAATTCATTAGTGTTCTTCCTCACCAAGGAAGTCCAATGAATTATAGACTGAGGATTTCCTTGTTCATCTAGCTTTTGTAATGGAAATTGAAATTTATCTGCTTGATAAAATAGGAACAAGTACACAAGAATTGATTTATATTTGAAGGCTCCTTCAGTAGAAAAATTTAGAAACTAATCATGAATAGCTTCTGCCAAAAATTGACTGTAATTGAACATAAGTGATGGTTTATCACCTACTGAAACAATGATAAAAATCCCATAATTACTTCATTGACCCACTGATTGGTTGGATAACCTAACAAACATGAAACCATTGAAATAACCTATCTAGTCATCTTTGGAAACATTGAGGAAGGGTATGGTGGATTTGTTCTTGACAATTCTGCATTTTCAGGTAAAAATATTTCAAAGATTTTGGCTCTCTGAGGAAAAGTAATTTTCTAATAGATTTCCATGAGAGAATCTATAGAAAAAGGATGTAGAGGGAATAGGGGTTTGATTTGAAGAATTTGGCATATTGACTCAGGGGAAATTGTAAACAAGATCATTATTTTGGGCAATGATGGCTCTCTAACTCGGGATATACCTAAAGTGACACCATGTTACAAATTTAGGGAAGGAATGAGTTTGACGAAAAATGAATTGAGGAAGGAAGGATTACCATATACTCAATTCATCACCAGCATCTGAGAATTCCCATTTTTCCCAATTGTGAAGTTCATAGAGGTCAAACTCACATTGGGTTTCAGAGATCTTATATTTCTGATCAACTAAGGGCACTTTATCTAAATCTATAATGTGGAGTAGCAATGTGTTTTCTGCAACTACCTTTGACTTTCATTTAGAAGATGACATGCTGAAAGAGGAAATTTGGTAAAAAAAGTTGTTTTACCGGGCACTTGACTGGTTGGTGAAGTGGTAGATGTTGTACACTGATACTTCTCATAACGAACCTGTGTGGATGCAAGATAAATGAATGAAAGGAAGGAAAACACACTGTGTTTATTTTATATTTTATGGGGATTTAACTGTTTGAGGTAAGGATATGTCTGCAATAGACATTGATGGGAGCAAAGCTTTAACCGCAATGGTGAAACGGTTGAATAAAGGTTAAATGGTTTCAAACAAATGAGTAGTTGACAAATGGTGGGAGTGGAATGGATCAGTCATTGGTGGGAGTGGAGTGAATGAGTGATGATTTTCAAGGGGGTAGGCGGTTTATGGTTTTGGAGAGGTGGGGTCCGTAATCATCGTGAGGGCAACATGTCGATGTAGGCATGATTTGCGAATCATATTTTTAGATACCTCCCGTTGTTAAACATTGGTAGTGTGGGGGGGGGGGGTCCGAAATGTTTCCCCATCCCGAGTGGGGGAAATCCCAATGTTTTATAACAACACGATAAATATAATATCCGACAAAATAATCAAATCACACTTTATGAAATAGTTAATTAATTTCTAATCAACATTTAAATAATGATTTAACAACTAATAACATCCACAATGACATTTAGACTAGTGCACCATTTTCAATGGGAATTTTTTTGTTTTTTGTTTTCTATTTATATATCCTTTTTGTTTTCTATATATTTTTATTTATTTATTTATTATATTTTTTTTACAAAAAGTAAAATGTACATGATACAAATAGGTTACAATAAGGACAATGGTCAAGTCGAGAGTAGTTACATCATTCAAATTTATTCGGAATTCAAGCAATCAACAAAAGCTAATAGTGGATTGGAGTAGTTTAAAGGATCAAAACTGAGCACACACACAATTTCAATCGAGATTAGTGGTCAAAGGAAATTGACTATAGTCCAAACTAGTTGAAAAACAGTTAGGAACCCAAATATTATGAGGATCTTAGCCAATGATCATCAACTATCCATATTGACTCAAGAAGCTACAAATTAGGATTTTTTGTGGCTATAAATAGAGCATGATGTAAGGTTGATGGAATGATGTTGTTTTAGGGAATTTTGAGTATAAAAACGGGCCTAAAAAATACACAAACAAAATCAAATTTAAAAGAACCAATAAGATTCAAGATGATGTTGTCATCCCCAGGGGTAAATATTTTTGGAATGAAAAGAAGAAACCTATTTTTTTTTTTTAAATTATATTCTTGGCTTATCTCCTTATAGGTTTATTCAAATATCAAGTGTAGAAGCCCATTGGATGTGGAATTAAATTCCAGATCCAATGAGTATCTACTCTTCATGCTATTGACAATACACACAATTAAAATTTAAAAATACATGAAAAAATCTATTTCTTGAAAGAAACACATTTTTTTCACGTGTTTTCAATTTTTTCTAGTGTGACTCTACTCAAATTTATGTAGAGTGGGTACTTGTTGGATGTGAAATTTATTTTTTCATCCAACATGTGTCTACACTTAAATTCTGAGTAAACATATAAGGACAAAAACCAAAAATACAATTTAAAAAAATAATTTTCTTTCTTTTCCCTAAAAAATTCATAACTCTTTTTTTATTACTTCAATTATTATTTTATTATTTTCCTTAGGAGGCCCATTTTAGACCTCAAAATTACCTTAGTGATGATGGATAATCACAATCAGTGGAGATCAAGTGATGTATGAGCACATTGGTCTTAGGTGTGGACCAAGGTTGAAATTCATTCTAATATGGTTGTAATATTCAATTGAGAATATAAGAGCAGTGGAGCTCAAAGGTTGGCTAGTTTTCCCAATTAAGCTTTTCAGGATAAAATATTTGTGTGTTGTGTGAATATTTATGTTGTTCCATTGTTTATTTTCTCTTCTTTAAGTTCTCTCATGTGCATTTAAAGGTTTATGGTAATTGAGCTTTTAGTTTGGTTTACAAGTCTAGTCGACGCTATATTTGGACTTTTGGTATCTAAAATTTAAGTCAACTGTCTTAAGCTAAAATTGGTACCAGAACTCATTTTGGTTATAAAAGGATGCATCTACTATTAAAGGTTGTGGATATTGAACCTAGATTTGTTTAAGAACATTGTTCTTGATTAGACTTGAGATAAGCCTATTCAAGTGGTAGTCTTAAAACATAAATTTAGTTAAAGAAGGATGGCTACTAGTGTTGGCCGGATAAATCGTTCTTGCGGACAAGACTGATCTCCCTAGTATCAACAGATATCTAGCAACAAGCAGGACAAGCAAATCTATCTTTCCCTAAACATATTGCCATTCATTAATAAAAGTTAAAGAGGTGTTTTAGACCCTACCTTCAGTCGAACGCTAGTTTGTGGCAGCCAAGCTTTAAGTGCCCGAAAGTGTTTCCTTTTGAGAATCTGCAAATACAAACAAGCACACATAAAATAACACCTGCATAGCTAATATAGAAAATCATGTTCATTATGATGATCAAGGAGTTCATAAAATAAACCATAAAACACAACTTATTGAGAAAAATAAACTTGATTGTATTAACTTTGAAAATAGAAGAACTTTACAACCTTGGTGCCTTGATGCTATACAAGCTCTTCCCAGGGTCCAAACAGGAATCTCCTCTACTTTGACAAGCCTCACACTCTTCCAAATGAGATCAAAAAGGTATGTAATCTCTCCTCTCAAGCTCAATTAGGAAGACTAAATTCCAACAACATTTCACCTCAAAAATATTCAGCTTTTCAACCCCCTCAGTAACCAGCCCAATGCTTCATTTTATAGTGCAAAGGAAGGAGGTTACAGGTCCACCTATGAAGGGATAGAGTCCTCCTTCAAAGGGATAAGCTCCTCACATCAAGGGGTTAGCTCCTTAAGGTATGGGATGCATGAACCTCTAAGGAGCGAACTTGCCACCTCAAGATTCCCTCTAGAAGCTTCCAGAAATGACTCAAAGTGAGTTTTTAAGAATAAACTTGCGCCTTTTTGACTTTTACAGGGGTCCTCACCCATTACATAAGAGACAGAGCGGTCAGGTACACAGGGGACATGACCATTAGGTGCGGGACCGCAGGTAATGCTAAGAGAAAGTGTGGACCTAGAGTTTTAGAGACTTTTAAGGGCTTTCTCTTATTTTCAAGGCTTGACATGAAGAATTGAGGCTTAAGACTTGCAAAGGAGGTAAGTATGAGTGGTGATAGACTCACACAGATTGCAGAAAGTCATGGTGACAATTTTTTGTGCAACAACTAGTACAATAATAGAGATTGAGAAGTTTAATGGCTACTAATTTGAGCTTTGGAAGATTAAAATGGATGGTCCCCTAATATACCAAGAAGAGTGGATCATTGTGCATCCTAGGACATCTTTGAATGGCACGTTAATGGAGTATTTGAGAAAATCAAAATAAAAGCTAGTATGATTTGACTTTGCCTTGAAAATTTAGTGTTATTGAATATCTTGAGGAAAGACACCACTAAGAAGTTGTGGGATAAGTTGAGAAACTTATGATAGCCAAAATCATTGGTAAATAAGTTGTTTATTCAAAGGAAACTCTATCTTTTGAGGATGAGAGAGGGTGCTCCAGTCACATAACACATACATGCACTCAATACCGTGATCAATCAACTATTGAGTGTGGATATCTTTGTTATATAATAGGAAAAGTGTATTATTCCATTGTGTTGTTTACCATACTCATGTGATAGTCTAGTCATGGCTACTGGGAGTAATATGACCACAATAAGTCTTGATAATGTGATGGCATCTCTATTATCAGAGAACATGAGGTGAAGGAACATGGAAGAATCGATCAAAGATGCACTATTTGTAGCAGGTCGACGAGTAGATAGAAGAAACAAAACATTCTCGAAAGGGATATATAGGTCAAAAGGAAGATATACATCTCTTGCTAAGTCAATAAGATGTTAGAAATGCGACAAAGTAAGGCATTACAAAAGAGACTATATGTTAAATAATTCTAAGCAGAGCAAGGGATATGATGAGAAATTGACTAAAGGGAGAACTTATTCAAATGGATGGGATGTGTATTAAGTTTCAACAAACGCACACTTATATCATGAGGCATGGTTGATCGAATCATGAGCATCCTATCGTATGACACCCCACAGGTAGTGGTCATGCGAATGTGAAGCATATGATGGAACTAATGTCTATCAAGGGGATGAGTCACAACCAAGATAATTAGTCAAGGTTAAGTTTGACTAGTATTGAAGGAGTAATAGAGTAGAACATTTCTAGGGGTACTACATATTCTGATCTTAGCCAAGAATATAATATCTGTCAATCAAATGGGTGATGCATGTGTGCATATTTTATTTTAGAAGGATTTATGTAAAATGGTGCATGATTGTATTGATGAGAGGTGTTTGGATTGGGACACTATACAAGCTATCAGGGCATAATGACCTGAGTGGTTGTAGTAGTGTTGTTGTTTCTGAAACCAACATGTCAACCTCTTATATATTCGACAACACCATGTTGTGGCATGAATAAATATGACATATTAGAGATAAATGGATTCAATCTATGCAAAGAAAATGCATGGTTGAATTTATGCCTAGTAGCTCTCTAAAAGTCAATTTCTATGAACATTGCATTTATGGGAAGTAGAATCATGTTAGATTCCCATCTGGCACTATAAGGGAAAGGAGAATTTTGGATCTAGTTCACAGTGCTGTATTTGGGATAGCACCAATACAATCACTAGATGGATCCATATATTATGTTTCCTTCATGGGTGATTTCTCTAGGATGACATGGCTATATTTCCTGAGTTAGAAGTTTGAGGTTTTCAAGAAGTTTCAAGACTCATTCAAGATTCTTGTGGAAAACTAGATAGATAGGGAGATAAATGTGAAAATAAATGACAATGGAGGTGAATTGTGGTAAAGAGTTTGAGAATTTTTTCAAAAAACATGGGATCATATCTCAACTAACTACTTCATACACTCAATATAATGGAGTTGATGAGAGAATGGATAGGATGTTTATGTACAAGGAAAGAAGCATGCTTAGTAGTATGAGGGAATAGGCAGTCAACATTGTTTGTTACCTAGTAAGTAGGTCTCCATCATTAGCATTGGTTGACAAAAAATCTATATGAAGTTTGGTTTGGTAAAAATCCATCACTCACACATCTCATAGTTTTTTTCTATGAGGGATTTTTCCATCATTTGAAAAGAAAAGAGGACAAATCTAGATGACAGGGAAGTCAAGTGTATTTTCATTGGCCATAGGGATGGAAGTAAATTATATAAGTTGTGGGGTTTACTGACAAGGAAGACAATTTATAATCAAGATGTGATCTTCAGGAAAGTTAGGTGTATTGCTAGGACTGAAGAGACTCTAGAGAAGGATGTAACAACCCGGTTAAAAATCCATATAAAAATATATAAGACCATGACCATGGGACATGTATTCCAAGCTGAATGGTGTGAAACAAATCCTAGTGGGGTGTCACTTTGGTTTATTAATGGCTAAGGAAATTGGCAAAGCCAAAGAGGCATTAATTGGCATTCTATTTATGAATATAATGGAAATTAGGAGAAAAGGAAGGTGAAAGGTAACAAGTTGCACGTGAGGAGGAAAATGAAGGAAAATAATGGAAAATTAAGAAAATAGAGGCTTCATTGATAAAAAGGCTTTTGAGGATCAGTTGGTAGCTTTTGTTAGTTTAGTTTTGGAGATCTCTCTATTCTCTCTCTCATACACTTGGACACTTAGAGTTTTCTTGGAGCACTCTTGGAGTAGTGTGGAATACTTGGGATTTGGAGCAAGAAGGAAAAGGGAAGAAAAGATCAAGCAAGGAAGAGTAGGATCAAGGACTACAACTAGATTTCTTTGCATATATCGAGTTTCATGTATGGTTTCCTTGCTAGTTTTGGCATGCATGTGGTTTCTTGGTCATTGCCCTGGAGGATTGCCTGGATTGAAAATAGTTTTTCCTAGCCTTGCCATTTCATGGATAGCCATGGTGTCATGGGTCTTATCTTTGTTTTCTCGTTAGTGCTCATGTTCCTTTGGCTGTGGGTTGAGTTATTAGTTCTTGGAGCCTTGGTTGAAAAAACAATTTGGAAGCCCTGTAACGGCTTGGGCTGAGTTACTAGTCCTAGAAGCCTTGGTTGGACAAACGCTCTGGAAGCCCTGTAACATCTTGGGTTGAGTTACTAGTCCCGGAGCCTTGGTTGGAAAAAATATCTGGAGCCCTTGGTGGGTTGAGTTACTAGTCTTGGAGCCTTGGTTGGACAAATTCTCTAGAGCCCAACAACAACTGTGAGTTGAGTTACTAGCCCTGTAACCTTGGTTGGAAAAACACTCTAGAGCCTGGCAGCAACCGTGGGTTGATTTACTAGTCCTAGAAGCCCTGGTTGGAACAAACACTCTAGAGCCCTAGGAAGATTGGGTAGAGACCAATATGGTGATGGTTAGTGATGTCTGACTGTGAGGTGCAATCACTGGTTGAGGGTTGAGGTGGTTTGGACTTTGGAAGCCATGGTTTGGTTTTGTTGGATGTGTTCCATGAGATCCCACATTCATGCTTGGAATATGGCACGAGGGTGACTCGATGACATAAATATTTGGTTCAACTTAGTCTATAATTAGGTGGTACGTGGAAGTCCCTAACCTAGTTTCATTTTTCATATGTTAATAAGAGATTCTTTCCTCTTGTATCTGATGGGTAAATATACTTGTTTATATGTGGTTTTATGGCTGATATATCCTTGTTATTTTTGTTGGTTAAATGCTAGTTATGAGCATGTTTTATGGCAGTGATGATGCATGGATCTCGTCATGTTTTTATTTGTAAATCAATTAACAATGAATATGTGATCTAATAGATGATAACAGAACTAATGTGATAAGACATCAATGCTTCTTAGCAATTATCAAATAAGTATGAGACCCCTATGCTCAGATATGTTGTTATGAACTGTAGACTACTTGTTCATGACCTATTTGACGAAATGCCTGTCATGGTTGGGCTTGGTTAGGCGAAGACCTTGATCAAGTTTTGTGTAAAATATTTGTCTTGGAAAGTCTCATTAAGCTTCATGCAGTGTTTTCAAGATTAGCCCTAAAAAAGTGGCTTAAATATCATAGTCTCTGGCACAAAATTGGCTGGAAAACACTGCAGTCGCTCCCTTGTAGGCATTGTGGCAGTGACTAGAGGGTCCCAGTCGAATGCATGCCCATGGCATGGGAGAGAATATAGGTTTAATTAATTGAAAGGATATGTTAACTTAGGGGTTGGGCACCTAGAGCGGTGGATTAGCTTTTGGGGGTCCTGTAGCACCCGAGCGAGGTCTGTAAAGTGTTGGTTCGTCAGCTCCACTTCCTTAAATACACTTAGGGATTTGAATCATATCATAGTAAATATTCATCACATATTTAACTTGGTGTACTGGTAAGCTTAGGTAAGCATGGGAGGAGGGTGTTACAAAGTGGTATCAGAGCATGGTTCACCCCTTGGATTGGATGGGTGGTGTGTTGGTCATGCATACATGTCAGTTGCATATGTGCCCTTTATGCTTGTGGTTTATGTGTTTTTTGTGTATGCATGGTGGTTGTCATGGTTGTAGTTCTGTCGCCATATGGAAGTTGATGGTGTTCATGTTAGAATGTGTTCGTCATGAATGCATGACTGCTGTATACGCATTTGTTATGCATGTCAATGTCTATATGTTGTTATGCATGCATTGTCATGGTTAAGGTTGTTGTCCATGAGGTCATTGTATGCATTTTAGGTCATCATGATGTTGTTAGTATGCTATGATGCTGATGTGTTGGTTGAGATAGAGCAAGAGAAGCATACCATCAGAGCGAGGTTGCAACACTAGACGCCAGGGTAAGAGCGGATCGACATAATGGTTTGTATATTTGGCATACACGTATGTTGTTAATGGTTATTATAAGCATTAGGGTTACTTATATTCTTGTCATTCTATTATTATGGTTACATGTATGTTAAATGATAGTTGATTAATGTAGTCATATGCACATGTGTCAGATAGTCATGAATGATAGTAACTTGTTGTTGTATGCATTGTGGTCATATGCTTGATGATTAGGGTCATTGCAATTGAGGTCTTGATGTTATTATGTTTTGTGCTAATTTGGACTAACCTATGCAGATGATTATGGTTATGACACTCAGGTATGAGTTAGTATATTGTGATATTATGCCACTGACTGTGCATATGTGATTGTTATGCATGAATGACAATTTTTTATGAGGTTATAATGTGACCATGTTAGCTAGTTACTATATGGATATCATGACCTTACTTATGTTTGAGTTGATGTGTTGTGAATTTATATCATGCTAATCTAGATTGATTGTGTAGACAAGATAGCCTCCCCTGAGATATATTAAGGTATGATTTTGCTTATGTCGTCTATTTGGTGTTTGAGTGTTTGGTGTCCATTAGGTCATATATCTTTGGCTTGAATGTTTTATTAGTTGCATGATATGAGTTTGTATCGATGATATTTCATGAAGAAATGATCTTGTTTTAAGATGGTTTTACTAATACTTATGTGTTGAGACAAATGATATGTAATTGAGTGTAAGTAGGTGATAGTTGTAGCATTATGTATTATGACTGATGAATGTGAGTTGATTTTTGATTATGACATGGTTTTTAGACTTGGTAAAGGTTGATTTCAAATTAAAAGATATGTTGTCTTGATCCTTGGAACACAGGGTTGACATGTACAAGGTAGTGTGCTTGGCACAACAAGGTATGATAAATTTTATATTGTTATATTTGTTTATACACTGACAGTTATGTGTTTATGGGAGTATGATACAAGGAAATTCATGGCAAAGAGACTGTCATGAAATATTGAAGAAGGAACAGGTTGAGATTTCCCTTGGAAGCATTGGGAACCATAGGGATTGAGTCATGGTGTTGTTTCCAGTCTTGTGCTTTTGGTCTTTTGTGATTTTCTTGAGCTTGATTATGGGTTTTGATTGCATCTGGTGCAAGGCCTTGCCACTTTATTTGTGATGTCATATTTCTATTGGTTTTCATGGTTTTCTTCTTGTTAGCTTTCTTGTTCTTTCCTTTTATGTTTTGAGTGTCTTCAGAATTGGTTGGGGAAAGAGGAAAGTTAGTGGAGCTCAGGGAGAGCTGAATGAAATCCAACAGAAAATGTAGGACTCAGATGAAGCTAGTGCATGTATAAGGGCAGTTGAAGGCAAGAGTATAATGGTGGATTGGATTGGATGGGTCCATTGGGATAAATGGATGATGGAAAATAAACCATGATAAAGTTAGTAGGAAAGGTAAAGTAAATGGAATTGAGGCGTCATATGCCTTGGCTAAGGTGGGAACTGTTGTTCTCAACGTTGTGCATGTTGTGCATGGATAAAGGGAGTTCTTTTAACCTTAACCTTATGATATCTAGTAATTATGTTGTGATCATGATTATGCTAATGTTTATGTGTATACATGTATATGTATGTATGTATGTTGTTGTCTGGCAAGGTCGTTAGGGATCATGATTTTTTTATGCTAATGTTTATATGTATATAAATGTATGTATGTATATTGTTGTTTGACAGGGTCATTACAAATCATTCTTATGGAGGAATGATTGCTTAATATGCAGGTGAATGACATGAAGAGGTTCCTAGTTTATGAGGAATGAAGTGGGAAGAGTAGCCCTGATGATCCGTAAACTGCTATGGATATTCCATTGGACAGTTCGTCACAAAATATCTAATAATATTATATTAAAAATATGAGATTCTACACTATTACAATTTTATTTAATTTCTAGATATGAAAAATTAACTGTAATTATTGCATACATGTAAAAGTAAATCAAGCATAAAAGTAGAGAACGAAAAAATAAGCTCACACACACATAATACACAATATATGCTCTCTGGGAAACCCTTTCAGGAGAAAACCCAGCTGGAAGGTGAGGCCGCTTCACTTTCTTTATTTGTTTGGAAATATGGTTGCATATACAAATAAATAATGTTTGTGGCCCGTGGGCTGCTATAGTGAACATATCCTCTCTGTGTTCTCTACCTCCTATCTCTCCTAGCTATCTTTTCTCAACTATGGAACAAAATTCTCTCGAAAGAATGGAATGCCTCTTCCTCCTAGTGGTCCGGTTATAGCATAACTCGATAGCCTACTAGTGGTTAATTTTGACTACATCAACTCTTAACTAGAGTTACAAAATATAATATTCTAGAGTCTTTTACACCACAAACACATGGCTAGCCCCTTTCCCATGAATAATGGGGCTTGCGTGGCATCCTAATGAACTATAGGTGTGAAAACAGGAAGGTCAACTTCTGAGTGGCATAACTTTTGCGTACGGACTCTGATTGAAGCGATTCTTGCACCGTTCAGAAGCTATATCTATGTAGAATAACCTGAAAAGGTGATGTGATTTGGTGGTAAAGTTTTACACCCAAAAAAATCCGTTTGATGCCTCAAAACATTCCCGGAAGGTTTCAGACCTTGTTTCGCCAAACTGGGTCATGCCGGTAAAAACGGTCATGTGAGATGATTCCTCAAATTTTTCCACTCCAAATGCATTAATATGGATGAAAAAAAATATAATGATCCAATTCAGATCACACCTCCCCATTTTGGGAGGCTTTTGGTCCCAAAAATCTTTTATTCAATGAGGTGAGGAAATTTTTCCTACACCTTCTCTATGGTGTACCATTTAGAAGTTGTCCCTTCAACCCAATCTGCCAAAGGTCTTGTTGCCCTTGTCTTCTAGTTCTGGACCTCTTCTGAAAAACTGTATCTTCTGTCAACTCTTCTTGAGCATTTGGTACCAAATCCTCCACAGAAGGTAGGACCTGTTCCTCTTCCCGATCTAGCATGGAAGGCTCATAGAGTTTCAAATTCTCTACATTTACAACTGAGTAAATGTACATATATGGTGGTAAACTGAGTCGATAGGCATTATCACCCACCTTTTCTAGTATCTCAAAGGGACCATACCTTAGAGCCTTTATTTTCTTACCAGGTCCCTGCAGCCTCTCCTTGTTCAACTGTAGCCATACTTTGTCTCCCACCTTGAATGATTTCTTTGTTTTGTGCTGATCATGCCTGACTTTATACTTCACCTACAACTTCTGCAGTGTTTCATGCACCTGTAGATGGATCTACCTAATCTTCTATATAAATTTTTTAGCCCTCAAAGAATCTCCTGTAATCTCTTCCTTCACTCCTTGCTACCCATATGCAATATCCAAAGGTGAAGCTGGAAAATATCCAAACGAGTTTCAAATGGGGAATTTCTCGTTGAAGTGTGGATGAATTTATTATAAGAATGATGTATATATACCATATTTTCATCCCAGGTCTTTAGATGTTTCTAGTTGTAACCCCTCAGAAGTTTCACTAAAGTCTTATTAACTACTTTTGTCTGCCCATCTTTCTGTGGATGGAATGTTGTAGATGTTGGGCCTAGATTTTGACTATTTTTTGATAGTGTTTATAAGGCTTTTCCCCCCTTTAAGACTCTTTTTTCCTTTCTAGTCACCATCCTTTTGTTATCAGTGCCTCATTTTGATCAAAAAGGGTGATTTGGATTCTAAGGTATGAAAATAACTCAAACATGTAATTTTATTTATTATTGAGAAATTTGATGTTGAATGCTACCTAATTAACTAATCTATGAATTTGAAAGGTACTAATTGAATTTCCTGCATCAACTATCTTTGGGAAGATCCATGTTTTCTTGTAGCAGCAACGCCAATTTCCTGCAACAACTTCCTTACATCGGGTTGTTTTCCTGCAGAAGCCGTGAAGGTTAGAGATGTTCCGATCATCGTCAGGAGAAATGGGAGCATGGGTTTTGTTTGAAAACCCATCCACATGGATTCTATCCTAGTGACTGTTCCAAATTTGGTTTTCCTAACTGCCCAGGATTTGTTTCAATCATTTCAAACGAATTGGGGAAAGTGTTCACGATCAGTAGAGTTGGTTTTGATCCATGCTTCCATTCATGGATCAAACCAACTATATCAATACGCTATATTTCCTTATTTTTAGCAACAGTTGTAATGTTAACTTAGTTGGGAAAAGGCACTGGCTTGCAACTTTTATAAAAACAATTTATTTTATCTTCAATCTTTTGTTGATTTGCATCATCAATCTTAAGTGCTGTAGAGAGATGGATTATCTACTCCATAGCCTTTACTGCTAAGTGCTGAGAGAGAGAATAAGGAATTAGGATTTTGTGTGGCTTTCATACACTAAAAGTGTCAACCTACGTTTATTTTGCATTGCACCTCACAAGGTTACAATTACCCCTCGTTGATAATTAATGTTTGTCAAATTATAAGTCTATAATTTGCTTCAACATTTTGGTGCCGTTGCTGGGGAGGTGATAAGGGATGATACTGAAAGTGTTTTAGTATGACTTCTTTTTGTCTAAGTTTTTTAGGACAAGGGGAGTCGAGGTGGTAAGAGGTGGTGTAAGGCCTACGCACTTGCAGAGATCAAAATTCGCCAAAGCCATGTTTTGATTGTTTGGTAAGTAGAAGTTTTGAATTTTTTCTGTATAATGTATGAATAGGGGCCAATATACTAGAACCAAATTTTCAAATATTTCTAGTGGTGGTGTGAGCACCACTTCATCCACTAATAAACTGGTAGGGAAAAATAAGTTTGTAAAGAACAAAGCAAAGGAAACAGGGGAATTTGAACCGAGGACCGACAGTTCAGAACAAGGATCGATAACTGATCCTAAGTAGATCAATACCCCCACAATAGAGAAGGATCCTTTTGCTAGAGAATCTTCTATTGCTACTCATCAAGAATCTCTTCTTACTAGGGGGAAATCATCTTTGCTTAGTGGTCAGACTGAAGAGGAATTCCTCTTCAATCCTATTCAAGAACCAGAGTTCTAGACAACTGACTTTGAAGGATCTGTAGCTCACCAGGGTCCCACTCCCTTCTGGTTCGATATGGCTCATCTAGAGGGCACTGGAACCACATATGTGGACTATCATGAGAAGGAAGAGGAACCAATTACATTCGAATTTCCTATCAAAGATTCTATTGGAGCAAGTCAGATGAAAAACATTCCTCCCTCTTCTTTTCCTAATTTTCGTGGTACCTCTAGTGAAGATCCTGATGCCTTCTTATTCGAGTTTGATGTATTGTGTAGGAGATAAGATTATTATTCAAATGCTCAAAATTTGAATTTGTTTCCCGCCACATTAAAAGATGCAACCCTCATGTGGTTTATGGGATTGAGTGCAAACTCCATCTCAACATGGGATGACAGGAAGAAGGTATTCTTGGGAAAGTATCAGGATTATTGTAAAACTGAGGACATCAGAGAAGAAATCTTTGTTATGACCTAGAAGGAGGAGGAAAGCCTAGAGGATTTCCTGGAAAGATTCCAATACAATTTTAAAAGATCCAATATGAACTAGCTGAACATAGAAACCTTGAGAACAATTTTGCTAAGGGCCATAAGACCAGAATCTCTGGAGGTTTTGAACTTGAAGGGAGTAGGTGATGTATCAAAATTGAGTTATGATGATGTGTGCGAATTATGTCGATGATATTTGAGGGGAAATTCTAAGGTTGGGAGAGGATCAAGAGATACTTCTTCCAGATTTACTAAATCAGTTGCAGGGGATGGGGTAACCAGAGCTGAAATGGTTAATTTATTTGAAAATTTTAAAACTAACATTCTTTGCACTTTGTCTTCACAGTTGGATGTTTTGCAGGCTAAGAAGAAAAAAGAGGAAGTGGAAAAGGCCCTGGCTGTGCTTTGCTCCAAATGTAGGAAGACACATCTCTTGAGGGAGTGTCCTGCATCTAGTATAGAGGCATGTCAAATATGTGAAGTTGATCATTCTACTGATAAATGTCCTCTTCTAGAGATTAAAGCAACATAGTAGATCAAGAAGCTGTCAATGCACTTTATGCAATGACACCTCAAAATCCATGGAAACCATTTCTTGCAGGTATGGCAGAACAACATTTTAAATTTCCTTATACCCATAATCAAATGTGGAATTTTCTGATGCCCTGGATGCCTTGGCCTCCACATTAACCTTGGCAGGGAAACTTTCCTTACCCTGCTGCACCAACTTATCCCCCTGAAAATTTTTATTCACCACAAACCATACCACAACAATTGGTTCAACCACAACCACAACTTCAGTTGTCTACCCCACCAACTCAATCATGTACCACACAACTTCCTGCCCAGCCAGTATCCAATCCCAAAAATAAATCTGTCCAACCTACTCACAATGTTGGAGGAGCCACTTATCCCACTTATCCTACCTATTGCATCACACCTCAACCTCTGCAGGAAATTTTTGTACCTTTGCTGCAGGAATTTCTTGCGTCTCTGTAGGAAATTAAACTTAGGTCAGGAAAAGTGGTGACCCAACTAGGAAAAATTGAAGAGATTATAGAGGAAGAAACCCCTGATACACTTGAAACAAAAAATATACAAGAAACAATAGAACAAAACATTCTAAGTTCACAAAAACCTTCCTCATCTCAAACTGTCCAACCTCCTTTTCCAAAGAGGTTGGAGGTGAAAGAAATAATGAAACAACCCGAGTTTGATCTAGTATCCAAATTAAGAAATGTATGCATCAAGATTCCCTTACTAAAATAAATTAGGGACATCCCAATTTACGCTAAAACAGTTAGGGAACTATGCACCAAAAATCTAGGGAGACAAAAGAAAGAACCCTTTACAATTCAAGTAGGTGGAAAACTTTCAAGCCTTATGTCTACCAGATTTGCCACTGGAAAGTATGCAGACCCTGGAATCCATGCGGTTACCACCTTCATCAATTGATATCCAATAAGAAATAATTTAATTGATTTAGGTGCAGCCATTAATGTAATGACGATGGAAACACTGTCCCATATAGGATCCTTTGACTTACTTCCTACCCCTACTTTGTTAGAATTAGCAGATAGATATAAGGTCAAGCCAGAAGGTGTATTGGAAGACATTGTCATTTCATTAGATTCCCGGGAATATCCTGCAGCCTAAAACCAGTTTGGGAGGTCACCCTTTTACATTGGGAGACCTTGGCTGGCCACAAAAGATGCCTTCATAGGGTGTGTTACACAAAAATATCGTCACCATGATTATTTGCAGTCAGTATGGGTCTATCATCACTTGTACTGTCCTCCTAAGCAAGTCTAAGACCTCAGCTCTTCAAATCAAGCTTTGGAAGTGGGAGAAAGATATTAAAAATCAATGTAACTATGGTTCCGCACTTTCTCTCATGGTCACCTGCGGTCCCGCACCTTCTGTGTACAAAAGCTGCATACCTACCCGCTCTGTTCCTAACGGTGTAGGTGCGGACCCCTGTGAAAGTCAAAAGGCACAAGTTTTATCTTAAAAAACTCACTTTGGGTTAATTCTAGAGTTTTTTAGAAGGAATTTTGACGTGGATTGTTTGCTATGAGGTGGTTCATGCATCCCAAAAGAGAAGGAGCTAATCCCTTGACTAAAGGAGCTATCCCTTTGAAGGAGGGCTTTATCCCTTTGAAGGAGGACCTAGTAACTTCCCTCCATTGCACTATAAATACAGGCATTGGGGTGAGGACTAGGGAGGTTAGAAGCTGAACATTTTGAGGGTAAATGCTGGTGAAATTGAGACTCTTTGATTGAGCTTGAGAGGAAAGATCACATACCTCTTGGTTCCATTGGAGAGTGAGTGAAACTTGTCAAAGTAGAGGAGACATCTTGTTGGACCCTGGGAGGAGCTTGTACAACGTCAAGGCAAAGGTTGTAAGGTTCTTCTTCTTTTGAATTAATACAATCAAACTCATTTTTCTCAACAAGTATCTTATGTTATTTGTTTCATGGACTCCTTGACTTTCATGTTAAATATGTTTTATGCAATTGGCTTTTCAAGTGCTATTTAATTTGTTTGCCTTGTTTGTGTTTGCAGATTCGCGAAAAGGAGCTCATTTGGATCAAAGGAGCGAGGGCATCCACAAGCTTGCGTTGAACCAAAGGTAGGCTCTAAAAACACTTGTTTGCTATTGTTTATTGAAGCATATTTAGAGAAAGATAGTGTCTGGTTGGTTTGCTTGTCGTTAGGTCTTCTTTAGATTCTAGGAAGGTCTATCTTGTCCGCAAGATCGACTCATTCCGTGCAACAAAATGGCGACTCCGCTGGGGACTTGATTGTTTTCTTTGTCTATACTTTGACCTGAGAAACTGTTTTTTCTGTTTCTGTTTTTGACTTGATGATTGTGGGATTGGGTGAATTTAGTTAATTTTGAGTTAGTTTTCATTTTTCATAATTTTGGGAGAGGTACGCACCCTTTGAGTTAAGCACAGTGTGTACTTGTACGCACTTTCGCTTTGTGCACAGAGCGTAGACGCACCTGTGTAAACAGGTTGCCTGCGTACCCTGTCAAAAATTTGAAAAATTTTAAATTTTTCTCTTTTTTATCAGTTTAGAATTTGTTTATAGGTTTTAGCCATTGCCCAAACCTTCTTGTTCCCTGTCAAAAACTTTCCTTGGTTTAATTTCATTAGCATTAGGGTTTTAGGTGGAATTCCTAGGAATTTTGCTTGTTGGGTTTGTTTTTCGTTTTTGGTTGTGTAGTGGCTCTGAGCTTAGAAGCCGTAGGGGCCTCAGATTACCTTGGTGTCTACCAGTCTTCTTATGAGTCTGACCATTGATGAAATCTCCCCTTGTTGAGGAATCCGCTTTGAGTTTTCTCATTTCAAAATTTCGAAAAGCTTGTAGTTGAAAGTTTGGAATTTTCATTTTTAAAAAAAAGAAAACGAAAGATTGGTTGTTTTTTGACTAATTGTGATTCTGCATAAATTAGTCCTTAGCTCACATTTAGCTAAGTAAAACATCCTCAAAAAGACTTTTAGTAGGCTTTGACTTCAAGTAGCTTTTTTATAGTTTGTAGCTCTCAAAGTTAGTCGTTTTCATTAGTTTTGAGTGTTTTATTTACAAAATATAAAAAGAAATCTCTTTTGAAAAGTTTGTTTTTTGTAGTGATTGAGCGCTTTGAAAAGAAAAGGGAAATTTGTGTGAAATAGCTAGTTGTCTCGTTTTGAGTGCTTTGGAAAGGAAAAGCTCTTCTTTTAATTTGTTTAATTAAGAAAGATTTGTGTTTACAAAGTATTTGCATTCTCAAACTCTTTCTTAGTTTAGAAGTTCATCGAAGAGAAAAGATTGTTTAAATCATCTTAGGTGCATCTTTTTAGTGATTTCGAGTCGAGTCTTTACACCACGAGTTTCATCTCCGCCACCTCTTGACTTAAACAACAACCACTAAAATTAACGCTTAAAGTAAAATTCACCTAGTAACATTTTATTTCTAGGGCTCTGATACACCAACTTAGCTTAGGCTAGTGTCTTGGAGTAGGAGAGTAATTAACTCTCCAAGACAGTAAAAACAAACAAGTAGTTGTATCTTGTGGTAGGAAGAAATCCAATTGTTGCATTTATGCTCTGGGAAAGCTGCTCTTAAAGGATAAGCACGAGATCATGTCCGAACCAGTGTGGGAATCAATCGTTCCTCATTGGGAACGACGCCAGATATTCACGTATTAAAAACGGTAAACCTCGGATTAACCATTGTCGAGGACCCTGGGGTCACTTGTTGGTAAACCTTGGATTATGTCAAGGAGCCTTCAAGGGGATTGAGCTTGCTACTCTGCCCTTGCGTGCATATCGGATCGTAGACTGTTCCCCCAGGTGTATTTGTCTCAGTTGGTAGCCTTAGTGACCATATTCTTTAGGATTCTTCCTAAGGTGACAGTGGTGGGAAGATCCCACTGTACTTGGAGCAGACGTCGGCTAGACTCACTTGGATTTTCTGGGGGGTTCACTTCACTCGAGACGGTTAAGTGGAGGAACTTGGTCCAGTCTATTCATTAAGCAGGTTGCCGGGGTAACTGTTCCAACCGCCATTTCTATACTGAATTTTGCGACGTTGGATTTCATCACCAACTAGTGTTTTCGGTCCGGAAAGTTACTGTTTGTGTGTGTTTGATCTCCAGATTCTTTAGGCGTGTGATTCAAATTTGTTTGGTTCTTTAGAGGCTTTAGGTGGTTTTCATTGAGATTTTACTTTGTTTGCGTGTGAAGTAGTTAAAAGTTTTTAACTGTGGCTGAATTACCAAGACAGTCCCGTAGACTTCGGGGCCAGTCCCCTGAGTTTGTAACCGTGGCTGATTTATTGAGGAAGTCTCGTAGACTTCGGGGCCAACCTCCTGAAGAAGTCCCGAGCCATCTTGAAGGCTTGAAAGTCCTCGTAACTCCTAGTGGTAGTAAAGTTGGGTCACCTGAAGAAGGAGAGTCTTCGTTGGTTGTACATCCTGATTACCAAACTCTAGAAACAGGTTATAATCCTGAATCTATTTCGGTTTCCGAACTTGCTGGTAGCTTTTCATCTACTAGTGATATAGGTGAAGAACCTTAGATATCTGAACCTGTTACTCCAACATCGGGGTTTGTCTCTCCAACTTCTAGTGCTCCTAATTCACCTAGGGTAGAAAGAGTAATCACCGAAAATCTTCCTTCTGGTTTGATAGCTATTGAAGAACTTGCTCTGGAAGAAGAAGTAGGCATCCCTATCCCTGAAAATCAACCTGTTATTGATCTAAGGGAGCGTGAATCAATTTTTTACAGTCCACCTAGAAGTACTACTTGGTATCTTTCTTTGACTAATTATTTGGAAAACCCAGTGTTAAGTTTTTCACCACCTCGTGCTCCTTATCACCCTAGAGGTTTTTATACTCCCGTAAATATGTCAGGTCAGTCGTCCATGTTTACTCAATCGCCTGAATCTTTTTTTTACGGCGGTCCTTCTGTTCCCTCTGGGTATCAGTCACTTTCTGGTACTTTTTCGGGAGCATCTCCTCAACCCATTGAACAAGGGTTATTCACTGGAAATAATGGTGCAAAGCCGTTGAGCGTAGAAGACATTCTTATGATGTCAGGTTCTATTCCCAATTCTCAACCTCAAGGTGGCCAGTTACCGCCTGGGGGGCAGCCTCAATTAACGCCTGGGGGGCAACCTCAAGGTACACAATTTGCATCTGGGGGGCAACCTCAAGGATAGTACGTACCTACGGTACAATACGTTCCTCAAGGTCAACCCCAGAATCGATACCCCAAGGTCAACCCCAGTATCAATTTATACCTCAAGGTCAACCCCAGTATCAGTACGTGCCTCAGGGGTATCTACCCCAAGGTCAGTACTCGAACCAAGGTTTCCAACCACCCCAAGGTCAATCTTATGTTCAAGGAATGGGAAATGTACCTTTCAATTATCAATCCTACCCTCAACCTGGTTATGGTCCTCAATATTCTCAACCTGTTATGGGTCAGTACCCCGGAATGAACATAGTGTGGGAACCATCGCAAACTCAACAGGTGTTGCAGCCAAATGTACAGTTGTCATCTCAAACTGGACAACCCTTAGTTTCTGGTTCACCCCAGCAACCAGTCCAGTCTAATATTCAAACTTCTGTACCTTTGGTAGTTTCTTAGTCTGGGCCTACTGCGCCTCGTACTCCATCTCAAACGACTGCTGCAACTGCTGCAACATCTGTTCAATCTACCCTACCTACTTCTGGAGTATCGACAACTTCGGTTTCTACTGTTCCTGTATCTACTCCTCAGACATCTTTACCACCGCCTGGATCCACGATTCAAACTACGGTTCAGATGCCTGTAGGACAACATGGTTTAAGTACGGTTGTCACAAGTCAACCACAATTCACCTATCAACCGTACCAGGGACAGTACCAATTCGGTCCTGCTGTCCAGCAGCCAGTTTATCAGTATCAACTGTATCCTGAGTACACTTATCAACAACCTCAACAACCCCAGTACGGTCCGGTTAATCCTGGTTTTCCTGGAGGATACAATATCCCGAACGCGATTCCTATTCCTAGTTATCCTGGATATCCTCCTCCTGGGGCTGGTCTCATGACCCAGAGTTTTAGGGATCCTAATCAGCAGTTACCATTTATCGCAACTTTGGACTTACCAGACTTGTCGTGCCTAACGAATGATCCGATTAATTATCTTCCGTTTTGGCCGCCAATGCCGAATAAGTTGCCCAGTGACATTCCCAAGTTCGAAGGTAAATCTGGAGAGGACCCGTCGAACCATGTGATGACTTACCACCTCTGGTGTGCGTCTAACTCCATCACAGATGATTCGGTCTATCTTAGACTTTTCCAGCGCACTCTAATTGGTCTCACGGCCAAGTGGTACATTGAGTTACCGCAAGGCACTTTTTATAATTTTAGTCAGTTAGCTACCTCGTTTTTAACTCATTTCCATTTGCCAGTCCGATATGACAATGGCACGGAATTGTTAACTTCGCTAAAACAATCGACATCCATGTATATTTCAGATCATATTCATGAGTGGAGACGCCGATGACGTTTAGTGAAGGTATTTATTCCGGATCAAATCTTGGCTGAGTGGTTTGTAAAATCTTTGTTGCCAAGGATCACTGAAGATGTTGCTAAAGCCGGTGTTGTTACTGAGGAGCAAGTGATTTCTCAAGCACAATACCTTGACTTGGTCTATACTCAGTCAGGTACGTTACACGAAAAGATCCCCGATCTTCCCAAGTCAAATCAAATCACTGCAGCTCCTTCGGGATCTCATGCCGCTTACGGTATGATTGGTACGGTTAACACTAAAAGTAAGAAGAAGTCTTCCAAGAATTCTTCTCCTATCATAACCTTGCCTGATTCCCCGACAGGAGATTCTTCTGCAGAGGTTTCCACCGATATTCACGTTGTAGAGTCATCTACGGCTAAATCAAAATCCGGTGGGAAGAAGAAAGGAAAAAAGAAGAATAAAACGGACAAAAGTTCAAAGGAGAAACCTAAAAAGGCGGAATCCAATGATGAAAAGCGCAAACCTCGTTATCCATGTCTCATTTGTGACGAAGAACATTTTACAAGAGATTGCCCTCATCGCGCAGAGGTTGCAAAGATCATCAAAGGTTCCCAAACTCCTGCTGTCTTGAAGGATCCATTTCCAAGTCAAGACAGTAAGATGATAGGTTCGTCCTCGAGTGCCAATGAAGAGCCCATATTGATGATGTCCCATGTAAGGATTGCGACTCGATCGCAAGATTATGGCAGTAAAAGTCTTGTTGATGTTAAAGAAGCAGAATCTTCTCATTCTAATCCATCAACCTCAGCTCCCGGTTCCGATCCACTACAGATCGAGAAACCTAATCCAGACTTAGTAATAAAACTGCCCGCCAAGGGTATACTTCGAAAGTCAGGTTTCAATCCACATGCGAGAGCGGCTCAGAATTATAACATTGTTGAGGATTTAGCTGTTTCACCCTCAACAATGTCGGCTTTGGAAGTGCTGCAATCATGCCCAGCACAGCGTAAATTACTTTTGTCGGCTATAGGAGCTGTTGATGTTCAGGACCCGAACCTAATAATATTTGATCTAGAAAATAGTACACCGCGTTTGCCTCATCAAATGGCTTTCCAGATCCCAGTGATAGTAAAAAACAGGCCTATTCATCGGACTGTAATTGATGAGGGAGCCTCAACGTGTATTATGTCGATATAGTGTTGGAGATCGCTTGGTTCTCCTTCACTAAATCAATCCCCGACAATTCTTAAGGCTTTTGATGGCCGTGGGTTTCATCCTTTTGGCATTCTACAGGATTTGCCTATAGGGGTTGAAGGAAAAACCGTTAGTCTAGATGTGGAGGTGGTTGATGCCCCTCTAGACTACAACCTTCTCTTGGGTCGAAGTTGGTCTTACGCTATGACAACGGTGGTTTCATCGGTCTTTAGAATCATAAAGTTTCCACATAATGGAAAGATCGTAACAATAGACCAGCTGGCTTACTTTTCATCCGACCCAGCCTCTTCGGAGAGTATTCAGCATGTCGGTAAAACGACTATCCCATATAAGGATGTTGGATTAGGATTAGTTAAAGATGTCAGTTTACTAGGAACTTTTCCTTTTCCTCCAATCAATGCATCATCTTCATTTGCAACCATTCATATGATTACCTCAGACACTATTTTTATGACGATCCTTGGATCGTTCCTTCTGAATCTGAAATAGACTCATTTGGAAATTCCATGCCTTTGAGTCCATATGAAATTGCCTATGAAGCCGTGCAGTCCTTTGCCGACCCGTATTCAACCGAAAATGACTTAATGAATGTGGTCCGTGAGGAATCACTTTTCACATCAACCTCGGATTTAACTACGTTTTCTGAACTTGTTCACTCTGATGAGCAAATTCGTGAAATCCTATGTGTAGATGATTTACCATGGGAAGATCTCCATCACAGATCTTCGTTTTTACCTGAGGATGATCATTTTGAAAATGATTTCTCATCAATCTTTACGACTGAATATGTCAAGGAACCTCAAAATCCAATGAAACATCCCGATTCAGAGTTAAATTTGGGAAACATCTCTCGAACTATTCCCATTGACATTTCGGTTAAACCTGGAATTGTTGAGAACATTCATATAGGTGCCTCGTGTACAGATGACGAAATTCAATTATATAAGGCCCTATTTCAAGAATTCCGTGACGTGTTTGCCTGGTCCTATGAGGAAATGACAGGAATTGATCCCGCGATTGTTTTTCATGAGATTAAGACTTACCCGGACGCTAAACCCGTCCGGCAACGTTTGCGTCAAATTCACCCATGAAAAGCTGCTGCAATTAAGCAGAAGTTGAAAAACTGTTGAAAGTAGGTTTCATTTATCTGATCCCGTTAACGGATTGGGTATCGAATATTGTTCTGGTTAACAAAAAATAGGGGACAATAAGAATATGCATCGATTATAGGGACATTAATCGAGCCTGTCCAAAGGACAATTATCCAACTCCCTATATCGATCAAATCATTGATGATTGTGCCGACAGCGAAACATTTTCCTTTATGGACGGTTTTTCCGGATACAATCAAATCAACATTCTACCTGCCGATCAACCAAAAACGACTTTCATTTGTCCATGGGGGACGTTTGCTTATTGCAAATTACCTTTTGGGCTTAAGAATGCCGGAGCAACTTTTCAGAGGGCGATGTCTTATGTGTTTCATGACATCAAGCACATTGTGCAACCCTATCTCGATGACTTGCTTGCTCATTCATTACATCGAGCTGATCACCTCGTCCATTTACGAGCAATCTTTATGAGGTGTAGGCATTATCATATTCGGTTAAACCCACACAAATGTGTCTTCTGTATAGAAACGGGTCGATTGCTGGGATTTGTAGTTTCGAAAGCCGGCATTCACGTTGATCCCTCGAAGGTCGAAGCTATCATCAATTTGCCTCCTCCTTCGAGTCTTCGCCAACTCCAAAGTTTGCAGGGGAAAGCAAACTTTTTACGACGATTCATTCCTAACTACGCCGAGGCTACAAAGGGTTTTACTCGGTTGTTGAAACAGAACACTCAATTCTCTTGGGATGAGATAGCTGAGAAATCTTTTGATGCACTCAAACACGCGTTGACCCATGCACCGTTGTTGCATCCTCCCAACTACAACCAGGATTACTTTTTGTATCTCGCCGCCTCCCATTCCACTATTGGAATGGTCTTAGTTCAGGAAGATGAATTCGGAACGGAACATGTGATATATTACCTTAGTCGAACGTTAAATCCAACCGAGCTAAAATACTCACATGTGGAGAAATTGGCATTGGCAGCCGTTCAAGCTGTCCAACGTTTTCGTCACTACATTTTACTACGTAAAACTACGGTAATTTTGGATTGCAACCCTATGATCTACATTTTGACCAAACAATTGCTAGGGGGCAAGTACTCTAAATGGATTGTTATTCTGCAGGAGTTCAACTTGGAGTTTGAGAAATCTAAGTCTAAGAAATCTTTAGTTTTTGCAGAGTTAATGTGTGACTTCTCGCGTGCTGACACAGAAACTGTGGCAGAGGAGCCCATTGCGGACGAATATTTGTTTCTAATCAGCACTTTAGATCCGTGGTATGGGGATATCATCGTCTATCTCCAAACCCAATCCTTTCGGCCGGAAATTTCAAGGTCGGAACGTTGAAAAATTCGCTTCCAGTCCCATCAATTCAAAATTATTGGAGATACTCTTTATCGTCGTGGGGCGGACTCTATTTTTCGACGTTGCTTAACTCACGAAGAAGCTGAAAGGGTTCTAAATGACTGTCACTCTGGAGCATGTGGTGGTCATATGTCTGGGTATGCCACAACCCAAAAGATATTGCGCACTGGCTATTTCTGGCCGTCCTTGTTTAAAGATTGTATTACGGCGGTCCGAAAATGCCACAACTGCCAGATTTTTGATCGTAAGATGCGCGCTCCACCTACTCCTCTCCACCCTATAATTGCCGTTGGTCCTTTTTCCAAATGGGGTATCGATTTTATTACATGTAACCCTCACTCGGCCGGGGGGCATGCGTATATCATCCTTGCGGTAGATTATTTTACTAAGTGGACCGAGGCGATGCCTACATTCGAGGTAGACGGCAAGACAACTGCAATTTTCGTGTTCAATCATATAATTGCTAGGTTTGGTGTCCCACAAGCGATAATCACTGATCATGGGCGTCATTTTTGAAACGTTATGATGACCAAACTTACAGGCCAGCTTGGTTTACGTCACGATAGTTCAACTCCTTATTATCCACAAGCGAGTGGTCTGGTTGAATCCATCAACAAAGTTTTAGTTATCATGATCCGACGAATCATTGGAATTCATCGGTCGAATTGGCACAACATGCTATTTTCAGCGCTTTGGGCGTACCGAACTTCAGTAAAAACATCAACAGGGTTCACTCCTTTCCAACTAGTCTATGGTTTGGAAGCTGTGTTACCCATTGAGTGCGAAATCCCGTCACTGCAAATGGCCATCGAGTTACTTCCAGCTACTTCTGAAGAGGAAAATCGTTTGTTATACTTAGCTCAATTAGATGAGAATCGACGTGATGCTGCATTGGCGATCGAAACTCACGCAAAACGTATGAAAGCTCAGTATGATCGGAATGTGACCCCTCAAAATTTTTCGGAAGGAGACCTAGTGTTATTGTATGATCAAGCTAATGATAAATTAGGCGCTGGGAAATTCGTTCCTATGTGGCATGGTCCCTATATTGTTAAGCGAAAGCTAGCAAAAGGGGCCTATGAATTGGTGGACTTTGATGGGGACTCTTTGGGTAAACCCAGAAATGGCCTTTACTTGAAGAGGTACTATGCTTAAAAGAATGGGGTATGGAGATTTTTAGTTAGGATAGTTTTTTCTAGCTAGTGTGTTTTAGTTTACAAAGTGTGCTTAGTTTAGAGAGTGTTTTTCCGTCATTATTCCTGCTTATCTTGGTTTTACTCTTGATATTGCAGATGTCAATGCCTCTCTAAACATACATTGGATTTGCTGATGGTGCTTGTCGTAATACATGGAACATCTCTTCCGCAGCTTGGGTTATCTATTCGCCCTCTGACGAGTTAGTTTCTATGCATGGGGTAAGCCTCGGTCAAACAACAAACAACATTGCAGAGTATAGCACAGTGATTGAGTTATTATCTGAATCTATTTCATTTGGAATTCGGAGTTTGATAGTGAGGTTGGATTCTGAACTCGTTGTATTACAACTTAATAGAGTGTATGCCATTAAAAATCTAGTGTTATTAAGATTATTTTTGAGAGTGCGTCTCTTGGAACGTGAGTTTGATTACATTGAATATCAGCATATTCCAAGGTCTTTAAATACATTAGCAGATGCAATTGCTTCTCGAATGTTAAATAGAAATTTGCAATAATCATACATGTAAATTTAAAACCATTCCATAACATGGTTTACAAGATAAGCCGGTAATAGTGATATATATATATATATATATATATATAGGAGTGTGTCAAAAAATACATCGTCTTCGATCATAGGTTGAAAAACACCTTATGATCGGCAAAAATGATAAGTACAAAAAACAAAAATGTCACATGTGCCCACAAAAGGCGATCATCCTATCACTGGTGATGATCTCTATAAGAAACCACTGCCCGGGCCACCTTACAAAGGAACCTCCTAAAAGGTCCCGGGACTCCAATCACATAGCGCTGAAGTCGACGAGGAATGTTGTCTATAGTGGTCTCAGGAATATCCCCTGTCAAGCACTCAAGATGACCCTCCAACTCGGCCAAAACCTCTGCTGATTCGTCCTGTGGGGCTGGCGCGGGTGCAACTAGTTACCTCCTCTTGAAAGGCTGGAGAGCAGCTGGTCGCTGTGGACCCACATTTGCATTTGAAATTTTTACTATCAGTTTTGAGACGATGAAAAATAAAAAAAAATTTAAAATAGGAAAAGTTGAAAAGGATTTTACCTGACTCGTCCCACTGCTCTCCTGGTGGAAGAGCCATGTCTGGGTCACCACGGAAATCTATCCTAGCGTAGGGGAAATCCTGAATAGAAAAGACCTGGTTTTCCAACCATTGGAAATACTCAGGTTTGAACCGAGCAACTTCTGTCCTCTCGTCCGGGTGACGGGCCATGACTGTGACCCATCGCATCAGTTTGGGCTCTCGAGGAAGCCCAACTCCAACAGTAAGATGCTGTGGGATGAGCATAGGAACCCTCTCCAGGCCAAAACGCACGACCAAAGCCCCATAACCAAAGGTCTTTAGTCGTCCGCTCTTGGCCCTGGTCAGTTGGCCTTTCACATTGGCCAACACAGCATTGCACCAGTTGAAGATGGTGCCTCGAAAGCAATCAACTTCCATACGCATCTGGGATCCGGTGGAAACATGTAATGCAGTAGCTCCGCAAAGTCTGGTGACGGTAAATGCAATCACCATGAGCGTAGGACAGGATATGGTCTTTATGTCTATCCCTTTGTCTTTAGCCTGGTTGTTGCAGTACTCTAGTCGGAGGCTATCGACAGATTGGCCACCTGGCCTAGTCCCGAATAGAGTCAAGTCCTCGCCTCTCTTAGGCAAACCAGTCAAGAAATAAATGTCCTCCAGCTCGATTTCGAGCCGGTGCCCGCCAATGAAAAAGCATTGGTCTTGTATGCTCCATCTATCAACCAGCCACTGTAAGAAATCCACCTGAGCCCTCATGCCAGGAATGGTCCAGAATTTGTACAGTCTGCATGCCCTCAAAGCGTCAAGTGAAGGCTGATGATTCCATGCGACAGTATCCACGTCCTCATGCTCCCGTTCACGCCAATCTAGCATGATATACTCTCTGCATCAAGTATTAAGATTAATTAGATTGCTAGAAAACATTTTGATTGGTCCATTTTTGAGAAATTTTGGGTTCAAAACCCTTGCTGCGGGGTACGCACCCTCCATGTTAGACACAGTGCGTGGGTCCGCACTTTGTCTACACGGAAGGTGCGGACCCCGAGCTTTTTCCCAATGGAGAAAAAGTCGGGGTCCGCGGGTTCGCAATGGTAAACCTGTGGACCCCCGCGCGTAGGTTTTGTGCCTAAAAACCCTCCCAAAAAATGAAATGAGGGACTAAATCAAAAAACTAAACGGTTGAAAATGAAGAGTAGGATGATGTGGATTACCTGGAGAAGGCGGCGCTCGATTCCGAAGGTTGGATTTTCCACAATCTTCACGGGAAGTTTTCTAAGCAAAAGCACTATTTTCTCACCCAAACTCAAATGATAAAAATGAATTGACAAAGGCCCTTTTTATAAGTTTTTTGAGTAAATAAATCGCAAATTTGTTTATGTTTCACTTTGAAAAGGTATTTTGCAACGCTTTTATCCATTTCAAACAGGTATGAGTAATGTTTGTGTTTCTGTGCAGAATAAAGGATTATTCAGGCGAAATCTATCATTTTCAACGAAAAAACAAGTAGAGTCATCTTTAAGCCCTTTTCTGACTCCTAAAATATGAAAAGATTGTCGAGCGTTTCTTTTACACTCGTTAAAATGGAATTAAAAGACGGTCCACTTACAGCTCTTTTCCGACCGTAAAAACATGAAAAGATTGCCGGATTTTTGTCGTTTCGAATTCGATATTGGTTATAAAACGACGTGTCGTTGATCGCTTTTTTACTTTTTCGGATCAGTGACACTAATAATGAAAAGTACTCCTTGGTCGTAAAAGATCAAGCGGTTCTCTCAAGTATTATTTTATACTTTTTCGGGCTTGGGAGACACAAATTTACGAAAAAGGTCAACCCTGGAGTTTTCTTAAGTTTTTCAGACTCTCTAAAATTGAAAAACGCCGAGTTTCTCCTATACTGGACTCGTTCAAATTTCACAGTAAAGGACCTGTTCAATTACAAACAGGAACGAACCACTCCTTCTTAGGGTTCGAATCTAAACTAAGTTGGACTCATTCGAAGGATGAGCTTATAATCAAGCAAATGTTATCCTCCTCAAGCTTGTCAAAAATAAAGAGGTACTTGCCAGAAATGGTGGGGGAAAAGAGAGAAAAATGAGTCTGTTTGTCATACTTGGTAACCACTCTTGAACACGACACTTTTATTCACCTGGGTTGGGAAATCCTTTGCCTAACAATTGATCAAACCACATTGAAAGTCTTCAGCCAGTTTCTGGGTATTAACTTTGGGTCAATTGTCACCAAGCCATTTGTCGTGTCGTTATGTGTTCAAGAGGTCACTACCAATAAGCCATTTATCTGCAAAATATCTGTCATCCATCTTGACCATCCCTGAGTCAGTCCTTGCAACTAAATTTCTTCAACTTGATCTATGATTTCATGTTGTGGGCTTGCCTATGACGGATCGCTTTCTATCGACATCAGCTCATTATCTAGAAATATGATCTAGAAATCGTCAGTACCTTAAGATCTGCATGCCTCAATGGTAGGTTTCTCGCCTTTGACGACAATTTACATCATTGACTTTCGATCGAAGGATTCCGTGATATGTTCGACATCAACACATTTACTCACATCTCATGGATTGTACTGGGTACTTTGAGAGCCATTGACATCACTGGTGGTTTCTCTCACACTTGTTAAGAGTTTACATCATTGACTGCTAATCAAGTGGTTTCTACCATGTTCGACATCAACACATTTATTCGCATGGATAGAATCGTACTATTTCGGGAAGTAGAAATGAAGACCCTGGATCTAGTTTCCACCATCCAGGCTGTGAGGAATTTTGTATTCATTATGTTGTGGACTATTCATAAACAGATGGTTGCGTCCATACTGTGTTCACACGAGTCTATACTTATTATGTTTTACAAGATCATTCCTATATCAGAGCAGTAGATAGTTTGCTAGTTAGTTATGATCTGAGTATGGGAATTCCTACCTCAGCGATGATATGATCTCATATATATATCTTGCATTGAATGTTTTTATAGGTTCCGACCGGGCTCTCCACAAGATGATCCTCGAAATGATAAAGTACTTCACTCTTCCTATATGATAAATGAAATCTTCATCTACTACAGACTTCGCACTTTAGGGGGCAATCTGTTACACAAAAATATCGTCACCATGATTATTTGCAGTCAGTATGGGTCTATCATCACTTGTACTATCCTCCTAAGCAAGTCTAAGACCTCAGCTCTTCAAATCAAGCTTTGGAAGTGGGAGAAAGATATTAAAAATAAATGTAACTCTGGTTCCGCACTTTCTCTCATGGTCACCTACGGTCCCGCACCTTCTGTGTACAAAAGCTGCGTACCTACCCGCTCTGTTCCTAACGGTGTAGGTGCAGACCCCTGTGAAAGTCAAAAGGCACAAGTTTTATCTTAAAAAACTCACTTTGGGTTAATTCTAGTGTTTTCTAGAAGGAATTTTGACGTGGATTTTTCGCTCTGAGGTGGTTCATGCATCCCAAAAGAGAAGGAGCTAATCCCTTGACTAAAGGAGCTATCCCTTTGAAGGAGGGCTTTATCCCTTTGAAGGAGGACCTAGTAACTTCCCTCCATTGCACTATAAATACAGGCATTGGGGTGAGGACTAGGGAGGTTAGAAGCTGAACATTTTGAGGGTAAATGCTGGTGAAATTGAGACTCTTTGATTGAGCTTGAGAGGAGATATCACATACCTCTTGGTTCCATTGGAGAGTGAGTGAAACTTGTCAAAGTAGAGGAGACATCTTGTTGGACCCTGGGAGGAGCTTGTACAGCGTCAAGGCAAAGGTTGTAAGGTTCTTCTTCTTTTGAATTAATACAATCAAACTCATTTTTCTCAACAAGTATCTTATGTTATTTGTTTCATGGACTCCTTGACTTTCATGTTAAATATGTTTTATGCAATTGGCTTTTCAGGTGCTATTTAATTTGTTTGCCTTGTTTGTGTTTGCAGATTCGCGAAAAGGAGCTCATTTGGATCAAAGGAGCGAGGGAATCCACAAGCTTGCGTTGGACCAAAGGTAGGCTCTAAAAACACTTGTTTGCTATTGTTTATTGAAGCATATTTATAGAAAGATAGTGTCTGGTTGGTTTGCTTTTCGTTAGGTCTTCTTTAGATTCTAGGAAGGTCTATCTTGTCCGCAAGATCGACTCATTCCGTGCGACAGGGTGTAGGTCAGGAAATATGACCATCACCCATGGGGCTGAAACTAAAAACATCAATCTATATCCCCCTGCTAAACCCCTCTTAAAATATAAAGATAATCGTTGGATTGATGAAGAACATAATTCATAAATTATCCATCCATTTTTTGACAATAGCCCAAGCTATGAGCCTTAAAGAGAACACAAAGGAAAATTTAATTAATTTCTATATTTCAAATCCTAATTTTTCTCAGCATTCAGAGTGACAGTCAAGTCATGAGACAGATGTCAATTCTGATCTTCTAGAGAAAAAATTCCAAGAGCATAATACAACAACTGTATTAAATTCAGCCCTTCCATCTATATTTCCTACATGTTCAAAGCCTGAATGTGGAAGCAAGGTAATCGAAATATTTCCTGGAAAACTTTAAATATCAATTCTGCCTTAACTCATGAACAAGAAAATCAATTGATTCAGACATTGAAAGAATTTTCAGATACATTTTCTTGGGAATATATGGATATGAGGGGCATTCACCCAAACACTTGCATTCATCATATTTATATAGAAGGAAATGCCAAGCCTGTAAGGAAACCACAAAGGAGGATGAATCCTGCTTTAAGAGAAATTGTAAAAGATGAACTTCAAAAGCTATTAAACGTAGGATTCATTTATCCTATTTCAGAAAACCAATGGGTATCTCCATTGGTTATCGTCCCTAAGAAGAATGGGAAATGGCGAGTGTGTGTAGATTACAGGGAACTAAATAAATCTACATTAAAAGACCATTTTCCCTTTCCTTTTATAGATCAAGTGTTGGACACCTTAGCAGGAAAGAGGTACTTTTCTTTCTTAGATGGGTTCAGCAGGTACAACCAGATCAGGATAGCTCCAGAGGACCAGGATAAAACAACATTCACATGTCCATGGGGTACTTACGCATATAAGGTATTACCATTTGGTTTATGCAACACACCAACCACATTTCAAAGGGAGATACTTGGTATTTTATCTGATCATTTACATGATTGTGTAGAAGTTTACATGGATGATTTTACGGTAATGGGTGACACTTTTGAAGAAGCTTTATTTAATCTTAGAATTTTTTTGCAAAGATGTAGAGAAACTAATCTTTCATTAAGTAATGAAAAACTTTTTATGAGCATGACTGAAGGGATTGTTTTGGGTCATCATGTTTCTGCTGCAGGAATTAAAGTTGATTCGACAAAGATTCAAGTGATTGTGAAGATGCCTCCACCAACCAGCCAAAAGGGAGTCAAAAGTTTCCTTGGACATGCAAGCTACTACAGAAGGTTTATTGAAAATATTACTAAGGTAGCCTCACCACTGATTAAATTATTGACAAAAGAATCTGAATTTCGTTTGAATGATGAATGCAAATTGCATTTAACACACTCAAGGATAAGCTTTCTTCAGCCCCTGTTTTGAGAGGAACAGATTGGAAATTTCCATTTCATATTTCCACTAATGCCTCTAATTCAACTATAGGGGCAATATTGGGCCAAAAGGAAAATCTTGTAACCTATGTTATTTATTTTGTTAGTAAAATTTCAACTACCGCTGAATTGAATTATACTGTAACTAAAAAAGAATTCCTTGCTGTGATTTATGCTATTAATAAGTTTAGACATTACATCACAGACTATGAAGTTTTTGTACATACTAATCATTCTTCTATTCTGTATCTCATGAATAAACAGTTACTAACAGAAGAATTACTAGATGGATTTTGCTGCTACAGGAATTTGACATCAAAGAATTGGATAGGCTAGGAAAAGAAAATCAGGTCGTTGATTTCCTTTCTAGGCTCAACCAAGAAGGTGTGGATGTTCCTGTTAATGGTAGCTTCCTAGATGAGAACTTATTTTCCATTTCTGTCAAATCACTTTGGTTTGCAAATATGGCTAATTACCCTGCTACAAGGAAGTTACCACCGTACTTTCCATCTAATTAGAAAAATAAAATTATTAGAAAAAGTGTTGCTTACTCTTGGATAAAAGGAGACCTCTTTTTCATTGGACTTGATTTGGTTATTCGCAGGTGTGTCACAGAGGATGAGATATATGACATCTTGAGAGATTTCCATGATGAATCCTGTGGCGGGAACTTTGAAGACAAGTGAACAACCTATAAAATCCTCTGCTCAGGTTACTATTGGACAAGTATTTTTAAAGATGCAAAGGAGTACATTCAAAAGTGTGATAGCTACCAAAGAATAGGGCGACCTGTTCAAGCAGATGAGATGCCCTTGCAACCACAAGTTCTCATAGAACCATTTGAGAGGTGGGATCTTGATTTTGTAGGCCCCATTAATCTCATTTCCAAATGTAAGAAGTATAATTTAGTGTGTACCGATTATGTTACGAAGTGGGTGGAAGCAAAAGCAATGCCTAGAGCAATGAACAGAGTAGTGGTAGATTCTCTCTTTTCTGATATTTTTGTAAGATTTGGTGTACTAAGGGAAATTGTTACTAATCAGGGAACCCAGTTTGTGCCTAAGATTGTGCAGGGAATTGTGAAAAAATATTAGATCACTCATCGAAAGTCCACTCCCTACCATCCACAGGCCAATGGGCAGGTGGAATCAAAAAATAAGGTGTTGGAGACAGTCTTGACTAAGACAATGCAACTTCATAAAAATGATTGATTAGATCGACTTCCAGAGGCCTTATGGGCCTACAAAATTACCTGGAGAAACACTATCGACTTCTATCCATATGAATTGGTAATATGGAAAACAAGTTTTATTTCCAATTGAATTCCAGATCAAAACTTTTAGGATGGCAGCAGATTTGGGCATACATTTCACCGAGGCACAACAACAGAGGATCTTGCAGCTTAATGAACTAGATTAGATTAGCTAGGATGCTTTTCAGCATACTGACCTTATCTAGCAGCAAAGGGATAAATGGCATGAAAGATACATTAAGAAGAAGCATTTTAAGGAAGGACACTGGGCATTATTGTTCAATTCAAAATTCAAGAATTTCAAAGGAAAGTTTAACACACATTGGCTTGGTCCTTATGAGATTGAGAAAGTATTTGAAAATGGATCTGTTTGAGTAAAAAAAAAAAGATGATAAAAATGTCACCTTCTTGGTTAATGTGCATAGACTCAAGTTATATCAGAATCTCCAATCTAAGGAGAAATTTTTGGAAGAGATTGTGAAGAAGAAATAACTGGAAATGGTAGGAAAGGGGTGTATCTCTTTCACTACCTCTTCTTGATTTTTTGCCATAATAAATTGAGCTTACTTTATTCCTTCTCGTGCTCAATAAACCATGAGAGGATTGTCTATTGGATATAGGTTTATTCTTTTTTTGGATCCAGTAGACTATTTACGAAAAAGGAACCCCATTGGAGTTTTCTTTTTTAGTATTTCAGACTCTCTAAAATTGAAATATGGTGAGCATGAACTGCCTTGGGCTCGTTAAAATTACAAGACAGTAGATCCCTCAGGATCCCCAAGTAAATTCTATTTCATACCTTAATAAATCTTTGATTTGCTCGTGTTGGACTGATGTGGGATTCTCTAAGGCCCTCCTTCCAACAGTCTTAGCCCATCGACATCAGCACATTATCTAGGTTCAAGATCAGAGATATGTGATGCCTTGAAGCCTGTATACATCAATGAAATACTATCTCATCTGCAACAATGGATATTCATCAAGGCTCCTTGACTACTGGATCCTGCAGGGGGTTCGAAAACAACTTATCTATTCACACCTGCTAGGATGCATCAGTTGTACCTTGGTCCTCACTTTCATTATTGGTGATGGACCTCGCGTTGGTTAATAGTTGATCTTAATGACTGGTAATCCAACGAGATCATTGCACATTCGACTTCGACACCTTTATTCATGTAGCAGTGAACTATACAAGGATAGGTAAAGATGGAGTTCAAATTTTTTCCTGTCGACAGATCAAAGACTAGTTAGCAATAATGAGGCAACAACTTATAACAACAAATTTGCATTATCATTTTGTTAAAAATACAGTGGGATTCCTTCATAGGAATTTTTATTTCCTGCAGAAGAATTTTCCTGTAGCAGAATATTGGTTGCTGCACTCTCGATATTATTCAAATCATTCCAGCAAAACATCTCTTCAAGGATCTGACAAGCATTAATTTGATTAATCGAAGTCTTCAAAGCTAATCAAAACCATGATATTTCATGATCCTGTGCACAATATGGTTTTTAAAATGGATGATCATTGAAAGGCAAGGGTGTGCGTCATCTCTAGGTACCAAACGATCAGATGGTAAGTTAAAAAGGTAAAGTTCAATGTCAATTTCTTGAGGATTAAGGTAATGGTACAATTTTTTAAAATTTTTGCATCATTATGAGTCACGGTCATCCTTGTTCAAAATGGTGACTGTCCCATGCAAGGTCCCCCTCCTTATACACATCAAAATGTGCAACATTCATCTCTCCAATGAAATCTTGCATAACGGATCATAATTTTATTCATGATCACGTTCTGTGCTACACAAACTTTCCTTTATTTCATTGTCACTTTCCTAATTGAGCCATCCTCATTCCATTTGATCCCAAAACGCTCTGTATAGCTTGTGGAAAATGTCAAAAGGGCCGAATTGAAACCCTGCACTCCCCTACTCACAACATATGGAAAAAATGAGGCTGATTGTCTAATTTGAACCACAAGGTCCAAAGTTATTGGACGCATACCCTCAGAGCAAGAAACGATTGGAGAAGGCAGGGTGGCTGTTGTTGTTTTTGAAGTTCGATGGGCACAATTCCAAAGTGATCAGGTAGTTTGCTCTGAACATGAATGGAGCACGGGTTCAGGTTGGCAAAGTGAAGTTCTGATTAACCGAAGAATTGGTAGCTCAAGCCTGCGGTGTCGCACAAGAAGGAGAATGTTGGTTTAAAAATCAACAAATTGATAAGGAGGTATGTGCACCTTTCTTGAAGAAGGATCATGCAAATTCGGATTGGGGAAAATAAATTTTGCAAAACTATCTCTGAAGTAAGTATCAATGCCTTCTGTTTCTACTTCAAAAATATATTACATGTGAGGGTCGGTTCAGGTTGGCTTTTCTGTTCCACATTCGGCTTCTTAGTCACTTTCAAGACAAGCCTTTGAATTTGCCTCATTATTTGAGGATGTCTTTGTTCAAAATGGCTACTTCTACTCAGAAGACGATGGCTAACATAAAGGAGAACCCCTACCACCACATTCTAGTTAATATTATCATGCTAGAAGTGTTAAGGAAACAAAAGAAAACTTGGGAGGAATTCCTGGTGGAAAACTATTTCGTGGATGAGGAAGAGGAGCCTAAATCAGAAACTGGAGATGTAGAGTCAAGTCAGAGGCTAAAGAAAGAGCCTTGAACTCCTACCAAACTAGAGAAAGTGCCTAAATCACCAGAGATCGAGGAGGCAACACTGATTTAGAAATCAAAGAAAAAGTCACTGACTCAAAGTCATGAGGAAATGTCTAGGATTGAGAAGGCTGAGCCAAGCCCAAAACCAATAAAGAAGCCCTGAACCCATATCCATCCAGAGAAATAAGAGGATGTTATGGTAGTAAAGGAGACTGGGAAAAGGGCCAACATCACTAATAGGTTCCACTCCTCTTACCAGGTGCTTTACTAGGAGCCAAGCTACTAAGATGGCCATGCAAGAAAGCGAAAAGGAGGGCACACCACATACACCGACATGGAAGAATACTAAAGAGTCAAAAGGGAAGAAAATATAGATTGAGACGACTAAATTTGTTACTTAGGAGGACTGGGAAGAAACATTCCAGGAAACCCAACAACTAAATGAAAGCGTGGAGAAAACTATCAAGGACCATCAAGAACTGGAGGAACATGACTCTCCTCATTCTCCTTAAGAAGATGAAGGGACCTCCATCACGCAAGGAGCTGGAGGAATATATAGATGAGCTTACAGTGTTTGAAAAGGTCTTGCGGAAGGAAAATGCGACTCTTAAAGAAAACAACCTGCGCCTTCAAAAAGAGTTAGATGAGTGGAAAACCAAGTATCAAAAGACATACAAGTTACTGAAGAAGAACTAGGTCCAAATAGAACATCTGCAGAAGCGCAACGAGGAGTACAGAGACAGAGTCAAGGAGGCTGAATCCAGTAGAGCACAGTTGGAATAGTTGGTTGCTGTGGCTGAAACACAAGGAGAAAATTGAATTTTCTATATATATATATATATATATATATATCAGTTTTTCTTGCATAGGGACATGCAAGATGCTAGGTGTAGGGGAGATGTTGGGCCTAGATTTTGACTACTTTTTGACAGTGTTTCTAAGGCTTTATCCCCCTTTAAGACTCTTTTTGCCTTTCTAGTCACCATCCTTTTGTTATCCAGTGCCTCATTTTGACTAAAAAGGGTGATTTGGACTCTAAGGTATGAAAATAACTCAAATGTGTCATTTTTCTTTATTCTTGAGCAATTTGATGTTGAATGCTACCTAATTAACTAATCTACGACTTTGAAAGGTACTAATCAAATTTCCTGTAGATCAATTATCTTTGGGAAGATCCGCGATTTCCTACAAAATACTAGAGGTTTCCTGCAGCAACGCCGATTTACTGCAGCAACGTTGATTTCCTACAACAGCTTCCTTACAGCGGGTAGTTTTCCTGTAGAAGCCGTGAATGTTAGAGATGTTTTGATCATCCTCAGTAGAAATGGGAACATGGGTTTTGTTTGAAAACCCATACACATGGATTCTATCCTACCGACTGTTCCAAATTTGGTTTTCATAGCTGCCTAGGTTTTGTTTCAATCATTTCAATCGAATTGGGGAAAGCGATTCACAATCAGCAGAGTTGGTTTTGATCCATGCTTCCAGTCATGGATCAAACCAATTATGTCAATAGACTATATTTCCTTATTTTCAGCAACAATTGTAATGTTTACTTAGTTGGGCTAAGGCACTAGCTTGCGACTTGTATAAAAACAATGTATTCGATTTATATGGGGGGCAGAGAGACATATATCAGACTTCTGTATTGCTGTGTAATCTTCTTTATTTTTGGATTAATACAAGTAATGTTATGCTGATCTCGTTGTAAAGTTTTTTATTAATCAAGGGGTTGTGAGTGAAGGAGGACCCCCTTTTCTCACAACTCCAGTAGTTAGTGTTTGTTAATTTCTTTTCTTTTTTGTATTAGAAATAGATTTGTACACAATTCCATTCCTATCACTTGTTTTTACAACAGAACATGCCTTTAATGGTTAATGGTTGATTTTATTGCATGAATAATTTCAATTTTATTAAAGGATAGATCTAGGTATGCATCTTGTTCTCAGATTTACATTATGAAATGGAGATTGAATGGTTGGGAATGGGTGTGATTTAATTGTTGTTATTTTATCTTCAATCTTTTCTTGATCTACTTCAGCAATCTTTAGTGTCGTAGAGAGATGAATTATCTACTCCATAGCCTTTGCTGCTAAGTGCTAAGAGAGAGAAGAAGGAATAAGGATTGTGTGTGGCTTTCATACACTGAATGTGTCAACCTGCATATATTTTGCATTGCACCTCACAAGATTATGATTACCCCTGGTTGATAATTTATGTTTGTCAAATTATAAGTCTATAATTTTCCTCGACAATAGATCTCTTCAACTTCGTGTCCATCTTCTCCCATAACGTAGTCTAGAATGCATTGAGAAATCTTGTATCCCTAGCTGAAATGATGCTCCTTGGTATCCCAAAGTGTACCCAAACCTGTCCAAAGAACTAGTTTGTTGCTTCTTCTCCATTGATGGTCTTTTTACATGGCTTCAGAACACACATCTTGTTGAACCTATCAACTACCACGAACAAATAGTCATGTCCCTTCCTATTTTTTGGTAAACCTCCCACAAAGTCCATGGAAATGCTTTCCCAAGGACGAGTAGGTACCGGTGAGGGATGATACAAACCCTGTTTCCTATTGCTAAGCTTGCTGGTACAACAGAGCATGCATCCTCTTATGAACCTAACTAGTTGTTCTTGCATCTTGGGCCAATACACATACCTCTGCAAGTTAGCCATGGTCTTCCCTACACCAAAGTTCCCTACAACCTTGGACGTGTGAGCCTCTCTAATCAGCTACAAATTCTCACCTTTAGGAACACATAACTTATCCAACCTATAGAGTAACCCATCCTCAAGATGGTATTCAACGGTGCTATCACCATCGTGCACATGACTCTGACTCTACAACTGTTTATACACCTCCTTGAAGTCCTCATCTTCTAAATATGCCTCTCTGTATGCATCATGTGTGAGTGGCTCCATGTGCATAAGAGTCCCCAAAGCTGTAATCTTTGATGTTGTTAAGTTATGGTATGTTCTATGCTTATAACAGTTTACTTATTTTTCTTATTATATTCCACATATTAGCAATCACATGTACATAAAGTAAAGTGCAGATAGAACATTAAACGATCGACAGAAAACAAGCCAAGACAAGAGACACAAGATGTGGCGGCTAGCCAGGGACAAACCCCACAATGTGTGGGGAAACCCTTTGATCAAATCTTCTTTTATCTTCAATAATTCAATAGAGAGAAATAGTACAATAAATCTGATTTATATCAGCAGTAGCAAACCCTAGATCAGAAACATCAGCATTAGCGGCTTCATCATCAAAACCAGGGCAGACGATATCTCGCAAACCGCCCGTCGGATTGGCTTGATTCCACCACCAAAAGTTGCAACCTTCAGAGGAGGTTAAGATGAACCTACAACGCAATTATGATGAGAAGATCTTCAGGTCCACGTAGGTCAAAGTTTGGATCTGCAGTTGCAGCTTTAGTTTCAGCAGCTTCCTTCAAACTAGGGTAGTTGATATCTAGCAAACTGTTCATCGAATTGGCTTGATTACAACACCAAAAGTTGCAGCCTTCAGAGGAGGTTCAGATGAACCTATAGTGCAGTTTTGATGAGGAGATCTTTAGGTCCACGTAGGTAAAAGTTTGGATCTGCAGTTGCAGCTTCAGTTTCAGTAGCTTCCTTCAAACTAGGGCAGTCGATATCTCGCAAACCGTCCGTCGGATTGGATTGATTCCACCACCAAAAGTTGCAGCCTTCAGAGGAGGTTCAGATGAACCTATAACGCAGTTTAGAAGAGGATATTTGATGGTCCACGCTGGTCAAACTTTGGATCTGCAGTTGCAACTTCAGTTTCAGTAGCTTCTGGCTTCACATGTGTGAGAGAGATACCCTTTTCTGCGCAGTAGAGAAGAGACTCTTTTCTGCGCAGTAGAGAGAGAGAGATGTGATGAGATGAGTGAGTGCAAATGAGGAAAAATCCTCCTGTATTTATACACAACGTTGATGTTTGAATAGATGCAACTGTTGGGCTTCTAAGCCTACATGAGTTGTAGGTCAGCTTGATAAAAATTCCATAATCAAAATAAATTCATATCTCCATAAATACTTATCAGAATCAAATGATCTTTAGATCAATCCTACACATCTTGACGAGAGAAATCTAATAAGAATATTATTAGCCATGAATAAGATCACCCACATGAAGTTTGGCCCTAGTTGCCAATTTAACACTCCCTCTCAACTAGGGAGAACTTCATCTGCAATCTATCTGTCAGTCGCTACTATTCATCCATCAAATGCACTACCCTGTACAACCTGACCCTTGCCCTGCTCTGCTCTATTATGCTTGTTCTACTTTGTCTTGTTCTGCTCTGCTTTTGTTTTGTTCTGCTCTGCTTTTGTCCGAATTATGAAGAAGAAGAAATGATCGAGGATGTATCATACTGACTTAAAGTCAGCCTCAGAGTATGTACCACTGGTCCCAGACCAGTCTCAACTGACTCGAAGTTAGTGTCATAGTATGTACAACTCCTACCACTGGTCCCAGACTAGTAACATCCTCCACTGACTCAAAGTCAGTCTCAGAGTGCATACCACTGGTCCCAGACCAGTCTCAACTGACCCAAAGTCAGTGTCATAGAATGTACCACTCCTACCACTGGTCCCAGACTAGTATCATTGATCCCAAATCAATGGAGGTCATCCTAGCATAAGGAGTACGATAGATACAACGATGCATCCATCGGTACTACTATGGTCCCTAAATTCATTTCCCTGCTCATTGATTAGATGAGAGGTACTTCCCATGAGTCCCAGATTGCATGGGTAGGATGCCTCGACAGAGGAACTAATCAATCCTGTCCTCACAGGAGAACACATCAATCCTGCTACAGTTGCCATGGAGAACACATCAATCCAGGCCTCACAGGAGAACACATCAATCTTGCTACAATCGTCATGGAGAACACATCAATCCAGGCCTCATAGGAGAACAAATCAATCCTACTACAATCGCCATGGAGAACACATCAATCCAGGCCTCACAGGAGAACACATCAATCCTGCTACAATCGCCATGGAGAACACATCAATCTAGACCTCACAAGAGAACACATCAATCCTGCTACAATCGCCATGGAGAACACATCAATCCAAGCCTCATAGGAGAACACATCAATCCTGCTACACAGGAGTGCGAATCATCCTGTTCCACAAGAGAGCGAATCAACTTGTCCCACAAGAAAGCGAATCATCTTGTTCCAGTGTGCACCACTAGGGGAGGGTGAGTCACCCTGTGGTTGTATGTTGCTCCAGTAAGAACCGCAAGCCCTCAGAGCTCCCAGAGCTCAATGTATGCAACATGCAGGACCCTTGTACAAGGGTTTCTTGACGACTCCAAGTCGTTTGGGAAAATCACAAATTAGATCTTTCCTCAGGGCTTTAACAAAGTGTATCAACCTGTACATCATCTTAATGCGATGGAGCCTGCTTTCTCATCAACTTCCCATATCCCAGATGATGTCTATTTGCTGGAGCAATCGACGAATACGAGATTCCTTAATAATCGAATCCCACCTCTGGTTGTTATAGAGAATCACAGTGGTATGTGTTCAAACAGCTCACTTAAGAGCTTCCCCAACCAGGCAGCTTCATATGAGATCATACTCATAGATATGTATCTGGTCTCAGTGGTGCTTATGGAAACCGACTTCTACTTCCTGCTCATCCATTATATCGAAGCAGAATCCAAAGAGAAATAGCACTAAAAGTGTTCCAATGATCCTCCACACTACTTGCCTAATCAGCATTCGAATAATCATGCAGTTTCACATTTCCGACAATGTATCTCAATCCATGAGATATTGTTTCCTGAAGACATCTTAGAAGATTCTTGGCACCAATCTAGTGAGGCTCAACCAAATATGATCTCACAATGCTAACTGCAAAACATATGTTCGGACAGAGGTTCACTAAGAACATCAACGCGAATGAGTTTTTGAAACTCAGAGGCATTTCCCGAATCTGGTCCAACATCACTACCATATAACTTCTGAAAGTTAAGATCCTCAAGGTAGTCACAGGCTTGCAGCCCATCATACCAAATCTTTTCAGAATCTTCACCACATATTTTCCTTGAGATAGGAAAATTTCCCTTGGCTTCTACCACACTTCAAGTCCTTGGTTCTTCATTTCAAATTCAGAAGCCAACTCCCTCTTACATTTGTGAATGAGAGGGTATGCACCTGTTAGAAAGAGGTCATCCACATACAACACCAGTATGAGAGGATTTTCATCTTCAACCTTAAGGTAAGGGTTAGGATAGACTTCACTCCTAGTGAATCCTAGCTTCATCAATTAGCTATCGATCCTCTCATACTATGCTCGAGGTGCTTGCTTCAGCCCATAGAGAGCCTTCTTCAACCTGCATACATGAGATTTTCAATCATAAATCTCAAATCCTTAGGGTTGCTCCACATAGACCTCTTCTTTGATCAAACCATGCAAGAACGTAGTCTCGACATCCATCTAATGTAGGTTTCATCCTTGTGAAGCCAAAAGGGCTATGATCAAGCAGATGGTCGTATATCTGGAAATAGGTGCAAATATCACATCATAGTCTATACCTTCCTTCTGGGAGAAACCACGAGCAACAAAACGAGCCTTATACATTTCCGTACTTCCATCTGCTGCATACTTTATCTTGTAAAGCCATTTTGACGTGACAACTATCTTGTCCTGGGGTTTGGGAACTACTTCCCATACATCATTCTTCATAATAGACTCATATTATTCGGTCATAACATCCTTCCATACCTGATTCTTGACGACATCTGTGAATGATGAAGGATAATTTTGTATAATCGTGCTCATGATGGTCAGGTATCCCTGATACCTATTAGGTTTCTTACTTTTACGAAAGGTTCCTCGGGGTGCAACATGTCCTTCAGCATCACCAAGTATCCCCATCAGCCATGAAGGCCTCTTCCCAGAAGAGGAAGGCTCAGGTGGATAAATAAGATCCATGGGTTCCTCCACATTAGGCATTGTTACATCATCTACCCATAGAGACAGCTTCCACAATCGTACGGTTCTTCTTTTCCGCCACACCATTCTGCTCAGGAGTATGTGATGTAGTAGTCTCCCTCTTAATGCCAGCCTCAGATATGCCTGAGTGAACCAACTGTAATATATTGGAGGTCTTGCTTTGGCTTGAGGGGAATGGTCCCCTTTTGAGCTTTCATTCGGCACATCCTGGACATACACCTTCTTTCTCTACTCGGAATTCGGGCATCCCTATCACCATTTGTCTTACACCGAGTAGAGCTTTATAATGAAGGGGGGCAAACCTCCAATGCCAAAGTTCAGACTGAAGAGATGTGTCATAAGACATGACACCTACCTGACTTTCATCAACATGATATAATGAATCAACATGAAACCCAAGAGTAAAGGCATCTTTAACATTATTTTTCGATACACGTACCTTGCCATCGCTGAAGGTTACCTTGTAGCCTTTGTCTTCCATTGCTGAGATGGACACCAGGTTCTTTCAAAGGTCAGGTGCATTTAATACATCCTGGAATTTCTAGCCTTCTTGAATGGTTGTCCTCTTCCTTGATTTCCAGCATTCCTTTTACCTTTGCTATTGAATTTTCCATCCCTTCGATTACCATGAGAGGGATTTTGATCATTGTCATGGTGATAGTCCTTTCTATCAGGGAATTCCCTTGCATAGTGACCTGCTTTATTGCAAATGCAATATTGTCTTTTTCTTCCACCCTTAGGTCTAGCGTTTCTTTTCGATTTAGACTCGGAATTATTTCTTTTCTTAGCATGAGAAGAAAAGGCAGCAGGAGGACCTTTAGGCAAGGGCATTTCTTGCTCTTCTACCCTTGTTTCTTCTAGAATGCATCTAGCCATTAATTCCTTGCAACTAGGAATTACCTGATTGTTCAGAAGAGTAGTCCTGAACACATTCCATTCAGATGGTAATCCTCCAATATTCGTGAGTGCCATTTCCCTATTAGTAATAGTCTCCCCAATAGATAGGAGATCGTTCTTGATCTTGATGATTCTTAAGAAGTATGCTTGCATACTCTCATCTTTACCCTTTTTGATTTCCCTCAGCTTATTTCTAAGAAACAAAACTTGATTTGCATCATTAACTTTAAGTAAACTCACCAGTCTATCATAGATTTCCTTGGAGGTGTTCAGGTCAGAGATGTAGGCCACCAAGTGCTTGTTGATAGAGTCCTAGATGATCTTCATTGTTTTGACTTCTCCAGTTTTCCATTTGTACCTGGAAACAGCGGATGCATTTGATAGAGGCTCAAAAATATTGCCTCTCACATGGTCCAACACTCCTTGTTCTTCTAGGATAGCCTTGCCTATCTTCTCTTCAGAGATTGCTCTTGCTCTTGCTCTGGCTTTGTCTTCACCTCAACTCTGATACCATGTTAAGTTATGGTATGTTCTATGCTTATAATAGTTTACTTATTTTTCTTATTATATTCCATAGATTAGCAATCACATGTACATAAAGTAAAGTGCATATAGAACATTAAACGATCGACAGAAAACAAGCCAAGACAAGAGACACAAGATGTGGCGGCTAGCTAGGGACAAACCCCACAATGTGTGGGGAAACCCTTTGATCAAATCTTCTTTTATCTTCAATAATTCAGTAGAGAGAAATAGTACAATAAATCTGATTTATATCAGCAGTAGCAAACCCTAGATCAGAGGCATTAACATTAGCGGCTTCATCATCAAAACTAGGGTAGACGATATCTCGCAAACCGTCCGTCGGATTGGATTGATTCCACCACCAAAAGTTGCAGCCTTCAGAGGAGGTTCAGATGAACCTACAACGCAGTTCTGATGAGGAGATCGTTAGGTCCACATAGGTCAAATTTTGGATCTGTAGTTGCAGCTTCAGTTTCAGCAGCTTCCTTCAAACTAGGGTAGTCGGTATCTTGCAAACCGTCCGTCGGATTGGCTTGATTCCACACCAAAAGTTGCAGCCTTCAGAGGAGGTTCAAATGAACCTACAACGTAGTTTTGATGAGGAGATCTTCAGGTCCACATAGGTCAAAGTTTGGATCTGTAGTTGCAGCTTCAGTTTCAGCAGCTTCCTTCAAACTAGGGCAATCGATATCTCACAAATCGTCCGTTGGATTGGTTTGATTCCACCACCAAAAGTTGCAGCCTTCAGAGGAGGTTCAGATGAACCTATAGTGCAGTTCAGAAGAGGATTTTTATGGTCCACATTGGTCAAACTTTGGATCTGTAGTTGCAGCTTCAGTTTCAACAGCTTCTGGCTTCACATGTGTGAGAGAGAGACCCTTTTCTGCGCAGTAGAGAAGAGACTCTTTTCTGCGCAGTAGAGAGAGAGAGATGTGATGAGATGAGTGAGTGCAAATGAGGAAAAGTCCTCCTATATTTATACACAATGTTGATGTTTGAATATATGCGACTGTTGGGCTTCTGAGCCTACATGAGTTGTAGGTCGGCTTGATAATAATTCCATAATCAAAATAAATTCATATCTCCATAAATACTTATCGGAATCGGATGATCTTTAGATCAATCCTACACCTCTTGATGAGAGGAATCTAATAAGAATATTATTAGCCATGAATAAGATGATCCACATGAAGTTTGGCCCTATTTTCCAATTTAACAGATGTGAGTGGCCTTGAAAGAATATCGGCTAACTTGTTTGTGTTGCCCTTCTTATACTTGATCACCAAATGAAACTGTTGTTAAAACCCCATCCAATTGTAATGCCTGGTTTGTTGTAGCTTATTCTAGGCCTGCAGGTACTATAACGACTGGTGATCCGTGTGGATTATTGTCTCCTTTCCCATCAGATAGTGCTTCCACTTCTTCACAAATTTTACCATGGCATAGAGCTCCTTATTGTAGGTAGGATAGCTAAAAACTGCCCCATGAAATACTTTAGAATGGTAGAAAATGGGCCTTCCTCCTTGCATCAAGACAACTCCCATAGCATACCCACTCGCATCTGTCTCCACTTCAAAGGGTCATTGCAAGTTTGGTAATGCCAGAATTGGTGCTTCACTGATCTTCTTCTTTAACTCATCGAAAGCCTTATGCTGCCCTTTTCCCCACTGGAAACTCTTGCCACTTGTTGTTATGGCGTGGAGCGATGCTACTATTGCTGAAAATGAGGTTATGAATTTCCTCAAGTACTGTGCTACTCCAATGAAACTCCTAACCTCAGTAATAGTAGGCACCGACCATTTCATGATGGCCTCCATCTTGGAAGGATCTATATTCAATTCTCCTCCACCAATCACATATCCCAAATACACTAAGGATTGCTGCACAAACTCACACTTCTTGAGATTTGCTAGCAGCTGGTGCTTCTTCAATGTTTCCATCCCCTGCGCCAAATGTGAAATATGATCCTCATAGGTAGCAATATATACCAGTATATTATCCAAATAGACATTAACAAATGAATCTATAAAAGGGCACAATACATCATTCATTAGTATCATAAATGTAGCTGGTGCATTACATAGGCCAAATGGCATAACTAACCACTCATACAAACCTTGCTTGGTTTTGAAGGCGGTCTCCCATGTATCTTCTTCTTTGACTCGAACATGGTGATATCCGGACTTCAAGTCCAGCTTGGACAAATACTTTTCTTGTTGCAACTGATCTAGTAGATCTTCTATCCCGGTTAGGGGGTATTTGTTCTTGAGTGTGATTTTATTCAACACCCTGTAATCTATACGCATAGGACAAGTCCCTTCCTTCTTTAGCACAATGATGATTAGTGACCCACATGGTGATGTACTTGGTCGAATGACACCCTATTCCAACAACTACTACAACTTTTTATTCACCTCACTTGCTTCTATAACAGACTGCCTATACAACCCAATATTTGGCAATGGGGAGTCTAGAAATAGCTGGATCTCGTGCTCCACTTCTCTCTTAGGGGGTATCCCTTTAGGCTCTCAGAACACGTCCTTGTATGCCTGTAACAACTCCTCCAATTTCTATTTTTGTTTCTTAGTACACCCCTCTAGGGATGCCTTACCTCTTATTAACTCCTCTACAGACTGGTTTTCTCTTAAGAACAATATAACATACTTCTTGCTGGAATTGATCAATTTCTTGGCTTGGTTGGCACTTACCAGTGAAATTTTTGACTTGCCATTGTGCGCATTGATGATGAATGATTTTTCATCCTTGATGAGCCGATACTGGTTAGCTCTCCTCATAAATATTTCATCACCCATGTACATGTATGGACTCCAAAACACGATTCCCCATACATCAAGGGGAACCACATCCAGATCTACTTCATCAATAAAATCAACACTGATAGCAAATCTAATTTTACACTATTTTGTTACCTTCAGCTCTACATCCTTATGTACCCATCCCAGTGGATATGGGTTTGGATGATCATGAACTTCCATCCCCAACTTCTTGACCAGATCTGTTGCAATGAGATTTTCTTGTGATCCTGAGTCAAACAGAGCATCAATCTTCGTCTTCTTGACCTATATATTAACATGGAAGAGTTTAGTTATTTCTTCTTTCTCTTCCTATTGTTGAAGGCTACTTAGATTCACCTCCTTCTGCACTGATGTAATACGATATTCTCATCCACGTCCAAGCTTCTTTAAACTTGGTTGCTTAGATTAGTGGCCATGAGATTCTTCTTCTTATTATCTTTCTTCTTGTCCTTAGGGTTGAGCTCTGGATGAAATTTCCAACACTTCTCCTCTGTATGGACATCAATGTTGCAGTGGTTGCTAGGATCTTTGCACTGGTGTGCTGTGGCTGCCATCTTTTTATCTTTTCCCCCTTTTTTCTTCTTCTTCCCCTCCTCGGAAGCGTCTTGTTGCTCCTTTTGCTTCGATCCACTTGATTGTGCTCTTTTTAGGCCTATGTTCTCCAGGTGCTGTGCCTGTACATAAGACTCTTCCACCATTTTGGGCTTAAATAACATCACTTTCTCACACAGATGGCGATGTAAACCACCCAAATACTTGAGAAGTACATCTGGGTTCTTTGGAGAGATACCCAATATTATAACGATATTTCTGAACTCTATGGTGTACTCCTACACGCTTTGGCCCGACTTTTGCCTGAAGTAATGCCACCGGATCCACTGGTCTTCCATGTACCCAATGGGATAAAACTGTGACTTAATGAGGGTTTTGAAATCCTCCCACTTAGTCATTGGAGGTTCTCCCTCCAACCTCAGGGTTTCTGTGTGGCTCTCCCACCAAGTCAGTGCATGGCCCTCCAATTTTAGTTGCGCGAATGAGATCTTCTTCCCTTCCTCGATCTGATGGACATTAAAATAAACTTCTAGTTGCTGCAACTAGTGGTTCAACTTCAGAGCATCGATCTCACCGTGGTATGGCTTGATATCAACTTTTTCTTCCACTTTAAACAGGGATTGGTTCATGACACTCGAACTGGGTTGATCTTTTCTAGGTTCTTTCTTCAGTTGGTTATCTGTGTCTTCCTGATCTCTCGATCCCCCTTCTAATTTTTCCTCTTCATTTGAACCCCCATCTTCTCCAAATATCCCCAGCTTATTGAGTAGGGTCTCCATGAGGAGGTTTACATTGCGCTTTATATCCATGACTTGTTCTTCGAGTTGTGAAAACCTCACCTCTGCAGGATTATGAGGTTTGTTTACAGATTCGTCACCCATGATTAGGGTTTTACGATTTTCGGCCTCGCCAATCTAGATCCCTGCAATATCCATAAAATACCCAAAGAAACCTGCTTTGATACCAAATGATATGTAAACTGCCATGGATATTCCACTGGACTGTTCGTCACAACAGATCTGATAATATTATATTAAAAATTTGAGATTATACACTATTACAATTTTATTTAATTTCTAGATCTGTAAAATTAACTGTAATTAGTGCATGCTGTAAAAGTAAATCATGCAGAAAAGTAGGGAATGAAAAAATAATCTCACACACACATAATACACAAGATATTATCTCTGGGAAACCCTTTTGGGATAAAACCTAGTTGGAAGGTGAGGCTGTTTTGCTTTCTTTCTCTGTCTGGAAATATGGTTGCAGATAAAAAGAAGTAATGTTTGTGGCCTGTGGGATGCTATAATGTACATATCCACTATGTCTTCTTTACCTCCCATCTCTCCTGGCTATCTTTTCTCAATTATGGAACAAAATTCTCTCGAAAAAATGGAATGCCTCTTCCTCCTAGTGGCCTGATTGTAACATAGCGCGATAACCTATTAATGATTAATTTTGACTACATCAACTATTAATTAGAGTTAAAAAATAGACTCTTCTAGAGTATTTTACATCACAAACACGTGGCTAGCCCATTTTCCACGAATAATGGGGCTAACACGACATCCTCCCAAACTATAGGTGTGAAAATAGGGAGGTCATCTTTTGAGTGGCATAACTTTTGCATACAGACTCCGATTGACGCAATTCTTGCATCGTTGGAAAGATATTTGTGTGTAGAATAGCATGAAAAGGTGTTTCACTTTTTTATCCCCAAAAAACGTTGTTTGATGCCTCAAAACACTCCTGGAAGGTTTTAGACCCCATTTTGCCAAACTGGACCCTGCCTGTAAAAATGGTCCTATGAGCTGATTCCTCCACTTTTTCCACTCCAAATGCATCGAGATGGATGAAAAAAATATAATGATCCAATTCGGATTACTTGATAAATCTATGAGGTCAGTATCGCGTGGTTATGAGTTGATATTATGTTATTATACTATGTCTATGTTATGGAAAGGCTATGTTGAGGGATACATCAGCGGGATGAAAGCAATGTGCTTTGCAACATTCTAGAACCTACATGAATTGTGGAATGAAACTAGAAGAAAGGTTGTTTGGTAATGACAATGTGGTCTTAGGATGTGTAGTGCTACTGTTGTGCATATTGTATATTCAGTGATTGTACCTATCGTGTTGTGTGCTTGTTGTATATATGGTGTTGTATGCATATTGCATATGCAATGCTGGTTATAGATGGTGCTATGTACATGTTGGATATGTGGTGCTTTTTACATATTGTACTATGCACATGATGGATATGCAGCGTTGTGTGCATATGGTGCTGTGCACATGTTGGATATGTAGTGCTGTGTATATATGGTTGCTATGTACATGTTGTATATGCAACACTATGTACATATGGTGTTGTGTGCATGTTGTACATGTGGTGATATGTACATATGGTGTTGTGTGCATGATTGTACATGTGGTGTTGTGTGCATGTGGTGATGTGTACATATTGTACATGTGGTGATATGTACATATGGTGTTGTGTGCATGATTGTACATGTGGTGTTGTGTGCAAGTGGTGCTGTGTACAAGTGGTATAGTGCACATGTTGTACATATAGTACTAGTGTACATGTGGTATTGTGTGCATGTCGTACATGTTGTGTTGCGAGCATGTAGTACTATGTATGTGCATTGTGTAGCCGTGGTATCATGACATGTGTATTCGTTGTGTTGTACTCTATGTAGTACATGTATTGTGTTGTGTTGTACGCCGGGTGTAGGTATATGTGTTGTGACGTATACCAGGTGTAGGTATATGTGTCAAGATATATATCAGGTGTAGGTGGATGCATTTTGTGGTGTCGTATGTTGTGTGTGTATGTATTTGTTGTGATGTACATTGTGTATGTGTACGTGGTTGAAAATGAGGCACTGGGTGTTTGTCAGGTGTGGCAACTGATCCAGTGTGCATACGGAAAGGATCGATTAAGGATAAGTATTAGTATTTTATTTCAGTTTTATTATGAATGTGATATATGATTTTGACTTATGATAGTTACATGTGATTTATGATTATGATTTATTTCTGTATTCAAGTTTCTGTGATCCATAATGAATTAAACAAAGTCTTTCGGTAGAAATCACATGAGAGAATTTTTTGGCTGATGCGTTTTGAGCCAACAAGTGTGGTTCATCATCAAGACCAGATGAAGAGGCAGACCATGGCAAAGGCTTAAATAGAGAGCATGTAGAGACATACTTTCAAGTAACGGCTATATTTGAACAATTATGTCTAAATTATAATATTAACTTATTAATATATTAAAAACAAATATTATTAAGTAACGACTATATTAAACGGCTAGTTTTTGAAAAATAATATTTAAATTAATTTATTAAAACCAAATATTACTAGTTCTTGAAAAATAATATTTATATAATGGTGTTAGTTTATTAATTTATTAAAATATTAATATGTAACGGCTATATTAAATGGCTAGTTTTTGAAAAGTAATATTTAAATTAATTTATTAAAACCAAATATTACTAGTTTTTGAAAAATAATATTTAAACTATGATATTAGTTTATTAATTTATTAAAAACAAATATTAATACGTAACCGCTATATTAAACAACAAGTTTTTAAAATAAATAAATAAATAAATAATCAAAGTCAAACTTTAAAGGAGGGGAGTCAAAAATTATAAAAACGAGTGAAGACACTAATTGAGACAAGATCATTTGATAAATAAAATAACTAATGGAAATAAAATAAAATAAATTAAAAATAATTAATGGAAAAATAAATAAAATAAAACAAAAATATGCACAAGTCTATATATATAAAAGTAAAAACAGAAACACACACACACACACACACACACACACACACACATATATATAATCAATAAATAAAATGGGGTCAACAATAAAATGTGGGGCTCAGGCCCATTAAATAAATAACAAAAATACTAAAAGGAGTTAAGAATGAATAGGATGATAAAATACATAAAAAACACGAAGGATCAAGAAAGTAAACTCTAATGAAGAATAAATCAACAACAAATACTGAAAAAAAAATAAAAAAATCTAGGAGGACAAGACAGGGACCCAACTTCTACTAATATTCCGACCATCATCTCTATTCAAATTATTGGGTCTTTTTTCAATTTCTAGGGCCTCCTTCAATTTACGATGATGGAAATGACTAACCTTAGCAATGACTTGGGCCTCGTCAATGCAGATGTGATGCTTAGATTTATCTGCATGCTCCGCCAAAGCAGAGGAGCGGGTCTCCCATGCTTGATGTCAGTAACATGCTCACGAATCCTTTGATTAATCGAGCGACCAGTCTCACCAATGTAGGGAATCCCACAAGAGCATGGGATAACGTAAACACCCTTCATATTCTTGGGGTCCACTGAGTCTTTTACAGATCTAAGGGATCTCCGGATGGTATTTAAAGGCTGAAAGGTTGAGGCCATCGAAGTCATCAAGTGCATCACAGATCCTGATACGGCTTATTTAGTTGGTATTTGTCTTACTTCTACTTTCTTTTCATTCGATGGGGAATTTTATGAGCAAACTTGTGGTGTCGCCATGGGTTCCCCCCTCTCCCCTGTGGTAGCTAATATATTCATGGAGGATTTTGAATCAAAGGCCTTAGCCTCTTCTCGTCTTCTGTCTAAGTTGTGGAAAAGGTTTGTGGATGACATTTGTGTCATCTGGTCCCATGGTAAAGAAAAGTTGGAACTATTTTTCCTCCATCTTAACAATCAATCTAGTTCTATAAAGTTCACCATGGAATTTGAATGTAATGGTAGTCTTCCCTTCCTTGACGTCCTCCTCTCAAGGAATGATAATGGCTCTTTCTCTCATCAGGTATATTGTAAGAAAACTCATACGGAACAATATCTTCATGCTAATTCTCATCATTTCCCAGCTCAAAAGCTTGGTGTTCTCAACACCTTAGTGACTAGAGCTTTAAGAGTTTTTGATGAGAACCATCTTAAGGAAGAGAAATCACATCTCCTAAGTGTTTTCTTTAATAATGGGTATAGTAGACACCAATGTACTAAGGCTTTCCTCAGAGCTGAAAAAGGTCCTAGTGCTAAGAAAGATACCAAGGATTGATTTTCTGGTGTTCATCTTCCTTTTATCCAAGGGACCACTGACAAGATTGCAAGGATCCTAAGGAAGAATAAAGTGGCTTCAACCTTTCGGCCTTTAAATACCGTCTGGAGCTCCCTTAGATCTGTAAAAGACCCAGTGGAGCCCAAGAATATGAAGGGTGTTTACATTATCCCATGCTCTTGTGGGACTCCCTACATTGGTGAGACTGGTTGCTCGATTAATCAAAGGATTCGTGAGCATGCTGCTAACATCAAGCATGGCAGGACTCGCTCCTCTGCTTTGGCAGAGCATGTAGATAAATCTAATCATCACATCTGCATTGAGGAGGCCCAAGTCGTTGCTAAGGTTAGTCATTTCCATCATCGTAAATTGATGGAGGCCCAATAATTTGAATAGAGATGATGGTTGGAATATTAGTAGAAGTTGGGTACCAGTGTTGTCCTCCTAGTTGTTTTTTTTTTTCTCTGACGTAGGTATTGGCATCCTTTTTATAGTATTTTTTGTTGATTTATTCTTCATTAGAGTTTATTTTCTTAATCCTTCATATTTTTCTATGTATTTTATCATCTTCTTTGTTCTTAACTCTTTTTAGTATTTTTGTTATTTGTTTAATGGGCCTGAGCCCCACATTTTATTGTTGACCCCATTTTATTTATTGATTATTTTATATATATATATATATATATATATATATATATATATATATATATATATATATATATATATATATGTTTCTATTTTTATTTATTTATATATATATATATGTTTCTATTTTTATTTATTTATATATATATATATTTTGACTTATGTATATTTTTGTTTCATTTTATTTATTTTTCCATTAATTATTTTTAATTTATTTTATTTTATTTCCATTAGTTATTTTATTTATCAAATGTTCTTGTCTCGATTAGGGTCTTCACTCGTTCTATAATTTTTGACTCCCCTCGTTTAAAGTTTGACTTTGATTATTTATTTATTTTAAAAACTCACTGTTTAATATAATGGTTACTTATTAATATTTATTTGTAATAAATTAATAAACTAATATCACAGTTTAGATATTATTATTTTTTTAACTGAAACAGTTGTGTTTTATTGAGAATTCCAGGTTGGGCAAAGCCTAATCAACCAGATTACAATACATGGATTTACATGAGCTCCTCTCCCAGTTAAGGGATGATTGCCATTTTCAAAGCGCCTGCGTTTATGCTGATCATTCCACTTTGTTGAGTGCAACCTGTATTTGCCAATCTGTCCGCCTCCTTGTTTAAATCTCTGAGGATGTGAAATGTTTGCACCGAGGAGAAGTCCTTCAAAATTCTGTTCACTCTTGAGAGCTGTTTATTTAACAGAGGGTCCTTTAACCATTTCTTGCTTATTAATGCCTTTATCAGCAATTCTGAGTCCCCAAAAATAAGGATTTCTTTTTGGCTTTCTTTTCTGGCTAATTGGCAGGCTTTTAAGAGACCAAGAGCTTCTGCCTGATTATTGGTTTTCGTTCCTAGTCCCCAACTGAAATCTTCTTTTTCTCCACTCGGATAGTAGATTACCCCTCCTGCTCCTGATGTGCCTAGATTGCCTTTTGAAGCGCCGTCAAAGAAGATAGTGCACTTGCCCTGGGATTTCCACCACTGCTGAAATCTATCCTCGGGTTCTCGGATCTGCCAACTTTCCTTGTGGGTTGGCCAGGTGATTGCTAAAGGTCTGGTGATGAATGAGAAACCGTCCAGCCAGGCCCTTTCCTCTGTTCGAAGGGAGTTGTCATCTTTGACTGAAGAATAATTCAGGGTTTCTAGAAGGAGTTTCTTTGCCTGTTCTGCCACTTTTTCTGCTGATATTTCAATTTGGTTGAAGATGGTTTCATTCCGGGCAAGCCAGAGCTTCCAGCATACGTATTTTGGAGCAGCAATCCATACCTTGTACCATAGAGATTTGCTAGCAATATTATGTGGGTAACTGGCTTTCCATGTGGTGAACATATCTGCAATCGTACAATGAGCTGAGGATCTCACATTTAATCTGGTCAGAAAGATAGTCCAGGTCTTCTTGACATACTCACAATTAATAAACAAATGATCTGAGGTTTCCAAAGCATTTTTGCATAGAACATATCGATGGGGACCTGCTATGTTCCTCTTGCACAAGTTTTCTCCGGTCAAGATTTTGTTATGGAACAGAGTCCAAAAGAAAAAATTGATCTTAGGAATGCTAAAACTGTCCCATACCTGCTTCCATACTTCTTTCGGATGAGGTGAGTTCTTTTTGCTTTGCATTTGTAGGTATCCTTGCCTCGCTGTGTACACACCCGTCTTCCCCCATCCCCAGGTGTCTTCTTTATCTCTATGAACTGGAGCGAAGTCTGTAATCGCCTTTTTAAGAGCGTGTAACTGTGGGGTGAGGTGCGCTGGTGCCTTGGGGAAGTTCCAGCGTTGCCATTCTCCTCTGTTATCCCAACCAGCAATATCTTCGATCTTACGAACTCCTTTTGATTGTAGCCATAATCTTATCTCTGCGATTTCACTGTTGTCTTTGAGAGGAGGGTGGCCCATGACTCTGTCTTTCCATAACAGAGTGTTTTTGCCATTCCCAGGAATTTTGTACAGGTGAGTTTTGAAGAATTCGATACCTTTGCTGCATAACCTCCAGGCTTGCGTTCCTTTAGGGGATTTTTCCGGAATAAAGGTTCTGATTGACTGTTGTTTGAGATATTTGTATTTTAAAATCTGGCTGACAGGGTGACTAGGCTCATCGAGCAATTGCCACAGTAATTTGCATCCCAGCACTACATTTGCTAGAAGAGGGTCTCGTATTTGGAGGCCACCTTCCTCCATTGGTCTTTTCGCTGTTTCCCAATTTATTAGGTGAAATCTGTTGTCATTTCCTTGCCCTCCATTCCACAGGAAATTTCGCATAAGGCTGGAGACCTGGTCTGAGATTTTCTTTGGAGCTAGCATTAAGGAGGCCTGGAACGTTGGCAGTGCCGAGAGGACCGATCTAATGAGCGTGAGTTTGCCTCCTGTGGTAAGCCAATGATCCCCCCATCCTGCGATCTTTTTCTTAAATTTAGAGATCACCTCTTCCCACAGTTGATTCCTGTTGGATCCCATTGTTATTGGGAGACCTAAGTATTTAAATTTGTCCCAATCTGCGTGTCCATTGAAGCCCAGGTCGCTGGAAATTCTGTTGATAGTTTGCTGTTCTGTGTTCCACCCATAGACAACACTTTTCCTTTCACTGATTAACGCTCCAGAGATGCTGCAGAACTTTTTGAGTATGATTTTGAAGGAGTTCGCAATTCGTGGAGATGCGCCCCCAAGCAACAGTGAGTCATCAGCAAATAGTGCGTGATTCATTGGGTCGATTTCTTTAACTGTCCTGATTCCAGGAAGGTTGCCATTTTGTTTTTCCAAAGTTAATTTTCTGCTCAGAGAGTCTGCCATTAGTATGTAAAGAAATGGTGACAAGGGACAGCCCTGCCTCAGTCCCCTGGTGGCTAAGAAGAAATCTGCTGGTCTGCCATTTACCATTGGGGCTATCCAGATCTTTTCTAGACATGCTTTGATTAGATTTATAAACTCTTGATTGAATCCAAAGGCTGAAAGGACCCTGTACAAAAAGGAGCGATTAACTCTATCAAAAGCATTACACATGTCCAGTTTTATAAGCATACCTTGTTCTTTGCATGAATGGCTCGAGTGCAAAGCTTCTTGGACTTGGATAACATTGTCCAGAATGTGTCTTCCTTTCACAAATCCCCCTTGAGCTGGAGAAATGAGCTTTTGCAAGAGAGGCTTGATTCTGTTCACTAGAAGTTTGGCCACTATCTTGTAGGATGCATTGCACAGTGAAATCGACCTGTACTTGTCCAAAGATCCTGGATTTGTCTCCTTAGGAATTAAGGCAAGAAAGGTAGAGTTGATTTTGCCCCCGATCCTTGCCTTTCTCATGAATCCATGTATCATTATGAGAAGGTCTGGTTTGATTAACGCCCAACAGATTCTTTAGAAATGAATTGAAAATCCATCGGGTCCTGGTGCTTTGTTAGGGTCCACAGACCAAACAATGTTGGATACTTCTTCTTCCGTTACTGGGCTCTTGAGGTTTTCATTATCCTCTGTATTGACTAGCTTTCGAATATTAGCGAGGAACTCTAGTGTATCTTCCTCACTCCCCTCTTTTTCTGCTGTAAGTAGAGTTTGGAAGTGTTTCACAGCAGCTTCCTTGATTTGGGCGAATCCTTTGCATACCTGTCCATTAGATAAGGTGATTTCTGCTATATGGTTTCGGCTGAGTCGAGCCCTATACTGTCTATGAAAGTATGTGGTATTTCTGTCCCCAGCTTTAAGCCACAGGCTGCGGGACTTTAGGTGCCAGTACTCTTCCTCGCTTCTAAAGGAACAATATGTTTTCCTTTGTGCAATTTTTTCTTGGTCTAAATCCATAGAATGGATGTCTTTCTCTTCCAAATCAAGTTGTATTTCTTCCAGCTGGGTGATAGCATCTTTCCTCTGGCTGATGGGAGTTTCCATAGGTTTCTTTATCCACTCTTTAAGGGCCTTTTTTGTATTTTGTATTTTTTGCTCCCACACATAGCTTGGGGAACCTGATGTTAGAAATTATATATTATGGAGCAATGGAGCACATAAAATATTGCAGAAATATAAACACAGAAAACACATAAAACAAGAGAGACACAGATATACATGGTTCACCCAGTTTGGGCTACGTCCACCTCGAACAACTAGTCCTTCCTTTCTATTATCCAGCAAAATGAAGAGACACAACCTATAGCAGATCCGCTGTAATATCCTCTGTTTTCTCTCACAGTCTCACCTCTCTATTTCCCACTCACAGAATACACATCTATCACACAACCTCAAATACAATGCCGTCATACAAAGAGAGGGGTTGCCTTCTAGGGCAAAAACCCTAAACTAAACATAAGTTCTACCGTCAGATCATCCGCCTAATGAACGACCCAGATTGACTAGAAATTACTATACTTTTACAAGGCAATTTTACAGTTGTTTTTAGCTTCGGGGGCACTGCCCCCAAAACCCCCGACAGGGGGGGGTTCCCAAAGGTTGCAGCCACCCCCCCTTGGATCCCCCCTGTAGCGAATATTTTACGGGCGGCGTTGCCGCCCCCATTTCGAACTAGGGTCCAATGTGGCGATACCTTTTCATATAGAAGATAATCAAGATCCACACCCAACACCTGAGACTTTTGTACTCCATGCTGTTTGGACTGTTTCAAAGAATCCTTCTCTTTCTGCCTAGAGAGGACTAAAGCGAAAGGGGAGAGGGCCTAGATCCTCTTCATCTTTCAGACAGAGGAGGACAGGTTTGTGGTCCAAGCTGAGCTTTGGAAGGATCTTATTGATGACTATTCTTTTTCCCATCATTATAGAGTTGCCGATGAGGAATCTATCTAGCCTTGCTGCGATATGAATTTCTCCTGTTCTGTTGTTGGTCCATGTGTATTTGCCTTTAACTGGCTTGAAGTCTACTAAATCCCTCTGTAATATTATGTTCTCCACTGTGGTAAGAAAAGGGTCTCTTGAATAAGTCCCTCCTCTCTTCTCTTTAGGATCAAGAATTATATTCAGGTCACCTCCTATAATTATGTTCCTGGGATTGTTATGGTCTAGAAACTCTGAGAGTGTCTTCCAGCACTCTCTCTTTTCCTCGTAGTGAACAGGAACATACATATTAAACAAGTCTAAGTTGAGATTACTTGCTATATGTCGCAGTTCAGTAAATATCCAATGTTGGGTCTCGAATGATCTTTCTAGAGAGAAGGAGTTTTTTTCCCAGAATGTTCCTATTCCTCTAGCCGTGCCTCTTGTACTCACAACCTTTCCAGAGTCGAATTTCCATTTGGTGTTACTGGTGCTTAGAAGGATCTCCCCTTCTACTTTTTTTTCTTGGAGCATGAGGATGTCTGTGGGTTCCATTTTCAAAAGGTCTTTTATGGCTTTTTCTTTTGTGGGATTCCCCAAACCCCTGCAGTTCCAAGAGGTCAGCTGCATCATTTACCACTTGTAGGGGTAGGCCCTCCTCCCTTGGGAGCCCTAGGCCTGGTATTCCTCCCAAGTGTCATTTCTATGGTTGCTTGACTGCCAAGGGTTTTTTGTCTTTCTGACTCCTCTTCTCTAGTTTCCCTATTTGTTCTTCTTCCAACCTTTTTTGCTGGCCTTTCAAATGTTTCATCGTCTGATGAGCCCATATTCTCTGTGGTTTTCTTCTTTTGTTTGATTATATCTGCATAGGAAGGGGAGGAAATATTGCTTGGGGTTGGATTATTACCTGGATCTATGGTGTCGTTATTCTCTAGCTGAGGTGGATCTTCTCTCTCTGCCTCTGGAGGGTCTGAGGGTGGCGTGAGAATTTCAAAGGGGTTTTTGTCCCCCTCATTGCTGTTTGTGTCTCTGCTTCCAGTGTTTTGATTTCTTGCACTTCCATTACTTGCTTTATTCTCTGTCTCTTTAGCCTTATTTTTGTTGTTCTGTCTGCTGCTTGTTGGTTTCTTTGCCTGTTTCCATTGTTCTCCCTTTTCCTTCTCTGATGCCTCCTCGTTTCTCTTTTTGCAGTATCTTGCGAAGTGCCCGTACTCATGGCAGCGTCGACACTTGAAGGGCAGCTGTTCATAGTCAAGCTCTTGGATGTGAGTCCAATTTGCCACCGATAGCTTTATTGCTTCAGGAAGCTCGATTTCCAGGTTAACCTCCACACAGATCCGAGCGCAGGAGAATTGATCCTTCCTCGGAGCCTGATCTATGTATCCCCCTAGGGCATTGCCGATGGATTGAAGTGCGTTCTGACTCCAACAATGAAGGGGAAGGTGCGGGAGGCGCACCCAGACAGGTACAGCCTTGGGCACATCCTGTGCTGGGTCGAAATCTGGAGACCATTTGTTCAAGTAGAGGCCTTGAGGGCCCATGAAGTATGGCCCATTTCTGAAGATCAGGCATCTGTCCTCTGCATTGTCAAACACAAAGACGAAGAACCCTTTGCCTACAAAGTGGCTCTTTATTCCTTCATTGACCAGTGGTAACCAGTTTCTTTTAACCCATTATTCGACTGCTCTCGGGGATGGCCACAGTCCGGTAAACTGGCCAATGAGGCCTCTTTCTGTGAGTTTCAGCGCTGATCTGCAGGTTTCTTCCACAGGCAAGGTCACCGTGGGGATGCTGTCCAATTTTTTAACAAACTTTTGCTGCGGGCCTGAGGGCTGGCGTTTCCCTGCAGCAGCTACTAGAGCTTTGAAGGCTTCGAGCTCCGGAGGTAAGGGAGGAGGGGCCGCAGGGCCACCTCCAAGCTCCATGGGGGAGATCGCGTGGAGGGGAGTCGATTCAGGCGGTGCGGTTGCAGCAGCGCAACGATCTCAGAGATAGTAGCTTCGTCCGACCAGTTTAGATATTATTTTTCAAAAACTAGTAATATTTGATTTTAATAAATTAATTTAAATGTTATTTTTCAAAAACTAGGCGTTTAATATAGCCATTACAAATTAATATTTTAATAAATTAATAAACTAATATCATTATTTAAATATTATTTTTCAAGAACTAGTAATATTTGGTTTTAATAAATTAATTTAAATATTATTTTTCAAAAACTAGCCGTTTAATATAGCCGTTACCTATTAATATTTTTAATAAATTAATGAAATAATATACTATTTTGAATATTTTTTTCAAAAAATAAAATAAATAAATAACCGTTTAACATAGCCGTTACATATTAATATTTTAGTAAATTAATAAACTAATATCATTATTTAAATATTATTTTTCAAGAAATAGTAATATTTGGTTTTAATAAATTAATTTAAATATTATTTTTCAAAAACTAGCCATTTAATATAGCTGTTACCTATTAATATTTTTAATAAATTAATGAAATAATATCATTATTTAAATATTTTTTTCAAAAACTAGCCATTTAATATAGCCGTTACTAAATAATATTTGTTTTTAATATATTAATAAATTAATATTATAATTTAAACATTATTTTTCAAATATAGCCGTTACTTGAAATTATGTCTCTACATTGCTCTCTATTTAAGCCTTTGCCATGGTCTGCCTCTTCGTCTGGTCCTGATGATGAACCACACTTGTTGGTTTGAAATGCGTCGGCCAAAAAATTCTCTCATGTAATTTCTACCGAAAGACTTTGTTTAATTCATTATGATTTATGCTGATTTTATGTGATTCATGAATTTAATTTATGATGTTTGCATTTTGATCTAACTGGATGTGATATGTTTATACATGATGACTTAATCAAACAACTAATTTGACTTTTTGTGACAGGAAGTGAATAGAATTGCAGGTGTACCCTATTGACGGGCCACCAATGAGGTATGATTTGAAGTTATTTCAAGTTATTTTGAATCTAATGGTAGTTATGTGCCTTGTACAAGAAATCATGGGTGAAATGCCCAACTGGGTGGTTGAAACTGACTACAAGAATTAGCAACAACAAAAGGAATTGGAAAATGCAACAATGTGCCGGTAAAACACTTTAGGAGTAGGGGAATTGTGGGACACTGGTACCTAATAATTTCCATTGATTTCCATGAGCATGCTATGACCAATATGATGGTTTTGAGGTAGGGATATGCCTTCAAGGTTTTTGGACTTTCCAATGCGAGTAAATCTTGCCAAGGGATGGACTACCCAGGATGGGGCTGCCAACAGAACTTGGAAAGTGTGTGACTACACGGAAGTGGGTGACTATATTTCCCAAGGGATTGTGTAGCAGAGAAGGTAAGGTTGGGATTCTATTTGTTTGGTCATTAGCATTTCTAGATGGAATTAGATGCACATTAGGAGTACGCCTTGGAATAATGAGTAGGTAACTGTTCACTGAGTAGACAAGTGGCGTAGGATTGTAGCATTGTGTTATCACTTAGAGGAAACCCGACTGTGGGAAAACCTCCAAGGTAACCTTGAACCTCTTTTAGGTTGAAAGCTGGCCCTTCAACCTGAAGCGGGATCTCGCCCTAAAACTCAACTACTCTAGATCACTGTTGTAGTAGGTTTTGTAATTAAGTTATGTGGACAAATTTCGTTTGTAGGATGAAAATTTGGTTGGATTGTATATAAAACACACCATTGTGCATGGAGACCAATTTTAACAAATGATGTTATGGATCTAATGAGCTGAACACAAAAAGCAGGGTAGCAATAACTCCTTTGACAATTTGAGAAATTTAGAAGAAGAAGACTGACAAGAAAAAAAAATATAGCTGATAGGAACAACAAGTACTAATGACTAAGAAATACGAGAAAGGAGCATTAAAGAATCCCAATCTCAGATACTAACATTTTCCAGATATGAAGAAGGTTTTTCATAACAGAGAAATAACATATAAGGAACTACAACACATGAATTTCCTGCAAATGCTCATCAAACTGTTATATATTTAAGATCTACTCAAATACACCAGAATGATAATGTTTTTACAATAAAATCCAACCCTTCTTCATTCTTTAGGAACTGTCTTTATAGGAAAGACTGTAAACTAAAATGAGTTTCTAGCAAAAGTTAATTACAAAATCTAAAAATAATAACATACTTTATCAAATACATTCATATATAAAACTTCTTAATCCTATCTGCATCTAAATATCATGCTATTGTTGGAGTCATGGCTAGATATAAGGATCAACAAGTCGAATTTGGTGAGGTGGCATCTAAGTCAACAACTATCCATGAGCTTTTTCCTCAAGAAATCATGAAAAATAGGGTCTAGTGATCCCTTCAAAAATCCAAAACCATGATAGATGCTAGAAAATAAAAGAGGCTTTTCTAAATGGATTTGTTTTGGACAAAAACCTATTTCGGGTTTTAAATACTCATTCTCATTTGTTAAGGATATTATTTTGAAAACAATTACTAAAAAAGGATTGCAAAATCTCGAAAAACAACCTTTGAAATATCCCTTTGAATGTTTCAAACTGTAACACCTGTTAGAAAATCGAGAGAGGTTTTTGTAAATGGGTCCATTTTGGACAAAACAATATTTCGGTTTTATAAAATTAGTTCTCAGTTGTCTGGAAAGCGTGCCCGAAATAACTGTGTTGTACAGGGAAAACAAAGTTTTAATGAGCCATTTTTATCGAAAACGTTGATAAGCCCGTTGTCAACGAATTTCTTTAGAAAACATCATCGAAACATTAAAGCATTGATAGTCCCTCTATCGATGATTTCCATGTTTATTACAACTAAAATGATGGCATTGAAACTGTCAGCGTTTTTTTTTTTTTTTTAAAACAAAGTTAATGTGATAATACGTTGGACATTGCATGCAGATTTGATTTTGATAGTGGATTTTGGATTTCCTGGGAAGGAGGTGAATCCTGGTATTACTTTGAGGGTTGAGGTGTGAGCCTATGGATTCCCTTGTTGATTCATACAGGCATCGTATCCTTTATTTGTTGGTTGAGAAAATGTACATATGTGTATATTATTGTAAATACTGTATCAAGATGGATTTAAAAACCTCCATAGATAATATGGTTATTTGTTGGTTGAATAAAATGTGCATAAGTGTATATGTGGTTATTATTGTAAATACCGTAATGAGATGTGTTATAAATCTCCAGTAAATGGTATGTTTGTCATGTTTCAGCAGTGGTGATTGTAAATATTGCAATGAGCTCTGTTATAAAACTCCATGGGAAGAGTGTTTTGGTTGTCAGCAGTTTTGCTAGTTGTAGGTATCATTGAACATTGAGGATGGTGTCCCCCCAAGGGGGACGGTTATGTAACAACCTCGGTTAAAAATCCATGTAAAAATATATAAGACCACGGTCATGGGACACGTATTCTAAGTTGAATGGTGGGAAAAACATCCTAGTTGGTGTTAATTCGGTTTATTAATGGCTAAGGAAATTGGCAAAGGAAATGGAAAAGAGACATTAATTGGCATTTTATTTATGAAAATAATGGAACTTAGGAGAAAAAGAAGGTTAAAGGTCACAGGTTGCATGTGAGGAGGAAAATGAAGGAAAATAATAGAAAATGAAGAAAATAGAGGCCTCATTGATAAAAAGGCTTTCGAGGATCAGTTGGCAGCTTTTGTCAGTTCAATTTTGGATCTCTCTCTCTATTCTCTCTTTCATAACTTAGCATTTTTTTGGAACACTCTTGGAGGAGTGTGACATACTTGGGATTTGGAGCAAGAAGGAAAAGGGAAGCAAAGATCAAGTAAGGAAGCATATGATCAATGACTACAACTAGATTTCTTTGCAGGTATCAAGTTGCATGTATGATTTCCTTGCTAGTTTTAGCATGCATGACACATATTGTGGCACTTAGTTGTTCCTAAAGGATCAACTGACTTCCACACATTAAATCATCGACCCAGAGTTTCATCTTTTTATTTCAAGGTTGTCAACATGGTTTGTGCAAGAGGAAGTGCTACTATTATCTAATCTACATGATCCTAATGAAAAGTAAGGACATGTGAATAAAAGGAAAAAATCATACTTACTGAAAGAAGCAACTCACTCTCAACTTCTAGACTTCAATCTTAATCAATCAAGACTGCTAACAGAATCAAAGCATTAAGTCTCCTACCAAAAACACTGAACTAATCCAACTAAATACAAAACTATTTCCTAGGAGACTGCATCTGCAAGAAAGGAAAAACACTATGACTAGAAATGAATCTGCCGAAAATAATATCAAATCTTCAGAATTAACAACTCTACATTAATCACAGGAAACAACAAGGAAAGATAACACTCAAAGAATCAATTGCAATAAATCTAACTCTATGATATTCCATTGTGGCTACTGCAAAAACTCATATTGTATAAAAAAAAATATGATAATCGACAATTAGATCTAGAAAATAATTGAATAATTGTAGAACAAGGATTGAAAGAAAAATACAAATTTAATAATACAATAAATGACAATAGTAGTTCCAGGACTGGGCCCAAGATCATTGGAATTCAACTGCCTTGTAGCTAACTCAGTGCAATAAGTTAAGGTCGAACCACAAAAGTCTCCATTAAATTATAATGAGTAAATTACAAGGAATGTCTGTAAAAAATTATAACATAGATCAAATGAATATAGCTCTAAATCTACTACTGAGGTTCAATTCCTCATTTTTATATTACAAGCAAGTCTATTTTCAAATAGAAAAGTGATCCTGAGAATCTGAAGATTCTCAAGATGCTTTATTCAAATTACAAAATCTCTAACGTTTCCCCAGAATAGCAGGGCCAAGATCTCTTCTCCAATTGATCCATCCATGATAGAAGTCGATCTCGTTCAACTGGTTATAATTAACCCAAACAACTCCTCATAATCCATTCTTCCTCAACTATTCTAGGGAACAACATCCAATATCAAATATCCCTGTTCAATTAACGGTTCAAATCGTAGGTAACAACGCCTTTCGTGATTTAAATCAATTCATTAAAGAGATAAAGTAATGAAAATCCATTGACTCCTTTCTAGAATCTATATCACACAAATTATCGTATTCTACACACAAAAATATTAGAAAACTAATATAAAGATAAGAAAATAAGGTAAGAAAATGTATCAATTTCGAAGCCCAACATCACCCCCCAACTTACCTACTTGTATGACCTCATGCAAATAAGTGATTGACACAAAGAGAAGTTAGGGAATAGGCTGGGTAAGGATTTCCTCCATAATGTCAAAATCCATTTCTACTCCGATTTACTGAAACGAAACATACTTACTTGCCTCAGTCAAGTCATATTATATTTGTAATGAGCTCGAGGACACCTAATTATGGGGCATATGTATCTACACCCTATCCATCTAGGACCTTCTTCCAACACCAGATGAGTATAATCTCGTTCCCTACTCATTGTAGACTGGAAATTACTAAAGCTAAAAGGTTCTCTGATTTTAATTTCACCCGATGATGCTTGCCATCTCTGCTTGTCTCCTCGGGGAGCTTCAAACCTAATGTCTCCCAAGTACTCTAGTCTTAACTGCAAAACATCATTGTGAATGGGTGCCAAGTCATCAACAACACCGAATTGTTCCATAAACCTTGTATGACGAATACGTGTACGCAAAGGGCTTCGTGGATCCCTCTAACCCAGAGATCAAGGCCAAGATATCTTCTTTGAAATACACTATAGGCTTTATCCCACTTTATATGATTTCTAGAAAATGATATAAAAGCTTGAAACTGCACATCCCCTATAAAAGGAACAGGGTTCTCATCTACCTGTTCTTCTAGGAAGAAGTTGTTCATGTACAGTTCACATAAAAATTACTTTGTATTATCATCCTTCTATTAAAAGAATTAACAAAATCTGAAATGTTTCTGAATTCATATGGTTGCCCTAATAGAATGGCCTTGAATTTAAGCAATAAATATCGTTCTAACATAAATAAAGCATAATTTATGGCTAGTGATCTACATGATAGAGCATCAAAATATATAGAACACACTTCTTTCATTTGTTCCGTGGCATTTTCAATCTGACCTTTCAGAGACTAAACCTTTTTCTTAGCTGCTCTCATCTTGGCATAAGTTTCATCCTCCATAACTTCCAATGCCTTAAAATTTTGAAGCAACTCTTAATGCAACTTCTGAGGTATTACTTATTTCTGATATCGCGTTAAAGTTTCTTGTTGTTCCTCCATCTTTTTATTCAAAACCAGAATGGTGGCTTCCATAATTAAAGGAGTATATGGAGGCACATGTTCTATCTATGTGTTAGTGTCAGTATCTTCATCCCTACATCAGTGATCAAATTTCTCTTTTTGCATGCATTTTAGGTGTCCCATTCAATCAGCTGCATTCCATTAGATCATGGATCAACTGATGGTAGTGGTTCATTGTCAATTTCCCTCATGTCATTTACCTGCTGGCCTATTTTCACATGTTCAGGTCATTTACAGTCCTTTTTTGTCATTACATTTGCAAAAATCATTTTTAGGGCTTTAGGTCTCATTAGGTCTAGGGGTTGCCACCATGGTCATCAAAAATTCAATAAACGGTCAGCAGGCACATGAGGAGGTCTAATAAGTTCACAAAATCAAAATTTCAATGATGATATGCTCAATAAGTGGTTTTTACCTCAAAACTCTGTTTTGAGGTAAAACAAAGTTTTTATTTTCTATGTAAAAAATTTAATATAATTTCAATATTTTCTATATGTAATAAGTTCAAAGCTACTGCCCTTGCTCACCTTGCCAACTCCAAGCACTACAAACAAAAACACAAGCATCAATGCATTAGTTTACCAAATGATTAAGAAAAGTCAATTTCAATGGAAAAAAAAGAGCTCAAGACCAAAAGTGACTTTGACATTAGAAAAGTGGGTTTGAGATAAGTGAAAATTAAAGTTCATCCATATTTAAAGTGAAAGGGGTCCTATTTATCATTTCATTGAGCAAAAAACCTTTGGAGAGTAAAAAATCGCGATTTGGAGCCAAGAAGACAAAAAACCCTATTTTTCAAAGCAACTTGGCCTGGCATTGTGCATCAGAGGTAGTGCACTGTGCATCAGGCTGGCACTACGCATTAGAGGCTTTCTTGCAGTGCTATTTTGCACGGGCGCTGCGCATCAGGAGGGCATTGCACATTAGGCCCAGTGCACTGCGCATCAACCCAGAACTTGCTAAATCACTCCAAATTGTTCAAAAACCCTAAAAAATGTTGCATTTCCATTCTACAAGTAAGTAATCATCGTCCAAAAGCTGAATTTGATGTCATACTTGTGTTCTTCATGAATCTTGCATGTTGAAAGTGAAACCCTAGCTTGTCTTCACTATTTTCCATTTCATTGTGCAATTTTCACTCCACCATCACTAAAAGCATCATTAAACCCTTTTCACTCTTTTATTACCCTAAATCACTCCATTTATCCCATTTTCCCATATCCCACTCCCCTAAAACAACTAATTCCCTCACCAAACCCTAAATCCCTCACTAAACCCTAGCTTATCAAAACTAATCCATTTATTCCCCAATTCCATTTCCCAAGAGTAAAATCTCTTCATACTCATCACCCTTGTCCTCTTACATTAGCATTTTTCACCATATCTTCATCTCATCATTTTCCTAAGACAAGCACCAAGCACCATGGCAAGAAACAGTGACTCAAGCTATGAAGAGGAAACACAAAGTGACAGTTCAAGAGAAAGGAATGTACAACCTAGGAGACCTCACAAGGGTGGGAAAATAATCAGAGAGGAGCCTATTAGCATTGTTGAACTTCTTGCTTGTCCCCTTGCCACCACTTGTTTCAGATACCAATCTTGCTTTGAGTTTTGTGAGATAGTTGAGAGGGTTAAGTATCATCATGAATTAGCTAGGCAATTTGTCATCAACATGGAGGACAATATGGTACAACTTGCTAGCATAAATTTCACTCTTTCACCACCCATTATTGCAGAAGAAACTACGATGCCAGATGTGGGGGAAAGATGGAACAAAAGACAGAATATCAACAAACAGAACTATGAACTCTACATTAAAGCCAAATATCATAGTAAATTGGGTAGGGTGTTTCCTTTTAAGTTTTTGGAGGACCGATATGTTCCACTAATGAAACTCATCATTAAATACTTCACATGTGAGGGAAGGTTCTCCAGACTCTATGCCTATCGTATCAGATTGCTTATGCATTTTACCAGGGTTAGAATGATGAGTATTCCATACTTCATTTGCAAAAACATAGAGAGGATGACTGTGATTACAAAGAGAAAACCATACTCACATCAGCTTAATAGCATTTATCACTTTGCTATCATCAATATTATTATTGTGCATCAGCTCACTCAGTTGGGAGTGCCATGGGAAACCTTCATTTCCCATGAGATTTTCAAGGGGCCTCAAATTTTTGCAGAACCTCAAGAGGAAAGTGGACCTTCCGGGCAACAAAGAGAGCATGAAAGCAGAACTGAAGAGGCTCACATTCTTGTGTTTGTAACTTATGAAAAGGGCACAAGAAGAATTTTTGCAGCTGCCAAACGAGTATTATCTCCACCAAGGGTGGAAGGGGTCTCGTTCTCTTCATCGGACAACAGGAAAATGCTATCTTCACCTGGGGTGAAAGGGGCTTTGCCTTCTTCAGCAGGACAGGTACAGGATAGAGGAAAGAAACCATTGCATGATGAAGGGCCTTCTAAAGGTCAAGACAGGGATTTTATTTTGGTTGAAGAAGAGGACATTGATTTGGGCTCCCAAAGCTCAAGACTCAAGGATGTGATCATCAAGGAGAAAGAAGCTGAGATCCAAGCCTTATCATTTGACCTTGAGAGGGCTAAATGGATCATTAATTACCTTGAGAAATAGAACAAGCAATTGGAGGACAACAAACAATTATGGAGCTGCAAACCATAAGGGAAAACCGATAAGTGGCAAAAAGAAGGAAAATCAAGTTGACTTCACTAGAGCAAGAATAGATGTTGAACGAGAATCATGGTTGGAAAGAGTGAATATCCACCTTGAGAATCTTCTTGATAAGGCTAATAAGGATAAGAACATGTTGCACCACATGGCCTATCACTATTTGGTCCGAAACAAAATTTGCAAGACAAGGATAAGAAGCCTAAAAGCCAAGTCAGGGAGAGCCTTAAAAGCCAAAAAGGAGCAAGATAAACTTAAAATCTTGGCTGAAGCTTCCTTGGCTCAAAAAGGCAATTGATAAGGTTGCCTCTTGCTGATTTTGAAGCATTTTGGAGAAATTTTTGTCATTTCATAATTTTTAATTGCAAAACACATGAAATTTCCTCTGATGCGCAACACCACTGGCGCTGTGCATTGAGCTGGTTGGGAATTTTGTAGAATGGCTTGCATTTTTGGATTCCTCATGAAAAATTACTAAAACCCAAAAAGTTTCATGAAATTTGGAGGAGATCTGGGTCACCTAAAGGGCAAAAAACACCTCAAAAATGCCCTCTCTGCCACTTTTTATACCCACAGGAAGCAGTCTTGGGAGAATTGATTTTTGAAGGGCAAAATGCACACCAAATCCAAAAATTTAACTTCCCTAGAAATTAGATAGATAGAGCTTTCCAACAAGCCATCTTGGAGCTAATTTGGTGAAGGGGAAGGCCTTCAAACTCAGCTTGGAAAAGGCGCTGCGCATCAGGCAAAATTTTGCCAATTTTGCTCAAAAACTCAGATTTTTGCCTAGTTTTCTACCAGTTTGACTTTTTCTTCTCTCATGGTCAAATTCATGATGTAATATGATGTAAATTAATGTACTATGATGTAAAAATGATGAAAAATGACTTAAGGAGGTAGATACATCAGTTTTAGGTGGTTTTGAGCTGAATGAATCAGTTTCCATAGTTTTAGAGGCAAGCTGTTCCACTGCCTATTTTTCAGTTCCTAGTTTAGATCTTGTTGAAACAGCTCCTTGACTCATGGATTCGACCCCTGATGGCTAGCATAGGTGGTTTGATGCCTATATCTTGTACTTTCTTAGTCATTTGTGAAGGTTGGACTCTTGTGGATGCATTGAGCTACTTTGTACATCACTTCTGCAGTTTGGCAAGGAAATAAACCAGGGTTTTGCAGCATTTTGTGGGATTCTTGTGGTAATGTGAATTAGCATTGTTTTCTTCTCTGTAATTCAGTTGATCTTATGTTTATGTGTGCCATCATCTCTCTTATTCTGCATAACTAAATGAATCAAGTGTAAAAGGTAGAATCCATTGGTGTTTCAGTGCTCTGCCTTAGGGTTTATTTAGTTTTACATGTTTTCTACTATCTGAAGAGGACTCATGACACTTGCATGCCCTCTCCATCTCCTCACCAGTCTTTAGACTCACCATTACACTCATTTCAAAGTGATAAAACACTTGCCTACCTCACCCCACAAAAACCTCTGCAAATCTGTGTTGATTTCCTGGACCCAAAGCTGCCTTCCTCATCTGATTCGGCAACCAACCATTAAAATCAAACAAATTCCTTTGAGAAAACATACCTATCATAAAATTAGTATTTATATTAGTCATCTCAAGCCTTCCTTAATATGTTTTCTTTGAGATTGACAAGGAGAGAGCCCTCTCCTGACCTGGTAGGGCTAGCTACCAGGTTAAGTGTGGTTTGATGTTACCCTAGACCTGCATTTCTCAGCCTGAGGTAGATTTAGGCACTAACATAGTGGCAACCATACTGGGGAAGAACTGAAAACTATTGCCCTAGTACATTAAATAATTCTAGACTTTTGGATGATGAGTTTAGAATTCAGTAGGCTGACAAGATTGTAATGTCAATTTGATTTTTGGGAATAATTCAACACACTGGCTTCCAGACGATACACCAGGGCCAATCCTGATCCTAATCCTCCTCCCGTGTATGAAAACCCAAATCTCATTCCAAGAATTCTCCGCCAAGAAAGTTCTGTGATTCCTATGTTTAGATCTCATTCATGCCCAGTTGTTTTTTAATATCTTGAAGATCTCCCATTTGATGAACATTTTGATCTATCATTGTTTGAAACTAAGTCTGAAAGTGCAGTTGGTGCTACTATTCTAAATCCAAAGTTTGTCCAATATCTTGAAACTGAAAGAGCAAATAGATCAATTGATGCTTATATTCTAAATCTTCAAACTTCAATTGTGGCTACCAATATTCCCGAGTTCTTAGAATCTGCATCTGCTACTCTTGGTTCATCCGCTGTTGTGTCTAGTTCAGAAATTCCTACTGAGCCTCCTTTTATTCCCACCATTCCCGTGCAGCCCACCATATCTGATCAGAGATCTGCAGTCTCTTCTCCCCCATCAACCCCTTCAACACCTCAAACATCAAATATTTCTTCATCCCCTTCGACACCTCATACACCCATCACATCGACTGCTATCATTGTTCCTACTCCTCCTACATCCCCAAGGCCAGTTTTAAATCCACCTCGAGCAATGGCTGCCAGATATGCACCTCTCATTTTTCCACAGAACTTGGATGCTATGCCTGTTGATTACCAAAGTAAAATCCCATTGTTTGATGCTACCCAAGGTATCACAGCACAACAGCATGTTGATAGGATGAGTGATTTCTTTGATCTCCACGAGATAGATGAAGAGAATGTGACTATGAGATTATTTGTGCAAACTTTTGGAGGCGAAGTGCGAAAGTGGTTCAGAGCATTGCCTACTGGAACTATCAATACATTGGCGGTTCTTCAAAGACAATTTCTGGATCGTTGGGAGGTAAAGAAAAATCCACTCCAAATCCTTTCTGAGTATGAAAACATAAAGAGGAATGTTGGTGAAAGTGTCCAGGATTACTGTGTTAGATTCAATACTGTTTATAATGCTATTCCAGCTGATATCAAGCCACCAATGGGGCTGGCTTTGATAAAATTTCCTGATGGCTTTGATCCCAACATGGCATATCAATTGAGAGAAAGAGACCCGGCTACATTGGAGGACATGCAGAAAATTGTAGTGAGTGTGGAGGCAAATCTGCTAGCTAAGAGAGCTAGGACAAAGACCAAGAAGAAGGTGACCATAAAGGAAGAAGCTTCTTCCTTAGATCATTTGCTTCGTAAGCTTGAGAAGATGTTCGATAGATTAACCATTGCAGATAAGCCCGAGACTCAAGTCAGAAATCCAAATTTCCGTGGTCAGCAACAACCACAGTTCAGAATTAAGCAACGAGAGCAAATAGCTCAAGATCCATCAGCTCGACAGCAAGTCAAAAAACCATTACTATAGAACTATGTCCATGGCACTGAATCAGAGGATGATGAGACTCCAATAGGAGAGGAGAATAACCTTTTTACACTAGATGGTTTGCCAATTTATATCACTGAAGATGAAGAGTATTCAGAAAGCCCAGCTGTACAAAAATATGAAGATTTTATATTGGCAAATGAAACAGTCCTAGAAGAGGAATCAGATGAATATCAGAGGGGATATATGAATGCATTGACAGCGCAACAAAGACAGTATTCACTTAGGAGCAGGGATGTATCGATCAATCCAATTCAGAAGCGGAAGGAAGCAACACCACCAAAGAATGATTCTCCAAATGTTCAGAAAAAGGGAAAAGAGCCAGCAGATCCTACTTCCAGCAAAGTACAATCAGCAAATGAAAAGTCAAATCAACCAAGTGCAACAAAGGAGAAGACTGAAAAGAAAGATGCTCCAGTAAAAGAGGTAGAGAAAACTATAGCCTCTAGCTTAGAGAATGAGATTGCTAAGTTAAAAGTGTCAATACCTTTGACTGAATTAATGAAAAATAACAGCTATAAAGGTCAAGTGTCAAAGATTTTGAATATAGATCCCCTGTCTGATATGGTTAATGTGGAAGATGACCAACCCGAGCTTATCTTTGGTCCGGCATTAGAAGGCCAATCTGAGGATAGTGATGTAGCCCCTTTTTACATCAGCCTTAGATTGCATGATTATGTTTTGCACAATGCCATGTTTGATTCAGGAGCGTCTCACAACCTGATGCCAAAGGCAATTATGGAAAAATTGGGTTTGGACATCACTCGCAAGTATCATGATCTTTATTCCTTTGATTCTGGTAGGGTCAGATGTATTGGTCTCATTAAATATTTGGTTGTGACTTTAGATCAGATTCCAGCAAAGAATGTTCTTATGGATGTAGTTGTGGCTGACATTCCCCCTAGATTTGGCATGCTTTTATCTAGGTCGTGGGGTGCAAAACTCAAAGGGACATTGCAGTTAGATTTCTCCTATGCCACTATTCCCGTCTTTGGTCAGTTGAGGAAATTATATAGGGAGAAAAAGATGAAGTATATGATCACGAGCAAGGAGAAACCTTTGAATCATCCAATTAATTATGTACATATAGATTTAGAATATTTTGTTCTTTATTCTGATAGTGGTTTCAATGATGTAAATAGTCAATTAGTTGAAGTTGAAGATATACCAGAGATAACAGAAAATTTCAGAGCAGTACTTGATCAAGAGAGACAAAGGCTTGAAAGTACCGTTGAACAGTCAACATTCCGCCAGCAGCAGAAAATTGATGGACAACAGCCAAAGGTAGAAGAGTAGGCAGAATTCCAGCACTTGGAGGAAGAAGCTGGTTTGTGGAGTATGGACTTTGATGGAGCAGTAGGTAAGGATGGTGCCGGAATTGGTATTTGGATACGCAACCCTTTTTTCCTACCGAATAAAGTCTTGAGTAATGTAAGAGTTTGTTCATATAAATTGGCTTTTGATTGTTCCAATAATGAAGCCGAATATGAGGCACTAATTGCAGGCTTGAAAATCCTCAAGAAGTTGAATGCAAAGAGAATTTTAGTTTATGGAGACTCTGAATTAGTATTCAGACAAGTCAAGGGTGAATACCAAGCCAAACATCCTCGAATGAGGGCTTACCGTAATGCGGTTTTAGATATTTTGAGGTTGTTTCTAGATTATACTTTGACATGTGTCCCTCGTGTACAAAATGTTATTGCAGATTCCCTTGCTACAACTGCAAGTAACTTAAAGATCCCGATGAATTCAAACAATAAGTTTGAAATTCATGTGAAGCATCACCCAGCTGTCCCTGATAATCTAAGATATTGGCAGGTGTTTCAGGATGACAAAGAGATTGAAGAATTTCTGCAAAATGAAGGCAAATATAAAGACACTTCTATAGATGGCGAGCAAGATGATGGTGAACCAGACATAGAGGTAAATCAGATGGAAGTTTTGCAGCTGAAGGACAATGTCATCCCTAAAGGCCTTATACCTTTAGAGGAATTATTTGACCAAGATGATGTAGCCCGGAAGCCAAGCTTAGTGCCAACCGAAAAGGGAGTTGAAGATGTGAATATCGGAATAGAAAAAAATCCAAAGATGGTGAAGTTGTCAAAGGCATTACCTCCCCAGGTAAAGGAAAAATACATTAGTTTATTGTCTTCATTTACTGATGTATTTGCATGGGACTATACAGATTTGAAGGAGTACAATAAAAGTATAATTCAGCACATCATTCCAATCAAGCCAAACCAGAAGCCATTTCACCAGAAGTTGAGAAGGATAAATCCGAAGTTGCTGCCATCAAGAGAGAAAGAGGTGAATCGATTGTACAATGTTGGTATAATCCTTCCAATAAGATTTTCATATTGGATCTCCAATTTGGTGCCCGTGCGGAAGAAGACAGGTGAGATTAGATTGTGCATTGATTTCAGAAATTTGAATAAGGTGTCTTTGAAAGATAATTATCCATTGCCAAAAATGGACCACATACTCTAAAGAGTAGTTGGGGAATCTCGTATGTCGCTGCTCAATGGGTATTCCAGCTACAATCAAATTTTGGTCCATGAGGATGACAGGGACAAAACAACATTCACCACTCTGTGGGGAACATTCCATTATGCCAAGATGCCATTCGGTTTAAAGAATGCTGGTGCAACATTTCAGCGGGCTATGGACATCGCCTTTGCAAATGAAAAAGATGTATTTTTAGTAGTGTATCTTGATGATTTGACTGTCTTTTCCAATTCAGATGAGGAGCATCTTTACCATCTGAAAATTGTTTTTCAGCGTTGTAGAAAATATGGCATATCACTCAATCCCAAAAAGAGCTTGTTTGCCATGGATGAGGGGAAGCTTCTCGGTCACATAATATCCAAGGAGGGCATCCGCATCGATCCTGCTCGAGTGGAAGCCATTCAAAAAATTGATTTTCCTCGTAGTAAAAAGGAGATCCAAGCATTTAACGGTAAGATGAACTTCTTACGTTGTTTTGTGCCAAATCTAGCTGAACACTTGAGGGAAATTACAAATATGTTGAAGAAAGATAGTGTGGTAAAGTGGACCGAAGAAGCCATAAAGTCTTTCAACCTGGTAAAGTTGGCTCTTTCTTCAGCTCTGATTTTAATCAGCCCAGATTATTCCCAAGATTTCATATTATTTTCATTCGCTTCTGAGCATACTATGGCAGCAGTTCTAATGTAGAAAAGAGACCAGCTTGAAAAGCCAATCGCCTTTTTCAACAGGACAATAAGAGATGCAGCCTTAAAATATAACATTATTGAGAAGCAAGCCCTTGCCTTGGTGAAAGCTTTGAAAGATTTATGGGTATATATTCTGCACTCTCATATTCTTGCTTATGTCCCTAACACAGCTGTTAAAGATGTTTTGGTACAAACAGATCCGGAAGGGAGGCGAGGCAAATGGATTGCAACTTTGTTACAATATGACTTGGAGATAAAGCCAACAAAGCTCATCAAGGGGCAGGGACTAGAAAAACTGATGGTAGAGTCTAATTTGCATGCCTTGGACATAAACCTGATTGCTGCTATGTCCAAAGAAGATGAAGATAGTTCACTCGTTCAGGTATCTGAAATTTTTCTCCATTCTCCTTGGTATTCAGATATTGTATATGTGCTCCAGCACCTTTCACCGCCATTGGGGATGGCTAAAAATAAAAGTAGAACTCTGAAACTAAAGGTTGCTAAATTTTGTATTATGAATAATGCACTTTATTGGAAAGATCCCAGAGGTATTTTGCTGAATTGTTTGGTTGAGAAGGAAGCAAAACAGGTCATGGATGATTTTCACAAGGGAGACTGTGGAGGTCACCTATTTTGGAAGACGACGGAAAATAAAATTTTGAGAGCAGGGTACTATTGGCCTACCCTCTTTGCTGATGTTTATAAAACTGTTACAAGTTGTCATCAATGCTAGATTTTTTAGGGAAGGAGAAAATTGCAGCCTCTACCTCTCAAGCCAGTTGAAGTAAGTGCTTCGTTTCAGTAGTGGGGCCTAGATTTTATTGGAGAGATTCATCCTACATATTCAGCTCAACACAAGTGGATCTTAACAGCGACGGATTATTTTACAAAATGGATTGAGGCGATCCCCACTCGGCAGGCCACAGATGTGGTAATAATTCAGTTTCTTGAAAATAATATTTTGTCACATTTTGGTTGTCCTAACAAGCTGATTACAGATAACGCAGCAGCTTTCAAGTCCAAAAAGATGATTGATTTTTGTAGCAAATATCAAATTACCTTGGGGCATTCTACTGCATACTATCCGCAAGGTAACAGATTGGCTGAATCTTCGAACAAATCATTGGTCAACATCATAAAAAAGCTACTGGAAACAAACAAAAAGAGCTGGCATAAGAAATTGGTTAATGCACTATGGGTGGATAGAGTAAGTCAGAAGAAGTCAATCGGCATGTCTCCGTTCGAAATAGTATATGGTATTGACACGGTGTTCCTGAAATCTCTCGCAATCCCGATTGTAAAACTTTTGTAGGAAGCTGGCAGCGAGGAGGATCATTTTTAGCGAAGAATAAGCCAAATGATCCATTTACAGCAGACGAGAGAGGAGGTTTTTCAGAATACCTTCAGGCTGCAAGAGAGAATTAAGAAAATCTATGATCGGAAGGCAAAGGCAGATAAGTTTCAGATTGAAGACATAGTGCTAAAGTGGGATGCTAGAAACGAGGACAAAGGCAAGCACGGAAAGTTCGAGAATCTATGGAAGGGACCATATAGAATTGCTACATATCGAGGTCAAAATGCTTTTCTCCTCAAAGAAATGAATGGGGAAGATTGTCCAGGAGGGCCGGTCAATGGTCGGCTGCTGAAACGGTATTATCTTTGAGAAGTTTTCTACTGTCATAATTTGTCATTGTACATACCATTTTATTTCCTTCATTGCAAAGTGTGTACTATCGTCATTCATTCAGTTTGGGGCCCGAAGTGAAGGCTATAAAGTTGAAGGTCTGACTTCAGTTTTTGGTTATTTAGTGTGGGTTGTTTGAGTCAGTTTTCAATCTTGTAATTGAGTCAGTTTTGAGTCAAGATATTGGTTTTAGTTTGCTGAAGTTATTGACTCCATTTTTCCCAATGGAAGAGGCACTGGTCTACTTTCCAGAGATCTGTAGTTCTTGGCACCTCCCAGGAGCTACCATCCCCATTGGAGCCAATGTTAGTGTCGGTATCTTCATCCCTCCATCAGTGATCAAATTTCTCTTTTTGCATGCATTTTAGGTGTCCCATTCGATCAACTGCATTCCATTAGGTCATGGATCAACTGATGGTAGTGGTTCATTGTCAATTTCCCTCATTTCATTTACCTGCTGGCCTAATTTCACATGTTCAAGTCATTTACAGTCATTTTTTGTCATTACATTTGCAAAAATCATTTTTAGGGCTTTAGGTCTCATTAGGTCTAGGATTTGCCACCATTGTCATCAGAAACTCAATAAACGGTCAGCAGGCACATGAGGAGGTCTAATAAGTTCACAAAATCAAAATTTCAATGATGATATGCTCAATAAGTGGTTTTTACCTCAAAACTCTGTTTTGAGGTAAAACAAAGTTTTTATTTTCTATGTACAAAATTTAATGTAATTTCAATATTTTCTATATGTAATAAGTTCAAAGCTGCTGCCCTTGCTCACCTTGCCAACTCCAGCCACTGTAGACAAAAACACAAGCATCAATGCATCAGTTTACCAAATGATTAAGAAAAGTCAATTTCAATGGAAAAACAAAGCTCAAGACCAAAAGTGACTTTGACATTAGAAAAGTGGGTTTGAGATAAGTGAAAATTAAAGGTCATCCATATTTAAAGTGAAAGGGGTCCTATTTATCATTTCATTGAGCAAAAATCCTTTGGAGAGTCAAAAATCGTGATTTGGAGCCAAGGAGACAAAAAACCCTGTTTTTCAAAGCAACTTGGCCTGGCGTTGCGCATCAGAGGCAGTGCGCTGCGCATCAGGCTGGCGCTGTGCATCAGAGGCATTCTTGCAGTGTTATTTTGCACGGGCACTGCGCATCAGGAGGGCGCTGCGCACTGGGCCCAATGCGTTGCGCATCAACCCAGAACTTGCTAAATCACTCCAAATCATTCAAAAACCCTAAAAAATGTTGCATTTCCATTCTACAAGTAAGTAATCATCATCCAAAAGCTGAATTTGATGTCATACTTGTGTTCTTCATGAATCTTGCATGTTGAAAGTGAAACCCTAGCTTGTCTTCACTATTTTCCATTTCATTGTGCAATTTTCACTCCACCATCACAAAAAGAATCATTAAACCCTTTTCACTCTTTTATTACCCTAAGTCACTCCATTTATCCCATTTTCCCATATCCCACTCCCCTAAAACAACTAATTCCCTCACCAAACCCTAAATCCCTCACTAAACCCTAGCTTCTCAAAACTAATCCCTTTATTCCCCAATTCCATTTCCCAAGAGTAAAATCTCTTCATACTCATCACCCTTGTCCTCTTACATTAGCATTTTTCACCATATCTTCATCTCATCATTTTCCTAAGACAAGCACCAAGCACCATGGCAAGAACCAGTGACTCAAGCTCTGAAGAGGAAACACAAAGTGACAGTTCAAGAGAAAGGAATGTACAACCTAGGAGACCTCACAATGGTGGGAAAATAATCAGAGAGGAGACTATTGGCATTGTTGAACTTCTTGCTTGTCCCCTTGCCACCACTTGTTTCAGATACCAATCTTGCTTTGAGTTTTGTGAGATAGTTGAGAGGGTTAAGTATCATCATGAATTAGCTAGGCAATTTGTCATCAACATGGAGGACAATATGGTATAGCTTGCTGGCATCAATTTCACTCTTTCACCATCCATTATTGTAGAAGAAACTACGATGCCAGATGTGGGGGAAAGATGGAACAAAAGACAAAATATCAGCAAACAGAACTATGAACCCTACATTAAAGCCAAATATTATAGTAAATTGGGTAGGGTGTTTCCTTTTAAGTTTTTGGAGGACCAGTATGTTCCACTAATGAAACTCATCATTAAATACTTCAAATGTGAGGATAGGTTCTCCAGACTTTATTCCTATCATATTAGATTGCTTATGCATTTTACCAGGGTTAGAATGATGAGTATTCCATACTTCATTTGCAAAAACATAGAAAGGATGACTGTGCTTGCAAAGAGAAAACCATACCCACAGTATCTTAATAGCATTTATCACTTTGCTGTGATCAAGATTATTGTTGTGCATCAGCTCACTCAGTTGGGAGTGCCATGGGAAACCTTCATTTCCCATGAGATTTTCAAGGGGCCTCAAATTTTTGCAGAACCTCAAGAGGAAGGTGGACCTTCTAGGCAACAAAGAGAGCATGAAAGAAGAACTGAAGAGGCTCACATTCCTGTGTTTATAACTTATGAAAATGGCACAATAAGACTTTTTGCAACTGCCAGACAAGTATTATCTCCACCAGGGGTGGAAGGGGTCTCGTTCTCTTCACCGGACAATAGGCAAATGCTATCTTCACCTGGGGTGAAAGGGGATTTGTCTTCTTCTTCAGAAGAACAGGTATAAGACAGAGGAAAGCAACCATTGCATGATGAAGGGCCTTCTGAAGGCCAAGATAGGGATTTTATTTTGGTTGAAGAAGAGGACACTAATTTGGGCTCCCAAAGCTCAAGACTCAAGGATGTGATCATCAAGGAGAAAGAAGCTGAGATCCAAGCCTTATCACTTGACCTTGAGAGGGCTAAATGGATCATTAATTACCTTGAGCAACAGAACAAGAAATTGGAGGACAAACAAACAATTATGGAGCTACAAACCATAAGGGAAAACCGGCAAGTGGCAAAAAGAAGGAAAATTAAGCTGACTTCACTAGAGAAAGAAATAGAGGTTGACCAAGAATCATGGTTGGAAAGAGTGAATATCCACCTTGAGAAGCTTCTTGATAAGGCTAATAAGGAGAATAACATGTTGTAGCACATGGCCTATCACTATTTGGCCCGGAACAAAATTTGTAAGACAAGGATATGAAGCCTAAAATCCAAGTTAGGGAGAGCCTTAAAATCCAAAAAGGAGCCTTAATGTGTCTGACTCAGTTTGAGTTCCCACAATAAAGGTAACAAGAAAGTCTTGAAATTCAGTTTGAGTTTCATTATCCTGGACTTCCTTCTTCTTAACATTTCTCTTCTCATGATGCATTTGGGCGTTATTGTCCTGCAACCATTTCTTTAGTTTTCGTACCTTCCTTTGTAGCTTCATCTTCTATTTTCTCAACAACTCCATTTCTTTATTGGTCTTGTTTTTCCTTTTATTCTTCAGTTCTCTGTTAATCTTTTGTGTAAAATTTTTGGCTAGAGCAATTGGAGAAGAGAAAGGGGAAATAATAGTTTTGGCCTCATGTATTTCAATCATCATTTCCATGGTGAACTCAATCGTGGCATCGATTATAGGTTCTAAAATGTCTCTGTCAACTTGAGGTTCAATTGGAAAGTCAATATTGACTTCTTGTCCCATGTTTTCCAAAGGTGATTTTAAAACTACTTCTTTAAGGGAGGAGGGTTCCAAGGCAGTTGCAACAGAATTTGCAGAATGTTCTTGAAGAAAAGTATTATCAAGTTATTCTGAGGGTTATAAAATTATAGTGGTTGTGTAATTATGAGGAGAGGTTGGAGAATTAGGCAACGTCTTTTGGTCAGAAGGATTTCTTGAGCAACCTGAAGCTTCTTCAAAATTCACAGAATTTAGAAAATTTTCCAATCTTTCCAGAACTTGGGCTGCCTCCATTTCCTGCTCTTGAGGAGAATCCTCATGATGAGTTTCATGTGGATCAAGAAATTCTTTAAGTCCACTTTCCTCAAAAGACTGTTAAGAGGAGTCTATAGAATTTCATGACTCAGTCAACCTAGTTGATCTTCTCCTTTTTTTAGGTAGGGAGGCCAAGAGGGAAGCCATTCTTTTCTCTACCCTAGTTAATTGTTGGGGGCTGGAGTTTGTTCTTTTACCTGTGACATAACTTCTGCAATAATGTTTTCATTTTGATTGGCCTCCTCATTCTCTTCTGGCTCCTCATTATTAGGTAGGATGTTTCTAGAATATTCAATGGGTTCTTCGATTTCTGGTGGAGCCTCAAGAGTTACTAAGAACTCTTCCAAGCTCAATTGTGCTCGATTCAAACCTCTCACAACTGTCAATTTTATGAGCCCATGGTGACTCACCACTGAGGCTTGGTCCTTAGATCTTTTGAGTCTTAAATCAGTTTCATGCAATAATGAATTCAGAAAATAAGGCAGGTTTAGGATTACCTTCCATCTCAATGCTACCATTAACTTCAAATGTCGTCCTCTTACCACGTTGTACCGACCATCGCACATAATGTACCTTTGGATGACGCCTACTAATTCCTTCCATGGCTCTGACAATGAGGCATGATTGTATCCTTTTCCCTTTCTGACCAGTTCCTCTCTAGGGTTCGTAAACATGGATGTTGTGCTTTGTAGCGGAGTATGTATTTCAAACCACTTCTTGCCTTTTATGGAAAGGCCTATCACTTCTACCAAAAATTCTTCATTTACCTATATTTTTCTTCCCTTTACCATTATTATTCCATTTCTCAAATTCCTTGTAAATTCCAAGGCGACTTCATTATCAAAGCCTTGCAGTTATAGGAAATAGTCTGACCACCCTACTTGGCCTACTTGGTCCAGAATACTACATGCTTGCTAAGAGATCCACAACTGGGTAGGTTCACTGTGCACCAAATGGCCACCCATTTCGGTTGTGCCACATGGAGAAATTTGGAGCTATAAATAACAAATTTCAACAGATACAGGGACATAAACGCTGCATAGAGTGGAAAATTCAAACAACCATAACATGCAATGATGTTAACGAGTTTTTAAGTGTCTAATTATGTGTTTAGCCTTTCACCCCCCCGATGAAATTAGAGGTCGCCCACGACCTTCCATCATGCATTTTATTTGTTAAGACAATTGACATGACTAATCAAATAAGAATGTATTAATTAGACATAATGGAGCAACCGTAAAAAAAATAGAAATAGTGAGCGAGGCGTGTGACATAATGATTGGACGCATTAATCATAAAACATGATGAAGGGACTAGACATTTACAACACCCAAAGCATTAAAGTAGGGTAAACACATGTGGAGATATTTTGAACTTTGAACATGGATAAGACAAATTTTGCCGAAAGATTACCCTTAGAGAAAAAGAAAAGAAATTTAGAATAAACTTAGTAGCTCTTCAAAAAAAATATTATATCCCCGATATGTAAAATTAAAATTGTTTTTCATACATACTCATTATTACCAATTTTCAATGAAAAATTTAATAAGTTTCCATAGTAATTCAATGATTTTACTTTATTATTGCTAAGGGAGAGAAAAATAACTAATTTTAGATGGTAATTTCAAATGTACTTCAATACCATAGGCATGTCCTCTGTTGGTAGCAAGCGTCCATAGCCTCAACAGGGTTTCCTTTTAACCCATTGATATGTTAGTATCCCATTCTACTAGAAAAGATTCATAACTTTATTTTTTGATTATCAACAAAAGGCCATTGTTCTGGCATGGTGACCAATTGATAACAATGCCATTCACCAGAGCTGATGAGACAAGCAAGCCATCTCATGATGATACCTCTTTTCATTCGACCTAAAGATCGAAGGCCATTACCCGGGCTTGGTGAACAAAGTGGTAATATCGCCTCATTAAGTTCTATGATCATGGTAGGGCGACTCATGATGAGACCTCCTATCCTTCATCAGATTCTTTTTTTATGTTTTTATTTATTATTAATTTTTTTGTTCTTGTTTTGTTATGACAAAATATTAGTGAATGGGGTGGCTCATCAACTCCTTAAGAGTTAGGGATGGTGTAAAAAGTATTGAAATAATTACCTTTTTAGCTTTCCATTTTGCTTCCCAAAATTTATTTTTCAATGAGATTGAAGAATTATAAGAAACCAAAAGGAAAGAAAAACTCCTCTAGTGGTGATTAAATAAATGCATTATAAATATCTTTATGTATTTACAATATCAGGGTTAAAGTTTTAGGAGGTTTAGAATTCTATTAAAAATTTCTTATAAAACATTCTCTTGTGGTAATCATTTGGGTGAATGATATCAAAGACGAGCTTCAAATTCAAACTAAAAGAATAACTATTTAAAAAAAACAACTATGGCTAGAAAACAACAACCATGAGTAAGGGAACAACAACTGTGGCTAAGGAAACAACAACTGCGACCAAGGCAACAATAGCTATGACTAAGGGAACCAAAAATATGACTAAGGAAGCAACAACCACGACCAAGGAAACAATAGCCGCGACTAAGGGAAAAAAAAACTACGACTAATGAAACAACAACCGCGACCAAGGGAACAACAACTGACTAAGGGAACAACAACCGTGACCAAGGGAACAATGACTGTGATTAAGGGAACAATGACTTTGTCTAAGGGAACAATAGTCGTGACCAAGGGAGAAATAATTGTGACCAGGGGAACATCAACCCCCCCCCCCTTTATTTATTAAAAGAAAAAAACATAACTTCAGCTAAAAACTTTCACAAAAAGTATGTACATTATGTAAAAAATGAAATAAATTTCAAAAAAATGCTTCAGTTGGCTGTAGCTGCAGGGTTACCTCCCTGATCAACTATAACCTGCAGGTTGGAATCATTACTTACCTCGTGAAGAAAAGACTCTCGTGTGAGTGGCTGGTGATATAGACAGAGTCAATGTCCATTGGCAAGGAAAGAGATGCCAAAACCATCAATCATAGTAAGGCTCACCATACCGTTGTCATAAACTTTGGTGACCTCGTATGGTCCCAACCATCTTGTTTGGAGCTTCCCTGGGAAATCTTGAAATTTGGAATCATATAATAGTGCCCAATCTCCCTTCTGAAATTTTTTCTTCTTGATGAGATGATCATGCCATTTGGCCCTTTGCTGTTGAATAACAACTGTACAGTGCAAGGCTAATAGACACATTTTGTCTAGTTCATTAAGTTGTTGCAGACATTGTTTTTGCACTTTTATAAAATCCAATCTGACTTCCCTTGTGGTTTTGAAAGTCTTAATTTCGAATTCTATTGATAAAATGGGCCCCTTACCAAAAACAAGCTGGTACAATGAATAGCCAGTAGTGTTGCACCAAGTTGTTCGATAGGCCCATAAGGCCTCAGGGAGTTTGATAATGTAGTTTCGGAGGTTCGTAGATACTATTTTAGTTAAAATTTCTCCTAGAAATATATTGGTTATTTACACCTATCCATTTGCTTGAAGGTGGTAAGGGGAATTAATTTTGCGTTTAATGTGAGATTTTTGCAACGTAACATAATTTTTTTGGGCATTGAACTGTGATCCCCCATCTGTTACGATCTCTCTAGGAAATCCATACTGCACAAATAGTTCAAACAAAAGTTTAATAATTGCATCTTCTGTAGCCTTTGAGAGAGTTACTGCCTTTGTCCATTTAGTTACATAGTCTGTTCAAACAAGAATACACACCTTCTCATTTGACGATGGGTTGAAGGGGCCCACAAAATTCAACGCCCATCTTTCAAAGGGTTCAAGTACAATTTGCGGCTGCAGGGAATTTCATCAGATTGAATGGGGTGACCAATCCTCTGACATCTATCACAGCTCTAGACATATTCCCTTTCATCGTTGAATATTGTGGGCTAGCAATAACTCATCTGTAACACTGCATGCCCAATTCTTCGATCAACGAAGTGCCCACCGCAGGGTTTGTCATGGTAAGCTTTAAGAATATCATAAACTTCATCTTCCATGATGCATCTGCGGATTTGAAAATTAGACCCTATATGGAAAAAGTAACCGTCAATCCAGGAGAACCGTGCATTGTGATGAACAATAAGATTCTTTTCCCGGGACGGTAAATATGCTGGCAATTTTCTTGTTGCCAAGTAATTGGCTGCATTAGCATATCAAGGTGTTTTAACTATCATGACAAAGATTTGTTCATTCGGAAGCTGATCTTCTATAGGTAAATAATCAGCCACTATCGAAACTCTGTACATAAAATCCGCAACAAGATTCTCCTTCTCCTGTTGTTCCTTTATGGTAATATCGAATTCCTGTAATAACAATAACTAGCAAATTATTTGGCCATTAGTAACAAGTTTATTAGCTAAACACCTAATTGTAGAATGATCAGTATATAAAAAGGCTGGGTATCCTGTTATGTAGTGATGAAATTTATTAATGGAATAAACAACCACTAAGAATTCTTTTTCTATCACTATATAATTTAGCTCTGTCAATGTAAGATTCTTGCTAATATAATAGATGGAATAAGGCTTTTTGTCTTCTTCCTGTCCAAGTACAACTCCTATTGTTGTTTCTAATGCATCAGATGAAATGTGGAATGGTAAATTCCAGTTTGGCCCTCGTAACACAGGGGTTGTTGAGACATTATTTTTAATATTTGAAAAAGCAACATCACACCTATCAGCCCATTCAAATTCCATATTCCCTATTAATACATACAATGGTGATGCTATTTTTGAAAAATTTGCTATAAAACGAAGATAATAACCAACATAGCCAAGGAAACTATGCACCTCAGTTGGTGTACAAGAAGTAGGTGGTGTAAGAATTACCACAATATTTGCTGGTTCTACCTGGATGTGTGCAACAAAGATATAATGCCCTAGAACTATGCCTTATGTCATCATCATATGACATTTTTCATTACTAAGGCAAAATTAGGTAGTGATGCATCGTTCAAGAATGTTTTCTAGATTATGTAAGGCTTGGTCAAATTCATTGCCATAGGGAGTGAAATTATTCATGTATAGTTCAAGTCCTTCACTGATTAAGTCAAAAAAAAATTGCTCAGGATCGCCCTCTGGAAAGTGGTTGGTGCATTGCACAACCCAAATGGTAAAACCCTGTATGCAAATGTTCTCCATGGACAAGCGAATGTGGTTTTGTCATGATATTCAATAGCAATTTGGATTTGATTATATCCACTAAAACCATCCGGGAAAGAGAAAAGATTCTTTCCAACAAGAGTTCCTAGGACCTGATCTACAAATGGAAGAGGAATGTGATCTTTTTGTATAGATTTTTCCAATTATCTGTAAGCCACACAAATTCTCCATTTGCCATTTTTCTTAGGGACCACAACCAACAGTGAATTTTCATTAGCTATTAGAGATAGGATATATAAAATTAACATCAAGAAGCTTTTGCAACTCTTGCTTTACTATATCCCTAAAGTGTGGATTTAGTCTTCTTTGAGGATGGAGAATGTTACAGACATATTTTTCTATAAATGTGATGTGTACACAATTGAGGATCAATGCCTCTCATATCAAAATATTACCAAGTAAAAGCCTATTTATATTTCTAGAGGATTTGAATTAATTTTTTACGTTGCAGGTCATCCAGATTAGCATTAATGTTCAAAGTCTTACTAGGTTCAATTTTGATGGGAACACTATTATGAATTGCAGTTGTGGGTATATGATCATTATTCAAAACCTCCGATGGATCTCTCTAGGCCTCATTGTCAAGCATAGCTTTTAATATTTGACATGTTGGATTCCAAATAGTAGAAGGTTTGTTAATAAAGCCATTAATTACATCATCCTCAGTTTTCCTTTTAAAAATAAGAGCTTCATCTAGAGTAAGAGGAGAATGCAAATTTTCTTCCTAATATTTGGGAGGGAATGATTGATAATTTCCGACTGATAGGATGGGTCTAGCAGGTAGATATAAGATGAGTTTTTTAACACTAGTCCATTTTGCAATCGTCATATTCCTTGTTCGACATCCTATATATGCATCTCCAGTTGCCAACCATGGTATCCCTAATATCAAAGGGTGTCCATCCACCCTATAGTATTGATAACTAGAAAGTCTAATGGGTACTCCTAGGAATCTACAAAAACTATAATATCATCCAAAGTGCCTTATGGTTTTACTACAAATCTGTCAACTAATTCCAACATAATGGACGTCAGTTTCAATGTTGTTATCCCAAGGAACCCACAAGTTTCTACGATAAAAATGTTTATTGCGGACCCTATGTCCACTAAGGTATTTGGGAAGTTAAGACCCTGAATTTGAACAGTAACTATTGGGTTTCCAGGGTCATCATATTTAATAGGTATTTTCTTTCCTAAAATAAGATCAGAAAGTGTCCCCAGAACATGGACTGTAGGAGAGTCTTTTGGTTTTCTCACAAGATTTTTGACACATAGTTATTTGATGGTTTTAGCATAGATTGGGACATCCTGAATAGCTTGGAGAAGAGGGATTTTAATACATATTTTTTTAGATCCCCTATTAGATCAAAATTAGAATATATCGGTGGTTTGATCACAGTAAGTCTCTCGGGGAATGGAGGAGAAATGTCCATAGTTTTAGTAGGCTCTTGTTGTTTGTTTGACTTGTTAGGTGCCTCTATTTTGGTGAAAACTATGGTGGGAGAAGGGTGTTCTGCTAAAGGAAGACATTCAATAGGATTTTCAATGTCTGCCTACTCTTGGTTTCCTTTACTATCTTTTGGAAAGATAGTTCGTCCATATCTCACTCGCAACCCATTACATTTAAAGGAAGTAGAACCACAATTCGAGTTTTCAAAAATATCCAAATATTAGATAGTCCCATTATTCAGATTAGGATCCGATTGAGAAGTTAATTGAGGATGCATTGGAGGCGGAACATTTGGGGGCAATTGAAGTGGAACTTGTAATGGTGGTTGTGACTAAGGCAACATTATGAGAGATGGATTAATTGGTCTTACGGGACACTGGCAATTCTGAGACCACATTGGTCCTTGTGTAGATGAGTTTTCCCAATGTGAAGGGTATGAGTTATTTGATGGGTTTTTCCATGAAGATGTAGGATATTGTTGATTTGGCCATAAGGGTCCAATGAATGGATGATTTATCTAGGGTGGTGCGGAGTATGGATGAGATTTCTAAGTGGTATTAAAAGGTTGTTGGCCCTGCCATGTTGATCCAGGAATATGTTGCTGAGCATATTGTCCATAATAAAACAGAGAAGGATCATGCATCATACCTGGAGGGTGAGTCTGCCACTGTCGTCATTGTGCCATGAGATACATTGGCTCTGGATCTTCCTTAACTTCCTTGAATACAACCTTCAATCTAGGGAGTGAGGGACAATGTTCCGTTGAGTGATCTTTAGTGTAGATAACACATATTTCAACTGTGTCTAGTAGGCACTCTTTGTAGTTGTGCTTCTTTCGAAAACGAGGATAGAAAATAGCTAGAGCCTACTCTACATCAACCTACTTTTTCTTTACCTATAGGACATCCAAATGTGTAGTTAATGTACTCAAAATATTAGTTTTAAAATCTTGTAAGAGATTACCAATTTCTTCTCGAGTTACTCCTCTGCTTACAGTTATGCTAGTTCTGCTGAGAGGATCCCGAATTCTAGATTTTATTCGTGTACTTCCTCGCAAGAAGCTGGTACACATTTTTATGATATCATCAATGATATTCTTCTTTGGAAATATCACCTTGTCCCATTAGATTAAGTGTTTCTATCCATTCATTTTTCATGCCCCTAATCAAAGCAATTTTCAAGAATTCTCTAGGTGGGGTAGTGTAAGGTGATGTTTGAAAATTATATTGAAACCTTTCAACATTTTCTTCCAAAGTTTCATCTTCTTTTGACATCATTTTAAATATTTCTTCTTTTAAATCCCTGGATCGACAATAGTCTTGATATTTGGTAAGGAAGGCTTCATCCCATGAGGTTATGGTATTGCCACCTAGTCCCATGAACAAGCGTAAGGCTGCTCCCTTTAAGGTAGAAGGAAACCGTTTCAATTTTTTAGGGTCAGTGGTATAGTCGTAACCTTAGCATAAAACATCAAACTCAAACATAAATTCGTTAGGATCCTCATAATCCATTCCATGGAAGTTTGGAATATTATGTAATGGGATAGCCTTCATTGGTGCATTGACCTATGGATCGACAATAGGACATTCTATGGTCAAAATTTGTGTTCTTGGTGCTGCGTTTGCCATTTGGTTAAAAAAACTACCAGTAATCCTCAGGAATTTCGTGATCATGAGGTATTGTTCGAAAAGTAATATGTTGGTTGGGTTTTAGACCTTGAGTAAGTCTCACAAAACTATTCAGATCAAGAACTTCAAGTTATTTCCTTACAAAAGGTGTTGCAAGAAATTATGGCTTAGAAAGTCATGGGTATGGCTCACTTGTTTCACCTTACCCTCTTTTAAATTGCAAGAATGTCCCTCACTTTTACTAGAAGGACTGAGATTCCTAATAGATGTATCTTGAAATATTTCCTCGGATCCTACAATTTTGGCGTGAATCTCAACATGATTTGCAGTGGATGACCTTGCTACTTGAGGGCCAACAGTATAACCCTTCCTAGATATTGTTCGAGAACCTACCGATGCTTGAGACTCTGATTTGCGAATGATCTCGTCTATAAAGGTAATTCTTCCAACGCCAGGATGACCTTGTGTTTTGATGGTTTTTGAGGTAAATTTTTGAACTATAACTATCTTATTTGTAGTCCTATGTTTTTTCTTAGTCATGCAAACTAAGCGATCTAAATGTGTCGGTTGAGGGTAGGCACTAGCAAAATATTTTTACTTAGTGCATGCACAAGTTCTTACCTTCATTCTTTAATACCCAACCCTTCAAAGACATGACTATCACTTCTTTGACAACCTCCCCGACAACAACACCAAAATGTTGGGGCACTTAGTTGTTCCTAAAGGACCAACTGATATCTACACATTAAATCATCAAATTGGAGTTTTGTCTGTTTATTTCAAGGTTTTCCACACGGTTTGTGCAAGAGGTAATGCTAATATTATCTAATCTGCATGATCCTAATGAAAAGTAAGGACATGTGAATAAAAGGAACAAATCAAACTTACTAAAAGAAACAACTCACTCTCAACTTCTAGACTTCAAGCTTAAATAATCAAGATTGTTAAAAGAATCAAAGCATTAAGTCTCCTACCAAAAACAATGAAGTAATCCAACTAAATACAAAGTTGTTTCCTAGGAAACTGCGTCTACAAGAAAGGAACAACACTATGACTAGAAATGAATATGCCGAAAATAATATCAAATCTTAGGAATTAAAAACTCTACATTAATCATAGGAAACAACAAGGAAATATAACACTCGAAGAATCAATTGCAGTAAATCTAACTCTATGCTATTCCACGGTTGTAGCTACAAAAACTCATACTGTAACAACAAATCTGATAATCGACAATTAGATATAGAAAATAATTGAATAATTGTAGAACAAGGACTGAAAGCAAAATAAAAATTTAATAATACAAGAAAGGACAATAGTAGTTCTAGGACTGGGCCCAAGATCGTTGGAATTCAACTGACTTGTAGCTAACTTAACACAATAAGTTAAGGTCGAACTGCAAAAGTCTCCATTAAATTATAATGAGTAAATTACAAGGAATGTCTGTAAAAAATTATAACATAGATCAAAATGACTATAGCTCGAAATCTACTACTGAGGTTCAATTCCTCATTTTTATATTAGAAGTGAGTCTATTTTCAAATAGAAAAGTGATCCTGATAATCTGAAGATTCTCAAGATGATTTATTCAAATTACAAAATCTCCAATGTTTCCCCATAATAATAGGGCCAAGTTCTCTTCTCCAAATGATCCATCCACGATAGAAGTCGATCTCGTTCAACTGGTTATAATTAACCCAACCAAATCCTCATAGTCCATTCTTCCTCGACTATTCTAGGGAACAACATCCGATATCAAATATCCCTGTTCAATTAACGGTTCAAATCATAGGTAAAAAACACCTTTCATGATTTAAATCAATTCATTAAAGAGATAAAGTAATGAAAAACCATTGACTCCTTTCTAGAATCTATATCACAATAATTATCGTATTCTACACAAAAAAAAATTAGAAAGCTAATATAAAGATAAGAAAATAAGGTAAGAAAATGTATCAATTCTGAAGCCCAACAATACATGCATGTGGTTTCTTGGTTATGATTTTTCATTGGCCTGGATGATTTCTTGGATTGATAGTGGTTTTTCCTAGCATTTCCATTTCTTGGATATCCATGGTGACATGGGTTTTATCTTTGTTTTCTAGTTGGTGCTCATGTTCATTTAGTTTTGGGTTGAGTTATTAGTTCCTAGTGCCTTGGTTGGTTAAACGCTTTAGAATCCCTGTAATGGATTTTGTTGAGTTACTAGTCCTGGAAGCCTTGGTTGGACAAACGCTCTGGAAGCCCTGTAACAATTTGGGTTGAGTTACTAGTCCTGGAGCCTTGGTTGGAAAAATGCTTTGGATCCCTTGGTGGGTTGAGTTACTTGTCCTAGAGCTCAATAATATTTGTGGGTTGATCTAAAATTCCTAGAGCCTTGGTTGTAAAAACACTCTAGAGCCCGACAGTAGTTGTGGGTTAAGTTACTAGTCCTGGAATATCTAGTTGGAACAAACACTCTAGAACCTTGTACAACTTTGGTAGAGACCAATATGGTGATGGTTAGTGATATCCGACTATAGAGCTATAAAAAGGGTCTGTTATGAAACCAGCTCAAGAAAAGATAGAAAAGATAGATCAACGCCTTAGAATTCAGCCTCTTCGAGGGGGCAACCTCCTTTACATTACATAAATGAACAATTCTTGGATGATACAAATGACAAAACCTCCTTTCTATATATAGGAGTCTAAGGAGTCACAATATAATCCAGCCGACCTAACAATAATAATATAAAGCCACAAAAATAACAATAGAGGGATTCTATGGGGCACATAAATAACAATATGGGGGTAATAGGGGCACAACAATATAAATAAGGGGTATAACTACAATAGTAATGGGGTAATCACTAGTATTATAGGGACCCAACATGCCCCTCTCCTTCAAAAAAGTGTTGTCCTCAACGCTTGAGTAGTTCTGGATACTTCTGCATAAAATTCTCATCCTCCCATGTGGAATCTTCAGCGGATAAGTTCTTCCACTTGATAAGATACTCTGAAATTGATCGATTTCGTAGCTGTCGAGTTCTTGTTTCTGTGACTGCTTCCGGTTCCAATATAATTTTTCCTTCCTCGTCAAGTTCTGGCAATATTGTTTGAATTGGGAGCTTGTCACCTATAACCTTCTTTAAACATGAAACATGGAAAACTGGGTGCAATCGAGAAGCTGCAGGAAGCTCCAATTTGTATGCCATAGTACCAATCTTTTGCAACACCTTGTACGGACCATAATACTTTGGTGATAATTTATTATCCTTCTTAGCTTGCTTTAGGGACATTTGCTTATATGGTTGTAGCCGTAGGAATACCCAATCACCTACATCAAAACTTCTTTCACTGCGATGTTGATCTGCCTGTTGTTTCATTCTATTTTGTGCCAACACGAGGTTATCCTTTAAGAGTTGGAGGACTTGTTGTTGATGTTCGATGTGATGTTCCACTGCCTGAACCTTAGAATTTTCTCTTAAATATGATGTGATGGATGGTGGTTGATACCCATAAAGTGCCATAAATGGGGTCATTTTTGTTGTTGTATGGAAGGAAGTGTTATACCACCATTCAGCCAGAGGCAACCATTTGACCCATTGTGTCTGTTTATCAGATACAAAGCAACGAAGATATCCTTCCAAACATTTGTTTACTATCTCAGTTTGCCCATCAGATTGAGGATGATAAGATGAGCTATGAGCTAACTGAGTACCAAGACAAGAAAATAATTCTGTCCAAAAATTTCCAGTGAAAATGGGATCTCTGTCACTTACAATAATCTTTGGGTTTCCATGTAGCTTTTGAACTGTTTCCATAAATGCAGTAGAAACTGTACTGGCTTTAAATGGATGTGATAATGCACAAAAGTGTGCATACTTGGTAAGTCTGTCAACTACCACCATGATGACACTCTTTCCCTCAGACTTGGGTAAACCTGTGATAAAATCCATTGAAACCTCCTCCCAACGTTGGCTTGGAATGGATAAAGGTTGTAATAGACCCGGTGTCTTAATTGTTTCAACTTTATTTTGTTGGCAAACCAAACATTCCGCCACAAACTTTTGAATATCTGATTTAAGGCCATCCCAAAAAAATTCCTTCTTAACCCTGTGGTAAGTTTTTAAAAATCCTGAGTGCCCTCCTAAGGGAGAAGTGTGCAATTCCATAAGAATCTTTTGTTTTAGCTGGGAATTCTTACAGAGGTATAAGCGATCTTTGTACCATAACGAATCATTTTGCCAGCTAAATGTATCAGAAGTACTGGAATCTTGTTGTAGCTTTCGAATAAGTGCCCACACTTCTTCGTCATTCTTCCATTCCTCCCTTGCTTCGTTTATCCAATCTGGTTGGATAATAGAAATGGCACACAACAATGCTTCCACATCCTCATCCTTTCTTGAGAGTGCATCTGCCACCACATTTTGCTTCCCTTTTTTGTAGATGATTTCAAAGTCATAACCCAACATCTTTGTGACCCACTTTTGTTGCTCTTCAGAGGATAATCTTTGTTCTAAAAAGTATTTAAGGCTATCATGATCCGTTTTTACCTTGAAGTGTCTTCCCATTAGGTAGGGTCGCCATTTCTTAAGTGCATGGAGTATTGCCAACATTTCCTTCTCATAAATAGCTTTGCTTAAAAACTTTCCCTTGATTGGACGACTTTCAAAAGCAATGGGTCTTTCATCTTGCATTAGAACAGCACCAATTCCATTTCCTGAAGCATCACATTCCACAATAAAGGTTTTTGTGAAGTCCGGTGTAGCTAAGACCGGTGCTTGGCACATTGCCTCTTTAAGATGTTCAAAGGCCTTTGTTGCTTCCGGAGTCCATGAAAATGAATCTTTCTTCAATAATGTTGTTAGAGGTGCTGCTATTCTCCCATAATTCTTAACAAACTTGCGATAATACCCTGTCAACCCAAGAAATCCTCGCAGATGCTTTATGGATGTGGGGATTTTCCATTCCTTAATGGCTTTAATTTTGCTAGGGTCTACCTTAACTCCTTCATGAGATACAATATGACCCAAATATTCCACCTCCTGGACTCCAAAGAAACATTTGGATCTTTTTGCATATAATTGTTTCTCCTCCAATAGTTGTAGCACCCTGTCAACATGTTCAACATGATCCTTCCAAGACTTGCTGTAGATTAGTATATCATCAAAAAATACTAACACAAATTTTCTAAGGAATGGTTTGAAAATTGAATTCATCAAACCTTGAAATGTTGAAGGTGCATTGGTAAGGCCAAAAGGCATGACCAAAAATTCATAATGACCCTCATGAGTTCTAAATGCCGTTTTCGGAATGTCTTCAATCTTCATTCTGATTTGATGATATCCCGAACGAAGATCCAACTTGGTGAAGTAAATTGATCCATGCAATTCATCCAGTAATTCATCAATAACAGGAATGGGGAACTTATCTTTAATAGTGAGCTTGTTGAGCTCCCTATAATCCGGACACATGCGCCATGATCCATCCTTCTTGTGCACCAATACTACTGGAGCTGAGAAAGAACTTTGACTCGGTTGAATTATACCAGCCTCTAGCATTTCTGCAACCATACGTTCAATTTCACTTTTTTGGACATAGGGATATCTGTACGGCCTGATGTTTGGAGGAACACTTCCTGGAATCAGATGAATAGCATGATCATGATCACGCATAGGTGGGAGACCCTTGGGAGTCTCAAATACCTTGGAATGATTGTCCAAGGACTTTTTGGAGATCTGGAGAAATAGATGATTCCAATGTGGAAACATCTAGCGAACATAATTGTGCAATTACACCTCTTTGCTCCTTTTTTAGAAGCTTTGTCATACCATTAGAGCTGATTATCTTTCCTGGTTTCCCTGCAATACCCTTAATTCAACTTCCTTTCCTTCCGTAGAAAATTTGATGAAAAGTTCTTGAAAATTAAAAGCTATTGTACCCAAGGATTGTAGCCATTGGACTCCTAGTACAACATCAGCACCTCCCATTGGAATGGAAAGCATTGGGCTAGTCAATACATATTCTCCCATGGATAGCTTGATATTATGGCACTTTCCAGAGCAATTTATTGTTCCTCCATTTGCAATCATCACTTGACACTCTGGTGCTGGATATAGGAAGCAATTCAATTCTTTTGCTACCCTACAATGAATAAAATTGTGGGTGCTTCCTGAATCAATCAACACTATTACCTTTTTCTTCTTGATTTGTCCTTCTATCTTGATGGTTTGAGGAGTGGTAATTCCCGCCAATGCATTACAAGATATGGTCGGATTTATTTGTTCTTCATCTAGGCTTTGTTCCTGAAGTATATCTTCTTCTTTTGACCTTTCTTGCTCCTTTTCTTCTTCCTCTTCACAATCTATGTAGAATAATTTCTTCTCAGCACACTTATGACCTTTAGTGTATTTGCTATCACAACTGTAACAAAGCCTTTTGCTCTTTTTTCTTCCAATTGTTGTGGTGTCAACCTTATAGGTTGTGGAAGACTAGGGGCAACAACACTTCCGTCTTTATAGTTGTGAGTGGTATGCTTCCTGGTTGCCATAATTTTGCTTTCCATTTTTCTTGCTAACCTGAATGCCTTCTCTAATGAATCAGGTTCCCAAAGGCGAACATCATGTTGGATATTATCCTTTAAAGACCCTATGAACACATCAATCCTATGCTCCTCTGGAATATCTTTTACCCTTATGTTCAATTTTTGGAACTCCTCAATGTGCTCCATTACTGAACCCTTTTGTTTGAGACTTATCAATTGGCTAAAAAAAGTGTTGCTTTTTGTATCTCATAATGTGCTATCAATTCTTCCGTAAAAATTGCCCAAGTGATAAATTGTTTACGAGAGCAAAGCCATTGATACCATACAAACTGATTTGGTTCCAAATATACAGTTGCCATACGTACCTTTTGTGCGTTTTGCACATTATTGAGATCGAAGAATTGCTCCATCTGTAATATCCATGTGGCGGGATCCTTGCCATCAAACTTCCTCATATCGATTTTTGGAATATGGTGATTCTTCGATCCAACATTAGCGTCTATGGAATCATGATTAACATTTCTTTTGTTCTCATCATGAGTTTCCTTTACTACCTTTTCACCATTAGTGACCCTTTCTTGTAGCAACTTCTTCAATTCTTCCATGTCTGTCTTCATATCTATCTTCAAATCTGCCATGTCTCTCTTCAAATCTGTCTTCGAATCATCCATCTTAGCTTCCATGCCCTTTATCTTATATTCCACGCCATTTATCTTAGATTCCACGCCATTTATCTTAGATTCCACGCCACTTATCTTAGCTTCTGTTAGTTTTTGTGAGCGTGACATTTGTTGCACTTGTTCTTGTAATTTTGATATATCATGTAGCATTTCTTCCTCTTCTTCATGAGTCATGCTAGAGCTTTCAGGTTCCTTACTAGGTGTTTGCATTTTCTTTCCTCGGGGCATCAGTTACCGATAATAATGCTTTACTATGCCCTTTGAATTCTGTTAAACCAAGCTTACACAAAAAAAAAAAAAAAAAAAAACTACACACCTTTTTTCACTTTATAGAAGCCTGATATTGAATCTGATGTATCTCTGTAATTTCAGATCATCCAATTCTGAAATTTCTACCTGTAGTAGCCTTCTGTGTCCTCTTTCCAATGCCACAAGTCTGAGCCAAATTGGATTCTCCAAGGAAGAGTTATGTGAAATCTCCCACAGTGACCTGTTTTTAGACTGGTTCAGTAGAGCGAACTTGTACGACGTGCCACGAGTCACTGTTTCAACCTTTGAATCTAAAACACACATACAAGAAACTACAGTCCGTCCTCTTTCTGTACCTTCTTACGAAATTTCAATCCGATCCCCAGAGAAAAAGTTATGACGATTTTCCCAAGGTCACCTGTTTTGAATGTAATTCAGGAGTTTGCAAAAAGACCAACTTCCTCAGATCATATCTCCGCAAATATCACGCAAAAAGCTCTGAAATTTGGACCCAAGGTTCAGCGCGATTTCTTCTCAAATGGGTTTTTTTTGTGACTTCTGAAACGTCACAGAAAAAAAGTTATAGCGAAAATTCCACGATGACCTGTTTGGAGCAGCGAAACCCTAGAATCCAAAGCTCTGATACCAAATGTTATGAAACCAGCTCAAGAAAAGATAGAAAAGATAGATCAACGCCTTAGAATTCAGCCTCTTCGAGGGGGCAACCTCCTTTACATTACATAAATGAACAATTCTTGGATGATACAAATGACAAAACCTCCTTTCTATATATAGGAGTCTAGGAGTCACAATATAATCCAGCCGACCTAACAATAATAATATAAAGCCACAAAAATAACAATAGAGGGATTCTATGGGGCACAAAAATAACAATATGGGGGTAATAGGGGCACAACAATATAAATAAGGGGTATAACTACAATAGTAATGGGGTAATCACTAGTATTATAGGGACCCAACAGGGTCTCTTTCATCTCTAATTACCTCACATTAATATGTCAATCTGGGAGCGTTTTGTTATTTCAAAGAGTGTCTCAGTCTGAGGCTATCATTTGCCAGAGTAATGCTAGTAGCACAGTGTTCAGAAATACAAGAGTAAATGGATGCTTGTCTACAACTTAACTTCTTCAAAAGAGTAAATCACACAAAGACTAAGCAACTTATCAGTCAAGGGTTCAGTAGCAATAACCCATCCCTTTGGAAACTGATGGAAAAGGAAATCTGAGGACAGATCATTGATCTGGGAGCCAGACAGTAAATGCCAATGCTCACTACAGCCTTAGATCGTCTCCCACACCAAAATAAAAAATGCCAGGAAATGGAATGGCAGATAAGAAAATGGAACAACAAATAAGAAATCGAACAACAAGTCTGTAATGGAACAACAATTCCGAAATAGGACAACAGCTAAGAAATAGAACAACAACTAAGTCTCACAAGCAATAAAAAACTTAATCTATCAAATCAAATGCATTAATTGCAATCAACCGACAATCTTTCACTCTTAAGGCAGACCAAACAGCACACACCAATGGAACAACACCGATTACTGATGAACTATGGAACAACGCTTGAAAACCATATATATGCACAACACACTTAAATAGTAATCTGATCCAAGTATCAATCTTAGTTAGAAAGAATACGACTGCGTTTCAAAATAGAACAACATTGTTTATAAATTCAACAATAGTATAGAACATAACTCCCAAGATGAATCCCGTAACATGAATGAACAGGTGCACAGCACAAAAACTATGTAACGGAATAGTAACAGTATTATGTTAAGACTAGTAATATTAGATCAACTCTGAAAAGAACAATAATATGACGCAGAGTCAATACAATAGTTATGTCTGTGGAAACCTTAATGAATTAAACATAACAGAGCATGTGATGTAAACTTATAAAACACATCAGATTACCAAATAACGACGATAGGCAAACCACGCATAAACCAACGTAATAATACAGGAGCAAGTGTCCTCCAGGGCCGGGCCCTTAGCCTCCAGGGGTACACCGCTTGAAGTTAATCCAGACTCAGAGATGAAGTAATCACCAAGTTTGTATTAATGCATAAAGCAGAATTACAATAAACCAGTTCTTATCGAGACTCGATGATCAAAGTTTTGATCTTAAAAGAAATTACATAAAAGCATAATCATGTCTAACTCCCTCTTGAGCTAACAGTGTTGTCCCTTTTATAAGGGTGACGACGGAGATGTCTAAGTGCAAAAATAGATAAAACAGCGACTCGCCGAACCGTTAGTCCTCAATCATTTCTTTTCTCTCCTGCGCCGAGCTGATATCTCCACATCCTTTCCTGGGCTGATTCAATTTGATTTGCTTTGCCTTGTTTGCATTCGGTCTCCCGTCAAAGGGACAGCGGTTAACCCGTCCTTGTCCTTTCCTTTGGAACGACAACTTCTAGTTTTCACTCCTTCCTGCATAAGGAAATGACAATTGTCAGCGTTTTAGTCTTGCATATTAATCTCACATGTTTTGTTATAATTCTTTATCATTTTCCGAGTTCATGATGCAAAAAGGTTTGCAAGTTCTACTGAAAAGATACTAAAATAATCATCAAAAACATACCTTTTTTAGTACTCCACACACCCCCCTGCTTACCCTGTTTCATGCCCTCATGAAAATGTTGTAGTTGACATGCAAGGCAGTGAGAGAATAAGCTGGAGATGGAATCTCATGTGGAGGCCTACAACCATGATGAGTAATTAGGTAGTCAAAGAAATGGCCTGTCTGACCCTCGGGCATCTCATACAGGGCTTGGTATCCAGGTGCAAGGTGCCAAATAATTGGACTCCGGAACCTATATCCTAACCAGGATGGCCCTGCCCTCAAAATTATTTCGCCATAGAGGTGAAAGCGGTTGGCAGCTAATTTAAAATTCTCATACTTAAACAATTCCTTGAGTTGCATATTCAGATTAGAGATTTGATACCGAAATTTAGTTGCATCAATGGCAAGGTCTTTGATAGAAAGAAAGTATTCTAATCCCTGTCGAATGAGTGCTTCATGCATGGGTCCTAATGTTTCACTTACACCCGGAGTCTTCATGAGGTTTCTATGTGCTTTCCACAACTGTACTGGGTTCCTAGGCTCAGCCCTTACCCACAAATCTAAGCCGTTTTCTTGCCTTTGGAAAGTATTATAGGCTTTAAGCCATTTAATTTGATTAACCCCAAATGAGATGAACGCCTGCAATTGGATGTCTCCCATAAAAGGGCCAGGGTTCAGCTCGGTCTCCTGGTCTAATACAAGGTTATGTAAATAGAACTCACACAACAGTCTCTAGACTTTTACCCCGTAGTTCTTACAGTAGTCTATAAAATCATTGACAGTGTTAATTTGTATGGGAGAACCTGCTTTAACAGCTTTTATTTTTAATTGCAAATACCGTTCCAGTAGAAACAGGGCATAATTCTTGGCAGGGGCTCTACATGCTAAGACATCATTGTATAAAGAACACAAGGTATCCATCTGCTTTATAACGATATCTAGCCTACGAGTTACCTTTATGACTTTCTCTTGTTCCTTCCGCCAACCTTCAAAAGCCTGGCTTTCGGATTGATTGACGTTCCTAAGCTGCTGCTGTAGCTCTTCATACTTTTCGCAAGGGACCGTTTGCTCTCTAAGCTTTTTTGCTTCTTGCTGAGCTTGCTTCAAACCCTTTCACAGGGTTATTGTTTTTGGATCTCTTCTCCATGCAGTAGTGGAGGCCGAGAGTTTTACCTGAACTTTCCTATTGCGTTGCTTTGAGTTCAGAACCCTTATCACTCCTGAAAGTGGTGCCTCCGTCTGAATTTCCTTATCACAGGTCATCATGTCATCCATTTCTATTTTAACGTGAATATCAGTCTGTTGCTGTTCCTTTTCAATTGGAACAACAGTCTGTTCCTCAGCATCATTTGGAACAGCAGCCTGGTTCTCGACAGGGTTTTGAACAACAGGATGAATTCTGGTCCTCCGCCCCTTTGCCTTGCGGGGTTTTGCTGGAGTGGTCACCTTTTTCCTTCCTGAAGTCCTTTTTACCCTTTGCCTTGCTTTCAGGATCCTAATCTGTTGGTGGAGCTAGACTATTATATTCAATAATCTCTGCTATTCCTTTCGCAGTTCTTTGATTTCCAAAATTTCCTTAGAAGGAACAACAGGCTGTTCACTGTGGCTTGGACTGTGACTAGTCCCCGGATCTTCCTTTTGGGGTGTTTCTTCATTGTTCTTCTTCTTCTTCGGATTTCTCAACCTCTTCTTCTTCTTCTTCAGGTTTCTTGGCCTCTTCTTTTTCTTCTTCTTCAGATTTCTCAGCCTCCCCTTCTGGCCGTGAGGGTTGCTCATCTTCAATTTCTACCGGCCGGCTAGTGTTTTCCTGGAGCTTCTCCAGCCTCCCTTGTATACGTGCTAACCGAACCGATTTCCTGCGTTTTTATGGCCATTCGGGTGTACCGGTGGCATGCTTCTGTTTTGCTAGTTCTCTGTATTTTTCTGGATGCTCTGGTGTATTGGTGGCATGCTTACATTTTGGGGATGGTGCTGTCAACCCCCCATTTATCATGGCAATTAGGTCTTCCCAGCTGCTCTGCTGCTGGGTGAGGCTATGACTGAAAATTAACCGAATCAACCCATGATGACTAACAACTAACTCTACATGCTGTGCCTTTTTCATGCTCCGTGCAACGTCATGAAGTAACGAATTCAAAAATGCATGTAAATTTACAGAGAATTTCTGCTTTAGTACAACTAAGAGTTTAAGATGTCATGGTCTTACCACGTCTTTTCTGCCTTCACAGGTGATGTAGCTTTGAATGGTCCTTGCCAATTCTGCCCAGGGCTCTCCTAGCATTGCTGGCAGAACTCCCTTTCCTTTAATTGCCAGGCTCTGGCCTTCGTCCTGGAAGATTTCTATAATCTTCTGCAATCTCTCCTTTTTTAACGTCCATACAGGTCCAGTGGCTGGTAGTCCCGAGACTTCTGCGATTATGTCATCGGTGACTGCTATATGTCTCCCCCTCACTGTGGAGTAATCCTCTTGCAAATTCTGCAGGAATTCAATTGCCACTGTCTCGTTAGACTCCTGCAAGCGGTTGAAATAAGTCAGCCACCCTACTCTTGCCAGGATTTCCTGGGTAGCAGCGGAGACTGTCAACACCTGCGGTTCCCTCCGGATCAATCTTCCTCCCATGGTTTCACTGTAAACTCTCAATGGAACAACAACTGTTCATGCTGTTGAAACACAAAGAGGCTAATAGACGCAAGACTTGTTCAAAAAAACAGAGTATACAATAGAAATGGCTTATGAACAGCAATTCGTGCAGAAAAAATAAAAATAGTATGCCGTTAAGCCATGCCATACCCTAGTACACAACTTTCCCGAATAGTGAGCTGACACATAATCCAGGGAATAATGAGGTTAACCTACCCCCCCGCAATGTGATAGGCCGTGCCAGCCGTCAAATAAAGGAGAAGCGCCCGCTCTGAAACAGAGTCATAAAGGAACAACGTATGGAAATATGCCATGTTTACAAAAACAACGAATTACCGAAATCAAGGCGTAGAGTTAGATCGCTTATTACGTAAGAGGCTGCTGTGATATGATGTGAGGCTGGGAGGATAGGACATCTGTCGTACTTTCCAAATCTCCTGCGGTCATTATCAATTACTCTGCCATGATTGGTGATAATAAATTTACATGCGTTATATAATTCGGGGAATGATATATGGTTAATTACTAAGGTATAAGAAATAGAAGGGTGTTAATAACTCACCTATTGGTGTAAATAATGTGACTTCGATACCATTAACAGTGCTCTGCTGCCGATAGGTGTCCATAACCTTGGTAGATTTGTTTATTTCACCCATGGAACCATGATCCTTTGTGTATACTTAGGGAATGTTGTGTGATGTTAAAATGTAGGCCATTATGCTGGCTTGGTGACCAGTTAACCATAATACCATTCACGAGGAAGGAGCGAAAAGTGGGCAGGCTGGCTCATGATGAGACCTCCTGTTCCAAGGGTTGTTTATTTGATATACCTTTTGGACCATATCCCTGGTGTGGTGGCCATAGTGGGAATGCCACTTCGCTTTCGTCTTCATGATCATGGTAGGCTGGCTCTTGATGAGGCCCCCTATCCTGCATTTGACAACTTATAAGTCATGCTTACTTTTTTATTTCTTTTTCATAAAGTACTTTCCCTTATTTATACACAAGGGGTGGTTCAAAACTCCTTAAGAGTAGGAATTGTGGAAGAAGTCTTAACATCTCAATAGGAAGATATAAACCCTTTGCTCTTATTCCTAAATAATAATCAAAGAGGATTAAAAAGGGGTCGTCATGATAAAGATGAACAATCATAGTAGAATTAGTAGAACAATGATAGCAAAAGATGATAAATAAGTGTGTCCTTCCTTTTGTCCTCTTACCAATGCAGAACCTTATAAAGATAGTGATTTATGATTGGCTGATTTCAGTATGTTGTGATTTTGTATCCATTGCATAAGTGCATAGATATATTCTAAAAGACTTGAAAAAACAGGAGCAATAAGCATCCTTAATTTAGATCAGCAAAAGGAACAAGCTGTTTCACAGGGAGAGCAAAAGCGTGCAAGTGGTGTCCATTTTGGAAAAAGGAACAACAAAAGACCACAAATAGCAGAAAATGCCCTTCCTTTGAAAAAGGAACAGCAGAACACACAGATGTTGTTCCTTTGGAAAAGGAACAACGGAACATTCCAATGTCGTTCCTTTGAAAAAGGAACAACAGAAATAATAAAAAATGCTGTTCCTTTGGAAAAGGAACAACAAACACACAGAAATGCCGTTCCTTTTGAAAAAGGAACAACAGCAACCAAAAATGTTGTTCCTTTGAAAAAGTAACAGCAAAAGACGCAAAATTGCCGTTCCTTTGGAAAAGGAACAACAGAAATCGAAAATGTTGTTCCTTTGGAAAAGGAACAACAAAAGACGCAGATATGTCGTTCCTTTGAAAAAGGAACAGCAGAAATCAAAATGTTGTTCCTTTAGAAAAGGAACGGAAAAACAAGCAAACAAAAATTCCGTTCCTTTGGAAAAGGAACAACGGAAATCGAAAATGTTGTTCCTTTGGAAAAGGAACAACAAAAGACGCAGATATGCCGTTCCTTTGAAAAAGGAACAACAGAAATCAAAATGCTGTTCCTTTAGAAAAGGAACAGAAAAACAAGCAAATGCCGTTCCTTTGGAAAAGGAACAACAAAAATCAAGAATGTTGTTCCTTTGGAAAAGGAACAACAGAAACACACAAATGCCATTCCTTTGGAAAAGGAATGACAAAAATCGAAAATGTTGTTCCTTTGGAAAAGGAACAACAAAACACACAAAAATAAAGAAAAATATCCAAATTACAACGAGATGACGGCTGATCCAAAGGGATTTGCTCTTTTGAAAAAGGAACAGCCGGAAGAAAATGCTGTTCTTTTGAAAAAGGAATAGCAAAAAATGACAGCAAAACATTAATTCAAAAATATGTACAAAAAATGATTCAAAAAAAAGAACTTATGTACAAACTGTAAAAAGAAATGAATTCCTTAATGAATTACAGGTGAGGAAGACTTCTCTTCCTCTCCCAAAATCTCCATATCAGAGTCTCGGCGTAGCTGCTGGAAGAAGGACTCCCAAGTGAGTGGTTTGCGATAGAGATGAACTCGATGGCCATTTGCCTTGAAGGCATATCCATAACCGTCAATAGTGATTAGAGTAAGGGTCCCATTGTCATGTACCTTCTGGATTTTGTATGGTCCCAACCAACAAGTCTAGAGTTTCCCAGGGAAGTCCTGAAACCTGGAGTCATACAACAGAGCCCAGTCTCCCTCATGGAAGACTTTATTTTTAATGAGAGCATCATGCCATTTAGCTCGCTGCTATTGGATCAGGACAGTGTTTTGAAGTGCAGAGAGCCTAATTTCGTCCAACTCATTGATCTGCTGCAATCGATTAATCTGTGCCTCGGTTAGATCTAAGCCAACTTCCTGTGCTGTCCGTAATGTTTGGATTTCGAATTCTATGGGGAAAATGGGTTGTTTTCCAAACACTAATTGATAAGGTGAGTAACCAGTGGTGCTTCTCCATGTTGTTCTGTAAGCCCACAGTGCTTCAGGTAGTCTGGCAGCCCAATCACGTCTATGTGACGCAATGGTTTTCGTTAGAATTGCTTCTATTATTTTATTGCTACTTTCTACTTGTCCATTCGCCTGTGGGTGGTATGGAGTAGTGATTTTATGTTGGACATGATAGTTGTTGAGTGTTGCAGCTATTTTGTTCCCAGCAAACTGTGGTCCACCGTCTGTAATTATTTCTCTTGGAAGGCCATAGTGTACAAATAGATGGAAGAGGAACTGTATGACAAAGTCCTCTGTAGCTCTAGGCAATGCTTCTACTTCAACCCACTTGGTGACATATTCTGTTGCGACCAAAATACATGTTTTCTGGTTTGATGATGGGTTAATAGGTCCAACGAAATCAAGAGCCCATCACTCGAATGGTTCAATGACTAACTGTGGTTTCAGAGGCATTTCATCAGACTGACCAAGGCATCCTGCTCGCTGGCAATTGTCACAGGCTTGGAAAAATTTCTTTGCATCTTTGAAAATCATGGGCCAATAATACCCTGTCTGCAACACTTTATGTCCAGTTCTGTGCTCAGCAAAATGTCCACCACATGGTCCATCATGACAGGCTTTTAAAATGTCAAAGATTTCATCTTCTCGAACGCATCTCCTGATATGCATGTTTGCCCCTGTGTGAAACAAATAGCCCCCAATCCACGAGAATCGAGCACTCTTCTGAACAATCTGTTTCCGCTCATTAGGGGTTAGATGTTTCGGTAGTTTACCTACTGCTAGGTAATTGGCAACATCAGCATACCAGGGTGTTTGAACAACAACAGCAAACAGATGCTCGTCCGAAAATTGATCTTCAACTACTGCTGCATCGATTGGCTTTGGCATTCTTGAGAGAAAATCGGCTACAGGATTTTCTTTGCCAGGTCGATCCTTGATTGTGATATCAAATTCCTGCAATAAAATCAGCCATCTAGTTATTCTGCCGTTTGTGATAGGCTTATTTGCTAGATATTTTATGGCAGAATGATCTGTATACAAGATAATAGGATATCCAGTAATGTAATGTCTAAACTTATTGACAGCATGTATTACAGCTAGGAATTCTTTTTCAGTAACAGTGTAATTTAATTCAGCATGGGATAAATTTTTGCTGATGTAATAAATAGCATATGGTTTTTTATCCTCTTCCTGCCCAAGGACTGCTCCAATGGCTGTATTTAAGGCATCAGATGATATCTGGAATGGCAAATCCAAATTTGGTCCTCGAAGGACTGGGGCTGTGGACACAAGCTTCTTCAGATCCTTGAAAGCACATTCACATTTTTCTGTCCAAAGAAAATCAACGTTACCAGTTAGTGCATATAGAGGTGCAGCAATGTGCGAATAATGTTCTATAAATCGCCTATAATAACCAGAAAATACAAGAAAACTGCGTACCTCTGTTTGAGTGTTAGGAGTGGGAACAAGCAAAAGTATTTGGATTTTGGTTGGGTCTACCTGAATGCTAGCTGCTGAAATATAGTGTCCTAAGATAAGTCCTTCAGTCATCATCATATAACATTTTTTGTGGCTTAAACAAAGCCTGGTAGCCATGCAGCGTTGTAGGACTCTTTCTAGGGTATCCAATGCTGGATCAAAATCATCTCCATATGGTGTAAATTCATCCATGTATACTTCAAGTCCGTCATTTATTAAATCTGCAAAAATGCTAAGGATAGCCCTTTGGAATGTGGCAGGAGCATTGCATAAGCCAAAATGTAGAACTCGGTAGGCAAATGTTCCCCAAGGACAAGTAAAAGTAGTTTTGTCTTGGTCTTCAGGGGCAATCTGAATCTGATTGTATCCACTGAAGCCATCCAGGAAAGAAAAGAATTTCTTTCCTGCTAAAGTATCTAATACTTGGTCGATGAATGGGAGAGGAAAGTGGTCTTTTTGTGTTGCTTTATTTAGCTTCTTGTAGTCCACAAAGATTCTCCATTTCCCATTATTTTTTGGTACCACCACAAGCGGAGAGACCCATTTACTATCAGAGATAGGATAGATAAAATTAACATCTAAAAGTTTTTGAAGTTCAGCTTTTACCACATCTTTTAGATGAGGATTAAGTCTCCTTTGAGGTTGACGAACAGGTCTGGCATCCTTTTCTATATAAATGTGGTGTGTACATAATTGGGGGTCAATTCCTTTCATATCAGGGTAATCCCATGCAAATGCTTCTTTATATTTCCTTAACAAATGGATGAGCTTCATTTCTTGTTCAGGTGTGAGGTTGGCATTAATATTTAAGGTTTTTCCTGGTTCAATTTCCACAATTTTACTATTTGCAATAGAAGTAACAGGTATTGTTTGATCATGTGTATCTTTCAGAGGATCTTCTTCTAATTCATTATCAAATGCTACTTCTATCATGTGACACTGTGTGCAGGATCTAGATTCAGTTTGACTAATGAAATTATTAATGGCATCATCTTCTGTTTGGTTTTTAAAATCAAGTGCCTCTTGTATAGTTAATGGAGATCTAATGTTATCAGTAAGGTATGATACAAGGTGCTTATTAGTTTTGATTATTGTGACACTTGGCTGCGTTGGAGGATATAGAACTAAATTCTTGATATTTGGTCCTTTGGTTATGGTCATATTTCCTTGCCGGCAGCCAATATAAGCATCGGCAGTGGCAAGCCAAGGTCTACCTAAAATCAATGTATGTCCATCAAGTTGGGTTTTAGGATTTATTATCATGAAATTAGTTGGATATTCCCAGGAATCAATAGAGACCATGACATCATGTAGAGTACCCTCCGGCCTAACCACAGATCGGTCAGCCAATTCTAGCAAGGTAGAGGTGGGTTTTACAGATGTGATGCCTAGCTTTTGGCAAGTAGTGGTTGTTAAGATATTAATTGCAGCTCCTAGATCAACTACGGCATTGGACAGGGTCTGACCATAAATTTGGACAGTTATAATTGGATTTCCTGGGTCTTCATATTTAATGGGTGTTTCTTTCCCTGATAGCAAGTCAGATAAAGTGCCGACTACTTAGACTCTTGGATTATTTGTTATATTCCTCCTTGGTTTCTTTATGCACAATTCTTTGATAGTTTTTGTGTATATCGGGATGTCTTGAATGGCTTGGAGGAATGGAATTTTTATGTACAGATTTTGTAATTCTCCCAGAATGTCAAAATCAGGATATTGTATAGGTCGAGGTATGACTAATCATTCTGGGAACGGAGGAGAGGATGTGGTTGCTTGATTATGTGTTTGTTGTTTATTCACATCCTCTTGTTGTGACAGATGTTCTCTGGGTAACTGATCTTCAATCTGAACTATCTTATCTCCCTCGGTTTCAATAATATGCCCAGATCTTAACTGAAGATCATTACACTCCCTCAGATCGGCTCCTATTTCTGGTGTTTCTATAATTTGGAGAGATTGGACCGGTCTGTTATTTGGATTGGGGTTGGGTTGGGGTGGGAGTTGCGGTCTCATATTAGACTGGGGATTCTGTTGTAAGGCTGGCAGTGTAGGTTGGGGGAGCAGAATAGTTCCTACTGGCTGATGCATCAGTCTCTACCAGTTTGTCTGCCAGGCTGAACTTTGTGAAGTAGGGGGAGTCCATTGTGGAGGATATGAGTTACCTTGCCAATATGGTGGAGTATAAGGAAAATTCGGCCAACCAGATTGGCTTGCCTGATTCAGCCACGGGTTTGAAGAAGGAAACGACTGTGGTGACCAGTTTGGAAACGGGGGTTGGGATTGACTTTGCCACATACTATATTGTTGAGCATTATACTGTGGAGGCTGAAAAGAAGAAGTTGGGTCTGGAAACATACCAGATTGTCTCGGCTGCCACTGATGGCGCTAGTTGAGCAAATACATCGATTCTGGTTCTTCTTCCGCTTCCTTATATACCGCTTTCAATCCAGGAAGTGAGGGGCAGCTCTCCGTAAGGTGATCTTTTGTACAGATGGCGCATGTTTGGACTGTATCCAGTGGACACTCCTTGTGGCTATGCTTTTTCCTGCATCAGGGACAGAGGATCGCCAAATTCTGTTCTGTCTCCATTTGCTTCTATTTGGCCTGCATAATATCAAGTTGTGTAGTCAGTGTCCCTAGTATATCTGTTTTAAAATTTTCCAATAAATTTCCAATTTCTACACGTGTTACTCCCTCTGTCGAAATTTTATTATCTCTTACAAACCGATCATGTTCTGTCGGTTTTACTCTTGTGCTGCCTCTCGAACTCCTGATACATAAATCAATAATGTCAGCAAAATTTTCTTGATAAATATCCCCTTTTCCCATAATGTTTAATGTTTTGATCCATTGTTCCTTCATGCCCCTTATCAATGTTGTTTTTAACACATTATCAGGTAAAGGTAGTGATGCATAAGGAGATCTTTGTAGATTATACTGGAAACGTTCCACATACTCATCTAATGTTTCATTTGGTCTAGCTGTCATCTGGAATATTTCGTCCTTTAGTTCTCTAGACCTACAATAATCCTAATATTTTTTTAGAAAATATTCTTTCATTTGATCCCAATTATTTATAACCCCGCCACCTAATCCCATAAACCATCTTAAAGCAGCCCCTTTTAATGTAGAGGGAAATAGTTTCAGTTTCTGGGGGTCGGTGGTGTAATCATATCCCTTGCACAACACATCAAATTCAAATAAAAATGCATTCGGATCTTCTGATGTAAGACTGTGAAATGTAGGGATATGTTGAAGAGGGATTGCTTTCATAGGCGCATTTGCTGCAGAATCCACTATAGGGTATTGTAATGTAGAGGTTTGAGTGTTTGGTTGATTTTGAGCCATAGGGTCGAATATATGCCAATAACCTTCTGGGATATCTAAGAGGGTATTCCTAGGTTGAGAGGGAATGGCTTTAACAGGGATGGTTTTAATAACACTTCCTCTATCTGGGATAATGAGACTGCCTAATTTCTAAGGAGATTGAGTTTCTTCAACAATGATTTTTGCAGCACTTCCCTTGTCTGGGCTGTTTAATGGCTGAGTTGTTCCAATAGGAGATCTTGGTTCCTCGGTTTCCCCTGTTTCTCCTTCTCCTTCACAAAGATTGCTGAAATTCCCTTCCTGCAATAGTTCTGGAGTAGAATTTTCAATTTCTTGAAAGTCCTGCTCTTCAATTTGACTATGCACCTCAGCAAAGGCTACAGATGGTGATCCTGTGGCCTGAAGGGAACTAGTAGGCTGTTTAGAAATGATTTTCCTGGGTCCTACTGATGGCTGAGATTTTGCTTTCTTGTAGATTTCGTCTATGAAGGTTGTTTGGCCAAGGGTCACCAGCCCCTTAGCTTTTTCTGGCTTGGGTAGAGGTTTGGTAATTTTTTCTGGTTTTTTCTGCTTATTCATGCACTCAAATTAACTACTAAATTCTATTCAAACAAAACAACAGCAAATCTGTTTGGAAAGCGTACAGAGGAGTAGGGATTTTACATGCTCCGTACGTAGGTTCTTACCTTCCGTTTTTAAAATCGAACTCTTCCCTAACAGGTTCGTACACTACTCTAAAAAAAGAACAAATGGCTACACTCTTTCCCCGACAACGGTGCCACAATGTAGAGCTATAAAAAGGGTCTCTTTCACCTCTAATTACCTCACATTAATATGTCAATCCGGGAGCATTTTGTTATTTCAAAGAGTGTCTCAGTCTGAGGCTATCATTTTCCAGAGTAATGCTAGTAGTACAGTGTTCAGAAATACAAGAGTAAATGGATGCTTGTCTACAGCTTAACTTCTTCAAAAGAGTAAATCACACAAAGACTAAGCAACTTATCAGTCAAGGGTTCAGTAGCAATAACCCATCCCTTTGGAAACTGATGGAAAAGGAAATCAGAGGATAGATTGTGGATCTGGGAGCCAGACAGTAAATGCCAATGCTCACTATAGCCTTATATCGTCTCCCACACCAAAATAACAAATTCCAGGAAATGGAACGGCAAATAAGAAAATGGAACAACAAATAAGAAATCGAACAGCAAGTCTGTAATGGAACAACAATTCCGAAATATGACAGCAGCTAAGAAATAGAACGGCAACTAAGTCTCACAAGCAATAACAAACTTAATCTATCAAATCAAATGCATTAATCGCAATCAACCGGCAATCTTTCACTCTTAAGGCAGACCAAACAACACACACCAATGGAACAACACCGATTACTGATGAACTATGGAACAACGCTTGAAAACCATATATGCACACAACACACTTAAGTAGTAATCTGATCCAAGTATCAATCTCAGTTAGAAGGAATACGACTGCATTTCAAAATAGAATAGCATTGTTTATAAATTCAACAATCGTAAAGAACATAACTCCCAAGATGAATCTCGTAACGTGAATGAACAGGTGCACAACACAAAAACTCTGTAATGGAATAGTAACAGTATTCTGTTAAGACTAGTAATATTAGATCAACTCTGAAAAAGAACAGTAATATGATGCAGATTCAATACAATAGTTCTGTCTGTGGAAACCTTAATGAATTAAACATAACAGAGCATGTGATGTAAACTTACAAAACACATCATATTACCAAATAATGACGATAGGCAAACCACGCATAAACCAACGTAATAATACAAGAGCAAGTGTCCTCCAGGGCCGGGCCCTTAGCCTCCAGGGGTACACTGCTTGAAGTTAATCTAGACTCAGAGATGAAGTAATCACCAAGTTTGTATTAATGCATAAAGCATAATTACAATAAACCAGTTCTTATCGAGACTCGATGATCAAAGTTTTGATCTTAAAAGAAATTACATAAAAGCATAATCATATCTAACTCCCTCTCGAGCTAACAGTGCTGTCCCTTTTATAAGGGTGACATCGGAGATGTCTAAGTGCAAAAATAGATAAAAAGTGATCCCTCAGGATCAAAGATCCGAAGGGATTCGCCGAACCGTTAGTCCTCAATCATTTCTTTTCTCTCCTGCGCCGGGCTGATATCTCCACCTCCTTTCCTGGGCTAATTCATTTGATTTGCTTTGCCTTGTTTTCATTTGGTATCCCGTCAAAGGGACAGTGGTTAACCCATCCTTGTCCTTTCCTTTGGAACGGAAACTTCTCGTTTTCACTCCTTCCTGCATAAGGAAATGACAATTGTCATCGTTTTAGTCTTGCATATTACTCTCACATGTTTTGTTATAATTCTTTATCATTTTCCGAGTCCATGATGCAAAAAGGTTTGCAAGTTCTATTGAAAGATACTGAAATAATCATCAAAAACATACCTTTTTTAGTACTCCACACCGACCATGAAGTGGAATCACTGGTTGAGGGTTGAGGTGGTTTGGCCTTCGGAAGCCCTGGTTTGGTTTTGCTGGATGTGTTCCATGAGATCCCAAATTCATTCATTCTTGGAATATGGCACGAGGTTGATCGAATGAAATAAAGATTTGATTTAGCCTAGTCTATGGTCGGGTGGTATGTGGAAATTCCTGACCTGGTTGCATTTTGCATATGTTAATAAGAGCTTCTTTCGTCTTGTATCTGATGGGTAAATATACTTCTTTATATGTGGTTTTTATGGTTGATATACCCTTGTTATTTTTGTTGGTTATATGCTCGTTATGAACACGTTTTATGGCAATGATGATGTATGGATCTCATCATGTTTTGATTTGTAAATGAATGAACAATGAATATGTGACCTAATAGATCATAACACAACTAATGTGATAAGGCATTAATGCTTCTTAGCTATTCTCAGATAAGTATGAGACCCCTATGCTGATATCTGTTGTTCTGACCTGTAGATTACATGTTCATGATCTATTTGGTGAAATTCCTGTCATGGTTGGGCTTAGTTAGGTCAAGACCTTGATCAAATTTTGTTTTAGAGGCCTTGTCTTGGTTTCAATTTGTCTTGGAAAGTCTCATCAAGTTTCATGCAGTGGTTTGGAGACTAGTCCCGAAAAAGTGGCTTAAATCTCACAATCTCTAGCACCAAACTGGGTGAAAAAGATTGCAGTTTGTCCCTTCCAAGCATTGTTGGAGTGATTGAAGGGTCCCAATCACATGCATGCCCATGGAATGGGAGAAACTAGGGGTTTAATTCATTGAAATGCTAGGTTAACTCAAGGGTTGGGCACCCAGAGTGGTGGATTAGCTCTTGGGGGTCCTGTAGCACCTAAGGGAGGTTTGTAAAGTGTTGGTTTGTCAGTTCCACGTCCTTAACTACAATTTGGGAATTGAATCATATCATACTAACTCTTCACCACATATTTACCCCAGTGGATTGATAATTTTGGGTAATTGTGGGAGGAGGGTGTTACAAAGGAGAAAGGAAAACAAAAAATAGTGTTTTATTTTACTTTAAATCAAAGGAAAGTGACTCAAATGAGTCAATCGAGTTAGATTAAGAGGTAGCAGGACAAAATCCAGTTCTAAGGAGGTCTAGTCGAGTAAGGAAAGAACCTAGAAGGTATACCCCACTTGATTTTTGGTTTGCTTTTGTTTTATCTACCTTTGACGATGAACCCATGTTAATAAGGGACTACTTTTGTGCTATCTACCATTTATTATGAGCCTAGGTTAGTTTGGGAGGTAGTTGACAAGCCATGATGTAATAAATGGATTCTTGACACAAGAATGATACATGAGATTTGGTCAAATTATCTAATGGCAGGAAGCTTGTTGTTTTCAAGTGGGTGTTCAAGAAAAAGTTCAACATATCAAGTCAAGTCGAGAAATACAAGGCTTGACTAGTGGTGTTGGCTTAGTGGGTCCTAACCCAGGTTCATAGTTAGTTGCACCAAAAAAATCCCTACACTACTGGCCCTTTTGGCATAAAGGCATGGAGTGAGTCTCACCCGAAGCAGTATGGGGGGATGCTAGAACCATGTTTCTGCACCCAGAGATGAGCGTGATGTCATTTTATGCCCTAAATCTGCCTTCGTGTAGATCAATATGCCTTTAAGGCTTATCAATGTAACTTCCTTTAATCAATCTCTAGATCTACACGAAGGTCTATGACTATCTTTTGCGGACCTTGAATTGGTGGATCCACTACTTATGCGCATCAAAGATTACTTATAACCTAGTAATTACCCAGATCAGCTTAAGTGTTCGATAACTTCAACATACAAAAACATAACCTTCGCGTAAACAATTAACAATATTGCGTTCATATAACAATAGAAGTCATGTAAAATCGCGCATCAATACATTATTATTTCATATACCCATTATATCATAAGGCACATTCATATAAATATAAGTAAAGAGATAAACACAAGTATTTATGCAACAATCTTGTTTATTAATACTCAGTTATGCTTACAGACTCAAGATTTCCTTGTGCACTCAACTACAAGGGTCTGCACACTCAGCTGCGGACTTTACTCTATGCCTCTGCACACACAATAGCAGATCCTTTCTTCCTACTCTTATTCGCTAACTCTTTAGACTTATCCCATAGACCAAACTTCATTACTTGCCGTAGACATCCTAAGACACACCTATTTATACCATCCCATGGTTTGCGGACCATGGGTAGATCTTCAAAAGCTGACTCAACTTACATAAAAGAAGGGTAAAACCCTTTATGACTCTTTAATTATCTACATGCTCTGCGACCACAACTTGTAGAGACTTTAAATCTTTATACAACAAAACTTGGGCTTTTGCCCCAAAACTTGGGATTTTGCCCAAAATTGACCCTAGGGGACCCCATCCCAACAGGCTCCCATCACAAAGCTCGTGACTCGCCCTTGAGTCACTCTGCTGGTGCAGATATCTTACTACAAAGATACCCAGCTCCACTCGTGCAACTACTACCTTAGCTGCGCTCTACGTGGCTAGCTGCTTGATTTGCTCCACTAGTTGCTCTGTTGCTGGTCCTGCACTGTCCTCCTTGATTTTCTGCTCTGTACTCGGTAAATTTTCCAATTTCTCCTAAACGTTGGTGGAGACAATGTAGGCCTTATCCAACTAAGGCCCCAATTTGGCCTTGAGGATTGCCTCTTTCTTTTGCGCTGCTTCCACCTGTGTAAACAGCTGCCTCGCCTCCTGCAGCTTAGCAAGGCGTTGTACGACAACAACGGTGCACATCGTCACCCTTACTTCATCATACTATTGTTGGAGTTCGCACGCTGCTATATTCAAGGTCTGCAAGGTGGGATCTTCCTGCAGAGTCGTGACTACGTCCATTTCTTTCTAAAAAATCATGGTGCAGTCTACCATCGCAAGATCCACTATCACGACTTCATCCTTCATAGTGGCTTCGTGTTGTTCCCTTACCTCTGGCGGAGTTGAAGGCTATGACTTCAACTCCAACTCTGTTATCTTTAGGTTCAACTCGAACTGAACACGGGCCACTTCTATCTTGGCATCACGCACCCTGTAGCCAGCTTTATGATCTTCGCCTCCAACAACGCTTCCTCTGGTATATGCAGTTCAAGTATTGTTATGCAGGATTTTGCTATCGTGGCTACAAGTTGGGCATTCTGCACCTCAATTTTCTTTTGTGCCTCCAGCGCCTCTGATTTCTCATCGAACATCTGTTCATTGTTTAATCTGTATTCACTTATAAGGCTTAGTGTGCGATTCTCACGTGCCCAGAACTCTACTAGCACACCTGCCTGTAGCGTGTGCAAGTACTCATTCGGGAGCGTGGCTAGGTTGAGGCCGATGTTCTTCGAAGAACTCACTATGGCCTTGTCATTGGCTGCCTCCACGCTCAAAGATCTGTCTGGCAGTGCAACTGCCCGGAGGTCTAGTGATCGAACCATCTCAGCTGCCTGAGTGATCCCCAGTGCCAAACTTGTTGATGCAATGCTGCTCTGCCCTGCGCCTACTTGGATTCTAGTCGTTTGAATCTGCAGCTCGTGTATATCCTTTTGGATGGTGCTTAGGTTCCTGCTGTTGTTGCTGCTCCACCTGCTATAGTAGTTCTGATGTGGTATCGCGCACCTTGTCTCCAATCTCATCAAGGTTGCCATCTATCAAAGTAATTGGGTCCAGCGATGGCTTGGTCACTTTTGATTTCTTCCGCAGCCCTTCCTTTCCTTGTTCCCCGTACTGTTTGACTCAGAAGGGAGTGCTCTCCTGCTCTTCCTGACCACCGCTGCCCTATTATGTCTGCTCCTTCTCCTCTGTTTGGGGTGAAGGAGACTTACCATAGCACCCCGAGTTGCGCTCCTCCTGTTCAGCCTACTGCTTTGCGATGTGCTTTGCTTCCACCCGGGCCTTCTCCTCGACCTATTTTTTCCGCTTCTCATTCAACTGTTGAACCTTCTCCTTGGCTACTTCCTTCTTTTTCTTCTTCGCGGACTTGCTAGTCCCTGCAGCTAGATCGGATGGAGAATGCCAATCTGTCAGCCAACGCTTGACAACGTCCTCTATAGCGTCATCTGTAGCAAGGTAGGGTAGGTTGAACCATTTTTGCCGCGGATCCTTCCGCACCTGGATGTATACGCGGTGAAAGTCAACTTTGAACTCCATGTACCCTGAAAGTTGTTCAAACATAGTTGGTGACAACTGTGGCTTCTAGTTGATGGCCATGTGAATGCTCACCTCCATCAGCACCCAAAAGGATTTGGTCTCTGTGACCTGCACAACATCTTTTGTGGCCCAGAGAGATGCAAACTTTATAGCCTCCGGCAAATCCTTATCCATAGGAGGAAACTGACTGTCCTCCGGCAGATCCCAAGCAACGAGCACAATGGAGAGAAACAACCACGAATAGTGGAATGTTTTACTCTTGTCCTATGCCTCTCGACAGTTTGCAAGGAACTCGCTACAAAGGTAGCGTGCCCAGTTGAACTGTACACCCTCCGTGCACTGGGTAGCCAAAGAAATCACTAGTGCCAGAACCTCATTCGTGCGGCATTTTCTCATAACTTTTCTCGCATGGATTTGTGTGGCAACCTTCACCATGGGGTTGATGATTGAGGTTATAGAGTACCCATGTGGCTTCTTCTCGAGATTGAATTTATCCTTCATTTTCACTGCAAGGTCACACTCGCTCGTCTTTCTGCCAAACTCCTTGGTCAGATTCAACCCTGAGTGTGGCAACAGTTGTGCTCAGCCACAAACAACTGTCATGCACCAGAGTTAACAACTCCTTGATCAAAATTAGATTGATGTTGGAGAGGTGGTAGTGGGGCACCCATAACAGGTTCAACAACCTCGATTGATTCACTCCGTGAATCCACTCCACTAGCTCCAGCGCGGTGACACATGATTCTTTGTAGAACACCCTCTTCATGTAATTTTCTGTTGCCAAGTGGGGGAACCTCTCATGGTCTACCAAATCCCAATCTTCTAGCTTGAGATGGGGAATCCACGCCAAGCGCGGACCTTCAAAAGTGATGTTCTCCAGTAGCAAGGGTGTATTAAGGAGGAATTTTCCTGCATCTGGGTCCTTAGGGACCTTCACTTTCCCCTTGTGTGGAGGGATGTAATCTGGAAACTTGGATATTGGATCCACCCCCTCGGTGTCAATGTCCTCCATGCCCTCTTCAGCCTCCAAGTCCACCACTTTTCCCTTCTCTTTCGTGCTCGATTTGTCTCTCTTCTGAGCCTAGGTGGCTGCATGCTTTCTCGGTGACTCACACACTGGCATGGGATTCTTCTGCTTGTCATTCTTAGGTTTGGGGACTTCCTTTACTGGCATCATCTTCGACCTAGGCGACCTCAGCGCCGTAGGCACTGCAGCTGTAGTCTCCATGCTCATCACTTTTGGAGCAACACTTTTAGAGGTGAAATCCCTTCTAGTACTAGAAGTCTCTCCTGGTCCAGAAATCTTATCGAGAATAAACCACTGGGTTTCCTCGGGTAAATTGTCAAATATAGAATTAACGACCAAATCAGTGTAAACCTGAGGATTCATAAACAATCGACAACTAAACACTGAAATTCTAAGAATGCAAAGTGTTTTTCGTTGGATGACCATGCATAATTTATAGGCGAATTCAAACTCAAATTCGACCGTTCCCCCCAAAATGCGTCCATAAATAATGAATTGGCGGAATATTTCCAAAGATTTCACTCTTAAATTTAGCCTTAAATGCCTTAAATGATGCCCCCCACTCCTCTTAACCATCTCTTGGCAGTCAAATCATGCACAATGACTGTAATGGTTACTTTCTAGCTGCGTTGTGTAGTCTCTCCCCCTATAACATAGCTCCCTTCACGCTTCTTCTAGTATTGTGACAACATTTGTTTTTGGCAAGACCCCTTGTCGCACAACTCTACCAACCAGGCAGCGTTGTTTAGAATCCCGCGCCTCCTTGCAACTACCTGGAGCACTAAGATTGTGCTACCATCATGTAGTCATTGGGCCAGATCCCTGGTGTATGGCTTCAATCGGCTTCCATTTACCCTTCCCAGAAATGGATCTCCATTCAACTTCGCGAGCTGAACTACTCCACCATCTATAATCTCTTTGATAACATATGGCCCCAGCCAGTGCATCTAAAATTTTCCTGGAAACTTATCAAACTTACTGTCATATAATAAAACTAAATCATTTACCTTGAAGGTGTGCAGTTTGATGTGCCGATCGTGCCAAGATTTTTCACGTCCCTTCTGAACCTATTGATGGAATCCAACCAAAAACCTATCTTCCTCAAGCTCTATTAGCTGCACGAGCCTTTATTCTAAGGCTCCATGGTCCGCCATTCCTATGAAAGCTGCTATGCGTAGACTAGGCACAATGTATTCCATAGGCATTACAGCTTCTACACCATAGACCAACCTAAAAGGTGTCTGACCCGTAAGCTTCTTACAAGTAGTTCTATATGCCCATAACACTGCTGGTACGCGCACATCCCAATCATTCTACTGCATGTTGCAAACCTTCGTCAGCGCATTCTACAATATCTTATTAAAAGCCTCAACCATTCCATTGGCCTGAGGATGGTATGGTGTACTCTTATGATGGTAAACGGGAACTCCTCTGTCAGCGCGCTGATCGTTTCATTGAGAAAATGCGTACTGCGATCACTCATCAAAACCTTCGAGCAACCAAACCTAGTCAACACATATTTGAATAGAAATTTTTCTGTTGTTGCCCCTATAGAGTCTTTCACAGGCTGTTCCTTCACCCATCTGGTTAAATATTCAGTAGCAGTGATGATATATTGCACGCCCGTCTTCTTGCCAGGAGGCTGAATCAGTCCTACAAAATCAATTGCCCATTTCTCAAATGGTTGCAATGACACCTATAGATTCAAAGGCAACTCATCTTTGCAATATGCTTTAGAATCCTTATGCAGTGTCGACCACCACAACCCAGTGCACAACATCTTCTACGCTATTGCTTTTCCTGCATAATGTCCTCTCGCAGCTCCTCCATGAGCTTCAGCGAGGATACTGTTTCTTTCAAAGTCGGGCACATAGCATCGAAGTATTTCATCTGATCCCATTTTATATAAATGGCTTACAATTATAGAAAATTCTGTCGCGAGTACCACCAATTATTTCTTTAGTTGAATGGTGTATCCCTCTGGAGCCATCCATGTGGTTAGAAAGTGGATAATGTCCACACAGTGAGTATCCGCTACGTGCACCGCAAAGCGTTGCGTGTCAGGCAGTGCTTCCTCCAAATTGGTAGGCTCCTCTCCTATTTCAATGTGCGACAGATGGTCTGGCCCTGCATTCAACCTTCCTGGCTTCACAATCACCTCAAAATCATACTCTTGAAACAATAGTAGCCATCTTCATATTCCCCCCCAACACAGGCTTATTGACTAGGTATTTCAATGCAGAATGGTCTGTGTACATCTTGAAATGTCCACCTAGTAGGTAATGTCTGAACTTTTGGAGCGCGTACACCATAGCTAAGCCTTCACACTCTGTCGTAATAATCCTTTTCATCCTTAGACAAATTCTTGCTCGTAAATGCTATAGGGTGATCCATTTCTCCCTCACCAACCTGTGTTATATTATTTCCACGACTAGCCCCCCTAATTAACCGAGGGGTTAAAGGGGGGGAAAAGCGCCCCCTTCATTGCGCCGACTGCGTAGCAGGGGGGTCAAAAGAGGGGTGGAAGCCCCACCTGTACGGGGGGTTTGAGGGGGGCGGTTAGCCCCCTTTACAGGGTCCAGGGTAGCATCCCGGGGAAATTTTTTTTTGGACCCTATATTAGGTGGGCGGACCTACCTATGGTTTTGTGCATGGTTTTCACACATAGTTTTGGACGCGATGGTTTTCGGTCCATGGTATTGGATGCTTCAGCATGTATATATATGTATTGTAACATTGAAAGGAACATAATAAATAAAAAATCAAGCTGGTAGTCCCGGTTTTTGGATCCAGGGGAAAATATCTGTGTATATGTGTTATGCTCTCGCATTGCTTATTTTCTGTGTTTTAGAATTTGTATGTAGGTAATTTCTATATGGGGTTAAAATATACATGTACACCATAGCCAAGCCTTCATGCTCTGTTATCGAATAATTCTTTTTAGCCTTAGATAAATTCTTGCTCGCAAACACTATAGGGTGATCCAGTTTTCCCTTGCTAGCCTGTGTTAGCACTGCTCCTAGCGCAATACATGAGGCATCTACATGCACATGGAACTCCTTCTTCTAGTTCAGGAAGACGAAGATTGGCGTTGTGACCATTTTCTCCTTGAGTACATCGAGGCTGTGCTGACAATCTTCATCCCAACTGAATGTAGAATTCTTCTTTAGTAGATTTTCCATAGGCACAGTAATATGAGCATAACTTTTGATGAACTTCCGATAATACCTAGTGTGGCCCAGTGTTGCACACAACTATTTAACACTTTTTGGCACCTCCAAATTAATTATTACCATGATCTTAGCAAGGTCCACCATGAGTCCTTGTCTGCATACCACATGACCCAACAAGATCCCAAAAGGAACACAAAACAAGCATTTCTTCAGGTTTAGCGCAATATGATACCTTCGACATGTATCCAACATTAAGCGCAGACTGTCTACATGGTGCTTAACTAGCCCAAACATTGTCCAGTCATCGAAATAGACCTCCAAGAACTTGTGAATGAACTCCTTGAACGCCGCGATGACCACGCACGAGAATATCACCAGCACATTCTTAAGTCCAAATGGCATCACTGTATATTGGAAACATCCCTACTCTGTCTTGAAGGTGGTCTTAATCCTATCTTCTAGCACGATATTTATTTGATGGTATCCAGAGAACCCATTAGTGAGTGAATATGCTTCGTGTTATCCAACATTATCCAGTACTTCATCTGTGAACGAAGTTGGAAAAGGATCATGAACGCAAGCATCGTTAAGCTTCCTGAGATCTATGCAAATCCTTATTTAATCCTTCTGCTTGTTTTCCTGAACTACCATTGGACTCACCCAATCAGATTCCTCCATTGGTTCAATAATACCCACTGCAAGCATCTTGTCCAACTCCAAGCAGACCTTTTCCTTGTATTTGGGATTAAGGCGATATGGCCTCTGCTTAACAGGCTTCGCGTCCGGTTTCAAAGTTATTTTCATCACTCCCAAATTGCCTATGATGCCTTTCAAGTCCGAAAATTTGGTAGGGAATAAATCCTGATATTCATGGAGCAACTCAATGACTTTGTCCATGGTAGCATCATCCCAGTAATCCCCTATCTTCGCAAACTTCGGTTCTTCTTCTGTACCAATGTTTACCTGCTTAGTTTTCAGTGGCGTGGTGATGTCGGGGTTCTCTATCTGCGATCCCTCTACTTCGCGGTGGCCTTCTGCTTTGGGGATGTTAATATTCCTTGGATCCTCATCCTCTCCTTTAGCAGTCACATTATAGAATTCCAACGCATGGCACAGTTGGGTGCTCCAATCCGGTTGAATCAATTCCAAGGGATCCTGCGGAATTCTGAAGATTGTTGCCTTAACCTCCTACAACGCTTCATCAATACTTTCAAATCCATATTCAAAGATGAATATCCTCACAAACCCCTCGCTTAAGATATCCAATTTCGTGGTGTTGTGGCGGAGCTCTATTTCCACATACCAGTTCATAGGGATGATGTCCGAAGTGTGACAGAATATATGCACCCACTCTGGCTACAACTTTGTTCCATAAACCTTACTCCACTTTTCCAAATGATCACGCAGATCATTTCTCCCATCATACTTCTCAGTCAATTGTACCTTGGGGCGACCAAATTGCATCCTCATCATCTTCCTATAGTCGCGCCATTCTTCAAAACTGTCTTTATGCATACCCCATCACCGTGCATGCATAGTGCGCAACGCCAAATCTAGCGCTTGGAAGTGATGCTTCTCAGGCACTTTCCTTTCAAATGCATCCAAAAATTTATCTACACCAATTAGACCATCATAATAAGGTAAAGTTATTACCTTGGATGATACACAATGCAACGATTTAGTCATCATATTACATCGCAGCGTAGATACTTTGTGTAACCTATTCTTCCAGTGCTCCAATTCTTCATCCGAATCTGATGTACAGGAGCTTTCACGGTCCCATGCAATTCATCCATCGGCTATCGGATTAACCCAATCTTGGTCTCGCGTTGTTATCTTATAGATCTGGTCCAAATCATCATCACTTTCCTCATAGTTGCAGACCGGTTCAGTATAGCGCGGTCCTTTTGTAGGGTCCAATGGTACTACCACACGGAGTGTTTTCCTTTCAAATGACATTGTCTGCTTCTTCAAATTGATGACCCCATTCATGTTGATAGCCCAATCAATTCCAAGGAGCACGGGATATGGATTGTTGTCATCAACAATATCTATTACTTCAAAGTCAGCCAACGTGCTCGCACCTTCTATATCTATAGTTACTCCATGCAATCTCCCCATAGGGATAATCTTTTGTTGATTTTCCATTCTTAATTGAATCGAAGACCACTGCAGCGTAGGCCTCCCCATTTTTTCCCAAGTCTATTTAGGAAAAACATTCGCATCTGACCCCAGATCCAAAATAACTTGATCCATCTCGTATTCTCCTATTTGCATGGTGAGCCTCATCTCGTGTCCTATTCTCATCTTATGTCTGCTAATCTTTCTGACCGCGTGGTGCCCATCAGAAGCATTATCCCTACCAGCACATTTGTTTATCAACTCTTGTAATCCTTTCACAACCCTGTTGTCGCGTAGAAGTTTCATGCAAGTCTCCAAGAAAGTAGTAAGCATGGAGGGGTCAACTTATTCAGATAGCCTATCCTAACTTCCTGAGGTAGAGGCTTCAACGAAGCTTTTCTTTGCTTCCATGAATGTTTCCTTTATGTGCTCCAAATCAAACCCAACTTCTTTTTCTAGAGCCTTGCAGACTCATCCACCTTCTTCAGGCTGTGTTCCCTTATTGTCACCAGTTGTCACACCACTTTGAAGCATGATATTGACATAGGGATCCTCTTCGCGAGGATATGCCCTCATCATCTACAAGTTCTAGGTAGGCTGCTGAGGCAGCACCTTCTTCTCCTACATTTTGGCTATCAATACAGGGCATTATTCTATCGTGTGGTCAAAATGAGTACAATATTGGCATGACGGGTGTGTCTGGCTCATACACTCCCGCACGTAGCGTCCTGACACTCCACAATTATGGAAAATAACTTGACCTCGACCTCTACCAGGTCCTTCTCCTCCTCGGCCTCATCTGTGACCCTGATATCCTCTGGGCACTCCCCCAATGCCTTGATCCAGAGGCCGAGTTTCTGTTTGCATCCGATACGTGGGAATTTTGTCCATCATTAATTCATAGCTACAACCGTTATGCTCATCATGGCCTACCGATTTACTGAAGTTGCAAAATAACTATTGTGGCGTATGTATAAATTTTTGCAGTAAGTGGAAATTGTCTATTACATGTTTTACTGCTACTTGATAGATAGCGCACCACAACACGGGCCCTGTACTTGGTCCTGCTGGGGCTTCTTGCCTTAGAGGCATGGGCCCTCCTCCTACCACATAATTCACGAATACAGGGCAATGATCCTTATCATATCCCTGGTTCTTACACTTGAGGCACCAAACTTCTTCGCGCACTTCTGGCCAAGCCACTTTTTCCTTCTTCAAGCTCTGAAACTCCAAGCAGAGGTTCTGCAAGTCCACATGAATTTTTTGAACTCCCAACGTCGCATCCTAGATAGGTGTCTCATGTAATCTCATTGTTATCTCCAGTGCTTCCGCCTGCGTTCCTATCTTTTGTTGTGACAGAGCAATCCTTAAGTGAGGCAGGAGCATAGCTATAAACCAGTCGTGATGCTGACTGTATGTGAGATTCATATTGGCTTCACGGATTCCACACTTCAGTCTCTGATCCAGCTCCCAGGGTGTTTCACTGATCCTCATCGCGATTTCCTTGAACCCCACTACCGGCTGTGTTTCAGACTTAGGCCTACCAAATTCCTTGTCCATAGTAGTCTAAGTGTCCACTAATGACGCCACCGGGTTATCAGTGTAGTACTTAATGTACCACATCAACGCATGATCTTCTAGATCAATAACCAATTGCACTTTCTTCATATGATCATCTATAATATTATGTGCTATCACACGACCTTCGTAACGAACCAAAAATGGTCCGGGTCCTCATTTCCCAAGCCCTTGAAAATGGGAAATTTCATTGTATTTGACATATTGAGAGGTGGCGGAGGTGGTTGTGGTGTGGGCAAAGGTGTATGCTGTGGAGGTGAAGGTGGAGGTGGCATGGACGGATGAGGTATTCACGAAAACCCTTGCCTTATTAACTGGACAATGCTCTGCGGGGAAGCTTGTGCTGCTCCCTCATCGTTACTCAAAGGCTCGATCAGTGGGCTATATTCAAGGCCTATTTTCCCTCTATCCCTAAAGAAATTTCCACTTCACATAGCTCCAAAAATCAAGGTAATGATATAACCCGCTTTTCACACAAGAGCATATTAATCTAATATTCAAATATCTCAAATACTTACCTTGTGGTCCCTTGAAAAAGCATCGTTCTGCTTCGCTGTAGCTGACTGAGGTATCGACCATGAATTCTGTCACAAATCCTCCTATGACTCAATTAAGCTAGTGATTGACAATGCTCGCGAGCTTATCTTTAGAGGCTTCCAACCTCCGTACTAGCTCTGGGGTCCACACTATTGGACCGTCAAACCTCCACCTTCCTTGGCCGTCTGCCAATTTAGTGATCCACTCGTATAGTTCGATCGGGAAGGTGAAAAAGAAAATCTCATGTATTTCTGTATACAGATATCTATCCAACCACTATTCCTTCATCAAGCGCGAATTTCTATTTTCTTGCACCGCTAATTCATGGATCTTTTTATCCAACCACTACTCAATTTATTTCTTGATCGGATTCCAATGATGCAACATCACACATCTCTTTATGCAGATCCTGATCCCAACAACGAAACCATTTGTTGGCTTAGTGGGTCCTGACCCAGGTTCAAAGTTAGTTGTGCCAAACAAATCCCTACAATACTGGCCCTTTCGGCATCAATCCATAGAGTGTGGACTGAAGTCTCACCTGAAGTAGTATGGGGGGATGCTGGAACAAAGTTTCCGCACCAAGAGATGAGCATGATGTTGTTTTACGCCCTAAATCTGCCTTCACGTAGATCAATAATACTTTAAGGCTTATCAATGTAACTTCCTTTAATTAGTCTCTAGACCTTCACGAAGGTCTACGATTGTCTTTCGTGGACCCTAAATCAGTGGATCCACTACTTACGCGCATCAAATATTACTTATAACCAAGTAATTACCCAGATTAGCTTAAGTGTCCGATAAATTCAACATACAACAAGATAATATTCGCGTAAGCAGTTAATGTAATTGCATTCATATAACAATATAAGTCATGTAAAGTCACGCATCAATACATCATTATTTCATAAACCCATTATAACATAAGGCACATTCATATAAACATAAGTAAAGAGATAAACACAAGTATTTTTGCAACAATCTTCTTTATTAATACTCAGTTCTACTTACAGACTCAAGACTTCCCTTCGCACTCAACTACAGGGGTCCATGCACTCAGCTGCGAACACTACTCTAGGCCTCTGCACACATAGCTGCAGAGCCTTTCTTCCTACTCTTCTTCGCTAACTCTTTAGACTTCTCCCATAGACCAAACTTCATTAATTGCCTTAGACATCCTAAGACACACCTATTTATACAATCTTGCAAACCATGGGTAGATCTTCAAAAGCCGACTCAACTTACATAAAAGAAGGGTAAAACCCTTTATGACTCTTTAATTATCTACACATAACGCGACCATAAATCGTTGAGACTTTACATCTTTATACAAAAAAACTTGGGATTTTGCCCGAAAATTGACCCTAGGGGACCCCATCCCAACAAGTGGTGAAAGGCTATTCCTAAGTCAAAGGAGTTGAATTTGGTGAGATATTTAACCCTATTGAAAAATTAATTTCCATAGAGTATGAATGTCTCTAGCTATAACATCTGATATAGAGATAGACCAAATAGATGTAAATACAACATTTATGCATGGTGATTTAGAAGAAGAAATATGCATAAAACATCCTAAAGGTTTTTTAGTAAAGCACAAGGAGAAGTTAGTCTGCAAGTTGAGGAAGTCCCTTTATGTTCTGAAGAAATCACCCAGGATGTGGCATGAGAAGTTCGACACATACATATAGGGGTTGGGATTTGTGAGAAGTCGAGATCATCACTATGTATATTTTAAGTCAAAAGGATAGTGTTTCTTGTAGTTAGTGTTATATGTTGATGACATGTTGTTGGTTGGAAACAAGATGGGTGCAATCAATAAGTTAAAGATGTAGATGTCCTTTGACTTTGACATGAAGCATCTCAATTCTACACATTTCATTCTTAGAATGGAAATAAATAGAAACCATGCAGTTAATAAACTCGGTGTAAATCAAAGGAAGTACGTTGAGACAAATTTGAATAATTTCAACATGTAGGATTTAAACTAGTGAAGGTATCCATTCCCACTGACGCAAGACTAACACTGAATACTTTTCAATGACACAAGAATTAAGAGATATATGTAATGATCCTTCTTCCGGACATTGGGAATGGAGATCATATCAAAATCCTAAGCTACAAATTAAAATTAATTGTAGGCTATGAGTTAATTAATTAATTAAAAGTGAACAATAAAATAGAATATTAAAAAAAGTCACTTTATTTAATAAAGGAAAAGTGACCCATGGTATTTCAATAAGCCATCATAATAAAAAGAGAGGCATGAGCTCATTTGGATATATGTGTAGATGATTTGGTGAGTTGTTTTTATGGCGCTCTGAGCCTTTGTGTGAGGGTTTGTAACCTTGAGTGTGGATCATCTTCGATTGTGAGACTATCCTCTCTAGGGATCTAATTGTTCTCTAGTTTCGATGGTGAAACATCCACCCTAGCTAGTCTGATAAGGGGAATCATTTCATATTCTCCATTGGAACTTAATGGAGGAAGGAGGATCCAATTGCAACAATGTATTTAGTTTGGGATTTTGTAGTAGCTCTTATTGTATAATTTCCTATAGATTCACAAGCTCACGCAATTTATTAAAGCACAGGACAAGAATCTACTTCTACTTTCAACCAAAGGAAGACAATAGATCGATGAAAATAATATGAACAAGATGAAGAAAAATCAATGGCACATAACACAATAAGTTTTCCTAGGGAAAGCCACTCCTCAAAACCCCACCTATATGTATTTCATTAAATTAGAAATATGGGTGAAGATACAAATATTTCTCTCACTAGAACAATTACGCATAAGTATGCTCAACTCTCTACCTCACAAGCCTGCTATTAGCCAACACTTAGCCAATTTCCACTACCTTCCAAGCCCCTAATCTCTTGCGCAATTCCTAATCTCTGAACTGACATGCATTAGTTTCTCATGATGGAACCTTCAGTTAACTGGAGTAACACTTGTGGATGCACTTGTGCACCAATTGAATATTAGTCCTCTATTAGTTCCACAAACAATTACAACTAATTTAACTGACCATAACTCAATAATCTGAGTTAATCTAATTACAACTGAAATAAACTCATCCTGGACCCCTAAAATTTAGGGAGAACATATACATGACTACAGAAAGACTTCCATCTCGAAATTCCTAAGAAAGTTAAGTTAATTAAATTGATTTAACTATTTACAAGTTTCTATGAGAATATAATTCGATTTTAATTCACAGTTTAATTCAAGGACAAATTAAACTGGAATTTCTTGTTGCCATTTCTCAACACTCCCTCTCAACAAGAAAGAGATTATCTGCTACCCCGATCCTGTCTCTGAGAAACCCGAATTTACATCTTGAAAATGCCTTTGTCAAAATGTCAGCATCTTTCTCCTCCATGGGAATGTACTCTAACAACATGATCCACCTCAATACACAATCCCATAGATGATGATATCAGATATCAATGTTCTTGGACCTATCATGAAAAATGGATTTTCAGAGAGTTTGATACATCTCTAATTATCACACTAAATCACTGTCGGATCCATCTGCTAACCAAATAGACCAACTAGGATCTTCCTCATCCAGATGGCCTCACATGATGCCTGACTTACAACCATGTACTTTGCCTCTCCCAAACTGAGTGAAACCAATCTCTGTTTCCTGCTGTACCAAGAAACTACCACTGACCTAATACTGAAAATCCCTCCTGATGTTCTTTTTTGGCCGGATGGACTCCCCGCCCAATCTGCATTGTTGAAGCCTTGAAGCTTCACTCCCTCTGCCCATCTGTACCAGAATCCATACTAAGAAGTGCCCCTGAGGTATCCCAATACATGATTTGCAACCTTCCTGTTGGGAAGGGGTCCCTGGGGCCAGTTAAGTCAAGATTTAAGTCAATTTTGTAATATCTTTTTGTAGCGAATGTAAAGTCTTCGCGAAATGTGGAAGCGAAGTGAAAAGCTAGTAGAAGTCAAAGGGGCTTTAGTCCCTTAGTTGGGTAGGTGATAGAGTTGTTTTGAGACCTGCCCATGGTCTATGAACCATGGTATTGTAAAGAAAATGCTATGTATAGATGAGTCATAGAGATTCTTAAAGGGGTATCTTATAGTGAAGAATCATTGTAAGGGCAAGGTGCTAAGGTAGGAAAGGTATGTTTCCTGTACTTAGGCAAAAGGGGAAGGCTCTTGAAGTTGAGTGCACGGAGACCTTGGTAAGTCCGCAGGACTAGTGTGCGGGCCCCTACAGTTGAGTGCGCAAGGAAAATAAGTCTGAATTGAATGATTATACTTAATAAAGACTATTTTGAGCTGAATCTGGTGCATCTGTGTCTTGTTATTTACTTTTGCAAAGTTTATGTATATTTGCTCTATGTTATGGTTTACATGAATTAATGCCTATTTACTGCGCGAAAGTAGTATATATGTAATCTTTATGCATGATAAGCATAATTAGGAACCTTCACGAAGATATGGGGGCTATTTAGATAAATTTGTAGTAGTTATTTGTTCGGATAGGTTAAAGGTGCGCGAAGGTAGATCTAAGCCATAAGGACTAGAAGAACACATCACACAAGCCTTTGGATGCAGAAACCTGGTTCTAGCATCCCCCAATACTGCTTCGGGTGAGACTAGAGCTTGCGCTATGCGGGTTGTTGCTGAAAGGGTTAGCATTTAGGATTTTGATGGTTGGTGTAGATAACGTTGAACCTGGGTCAGGCCCCTTCAAGCCAACAAATGGTTTTGTCGCTGGAACCGAGATCTATCTAAGGAATGTGTGATGTCGAATAAGTGGTTTTCTACTAAGAAGGAAACCAAGAAGTAGATAGATTGAAAGCTGCACGTGTTTACAGCTCAGGAGAATAGAAACCGATGATTATCCAAGGAACAGTGGCTGAAAAGATACCTGTACACAAACGAGACAGAATCCTTTTTCTGTTTCTTTCCTTGCGAATTCCATGAGTGGCTGTCTAGATTAGCAGACAGCCAGGGTACGTGGAGGCTTGAAAACCCTATTGTGTGGACTCTAGAGCTGGTGAAGTGCCTAGAATATTCAGAAAATAACATCACGCGGGCTATTGATCACTGGATTGATCGTATCTTAGGAGGATTCGTCACTGAGCTCGCGATTGAAATGACCATCAGCTATAGCGAAGTAGAGCGCAGGTTCTTCAAGGGACTGCGAGGTAAGTATTTAAAATCCCTGAAAAATTGGATTAAGATGTTTTTGTGTGAAAAAGGGTTATGCCATTACCTTCATGTTCGGGACTACGCGAAGCAGAAAACCCTTTAGAAGGAACAAAGAATCAGACTCTGAATAAAGTTCGTTGTTAGAATCCTCCTCTAATGACAATGAAGGAACTATTCTGAGTACACCACGAAGTGTGCTGCAGATAGTAAGTTAGGGTATCCTGAGGATACCTCACCCACCCACTCCACCTCCACCTCCACCTCTGCCGCATACACCTACGCCTTCATCTCCACCTCCACCTCCCCATCAACCATTCAACATGGCGAGAAAAATGAAGATGTCAATCTTTAAAGGGGTAGGGAGCGAAGACGCCGAACAATTCTGGTTTGTTGCAGATGCTGTGTAGACAACACATCAGATTACTGATGATAATATAGCTAAAGTGCAGCTGGTCACGCCACTGCAGGATAGGGCACTAACTTGGTATATCAAGTTCTATTAAGTTAGACCTAGCGTGACGATGGTAGAGACTCAGCAGGCATTGAACAATGAGTTTAAGAAGCCTAAGTCTCAGGCGTAGTCTGTAATCGAGTTTAAGGAAATACAACAGAGGATAAATGAGTCCTTGTGGGATTTCGATCAAAGGCTAAAATTCTTGATCCTGTAGGTTAATATGAAGATCACGGATGATCATCACAAAAATTGGTACATTGCTTCATTATTGCCTCATTTGAGATTACAATTATCACAACAGAAGATAGGAATGCAAGAAGAAGTTGTGGAGATCGCGATGAGGTTGGAAGCCTCACCGATACATGATACGAATGTTGGAGTACAACATCTTCAGTCGCAGTTGGCAAGTCTTCACATGGAGTTGTAGAGTTTGAAGACAGGAAAAGATGCTCAAACTTAGGTGCGCGTTGAAGTGTGGTGTATAAAATGTAAGGATAAGGGACATGATAAGAAGCATTGCCTTGCTTATTAGAATTATTTGATCAGTGGAGGTCTTGTGCCTTTGAAGCATGAAAAAATTGTGGGACCAAGTGCAGGAGTACCATTATGGTTTGCTATCTTCCAGATAGCTGGGAAGCACGCAACTGACAATTGTCACCTCTTACAAAATTTTGTACAAACTCCGCAACAATTGTTTTTTACTTTCTGTATATCAATTGGGCATGATGAGCGAAACTGTCGAAGCTATGAATTAATGATGGAGTGGATCCTACATATTGAATGCAAGCAGAAAATTGGCCTCAGGATCAGGGTGCAGGTGCGATGCGTGGAGGATTCCAAGGCCATGGAAGAGGAAGAGGAGGAGGGGTTGGAAGAGGTAGTGGACAAATGATTTGTTATAATTGTGGTGAAGCAGGACATACTGCGCGTGACTGTCAGAACCCAACACATTCATCTTGTCAATATTGCAGACATTTTGATCATGTGATAGAAGATTTCCTAGTGATGATAGCCAAAATTAAGGAGAGAAAGACACAACAACCTACGCAAAACATACATATGATGAGGGCAGATCCTCGCGAAGAGGACCATAAAATTAATATCGTAACATGAAGTGGTATGGCCACAAGAGAAGATAATGGAAAGAAACCAGATATTGAAGGATGGGTGTGTAAGGCTGCTGAGAAGGAGGTTAAATTTGATCTCAACAGAGTTAGAGAAAATTTTATGGAGGCCAAGAAGAATTTTGTTGAAGCTTCTACGTCATGGAGTAAAGAGAAATTGGCTGAAAATAGTGAAGTACAGGACATGGATCCTTCACTATTGGCTACTTTTCTGAAAACTTTTATGAAGCTATTGTGGGATAAGAAGGCAGTTGAAGGACTCCTGGAGCTAATTGAAAAATGTACGGGAAAAAGTAAGACTCCTTCAAAACAACGCGCTGTAAGGAAACTGGGTAAACATAAGAAGCAAATAGGGCGTGAGATGAGGCTGACCACGTAGATTGGAGAATATGAAATGGATCAAGTCATATTAGATCTGGGATCTGATGAAAATGTACTTCCTAAGTATACGTGGGAGAGAATGGGGAGACATGTGCTACAATGGTCTCCTATAAAACTGCGCATGGCTAACATGCAGAAAGTCATTCCAATGGGGTGCTTGTATGGGGTAACTATCGATATTGAGGGAGTGAGCACTCTAGCCGATTTCGAAGTAATTGAAATAGTAGATGAAAATAATCCTTACTCGATGCTAATAGGAATTTATTGGGCCTTCGACATGGATGCTATGATTAATATGAAGAAGCGAAGGATGACATTTGAGAAGAAGGCACTTAGGGTTATCATGCCATTGGACTCTGCTGAAGGAGCGTGCTACATTGAACCGTCTGTGACTATGAGGAGGATGATGATCTAGATCAAATATACAAGATAATTGCACACGATGAAGATTGGGTCGATCCCACTACAGATGGGCGAATCAGGTGGGATAAAGATAGCTCCTGTACCTCAGATTCAAATGAAGAACTCAAGCACTGGAAGAATAGGTTACACGAAGTTTCTACGCTACGTTGCAATAGGATGACGAATTGTTGTGGTGTGTGTCCACGAAGGTAAGAAATCTCCTGCATTATGATGGTTTAAATGATGTTAATTTATTTTTGGATGAGTTTGAAAGGGAGGTGCCCGAAGAACATCGATTCCAGGCACTTGATATGGCACTATGCACTACGCCTGCCTGTTGGTGGGGTATGCACAAGGATAGCTTCACTGACTGGAAAGTGTACAAGCGAATGATGAAGTTAAGGTTCGGGTACACGAATACCCGCTTGAAAGATAAATATTCAGGAAAGGATGATCCACATGAGCATTTGGTGTGATGGGCTAAAGCTTGGGGGGAGGAACCTCAACCAGAATGGGTACATATTTTTTGTCACACCCTAGATACTATTCCAATGAACTGGTACTTGGAAATAGAGCTACACCATGGGATGACCAACTGGGATATCCTGAGGGAAATTTTCTTTCTAACTTTCAACTTTAAGGACGAGTTTGAGTGTATTGATCAAGCGCTCTCAGAAATCAAGGCTGCAATCAATATTTAGGATGCCTGAGGAGCCGATAGAATGGGTTCAACCGGACTGGAACACACAACTATGCCATGTGCTAGAATGCTACAATGTGACTGCAGAAGAAGAAGAAGAGGATCCATGGAATATCAACATTCCAGAGACCAAGGGGCAGCATGAGGTTGAAGGACCCAAAGCAGTGAACTCTGATATAACAGAACCCCTAGAGACTAGGCAAGTAAACATTGGGTCTGACACGCAGCCTAAGTTTACAAAGATAGGTGATTATTGGGATGAAGATACAGTCGATAAAGTGGAGGAACTACTACACGAATATCAGGACTTGTTTCCTACCAAGTTCTTGGACCGCAAAGGAATAATAGGGGATCTAAGAGTGATGAAGATCACCTTAAAGCCCGATGTGAAGCCTGTAAAATAGAGACCCTACCGTCTAAATCCTAAGTATAAGGAGAAGGCGAGCAAAGAGCTAGATAAAATGATGGATGATGGAATCATTGAGCCAATAGAAGTGTCTGATTGGGTAAGCCCTATGGTTGTCCAGGAAAAGAAGTAACAAGGTGAAATCAGGATATGCGTAGATCTAAGAAAGCTTAATGATGCGTGTGTTCATGACCCATTTCAAACCCCGTTTATGGATGAAGTTTTGGAGAATTTTGGGGGGCAGGAAGCTCATTCATTCACTGATCAGTTCTCAGGGTACCATCAGATTAAGATTGCACCAGAGGATCGCAACAATACCACCTTCGCGATGGAGTGGGGATGCTTTCAGTACACAATGATTCCATTCGAGCTAAATAATGTGCCATCGATCTTTTCAAGGGTTGTAGTTGCATCGTTTAAAGAATTCATCCATAATTTCTTAGAAGTGTATTTTGATGACTAGAATGTGTTTGGATTGGTTAAGCGCCATGTTGCAAGTTTGCAACTTATGTTGGATACTTATCGCAGATACCAAATTGCCCTGAATCTGAAGAAATGCATCTTTTGTGTACCTTATGGGATATTGCTAGGCCATGTAGTCTGCAAGTAGGCATTAATGGTAGAACCTACAAAGATAGCTGTGATTATCAATTTAGAAGCTCTGAAGAATGTAAAGCAAATACGTGCAATGCTGGGGCACACAGGATACTATAGGAAGTTTATCAAAGCTATGCATAGATAACTGTGCCGATGGAGAAATTACTGAAGAAGGACGTGACTTTTTGTTGGGATGAGGAGTGTCAGCGCAATCTGGATGTGTTAAAGGAAAATATGGTGACTGCGCGCATTTTGGTGTTTCCAGACTGGAAGAAATAGTTTCATGTACATGTAGATGCCTCTTGTATTGCGTTGGGTGCGGTATTGGCCCAACCAGGAGAAGGAAAAATTGATCATGCTATCACCTTTGCAAGAAGGAAATTGTCAAAGGCCAAGAATAATGATTCAACTATAGAGCGCGAAGGACTGGCGATGGTCTACGCACTGCAGAAATTCCGACATTACCCGGTTAGGCACACATTTCAAGTACTTGGTCAACAAGATCATGTTGGGGGGAAGATCTGTGGGTGGTTATTGCTTTTTTAGGAATATGATTTTGAGGTAATTGTGAAGCCTGAATGATTAAACGCAGGACTAGATCATCCATCCAGGATCGAGATAGGCAAAGAACCTACTAGTCTAGAAGAAGGCTTGTCCGATGTGCAAATCTTTGCAGTGTGTATCGCAGATGATCGTTTCACTAATATAATCCATTTTTTGACTACTGGCATGGCCCCAAAGGGATATTCTGCTCAACAGAAAAAGGAATTGGTGGTCCGCGCTGCTGATTTTTTGGTGATCGCAGGGCACTTGTATAAGATGGGCACTGATGAAATACTACGTCAATATGTTCCAGAGTTTGAACGTGCTAGCATCCTCGCTAAAGAACATGGAGGCATAGTGGAAGGACACTATGCGAGCAGAGCAACCCCGCAGAAGATTTTGCGTGCAAGGTTATGGTGGCCAATGGTGTATAAGGATTCTAAGGTGTTTTGTAGGGCATGTGATGCATTTCAACGGACAGGAAAGCCATCGCAGAGGGACACACTACCCTTAAATCCTCAGATTTCATTACAAGTCTTTGATAAATGGGCAATTGACTTTGTGGGTCCGATACAACCACCTGGGAAAAAGACAAGCACGCGATATATTATGACGGTGACCGAATACTTGACAAGATGGGTAGAAGCACAATCGGTGAAAGGCTGTAGTGTTGATACCATTGCGAAGTTCCTATTTGAATATGTCTTGACAAGGTTGGGTGTCCTAAGATACTGATGAGTGATAGGGGTACGCATTTTCTAATGAAACTATTACCGCAATGCTTGAAGAATTTCAGGTCTATCATCAAAAGAATACGCCCTATCATCCTTAGGTAAATGGTACTGTTGAAGCATTCAATAAAATCCTGTAGACTGCATTGACCAAGGTCTGCAATGCATAGAGGAATGATTGGGTGTGCACATACCTGAGGTCCTATGGGCATATAGGACGACATGTAAAAAGTTGACAGGCCAAAATCCATTTAGATTGGTCTATGGGATAGAGGCTGTAATGCCTATGGAGTATATTGTGTCAAGTCTTTGGACTGCAGCATTAACTGATATGGAATATCGCGAGACTATGGAGAAATGTCTCACACAGTTGTTGGAATTAGAAGAAGACCGATTTATAGCGGGATTTCACCAATAGGTGCAAAAGGAGTGTGAGAAGGCTTGACACGATCGACATATTAAGCTACACACCTTCAAGGTAAATGATTTAGTCCTACTTTATGATAGCAAATTCACGAAGTTTCATGGAAAGTTCCAAATGCATTGGATAGGTCCCTATGTCGTCAAGAAAATTACAGATGGTGGCGTAGTTCAGCTCGCAAAGCTAAATGGGGAAATATTTCTAGGTAAAGTCAATGGAAGTTAATTGAAGTTGTACAAAGGGGATCCTGCCCCTGCACAATGAATATATGATGGCAGGATAGTGTTAGTACTCCAGGCAACTGCAAGGAAGTGTGGGACTATAAACTACACTACCCAAAAAGTAGAAGATTGAAGTAAGGGGGATGCATGATGGAAGCAAGACAAGCACTAGAAGGAGCTGCGCCAAGAGGGTTGTGCCATGGAGGATGGTTCTTTGCAATAAGGTTGAAAAATAGACGTTGGGTGCATTGTAGATGATTGGATGGCGAAAATCCCGTTGGGAAGAGCGAGTAGGCTGCATTTATGGTGCAAATATTTGGAAATCGATTGCCAAACATGCATTTATGATCAGAAATTGGAGGGAACGGTCAGATTTGAATTTGAAATCGCCTATAAATCTAGAATGCTGGCCTGCATTACAACACTTTTCTCTAAGAGAGTTTGTTTCCAGAAAGATTACTATATGTCTATGAACCGAGAATATTGGGAAGATATTTTTAATCGTCTAGGGCTAGCTAACATATCTGAAACCTTCCAAAAGGCCTTTGTAGACAACATGATAGCCACTAACCCCACAGAAGCCAGGAGTTCTAAAGCCACTATCTCTGAAGTTACTGTCTCTCAAACCGCAACCCCTGAAATAATGTCAGCAATGGAAGCCACACTGTCTGTGCCTATGATGCCGAGGTCGCCTAGGCCTAAATCATATGTTGCTAAGGAAAAATAGAAAAAACCACATTCTGTTTCGGTGAGGCAGTCACCGAGGAAGAACCCTACGGAGATTCTGCAGAAAGGGAAGATGGAAAAATCCAAACAACCACATGAACCCCTAGATCTTGATGAAGAGGAGCTTCACGAAGGGGTTAAAGAGTTGGATGCTAAGGAGGAGGGTGAGCCTATCACTAGGCTCCTGAAGTATATCCCTCTGCGGAAAGGCGATGCAAAGGTCCTAAAAGATCCCGATTCTGGTAAGTTCATGATCTTTACACCGCTATTTCTGGAAAAGGTGGTATTTGAAGGCATGCTCTTAGGGCACATTCTTGCAATTAAAATGGAAGATTAGGATCTAGATGATCACGAAAAATTTCCGCAGTTGGCACCATACAAGTATCTGGCCAAGATCTATTATGAAGAGACATGAGTCGTGCGACTGGAGCCTATGAAGTGGGTTGCGATGGTTGAGAAGGCCGGATTGATGAATATGCTATGGGTATCACATTTCAGCAGAACCACTATCAACATGGTGTGCGTATTCCAATTACTCACATTGGTTCATGATGGGTGTCTCTGGCTGGGAGATCCCATCCCCATCACAGATATGTTGATCCACCACATCACACGGTTACCCTAACAAGGGGTGGATCCAAATAAGGAGTTTGGAGACAAGGGTAAGGAAAAACAACATGCAAAAATAATGAAGAGTGAGTTTAGCTTAGTGAAGAAGTCGCGAGGATACTCCATCCGCTCCATCACAGACAAGGTGGTGCAATTTTCTGCTCATTTTTTTGCTTGAAAGGTCATGAGAATGTGCCGCGTGGATTAGGTGCTGACGCCAGTCATTTCATTGGCTGCACAATGTGTGAAGAGGGTGTAATACAAATGGGCACAATATTTGTGTAAGGAGTTTTTGTTGAATTGTCGCGAAGCACAGGATGGCGATAAGACATTTCACTATGCTTGGATACTATTGTTAATTTCCCTAGTTTCATGGAGACTGCCAGAAGACAGTCAGTTCCCTCCACAGGATGCCAATTTACCAGAGGATGTGAAGTTCACTTCGTTGTGGGAAACAAAGGATCCAAAGAGGGTCATGGAGATGAAGATATTCTAGGTACTGGTTGAGATGGACCTTCACATGGTGATCAACCAGAGGCTGAGGCTGTCACCAACCCTGTTTGAGCAGTTGGAGGCAAACACAGAGTTCAAGGCAGATTTTCACAATGTGTCTATCTGCGCACAATGAGATCCAAAAAAGGTCTGGTACAAGTTACCTTACCTAGTTAATGATGCCGATGTGTAGGAAATTGTGGGGATATGACCAGGGGAGTGGCTGCACCCCACAAATCTCAGCGTGGGAACAAGAAAAGGCGAAGAGAGTTCCTCCACGCAGAATACGACAGCGCAGAAAAAGAAAGAGGCTGAGCAGGCATCTGCCCGAGAAAAAGCCGCTCAAAAAAATAAGTTAGTTGCTGCTAAGGCAACTGCTAAAAAGGAGCGCGCCACGAAGGAGACCTAATGGAAGTTGAGGAGTCTTCTTCTCAACATACTACGGATAAGGAAGGGTTTGAGGAGGAAGGAGGTGGTGGTGAGGAGCAGAGCACTCCTTTCAGAATCACAAAGCGCCAGAAGGAGATGACTTCTGGACCTAGGAAGAAGCAGAAATTAAACAAGAACATACATGTAGATCCAATGGTCCTCACTAAGGGGGACTTGGATGAGATTGGAGATAAGGTCCACGATAAAACGACCAAAATATGGCAACTGTTCGAACAACAATACCTGCAAATGTTGGGGAATGTGTGGAAGGATCTGTGTGAGTTACAGATTCAAACAAGATGGCTACAAGCGAGAGTAGGACAGGCGAGCGAGATTCAAGCGAGCCTGCACTAGGAGAGTGAAACTGTGCTCGAGACATATAGGACTTTGGACCTTAGAGTCATACCATTACTCGAGGGATCACTACACGCACATGTAGATGAAGAAAACACCCAGTTAGCACAGATCAAGGATGTGGGCGCCAACCTAACAGTGCTACCGATTCAGACCCTCCACACACTCCATCATGGGGTATCAGATGAGCTTCGAGCTAGGTAGCAGCGTGCTTTGCTAGTTATCATTGAGGTAAAGACAAACAATAAATAGATTTGTGCAGAAAAGGCATAGGCCCTCAAAGAGAAGGAAGAACTCGCCACATGTAGCCAAACTTTGGAGGCATCCATTACGCAAGTATGTAATGAGCTTCTAGAGATCAACATTATTGAAAATGCAACATCAACATAAAGGATTGTAAAATTGGCTATCGTAGTTAGAGAATCAAAGGAGGAAGTCGGTCGCGTCCGATTTAACTTACAAATGAAGATCTCAGAGCTGTAGTTGAAATTACAGCCAACCACTCTGCCAGAAGTTCGGGAGTAGCGCGAAGCAACCATTAAAGAAGGAATGGCCACATTAGATGCATCGGTTAAAGGATGCACAGAGCTCTTCGAGCAAGCAATGGAATTATGGAAAACTTTGCATGAAGACCCCACTCTGTAGAAAATTGGAACAAATATTTGGGAGAAGCAACAACAATTTGATGAACTCAGGGTGACTGCATGCACTCTGGCACCAGTCCAACACTTTGCTCGCTTAACTGAGGGGAAACAACTGCAAGTACAAATTGAGGATCTGCAGAGAAAAGAGTCCATCTTGAAGGCTAGGATGCAGCTGTGGGCAGAGGAAGCAAGCCAGCTTACTCTATTAGTACAGGAAAAACTGAAGACAATCTAGCAAACACAACAGACAATGGGCCTCGTGGTGGAAGGTCCTACAACAAAGAAGCTGGTCGAGGAAGTGCAATAGGCTGCGGTGCATGGTACTGCTGACTTGCAAGTGTTGAAGGTGGAGTTCAATGAACTCCAAGCTAAGACTTTTGCGCCATCTGAGTGACTCGAGGACGAGTCACCCTATATGTGTTGGGGGCCTGTTGGGAAGGGGCCCCTAGGGTTAGTTAAGTCAAGGTTTGAGTCAATTTTTAGCAAATTTTGTAATATCTTTTTGTAGCGAATGTAAAGTCTCTGCGAAATGTGGAAGCGAAGCTACTAGAAGTCAAAGGGTCTTTAGTCCCTTAGCTGGGTAGGTGATAGAGTTGTTTTGATGCCCACCCATGGTCCATGGACCATGGTATTGTAAAGAAAATTCTATATATAGATGAGTCATAACGAGTCTTAAAGGGGTATCTAATAGTGAAGAATCATTGTAATGGCAAGGTGTTAAGGCAAGAAATGTCCGTTTCCTGTACTTAGGCGAAAGAGGAAGGCTCCTGCAGCTGAGTGTGCAAAGACCTTGGTAAGTCCACATGCTAAGTGCGTGGGCCCCTGCAGCTGAATACGCAGGGAAAATAAGTCTGAATTGAATGATTTTACTTAATAAAGTCTATTTTGAGCTGAATCTAGTGCATCTATGTATTGTTATTTACTTCTACAAAGTTTATGTATCTTTGCTCTATGTTATGATTTACATGAAGTAATGCTTGTTTACTATGCGAAAGTAGTAGATCTGTAATATTTATGCATGATAAGTATAATTAGGAACCTTCGTGAATATCTGGGAGTTGTTTAGATAGATTTGTAGTAGTTATCTGTTAAAGGGAAAAGGTGTGCAAAGGTAGATCTAAGCCATATGGACTGGAAGAACACATCACACAAGCCTATGGATGCATAAACCTGGTTCTAGCATCCCCTAATACTGCTTCAGGTGAGGCTGTAGCCTACACTATGTGGGTTGTTTTCAAAAGGGCCAACAATTAGGGTTTTGTTGGTTGGCGCAGATAACAATGAACCTGGGTCAGGCCCCTTCAAGTCAACACTTCCAATATAGCTTGGTAGGCCTAACCATCGCTTGGCTAAGTTGATTAAAAGCATAGCATAAATATGGTCATGTGTTCACCAAGTATATGAGTGAACACACAAGTTGAATGTAAACAATAGCTTCCACTACCTCTCTCGAAGTAGCATCCTCCTTCCTCTAGTTACTAGCTAGAGGAGTCTCCATAGGCTTGCAACTTTCCATGTGGAACCTCCTGAGTATCTCATTGGCATACTTTCCCTGAGACACAAACAAATCCCCATCGCCCTGCCATAATTCCATGCCCATAAAGTAATGCATGAGTCCCGAGTCCTTCATCTCAAACTCTCTTGCAAGGTCCTCCTTGCAATATTTGATCCGCTGATCATCACCTCTCAGTATGATATCATCAACATAAAGTACAATGATCAACAATTTAGCTTCCACCACTATGTGGTATAGGTTCGCATCTGCTTCACTCTTTGTGAAGCCCAACCCAGTGAAGTAGCTATCTATCTTGGTGTACCAAGCACGAGGTGCTTGCTTCAGCCCATACAATGCTCTTTTGAGCCAACACACATACGACTCATGGTCAAAGGTTTCAAAACCTTCAGGTTGCTCTATGTACACCTCTTCCTCAATTGTGCCATTAAGGAAGGTTGTACTTACATCCATCTGATGTATCTTCCAACCCATCTGTGTTGATAGTGCCAATATAGATATGATCAATGAGTACCTTGCAACAGGAGAAAATGTCTCATCATAGGCAATCCCCTCTACCTGTGAAAAGCCACGGGCCACAAATCTAGCCTTATGCTTCTCCAAACTACCGTCTGTAGCTTGTTTTACCTTGTAAAGTCAATAGGAGCTCACCACGAACTTATCCTCCGGTTTCAGTATGACATCCAAAACACTGTTACGAACCACGGAGTCATAGTCCACCATGGAATCAACCCAAATTGACTGCTGCACTGCTTCCTCAAAGGAAGATGGCTCTATCACAACGCATCCACTCATAAGAGCCATGTATCCAGTGTTCTTGTCAAGTGACCTCCTCTATCTGCGCTGTGATGTGGGTGCTCCCACATTCTCTCTAGCATCTGACAACAATATAACCACCTCTCTGGTGCACTTTCTCCCATCTTTGGAAGACTCTCCCTAAGTGTATGTCTCCACTCCTATATCCTCTACATGTGGCTACTCCACATCAATATAAGGCTCCTCAACCGCATGTAGCTGAAGCTCCCTCCCAAGGGAAACTCACATGGCCTTCTCCTCATTGAATCTGACATCCCTGTGAACCACTGTCATCCTACTGGTTGGAAAGTAAACTCAATAGTTGTGAGGTGTATCCGTGTACCCCACAAATATCCCCAACTTTGCTGTCAGCTCAAGATTCTTCCATGCATCTTTGGTCACATGGAAATATACTGATGACCCAAAAATCTTAAAGTGACCAACATCTGGCCTCTTACCAGAATAAGCCTCGTCTGGTGTCTTCATCCCAAGTATCTGATGTGGGCTACGATTCTGAACATAAACCACTATGTTGCATGCCTCAACCCACAAGTGTAGGGGAGACCCTGATCATGAAACATCGCCCTCATTGCCCCTACTATGATTATGTTCTTCCTCTCGACAACCCCATTCTATTGAGGATTATGGGGTATTGTAAACTCCCGTTTAATCCCTTCCATTGCACAAAAATTCTTAAACTCGTTGGAGACATACCCACCACTGTTATCACTCTGTAGAGATTTAACCTTCTTTCACGACTCTTTCTCCACCAATGCTTTAAACTCACAAAACTTTGTGAAGGTTTGATCCTTTTTCTACATGAAAAATATTCCCCATTTTTTAGAAAAATCATCAACAAATATAACATAATTTTTGGGTGTGTGTTATATTCTTTCCATGACTAGCCCCACGTGCGGGGAGGTGATAGCTCCTCTTGTTCATTACGTTGGGCATAGTAGGGGGGTCACAACGGGGGCGGTAGCCCCCCTCTACAGGGTCCAAGGCAACGTCCCAAGGAAATTTTTTTGGACCCTATATTAGGTGGGTGGACCTACCTATGGTTTTGTGCGTAGTTTTCGCACATGGTTTTTGGCATGATGTTTTTCTGCCCATGGTATTTTGTAGATCTGGTCAAGCGAACTACGATTTTGTTCTAATCCAAGGTTAATGGATTGGGGTTTATGGATGCTTGGGCATGTATATATATGTATTGTAACATTGAAAGGAATATAATGAAAAATCAATCTCGTAGTCCCGGTTTTGGGATCCAAGGGAAATTCTCTATGTATATTTGTTTTATGTTTTATGTTTTATGCGCTTGCCATTGTTTATTTTCTGTTTTTAGAATTCATATGCAGGTAATTTTTGTATAGGGTTAAAACCTACATTTGGTATTAGAGTTGTTTTGGCTTCAAGGGGACACCTTTGCTGTTTAGGGGTTTTTCTCGGGCCTGTGGTAGACCCTGTTCAGTGGGAGACCTGCGGGATAGATTCTTGTGGTGAAAGAAGATTGTGCGCAGTGGAAAGATAAATATCGAGAAATTTAATGGTCAGAGTTTTGAGTTGTGGAAACTCAAGATGGAGGATCTTCTGGTGGATAAAGATCAATGGATCGTGGTAGATTCAGGTATTAAACCAACGACAATGTCAACTGAAGACTGGGCAAAGTTGGATTGAAAGGAAAATAGCACAATACGGTTATGTATCTCAGATTCAATATTGTTGAATGTATCAGGGGAAGCTTTGATGAAGGATTTGTGGGACAAGTTAGGGACTTAATACCAATCTTAGTCTCTGGTGAATAAACTGTTCCCACGGAAAAATTTGTATAACCTAAGGATGAAGGATGGAGACTCGGTGACAGAGCATCTGTATGCCTTTAATACTGTGGTAAGCTAGTTGTTATCTGTTGATATAAAAAAATCAGATGAAGATAAGTGCATCAATTTTTTGTGTTCTCTACCAGATTCATGGGATAGTATGGTTGTTGCAATAGGTAGCAATGTGATTGCCTTGCAGTTTGATGAAATAGTCTTATCCTTGCTATCAGAGGAGATAAGACAGAAAAATACGGAGGGTAAGAATGGTGATACCTTGCATGTACGAGGATGGTCCTAGAATATAAACAAAAATAAATTCTTGAGTGGGAGATCTAAATCTCCAAGAAAACCTATAAAGGTGTGCTGGAAAGGCGGAAAGGAATGGCACTTCAAAAGGGACTGTAGATCTAAAGCTCCTAAGAAAGGAAAGGGATCTTATGATGCTCCTTCTGTAAAGGCGTAAACCACCTGAGATAAAGGTGGGGATGTGTACTTGGCTTATTCTTCAAGTACACATGTAGATCATGAGGCATGGTTGATTGACTCAGGGGCATCCTTTCACTTCACTCCCCATAGGGAGTGGTTCTATGAGTATGATAAATATGATGGTGGTGATGTCTTCTTAGGGGATGCTAGGAGGGATAGAATTTCTGGTCGTGGAAAAGTAAAGTTAAATTTTCAAGGAGGAAGGATTAGAACACTTCAGGGTGTTCTGCATATTCCTGCATTGGCCAGAAATCAGATTTCTGTAAACAAGCTGCATGATGTAGGTGTAAAAACAATGTTCAAGAAAGATACCTGCAAGATGGTTCGGGGAGCACTAGTATTGATGTGGGGAGTTCAGATTAGAACTCTGAATAAGCTTTAGGGTAGCACTGTTATTGATGGGTGTAACAGTTCTGTGGTTCCTGAAATTCGAGCAGAAAATCTAGTGGTCTCTGGAGAAAATACCATGCTATGGAATCAAAGGCTTGGACATATTGGAGAGAAGGGCCTTCGAATAATTCATGGTAATGGTATGATAGAAGGTATGTCTAATTTCTCTTTGGATTTTGATTTCTGTGAGAATTGTGTATATAGGAAAAAAATCGAGTGAGTTTTCCCTCTAGTGCTAAGAGGGCAAAACAGTAGTAGAGCTTGTGCACAGTGACGAGTTTGGACCTGTGTCGGTTCCATCACTGGGTAAGTCTGTGTACTATGTCTCATTTATAGATGAATTCTCAAGGAATACATGGATATATTTCCTTGGGAAGAAATTTGAAGTCTTTGACAGGTTTAAAGAATTTAAGGCTCTAGTGGAAAACTAGATAGAGAAGAAGATAAAGGTGTTGAGGATAGATAACAATGGAGAGTTTTGCAAGAAGGAATTTGAAGAGTTCTGTAAGAAGTGTGGTATATCATGTGAAAAGACTACTCCATACACACCTCAGTGAAATGGAGTTGCAGAAAGAATGAACATGATGTTGATGGAAAAGGCAAGAAGCATGCTCAGTGGTGCCAGGTTAGGATAGGAATTATGGGCAAAGGCGGTGGAGACTGCAAGCTACCTGGTCAACATATCACCTTCATCAGCGTTGGAGGATAAGATTCTGTTATCACTCAGGTTGTCCTTAAGCTCCAGAAAAGGATACGACCGAGGTAACCACAGACCAACTTTGGACTGCAGGTTCTAGCCAACCTGCAATCAGAGAGGGCTCTCTCTTTTAGATTTAGCTTTGTTGAAAAGGATTTTAGGCTAGGTTTTGAGTTCAGAGGGTTTTTGTTTTGTTTTTGGTGGGAAAATTGATGTTTTCAGACAGAGAGGCAAGGCATAGTCTGGAAGTTTCAAACCATTGGGCGTGGAGTCGAGGGGGAGAACTGCTGGTGCATTTCTTCGGTCACAAGAGAGGGAAAATGGAGCAAGATAGCTGCGCATGAAACAGTATTTTAGGTTTAAATGATGGAAATAATGCTAAGTAATGAGAGGCAGTTAAGAATCTCTCAATCAGCTTAACAGATGGGGGTAACAGAGCTCTACCTAGGGGCAGTAAAGAATCCCTAGATAATTGGAAAACACAGGTGAATCGGGGTAAATATGAGCCCGGGGGAATTCACATTCATAACCAATTCATTCAGAGGAAAACATAAAGAAACAACAGAAATTGAGCATAGAGTGTACTTAAACAAATTCTAAGCTATTCTTTCTTTTTGCTATTTAGATAGTGGTAAACAATAAACAGAGGTAAGATGCACTTATTGCTTCAGACTGCAGCACAAGAATTCCATCTTCATATCTCCAAAAACATTCATTTACAACAGACAGTTTGCTCTCCAAGCTTTCAACAATCTTTGATTATAGAAAAAACCCAGGTATGCAATGCGAGTCTCTAGTGAAAATTCTCAATTGACCAACCCTTGTAACAGTGCAGAGGGTGGTGTATATAGGGAAAACTCTTCTACAAGTGCTTTTATTACAACTTGACCTAAACAGGTCTAAAAGAAAGATGATTAGTTAACCTAATCCTATCCAGAAATAAATGCAAAAAAATATCTCGGGCTGCGCTCAGGGCTGCCGTATCAAAACTGAGTAAATGATGTAGTCCCTGGCGGCTTGGTGCAGTGTTTTTTGCAATAAATGTGTATGGATTTCTGCTTCTTTGCTGTCTGTCTGCATTTAAAGCTTTAACTGTGATTTGAGGGAAAGGATGGGCTTACGCCTCTTGATTTGACTTTCTGGGGGGCTCATCAATGTTCAGGTGCTTCGAGCCCTAAAAAAGCTTGACTGATACTCTTTTACAATAAACTGGGCCGTTGTTTTCCTTTGCTGTGGGTCTAATCACAAATTAATGGCCGTTGTGCGGCCTCTGTTTCCTCTAGAACTGCCTTCTGCTCCTTTCGGCAAGCTTCGCGAAGAAAAATGGGTCATTCGGCGCCTTTCTGGCTTGCTGGGGGCTGCAAAATGAAAATATTCCCTAAATATTCCCCATTCAGGCCTAATTTATCCAGTGATGAGCGATTTGCGCAAATCGATCATCAAAAACTGCCTCAGAAACTGATTCCGGGGCTCCGGAGTGCGATTTTCGCCCTTTGCGCCAAAAAAGTGATGATGCCGTCAGCATGATGTCAGTGATGGGACCTCATACGGCGGGTGACGTCATCGATGATGTCAGCATGATGACGTGGCGGGATGACGTCAACATGATGACATCATCACGTACAGAGGTGACGTGGCAGTACGGCGGCTCTGAAGATGTGGCAGGACACGTGGCAGGTGACTCGGTGGTACAGTGGCAGGAGGGCCACGCAGGCGGATGACGTGTCATGGTGACTGGGCAGGGGGGTGACGCAGGCAGGTGACGTCACCAGGCAGGGGGCGGTTTCTGGTTTTGGGGCGCACCGCCTTTGGGCATGAGCGGTTTTGTCAGAGGGGGCTCCGCCACAGCCCAGGAGGTGACGCGTGGCGGGAGTACGGCGGCAATACCGCCCATCTCCCGGACGCTAACCTTTGGGCGGTTTGGAGATGGGACGGCCCGCCAACCGTTGATCTGGGCGCAGGACGATCGGACGGCTGGCGGCGATGGTGAGGCGGCGGGGGTATACGGGCGGGGAATATGCGCAGAATATTCCAAATTTAATAACGCGCACAGGTGGTTTAAACTTAGGGAAAGTGGGTTATGGGGTTTAAAATGGGCGGGTTACGATATTTATAGTTAGGGCGTAGGGAAAAGGGGTATAACATGGGTTTTTTGCGCGCGGGTTTAACAATTTATGCCCAAAACTTAGGATAAGGGGGCAAAAAGTGGGTTTTTGAGGGTTTTAGGGCTAGGGAAGAGGCTGTTAGCATGACCAGGTGTCATCTAACCCCTGTTATGAATCGGATGGGCTAAAAACAGCCCCGGATGGACCATTTTTTCCCGAACTTATAAAAAATATGGCTATATTGCACGGGAGGGGATATTTACATAGGGGAGTTTTATATACATTCTTTTAGTAGGGGAAAGGGGAAGACTGATAGGGAGTTATATAGTAGAGTTAGTGGTTAATATGGTGATGATAAACAGGCGCTAAGGTCAGGGACCTTAGGCTAATTTTGGGGAAAAGAATTTGGAAAGAAATAAAATCCTTGAGTGAAGCAGATCTTCACCAAGGCAACTGATATGGATGATGATAAAACTAAGAGGAATCAAGCAGATCTTGACCTCTTTGGGAAGTTAGTAAGTGACTTAGGGAATTATAAGAAGGGGGAGTTAGTGATGTTCACCTTTGAGCTCCTTTGAATGAAAACTGCTTGCACTATGATCCGGAAAAATATACACTTAGTAACACAAAATTGATCATAAGTCATCTTTCTGCAACCTCTCAGCTACCTACCCAACCTACTCACCTAACATTTTTTTTCTTTTTTTTTTGGTTTGGGTGCACTTAGACTTGTTGACCCAGATTTACAATTTTACTTTTTAATGTTTCCTATCTAGCTCTACACTTATTTCTACTAGGGCCCAGATTAAACAGTTGGGTCCCTTTGATTCTCTACCTATCTACAAATCTGCCAAGATTAAACTGTTTGGTCAGATGCATTCTTTATATTCTAAAACAGGAAATTGAAACCTAGGGAGACCAAGATTAAACTGTTTGGACCTCCCTTAAATGAAAACTCTTCAAAACTGGAACAACTCATCAAAATTAGAATCAGCAGTGGCATTTGGACTAGCACACTTCATGGCTTTCTTCTTTGGTCTCTTCTAGAAATATGGAACACTGCAGCTTGCAAAGTATGACATATTTGGCATGTAAAAAATGTCAATCATGAAAGATGAAACCCTGTTGCAGCAGGAGGCTAACAGTGGCTCCACTTGGGGATGGCTTTTCCTTGTGAATAGCCAAGAACAGCAGGTCAGACTGCCTTGATCTTCTGTGGTTGCTGTAGACTGGAAACATTTGTTCTGGCTGCTAAAAAAAAATATAAACTTTGAACTATGAACAACCTCCTCCTCAACTGAATTACTGTGAACTGTACAGCATCACCTGCTTTCTTCTGCGTGCTTGATAATTATGTACAATGCTGCTGGAACATGCCTTTGATTGCAGATAGTCCTTTTCTACCATGAATTTCTTGTAATGTGACAGTTTTCCTTTTGCTGTTTTGCTGAAATTGGTGCAAAGACAAAGTTTTCAGAACTGGGGCACTTGCATCAGCTACGTCTTCACAGAATTTACTACTGTTCTTTAAACAATCGGCCTACTTATACAAAAATAAAAACAGAGTGGTGATATACACAAATAAGACTGTACAAAGATATATACAAAACTGCATTGTGTCCCTTAAAAGGGATCATGGTAATGTTTCAGCATACGGCCATTGACAGGGCCTTCTTCAGCAGAACAATCCTCTACAGATCTGAGAAAATAAGTGTTATTTCCCTGAACAACAGAAATAACCAATGGACCTCTCCATAGAAAATCAAACTTGGCATGTTTGCCCTTGTCTTCCCTTCTTGATGTTGGCATTATGATTCAAGTGTTGTCCTTGATGGCAACTCACTCAGAGGATGGTACAAGTGCTCAGAGGTTGGTACAAGTGATGGCATCTTAATCAGAAGACAGATCTCAGTACAGCATGCCAAGGAAGCTCATACACGCCGTTTCGTTAAGCCCAAGTCGCGTGTACACGCTAGTTCGATTCATAAAAAGCGCGTGTATGTGGAAAGGTTCCTTTGGTCCATGGTGGTTAGTCCTTGGAAGTTGTGCCTATGATTTCGGACCATTGTGTCTCGACGGGCGTGTCGATCCCTAGTTTTGAAGTTGATGGTATTGTGTTACTATGGTTTTGGCTCTTGGTATTGAGCTAGGCCTAAGACTATATAAGGAGAAGAAGATCATTAGGCAAAATCATCTTTTGACAAGGGCTTGAATATCTAAGAGTGAAAGAGATCTGATTTGCAGGTGCTGGGTTGCTTGATCTAAGCCAAGGAGAGATCACATTGGTTGATGGAAGACTAGATCTAAGGATAGATCGGGATCTAATGGTTTGAAATGCACTATCATGATATGGTTGATTATGCTTATTTCTAGATCTGCATATTGTCGCAATGCTATGTTCTGGGTCTAACTAATGTCTGGTACAGCTGCAAATTGAGAAAGTTTATTTTTAGATCTGTACGCAGGTTGGCTTCGGTAAAAGAGCGTGTATACGCGGGTTTGGCTCCTTGAAGTAGCGTATATCTTTTGAAGCTTGTTTTTGGGTTTACAGTGGGGTCTGACAGTTATTGCAGAGTTCTGTAGTCTGCTCTGTGTTCTGATAACTGATGATTGACAGGGTTCAGTGGTTCAGTGATTCAGAGTTTGGTTGTTTTATGCTTCAATGATCTGTTGTGGAAATTGAATGAATTGTGGTCTTCAGATTGTAATGTTGTGCTTCAGGAATATTCAAGTCTGAAAATGTATGAAAGGTGATACCTGAAGAAAAGAAGATTGTAGGTCAGCACCTACGTACTAGTATCTTGGCTAGTACAAGAACAAAGGGGGTTGGAGCTCCCTTCCAAGGAAGTTTGGAGAACGAGAGAAGGTTGTAGCCTTCTGCAGGTTGTAGCCTGCGTACTGGTATAAGGCTGCACCAGTACAAAAGATTGTAAACTGAAGTTTCTTAAAGAAAGATAGAGATAACTTGCAGCAGGTGGTTTTCACCCACATTGGGTTTCCACCTTATATCTTGGTGTTCATGTGTGTGACTTTTGATCCGTTCTGTTATACTGCATCTGCTTACTGTTAATGTGCTGAATAATGTCCTGATGAACTTAACTGAAGAATAAGCTAACTAAGTTATGAGTTTTCTGCTTATACGCTGTTTTATTTAGTCACAGTAGCGTGTACACGCTGTTTTACTTAACTGAAGTAGCGTATATGTTTCTGAGCATTGAAAAGGTTTGATTGATCTGATAATACTGATTCACCCCCCCTCTCAGTATTATTTCCAACAATTGGTATCAGAGCAGGTCCTTCAGAGAAGCTTGATCGCTTGAAGGTAGATCATTCATCATGAGCAACTACGAGAAAGAAGCATCAATCAGGCCACCGGTTTTTGATGGAACAAATTTCAATTATTGGAAGGTAAGAGTTACTGCATATCTTCAATCTCTTGGTACAGAAGTTTGGAACATTGTAGAAACAGGCTATGCTTTTCCTTCAGTTACTCCTACAGATCCAGCTGAGAAAAAGACATATGAAACAAATGCAAAAGCAGTCAGTACTCTATTAGGAAGTATATCCCAAACAGAATTCATGAAGGTCATGCACTTCAAATCAGCAAAAGAGATATGGGACAAAATGATCACTAGCTATGAAGGAGATGAACAGGTAAAGGAAGCTAAACTTCAAACTCTCAGGATTCAATATGAGACTCTCAAGATGTATAATGATGAAAGTGTGGCTAATTATTTTCTTCGGGTAGATGAGATTGTTAATTGTATGAAAAATTTGGGTGAAGAAATAAAAGAGACTATAGTAGTTCAAAGATTCTAAGATCATTATCCCCCAAGTTTGAATCTAAAGTATCTGCAATAGAAGAAAAGGAAAATCTCAAAGTTCTCACTATGTCTCAGTTACATGGAATTCTAACTGCTTATGAAATGAGAAAGGGAGGTCCATCAGACAGAAGGGAAGCTGCTTTTAAGGCATCAGGAAAAGAAGATTACTATGAAGCAAGCCATGTTCCAGAAGAAGAGGAAGAAGAATCAAATTTTGTCAGAAATCTTCAAAGGGGTGCTGGAAGGTTCAGAGGTAAGCTACCTTTCAAATGCTTTGCTTGTGGAAGAGTAGGTCATTATGCTGCAAAATGTCCTAATAAAGATAAAGGAAAAGAACCTGCTAGATGGAATAAGAAACAAAGTGCAAATAAGAAAAGCTACTACACCCATGAAGATAGTGATGGCTTATCAAACAGTGATGAAGATGAACAAGGTAATAAATATAAGCTATTAATGGCATTTGAAGATGATGATTATGAGGATGCTGTAGATGTGGATAATCTCTATAATGAAATTACTAGACTCAAGAGATGCATAGAAGAAAAGAGTGTGATCATTGATACTTTGCAATTTCAAATTGATGAAAAGGAAAAACATCTTGAAAAACTAGAAGGTGAAATTGTTGGTCTCAGAAAAGAAATTGAGAAAACAAAAGCTATTAATCTTAAGTTTGTCAAAGGATCTGAAACTTTGGATGAGATTATCAATGTGCAGCGGTCTCCTCTAAACAAGACAGGTTTGGGCTATAATGGAGAAACCTCTCAAGCATCCACCTCAAAAATTATCTTGATGCAGCAAGAAGAAATGAGCAGAAGAACAATGAAGATAATCAGGTAAAGCAGGGACGAATTACAAACAGAAACTATCAGGGACAATCCTTCTTAAGGGTGAACAAAAGCTACAACCAACCACAGGTAAAATCTTCTCAGTTTGGCACAAGAATAGATGAAAATAGAAATTACAATCAGTTGGCTGGTAGATTCAATAACCGCAGAAGCTTCTTCAATGGACAATGCTTTTCTTGCCATAACTTTGGTCACAAAGCAGCTCAATGTGTTGCATATAAAACAATCATGACTAGGGAAGCTCAAAAACAAAGAAGTATGACAGGGATTACAAAGAGGACCTATAACAACTTTTCGGTTCTTGAAAATGAAGTTGAATGTTCTATTTGCAATAATTTTGGTCATAAAGAATCTGAATGCAGGAGCAGGTTTCAGGAGAAAAAGGAACAAGCCACGAGCACCAAAAAATGGAGAATAAAAGAACCTCAGACAGAAAGATGTGGGATAGCGTTTTATGCAGAAGGACAGGAAAATCTATGGTACATTGACAGTGGATGTTCGAAACATATGACAGGTGATAAAGAAAAACTTGAATCTTATTCTACTTTAGAAAAGGGAAAGAAAGTTTCTTTTGGAAATGATACTCCTGCAACTATAAAAGGAAAAGGTATTGCTCCTTTGAAAGAAAAGGTCAAGGCTGGAAATGTTTTGTATGTTGATGGATTGAAGCATAATCTTCTAAGTGTCAGTCAGATGTGTGATCAAAAAACCGAGGTTATTTTCAGATCGAATGGATGTCTTGTTCGTGATCTTGATACAGGTAAAACAGTTCTCAAAGGCAAAAGAACTCCAAATAATCTGTACATATTTGAAGAAGGACAACAACAATGCTATCTTAGCAAGGATGAAGAGCACTGGTTATGGCATCGAAGGTTGGGACATCTAAGCTTCTCACAAATAAGAAAAGCATGCAAATATCAGGCAGTTCGCGATCTTCCAGATATCAAAATTCCAGACAACACCATATGCAAATCTTGTCAGTTTGGAAAGCAAACCAGAACTAACTTTCCAGAAAAGGAAGGATCAGCTAGCTTGCCTCTTGAGCTAGTCCATACAGATGTATGTGGTCCATTTAGGAAAAGGACACCTCGAGGAGAAGAATATCTGATATTATTCATTGATGATTTCTCAAGGTTTGTTTGGTTAGGGCTTATGAAGCACAAAGATGAAGCATTCGAAAAATTCAAATCCTTCAAAGCATTGGCTGAAAATGAATCAGGACACAAAATTAAGTGCCTCAGATCTGACAGAGGTGGGGAGTTCACATCAAATGAATTTTTGATTTCTGCGATGAACATGGGATAAGAAGAGAATTCTCTACAGCTAGAACTCCTCAGCAAAATGGGGTTGTGGAAAGAATGAACAGAACTATCCAACAAATGGCTCGTGCTATGCTCGATGAATCAGGTACTCCTGCAACCTTCTGGGGTGAAGCTGCACATGCTGCTGTTATCATTCTTAACAAAACAAATGTCCGAGTAAACAGCACTCAAACACCTCATGAGCTTTGGAGTGGTAAAACTCCTTCCGTGAAGCATTTCAAAATCTTTGGGAGCAAATGTTATATTAAGAATACTGATGAGCAACTTGGCAAACTTGAACCTAGAGCAGATGAGGGCATTCTTCTTGGTTATTCTCCACATAGCAAAGCATACAAGTGCTACAATAAAAGACTTGGCAGAATTGTTGACAGTATTGATATAGTGGTTGATGAGAAGGGATATATTCCTAGGCAAGTTCATCATGAAGACATTGAAGAAGATGAAGGTTACTCTCAAAGGCGAAATGATGAAGAAGAAGAACCTCAAGAAGAAGAAGAATCTCAAGAAGAACCAGAGGAGCAGACAAGAATAGAAGAGAAGACTCCATCCAGATATGTCCAAAAGAATCATCCAGAAACTCAGATTGTGGGGCAGAAAGAAGCAGGAGTACAAACAAGAAGGACACTTGCAGAAGCTTCAAGCTACTTGGCTCTACTCTCCTCCATTGAACCACAAAATGTGAAAGAAGCATGCAAAGATGAATGTTGGGTCAAAGCAATGGATGAAGAACTTGAGCAAATCGAAAGGAACAACACTTGGGAATTAGTTCCTAGACCAAAAGATAAGAATGTAATAGGAACAAAATGGGTCTTCAAGAATAAGTTAAATGAAAATGGAGAAGTAATTAGAAACAAGGCCAGACTTGTTTGTAAAGGGTATGCACAGCAAGAAGGAATAGATTTTGAAGAGACCTTTGCTCCTGTGGCAAGACTAGAGGCCATCCGAATGTTCCTTGCTCTCTCAAGCTTTCAAAACTTCAAGGTATTTCAAATGGACGTGAAATCAGCCTTCCTGAATGGAGACTTAGAAGAAGAAGTATATATTGAGCAGCCAGATGGGTTCATTCTTGGAAATGATCCAAACCTTGTATGCAGATTGAAAAAGGCACTCTATGGGCTCAAACAAGCTCCAAGGGCTTGGTACTATCGGTTGGACAAATATCTTCACCAACAAGGCTTTTCAAAAGGATCAGCAGATAGCAATCTCTATATAAAAGTTGAAAATAACAAATTGCTAATTCTTGTTGTTTATGTAGATGATATTATTTTTGGCAGCAATGAAGAGACCATGAGTCAAAACTTTGCCTTGGTTATGCAGAAAGAATTCGAAATGTCACTTCTTGGAGAATTGACATATTTTCTTGGATTGCAAATCCAACAAAATGAAGGAGGTATCTTCTTGTCTCAAACCAAATACCTCAAGCAGATCTTGAAGAAGTATGGCATGGAAGAGTCAAAACCAGTATGTACACCCATGGTTACAGGATGCAGCCTCAGTGCAAATGATGAATCAGCAGCAGTTCACCAACCCACTTATAGATCCATGATTGGGAGTTTGCTTTATTTGACAGGTACTCGACCAGATATTACACATGCAGTAGGAATGGTTGGAAGATTTCAAGCCAACCCAAAGGAAACTCATCTTCAGGCAGTCAAAAGAATCTTCAAATATCTTCAAGGGACCCAAAACTATGGCTTATGGTATCCTAGAAATACTGATCTCACTCTTCATGCTTACACAGATGCAGATTGGGCTGGAAGTGTGGATGATAGGAAAAGCACAAGTGGAGGTGCTTTCTTCATGGGTTCCAGATTAGTATCTTGGTTCAGCAAGAAACAAAGTTCGATTGCCTTATCTACAGCTGAAGCAGAATATGTGGCTGCAGCATCTTGTTGCACACAACTTCTTTGGATGATGCAGACCTTGCAGGACTTTCAAATCACTTGCACTCCACCTGTCTCTATCTTATGTGATAATACAAGTGCAATCAGCATTTCAAAGAATCCTGTCATGCACTCAAAGACCAAGCACATACCAATCAAGTACCATTTTCTTCGGGAACAAGTGCTTGAGCAGAAGGTCAAGTTGGAGTATGTTCCTTCTAAGGAGCAAGTTGCTGATATTCTCACAAAACCACTGCCCAGGGAAACTTTTGAATATCTCAGACAAAAGCTGGGAGTAGTTGATGCTTCATCCTGTTGTTGAAGATTGTTTGTTCTACAGAAAAGTTGGTATACGCAGGTTACGGAAGGGATATGAGCGTATACACGCGGATTTATGATGGGTAAGTCGCGTGTATGCTGGACGCTTGTTGCAGAAAGAATATCCGCGTACATACGCTGTTTTATACAGGATAAAACGCGTATATGAAGTTCTGAACAGCAAGGGAAAACTCTGAAGTTCTGAACAGCAATAGGAATGTCAGAATTCTTCAGGCACAGTTTCAGGGAGTGCAACAGGCACAGGTTCAGGGGGAGCAGCTCAAAAGTCTCATAAAGCATTGTTGGCATTCAGATGTTTTGGTTGTTGGTTTCAGGAGAAGGAGCTCAGAAAGAAATTCTGGTTGCTGATCTAACAAGATGTTTATCAGATGTTGCTGGTGTCTTTCCTAAGTCTTGGTCTAGATCTGTTGTCTCTATGTCATGTATCTCTCTTGTCATATCTCTTTTATGGTGTCAAGGTCATGTAACGGCCTATGTTGGTTTCCCCACTATGCCTGGGATGAATGCTGTAATATAATTGGTTGTTTCTGATATGTCCCCTCTTGGTAGGGAGTATGGATGTATGTATTGAGTCTTTTGGTGATAGGAAGGTCCCTTATGGTGTATAAATCTTGGTTCTTGTTGAAGAACATCTTTTTCAGATCTGGCCTACTGTCAGGGGGAGCACGAGTCAGCACAGCCAAGCAGAGGTATCAGCATGTCCTCAGGGGGAGCACAGCCCTTTGCTCTTGATGTCAAAGGGGGAGAGTGACTTGGTGTGGTGGTTGCCATCAAGTCCAAAGGGGGAGATTGTTGGCATTATGATTCAAGTGTTGTCCTTGATGGCAACTCACTCAGAGGATGGTACAAGTGCTCAGAGGTTGGTACAAGTGATGGCAACTTAATCAGAAGACAGATCTCAGTACAGCATGCCAAGGAAGCTCATACACGCCGTTTCGTTAAGCCCAAGTCGCGTGTACACGCTAGTTCGATTCATAAAAAGCGCGTGTATGTGGAAAGGTTCCTTTGGTCCATGGTGGTTAGTCCTTGGAAGTTGTGCCTATGATTTCGGACCATTGTGTCTCGACGGGCGTGTCGATCCCTAGTTTTGAAGTTGATGGTATTGTGTTACTATGGTTTTGGCTCTTGGTATTGAGCTAGGCCTAAGACTATATAAGGAGAAGAAGATCATTAGGCAAAATCATCTTTCGACAAGGCTTGAATATCTAAGAGTGAAAGAGATCTGATTTGCAGGTGCTGGGTTGCTTGATCTAAGCCAAGGAGAGATCACATTGGTTGATGGAAGACTAGATCTAAGGATAGATCGGGATCTAATGGTTTGAAATGCACTATCATGATATGGTTGATTATGCTTATTTCTAGATCTGCATATTGTCGCAATGCTATGTTCTGGGTCTAACTAATGTCTGGTACAGCTGCAAATTGAGAAAGTTTATTTTTAGATCTGTACGCAGGTTGGCTTCGGTAAAAGAGCGTGTATACGCGGGTTTGGCTCCTTGAAGTAGCGTATATCTTTTGAAGCTTGTTTTTGGGTTTACAGTGGGGTCTGACAGTTATTGCAGAGTTCTGTAGTCTGCTCTGTGTTCTGATAACTGGTGATTGACAGGGTTCAGTGGTTCAGTGATTCAGAGTTTGGTTGTTTTATGCTTCAATGATCTGTTGTGGAAATTGAATGAATTGTGGTCTTCAGATTGTAATGTTGTGCTTCAGGAATATTCAAGTCTGAAAATGTATGAAAGGTGATACCTGAAGAAAAGAAGATTGTAGGTCAGCACCTACGTACTAGTATCTTGGCTAGTACAAGAACAAAGGGGGTTGGAGCTCCCTTCCAAGGAAGTTTGGAGAACGAGAGAAGGTTGTAGCCTTCTGCAGGTTGTAGCCTGCGTACTGGTATAAGGTTGCACCAGTACAAAAGATTGTAAACTGAAGTTTCTTAAAGAAAGATAGAGATAACTTGCAGCAGGTGGTTTTCACCCACATTGGGTTTCCACCTTATATCTTGGTGTTCATGTGTGTGACTTTTGATCCGTTCTGTTATACTGCATCTGCTTACTGTTAATGTGCTGAATAATGTCCTGATGAACTTAACTGAAGAATAAGCTAACTAAGTTATGAGTTTTCTGCTTATACGCTGTTTTATTTAGTCACAGTAGCGTGTACACGCTGTTTTACTTAACTGAAGTAGCGTATATGTTTCTGAGCATTGAAAAGGTTTGATTGATCTGATAATACTGATTCACCCCCCCTCTCAGTATTATTTCCAACACTTGAGTCCCATCTTAGAACTTTGTCACCAACATTGAAATCCTCAGCCTTAGCTCTCTTGTCAAACATCTTTTTGAGCTTTTCTTGCACAATTTGAGCTCTGTCATAAACTTGTTCTCTGGTTTGCTGCAGATGGATGGTCTGATTGATTCTTCTTTGGATGTCATTTGGTTCAGCCTGAATCTCTTGTAACAGTTTGATAGTAGGAATGCCCAGGGATGAAGGAAATCTAGCCTCCATGCCATATACTAGCTCATAAGGGCTCATCCCAATTGATCTTTTTCTTGAAAGTCTGTCTGCCCATAAGGCATTTACCAGTTTTTTGTGCCAGTTCTTCTTGTTTTCTTCCAGCACTTTCTTTATGATGTTGATGAGGCTTTTGTTAGATGATTCGGCCAAGCCATTACCTTGAGGGTAATAGGCTATGGAGTGGCCCAAGGTAATATGAAATCTGTGGCAAAATTGATCATCTTTTTGGACTTAAAGGCGACGGCATTGCCAGTGATGATTTTCTCAGGGCAGCCAAATCTAGAAAGGATATTGCACTCAAGGAATTGGATAATGATGGTGTCATTGGCTTGTCTACAGGGAATGGCTTCAACCCACTTAGTGAAATAGTCGGTGGCTGTTAGGATCCATTTGTGTTGGCCTGAGGAAGAGGGATGGATTTCTCCAATGAAGTCAAGACCCCATTGTTGAAAAGGTTGTTCAGTTGAGATGGGTTTAAGGGGCAGGGGTAACAGCTTTCTCTTGCCCTCAAAAATTTGGCATTTGTGACATGACATGGCAAACTTCTTTATATCTGCAAAAAGAGAGGGCCAATAAAAACCAGCCCTTATGATTTTATCAGCAGTGGACTTCCAATATAGATGTCCTCCACAGTCACCTGCATGGAATTCTTTCATGACATTGTTAGTTTCATTCATGGTTAAACAATTAAGCAATATACCTTCATGATTTCTCCAAAATAATGCACCATCTATAACACAAAACTTTAAAGCCTTCATTTTCAAAAATCTTTTCTTGGTTCTGGACAATCCTAGGGGAGCACACAGGTTTAACAATACAAAGCATATATCAGTGTACCATGGGGATTGTAAAAAGATTTCACTGATCTGTGGAGTCGCCAGCTCTGGTTCATTGTCCAGCTGGTTAATCTCTAAGGCTTGAAAATTTGTTTCGGACATCAGTTTAGCTAAACCTTGTCCCTTTATCAGCTTGGTTGGTTTTATTTCTATGTCATATTCAAGGATGTTTGCAATCCACTTGCCTCTTTTGCCTTCTAATCCCTCCTGAGTCAATATGTCCTTTACAGCAGCATGTGGGACATAGGCAATCACGTGTGAATATAAAATGTACACTCTGAAATCCTTGATGGCCTTAACAAGTGCATAGGCCTGCTTTTCCATTATTGGGTACTTCAAAGGGGCGTCTCTTAAGGCTCTGCTGAAAAAAGCGATTGGTTTTTCAGCTCCCTGTTTATCCTTTTGCAAAAGGACAACGGCTATAGTGTGATCAGATGCAAACGAAAATATGATAAAATCTTTGTCAAACTGTGGGCTAGTTAGGATAGGGGTTTGTGTTAAGGCTGATTTGATACTCTCAAATGCTTGCTTGGTTTCAAGAGACCATTTTACCTTGGCATCCTTCTTTAACATGTAGCTTAACAATCTTATCAGCTCAGCTAGATTTGGAATAAATCTTCTCAAGAAGTTGATTTTCCCAAGGAATTCTTGTAGCTCTTTAATGTTTCTTGGAAATGGGATTTGGAGGATGGCTTGTATTCTTTCGGGATCAATTCTGATCCCATCCTTTGATATGATGTGGCCAAGTAATTTTCCTTCTTCAAGGCCAAACAGAGACTTCTTGGGGTTCAAGGAAATGCCATATTTCCTACATGTCATGAAAATTTGCCTGAGATGCTTGAGGTGTTCTTCATCAGATTTGGAAAATGGGGTTAAGTCATCAAGGTAGACAACTAGGAAGTCATGTATTTCTTTGGCGAAAGCAATATCCATTGCACGTTGAAAGGTAGCACCAGCGTTTTTAAGACCAAATGGCATCTTTACATACTTAGATGTTCCCCAGGGTGTGGTAAAAGCTGTTTTTTCTTGGTCGTCTGGGTGAACAAGTATTTGGTTGAAACCTGAAAAACCATCTAGCAAGGAGATTCTAGATGATCCCACTACCCTTTGTAGGATGTGGTCCATTTTAGGCAAAGGGTAATGGTCTTTTAGGGAGACTTGGTTTAAATTTATGAGATCTATGCAAAGTCTGATTTCGCCTGTCTTTTTTCTCGTAGGAACAAGATTGGACACCCATTTAGAAAATCTTATGGGTGCTCTTATGCCTACTTCAAACATCCTCTTTACTTCCTTTTCAATCGGGGGAAGAAGCATAGGGTTAATTCTTCTAAGTTTCTGCTTGAAGGGTTTCTGGTTTGGTTTTAAAGGAATGGTGTGTTGGATCACCGAGGTGTCATAGGATTTCAGATCCTCATAGCTCCAAGCAAATACATCTTGGAACTCTTTGAATAAGTCAATGTACTTGGGCTTTTGATCAGGTGGTAAATTTTTGGACAGTTTGATCATTTTTGGCTTTTTTGCTGTCCCAATGTTGTGTTCCTCTATATCAGTGTTTATGGGCTGCAATTTTGGCTTTCTTGGCACGTCATTAGCATCAAACATGTCTTCTAATGGGGTTAGGCCAGCAGGCAGAAAGTTATCCTTTAAGTCAATGATGTCTGCCTTTGTTTTGGCTATATCTTCCAAGTGTTTTTGTTTCAGCTGTTCTATGTTTTTTTCGTCAAAAATAGTTGGTTTCAGGATTTTCTTGACTGTTGCAGCTGTTATATCTTGCTGATTTTCATTTGTTTGGTGTTGGGAGCCATTCATAGCATCCATGTCGATGTTAATATTCGAAAACTCATGCTCAAGGGTGAGGAAATTATTAATCTGGGCATCATTTTCGAATACTTGCCAATCTTTAACGTTATTTGGGACAGCGGGCCTATGTTTTATTTCAGCTGTGAAGTGATGGTTTGGGTCAAAAGGAAGCTTGCATGTACTAGCAAAGGTGGCTAGGCTGTGTGCATGAATGTTGTGATTTCTGGAAATCTTATCAAGCTTGAAATCAGTGAATGCCTGGAGTATATTAGTAGCAGCGGTCCTATAGGCTCTCATTCTGTTGTCATTGGTTACAAAATTGCCTTTCATCTGTTGTATGATTAAATCAGAGTCTCCTAAAATAGACACTTTTGCAGCTCCTAGAGCTTTGAGGAGTTTAAGGCCTAGCAACAGAGCCTCATATTCTGCCATGTTATTTGTGCATTTAAAATTCAGTCTGTAGGCATGACCTTCTGCATGGTTGTTATATGTATTGTGAATCCAGACACCTGCCCCTGCTCCTAACTTGTTAACAGAGCCATCAAATTCTAAATACCATGTGATTTCCTGCTTGTGGTTGATGCCTAAAGTGTCAGTCAGCTTAGGATTGGGCAGATTCGAAACTTCTGTTTGGGAAAGTTCTTTTGGTATGCTGGTTGCATTAGCTGTTGTGACAGTTTCATCAGTGTGTGGAACTGATTCTTCGTTGATGTGTGCTTGTTGCTCTAGGGTAAAGGGCTCATTATCAATTGGAGAATTTGTATCATCATTAAACAAAATAAAGGAATCCATATCAGAGTGGATTGAGTAAATGGGAAAATTTTCAGGGTTGCTCTCACTACTTACCACATATTTCATGAGCGTTTCTCTATACAGTCTCTTTGGTTGCCCAAAGACTGAAATGGTGGCATAGGAAAGGTATAATTGAAGGGATCCTTGGAGCTTTGCTCCCCATGATCTTGATAGGAGCATACCGTACTTTGGTGGAATGTCAGCAACCACTACATCCATGAGGATGGTCTTGTTGGGATATTGGACTAAGGAGACACACAAGTCTTTGATGAGGCCTAAACATTTCACTTGACTTGAGTCAAATGAGTATAAATCTTTGTAAGGTCTTGTAACATCAAGATTCAGTTTTTCCATAACTTCTCTTGGCATAAGATTGTGCGATGCCCCTGAGTCAAACATAGCGTTGTGCAAAACTTTGTCATGTATATCCAAACTGACATAAAAGGGTGGGACCGGTCCATGTGTTGATTTTCCATTAACTTTTGGGCCAAACAGCAGCTCTGGGGTGTCGTCTAAAACATTTACATCATCCTTAACCTCTGGTATTTGAAGTGATCTTTGAATTTGCTGCCTATATACATCGTGTTTGGCAAGTTCTGAGAGGGGAATGGATATTTTTAACTTAGCTATTTCTGTCTCTAAATTAAATGGCTTTTCCATTGGAGTCTTGGTGTTGATAATGGCAGTTTTTTCTATTTCATTTGAATTGTCTGCGTTTTGCTCTTGTTTATTGGTGGGCTCCAGTATTGCAGCAATAATGCTGCAACTCCTGGGACTCCCTTCTTTACTTTTATCAACCCGGTAGTTCGTAACAAACTTGGAAGCGACGGTGCTGTATGCACAAGTACTAGCTCTTGCCGCAGCTGTCACTTGGTCTGCTGGCATAAGTCCGCTAGGGGCTTAAGCCAACTTCTATGGGCTCTTAGAAGAAGCTTTTTAACTGATAGATGGAAGCTAACTCAAAAGAAACTGATCTACTTGCAGAAAGAAACTAAAAGCCAAAAAGTAGCAAAAACCCTAGCAAACCCTAATGTTACCAGCTAGTCCTACTAATGCAAAGGGGAAGATGCAAACTATTGAAAAAGATGCCATTACTCCTACAAAGGTAAAATGCACATGCCTATGTTGTCTCTATCTGAAGAACACATCTTTTTGTATTTTTGAATAAGTTATTTGAGTTATCATGCAGATGCTTTTAACTGGCTTTTTACTGTGCAAGGGCGAATCAAGGAGGAGAAAGGCATGGAAAAGGTTGCGAAGGTTCAGCAGGGGTCTAAGGAGTCCCTAACACCCTTCCGGAGAGTTTCACAAAGTTTGGCTACCAAGAAACCTCATTTGTGAGCTTCTACAGGAAGTCTACAGGGGTTCTACAGGATGTTTCAGGAATTTCTACAGGATGTTCAGAATTTATACAGGATGTTCTAAGGTTGGGTTTTGGATGATGGGTGAGTGAAAGAGGATGCATGAATGGGTAGGGAGGTAGGGTAGGGGTCTGAAATGACTCAATGACCGAGGGATGAAGTGATGAGAGGGTGTGGGAAGCTATCTTGTCTTAAAAAAGGCTGAGGCGATGGAAGAGCAAGAAGGTAGGGTTACGTGGGCAGAAAAGTAGTTGTGAGATGAGGGACCTAACTTGGAAATGGAGTAGTTGGCATGGTCGAATCTTAGATGGATGAGAGAGTGATGGAGATGCACCGCACAGTGTATGCTTAACCAAATCAACCACGTCCTGCACACAATCAAAATATTAACCAGTCTATCCTAACTGTCAACCAATGAACAGCAGCGTTATTTCTAAAGAGAACCATGTACAACACTTAAGAAAAGAAACATTCCAAAAGATCTGAACGCATGACTAACTCCTACAAATGAAAACATTGCACCAAAGATTGCATGGGTAAGCAAACTAGTGTTTTTGTTGGGCAACACTGTCTGCAATTCCAGCCCCTAGAAAGAGGTGAAAATGAGAGTGTAGGCAACCCTTTTCTAGAGCTTTTATCAATTCTTATCTCGTTAATCTATTCCAGACATCCAAAGCAACTCTATTCTTCAACAATGACCTACTTAACCACACAACGAAATCTAGCTCAACAAACTGCGTTTCAAATGCATACAAGGAAAATCATAATGCTGAAAGGAAAGATATCAATACAAAGAAGGAGGCCCTAGGCTCTCAGGTTGGGCCCAACCCCGAGAGCTATGGCTCCTCGAAAAAACTCAGAGCTGATATCAAATCTGATTGCTTCCCATTAAAAAATAATAATCATAAGTCAAGAGTCATGCCAATAATGGCTACAAAAGAACAAAACAGAGCTAGCAGCTTGTAGTGCAGAATGTGCAAAAGTTTCTCCAAAAGTCTCGCTCGAAGGCTGAAGCCTTCACATTTATACACCACGAGGCCCTAGCTGGCCTCCTAAATCTATGGGACTTGGCTGAACAAACTGGGAGTGAACAACTGCTTCCACAAAATCTGTTTGGCTGCCCTCTAGATCCGGTTTTGGTGGCCTTTGGAGCTCAGAGTTGGGGGTGAAGATCCTGAGGGAGGCTATTTAATGCCATAGACAACCCCCCTACGAATCCTCAACCCAAGCTTGGCTGTCTCCTAGCCCTTGTCTGCTCAGTTTTGCTCCAACATGTGTCAAAAAATATTGAAATGAGCACGTGTTAGCCACCTAGGAATAGTGACTACCCTTATTCGTACAAATGACATAAACATACTAAAAAATGATGCAGAAGTTATGAAAAATGAAGGATTGAGCAAGGGTAGTTAGGCCAAATGAGCCCAAAACGTTACCAAATTTGGGGCTCATCATCACCCCCCTGCTAAAATGATTGCTCATCCCTGAGCAACTAATCCAGCTCCTCGTCCTTCATTGCTTTCACCGCCACTCTCACATCCCAGGCTTCTGAAGTAGTATCCTCCTCACTGTTATGGAACCCAGCCTTCCTTTCCACCTCTTCCCACTGCTTATGCTCTTCTTTCTCTGTGCTGCCTTCCATCAATCCCAAAAGCAAAGGTGGGCTTAGCTTGAGGCCAATCCAGCTGGCTTGGAGGTTCTGTATGGACTTCTTGTAGAGGGGCACCCGTACTAGAGCTTCCCTCATTCGAGTTGGAGTGTGATATTCCCTGATTTTGAGGCTGTGGGACAATGTGTTCCACCGGCGGGTGCAAGCATGAACACAATTGTCCCCTAATAATCGCTCCATATCCTCGAAATGCGCTATGGCCTGAGCCTGCTGATCCATGTATTTTAATAAAGCCTGAGAGTCGGTTGCTAAGTGTTGGTGGGCTGATATCAATGCAGTGGGGTCCCCTGGCTCTGCTCTAATCAGCAGTGGTTCATGTAACTCTCGGTTCATGACCTCTTTGACCTCTGCTGCTCTCTTTTCTTCATGGTTCAACCATGAGGTAAATGCCATCAACTGCATATCTCCCACGACTGTGTTGGGATCCCATGAAGTTACATTAGGAAGGGCCAAATTATGGAGGTAGAACTCCGATAGCTTGGCCTTGTCCTCTGTTGAACTGCTATTGCATAAATTTGTAAACTGCTGGGGGTCTTGGATTTAGGAGATACCCCTCTGTGCCAATGCATTAATTTGGAATTGCAGCCACTGGTCCCGTAGGTATAGGCCATAAGATTTGGCCGGCTGTCTACATTGTAGAGCATCCATGGCCCAACTGGCCATGCAGGCCAGTTGTGCCTCTTTTTGTTGCAACTGCTGTTTGAGAGCTTGTATCTCGATTTGTGCTTGCAATTCCCTTTCCTGTAGATGCTGGTTTAGTTCCCTAAGACCAACTTGCATTCCTTCTTTGCCTTGAGGTTCTGCTGTAGTGTCCTTTGATGCTGTGCCCCTTTCTTTCCTCTGTTCCTGTAGCTACAGTTTGAGTTTCTCATTCTCTTCCTGTGGGAATACCCGCTGGCAGTTTCCCACGTGTTTTGCCATAGCTAATTCTCTTCTTGCCTCCTTGAGTTGTTCCTCCAAGGGGCGTATATCTGCTACTCCTTTAGATTTAGCTATCCTCATCCATGTGTGGGTTCTCACTCTTTCTTCCTCCAACGCAAAGAAAAGCGGCACCGTGAATTTCTGTGGTATAATTTTTCCAGCCTCCAAAAAGTTATAATAAGAGCTCAAGCTTGGCTGGGGACTAGGTTCCGGAATATGCTCTACCTCTTCTTCCCTCCGTGGCTCTACCCCTTCTTCCCTTGGTGGTGATGTGGCTGCCTCTCCCTCCATTCTTTCGGTCTCCTTGAGCCTGGCCAATGTTTCCTGTAGAACGGCCTCAGCATCCTGTAGAGGGGTTTTTGAAGCTAACCTTTCCATTCTCTCCTTCCAGGCAGTTGTCTTCGGGCTCCCCCGCTCATAAGTGACTGATATTTTTGAGGGGGACCTCTCCCTTGGTGAGGTAGGGGTGTCTTCTATGGTAATTGGGTCGCTGGATGGAGGTTGGGGCCTGCTTGTTTTGATTCTTACACTTCTCCTTGCTTTGAAATACAGAGGGGTCTCCCTCTTTCGTTTTTCCTTTGGCTTGGGAGGGGTACTTAGGGTGGCCAACACAGCTGCTGCCTCCCTAGCAAGGATTTCGGCCGTCTTCCCCTTCTGTTTTCCTTTCTCAGGGCTTCTTGTAGAAAGCCCTGTAGCGGCTGATTTCTGGCTTCCTGTAGAAGCCATTTTTAATTTTCCTGTAGACACAGCTGGCACCGTTTTAGCCTGCTTGGCTGAGGGTGCTTTGTCTTTTGACTTTGCTGAGGCTGCCTTAGAGGTGCCTTCACTGACGTGGACTTGTTCAGTCCTTTCCACCCTGCTCTGTAATCTTTTCTCCCTGGGTGTTAATGTGGGTTTGTCATCCTCTGTTTTGGCAGCCTGGTGTTTCTCTTGTTTCCCCTTGTGCTCTTTCTTTGGTGCTTTGGCCATGGTTTCTCGGCCTTTTCCTTTCTTCTCTGTTTGAATTGGTTCCTTCTCCTCGCTGCTGGAGGAGGTGAGCTCCTCAGCCAAAATTCGGATGTCATCATCCTTAGTCAAATTTCGAAAGGCTTCCCAGGAGAGAGGGACGGTGTACGTGTGGAGTGCATCCTCCACGAGGAGCTTAATGAGCCCATGATGGGCTACCTGGTCTGGCGTTCCCTCTCTTAATTTGGTGGCACATTCAGTCATGGACTGCAGGAGGAAGTAAGGAATGCTCAACTTGTTTTTTGAGGGTAGGTCCATTTGGTGCCTAAGTTCTGTGAGCAGCCGGAAATGGTATCCATACACGATGCTGAATCGCCCCTCGCACGTGATATACTTCATAATTTGGAGGCTGACCTCACTCCAGAGCGGCTGTAGGCTGGCTCTTCGAACTCCGTTCTTGTCCTCTGAGAATTGCTCCTCTGGCAGAAAGAACTCCTTCTTAGCCTTCTGGCCCAGTTTTCTCTCCTCCTTATCCCAAGGTACCCCCATCGGGAGATCAGTGACCCTGCTAATGAACTGTGGGGTGAGTCTGAGGGTCAAACCTCTGAAATTGACAACGGCCAGCGTTTTTGACTTTGGCTGCAAAGCTCGCAGGAATTCTTCTGCAACCTCGTCATCGTAACCTTGAAGTTTGTCACAGAATGACATCCACCGGGCACGAGAGAACAGTTCTACCACCTCAGGGGTTTCCCGTAGCTTCTTTGAGTCTGTAGGCTCTTTCCTAATGAACCCACCCGGCATGGTAAAAGCTTGCTGTGTTGGTCTGAGCTAGCTGGCACATATAAAAAGATGGACCTTTGGGATTTCCTTAGACAGAGCACAGAGTTACGCCTCTATCATGCACACAGTTGATAAATTCACGACTGTCTACAGGTGAGCCTTGACAGTGGCTCAATCATGAACCAAACCCTGTAGAAAACCCCGCATACACACTACGACGACAATTCTCATGCAGAAATAAGATAACGCTTGCAAATTCATGCACAGACTGTAATTCTACCCTTTTAAGACGTCAACTTCACCACCCTTCGAACCAATTGCATGGGAGGACTATGTTCAGGCTTACCTCGTTCCAAACTTGCCACCTTTGACGTGAATAGTTTAATTTCCTCCGTAGCGTTGAGCTTCCTGTAGCGCAGCTTCCTGTCGAAGTCGTGCACGGGTTCTGGAGAGCGCTTCAGTGGTTCTGGGCCTTCTGTGCGACCACCGGATGTTTGAACAGGCCGAGGACTCGGAGTAATAGCCTTCAGGAAATTTCGGATGCGTACTCGACTGCAAAACGGTTGAGGATAAATGAGTGGAGTGCCATACGCGATCCAGCCGGTGGATTTGAATCCCTGCGGAATTCGTGGCGCGGGAGTGAGCTGTCCCTGCCGGCCCGTTGGACAACGTCACCTGCTATCATTCCACTATAAGTCTGCCTAACCACCGAATCATTCCCTGCATATTTACCGTCGCCATTCCTGTTAGATCGCCGCTTCTCTCCGACTGGACACTTCCCACGTGTCCATTTCCTGTCTTGTTTGACACAACCAACGCTTTTCGGATCGGACGAGACCATTGGACTGGTTATGGTGGCCAGTTGAATGGCTACCTGACTTGCTCAACCCATTCATTTTCATATTCACACACATTTTAGAGCAGTGTTCATGTAATTTGACGAAACAGGGTGAGGCACTTACCTGTGCGGCCGCGACGTTATTTTCATGCTTCAGGACGAGGGTGACGGATCCGCTTGCTGCTGCTTCATGCACAGGCACGGGAGCTCCTTCTTGCTGACTGCTACTGGTTACGAGACCGGTTGCCTGGCTGCAGATGGTGCATGCGCCAGCTTTATGAGTTGCAGGTTCCTTCATGGTGTATGCTCTAGCCGGATCAACTGCTACAGGATTCCTGTAGGATATCCTGTAGCCGTTTCTCCTCCTAGGGTGCATGCCGAAACGGTGGAATCACGGTCACGGTTGCAGGGTCCTCGGATTGCCTTGATAAGTAGCGCATTGGGCCTCTGCATGCTTTATTCCATTTGAGAATTGTTTCTTCTGAGAATCCAACGTTCTGGTTTGACTGTGCAGGTATTTCCATTGTATGGCAGCAGGGGTGGTAGAAGGAGGCGACAACAGTGGGTGATGGAGAAAAACATTGGTTGCATGCCTCCTGATTGGACTTCGGGCTTCACATTCTTCTACACAGTCGGTCCTGGGTCATCCAAAGATTCTACAGGAAGTTTCCTGTAGAAAGTCCTGTAGCTTCCTGTAGAAGGCTAAACTGTGACCAAATCGTGCCCAGACCTTGGAAGAGATGAGTGTTTTTGGAGGGAGTGCTGGTGAGGTCACCTGGTAGCATGGTAGGGACCCTTGTCCTTGAGTTGAGAGACCTCCTTTTCTGCATGGAATACCTGCAACCTGCATGAATTGTCAAATCTTGAGCCTGTTTTCCTGTTTTTGCCTCCTTTTCTGTTTTTTTTTTTCTTTGTTTGTTTTTTTTTTTTTTTTTTTTTTTGGCAGACAGCAGGGGCGCCTCAGTGAGGTTTTCACCCCTACCATCTGCCTTGAGCGCCTCAGAGAGGTTTTCACCCAAGGGTCTTTTTTATTCAAAAATTTTCAGAGAGACAGCAGGGGCGCCTCAATGAGGTTTTCACCCCTACCATCTGCCTTGGGAGCCTCAGAAAGGTTTTCAACCAAGGATCTTTTTTTTTTTTTTTTTTTGATGCTCAGGGTATGCCCAAAACAGAGGTAGAACCCTTCTCTATGACCAGCACTGATTTTTCCACAGTTTTGATGAATTCTTGCCTCGAAAGAGGTTTCCTGTAGATCTTTAGTCGATGCCCATTGACGAGCATGGGGATGGCTTCCTCATCAATGGTCCGAATAAGAACAGACCCATTGTCATTACACTTCTCCACTGCATATGGTCCCAGCCATCTTGTTCTCAGCTTCCCCTTAAAATCCTTATGTCTGGAATCGTACAACAGCGCCCAATCTCCCGGCTGGAATTGCTTGTCATTGAGGTGCCGGTCATGCCATACCTTCCTCTGAAGTTGAACCACTTCTGAGTGGAGAAGGGCCTGCATTCGGTGCTCGTCTAACCCATTCAGCTGCAATAACCTTTCTTGCTGGGCATGGCTGAGATCTAGGTCCAGCTGAGCTGCCATCCTTAATGTGTTGTATTCGAACTCAATTGACAGCAAAGCTCTCTTCCCATAGACCAGCTCATAAGGTGTGAAGCCAGTTGTGGTCTTCCAAGTGGTGTTGTAAGCCCAAGTGGCCTCAACCAGGCGATCTGCCCAATCTTTTCTACTACTACTCACCACCTTAGTCAAGATCCCTTCTAATGCTCTATTGGTGACTTCCACCTGCCCATTTGCTTGAGGATGATAGGAGGTGGAAGTCCTATGCTTGATCTTGTGAGGAGCGAGTAGGTCTTCAATTAAGTTGGAGGTGAACTAGCTTCCTTGATCGATGACTAGCTCTCTTGGGTAGCCAAATTTGTAGAAGATGTTTTCTCTTAAAAACTCAGCCACCTTTTCTTCTGTCGCTGCTTTGATTGCCTTGGTTTCTGCCCACTTTGTCAGATAGTCTGTGCACACAATGATGTAAGACCTTTGCCTTGAAGGAGGATTGATAGGACCCACAAAATCCATACCCCACTTCTCAAATGGCTCAAGAGTCACTTGAGGTTGGAGAGGCATTTCGTCCCTTGGAGTCGGTTTCCCCATCCTTTGGCATCGGTCACATTGGCTGACATATCTTCTGACATCTTGATGAAGCGTGGGCTAATAGTAGCCTGCCTGTAGAATTTTGAAGGCAGTTCTCTTGGCTGCAAAATTTCCTCCACAAGGCCCGTCATGACAGGTTAGGAGGATGTCAAAGACTTCCTCCTCCCTTACACAACGCCTTAAGATCTGATCGGGGCCAAGCTTGAACAGGTTTCCCCCGATCCAAGTGAATGAGGCACACTTCTTTACGATTCTGCTCTTCTCTTTTGAGGATAGGTGCGGAGGGAACTGTGCTGAGACAAGGTAGTTTGCTATATCAGCAAACCATGGAGAGAGTACTGACATAGCAATAAGATGTTCATCTGGCATCTGGTCAGCCACTGTTCCATCCTCACCTGCAGGTAAATCCAATCTAGACAAGAAGTCAGCAACAACATTTTCTTTACCTGGTTTGTCAACGATAGTCAAATCAAACTGCTGCAACAAAAGTAACCATCTAATAATACGAGCATTCACATCTGGTTTATTCATTAAATATCTAATTGCAGCATGATCAGTATGTACAAATGTTTGATAGCCAGTGATGTAGTGTCGGAACTTGTTCAGGGCATGGACCACGACCAAGAATTCTTTCTCAGTTACAGTATAATTCAGTTCTGCCTTGGATAAGTTTTTGCTGACAAAGTATATGGCGTATGGAAGTTTTTGTTCAACTTGTCCTAAGGCTGCCCCTATGGCTTTGTTCGAGGCATCAGTGTGGATGTGGAAAGGTAGGGCCCAATTCGGACCTCTCAAGATTGGGGCAGACACCAACTTATCCTTTAATTCATTCAGAGCCCTCTGACAATTGTCAGTCCATTTAAACTCAACATCTTTTGCTAAGAGGCCAAACAATGGCGAGGCTAGCTTGCTGAAGTCTTTAATGAATCTTCTATAATATCCTGCCATGCCTAAGAAACTTTGAACATCTCTTACCTTCTGAGGGAGTGGAACCTTTTTTATGAGAGCAATTTTGTTAGGATCCACCTGTAACCCTTGGCGAGAAATGGTATGTCCTAGCATGGTCCCTTCAGTCACCAAGAATTCACATTTTTCGGGACTAAGAGACAGGTTCATCTCAATGCACTTGGTTAGGACTTTTCCCAGATTGGACAATGCTTCCTGGAAGTTGGACCCATAAGGAGTGAAGTCATCCATATAGATCTCCACCGAATCATGGACCAGCTCAGAAAGATGCTCAAGACGGCTCTCTGGAAGGTGGAAGAAGCGTTGCATAGCCCAAAGGGAAGAAATTGGTAAGCAAAGGTACCCCAAGGACAAGTGAAGGTGGTCTTATCTTGGTCTTCCGGGCTGATTTGGATCTGATTATACCCGCTAAACCCATCCAAGAAAGAGATAAACTTCTTCCCTACCAGTCCATCCAACACTTGTTCTATGAAGGGTAGAGGAAAGTGGTCTTTCTTGGTGGCTTTGTTCAGTTCTCGGTAGTTCACATAGATTCTCCACTTCCCATTTTTCTTGGGAACCAACACCAGAGGGGACACCCACTCGCTATCCGAGATGGGGTAGATGAATCCTGCATCCAACAGTTTTTGCAATTCTTCTTTGACAATGTCCTTAAGGGCTGGATTCATTCTCCTTTGAGGTTGCCTGACCGGTTTACAATCTTCTTTGATGTAGATGTGATGGGTACAGACCGAAGGATGGACTCCTTTCATCTCCTTATAGCTCCAAGCAAAAGCATCTAGATGACTGGCCAACAGACTACACAGCTCCTTTTCCTGGGAAGGAGATAGGGAGGAGCTGATCTTTAACGTTCTCTCAGGGCCAAACTCCACATTTTTGACTCTGGGAGTGATTGGATTGGTCACACAAAGGTCCACTAAGGTGCTGACTTGGGTATCCTCCACCAATTTCTCTAAGGACAATGTACTGGGAGGTGGATTCTGAATCAAGGTCTCAATCAAATCATCCTCGGTTTGAGGACCTCCCCTGGTGGTTTCTAGGGTGCACAAGGGTGCAGAGTACACCTCATCCTCTTCTCCTTCTTCCAACCAAAGTGGTAAGTCATGCTCTAATAGAGGTTGGGCAGGAGGGTATAGGACTAGCTGCTTGGACATAGGACCATTTTTGATGGTCATGTTTCCTGCTCGACAGCTTATGTAAGCATCCGCAATGGCTAACCAAGGCCTTCCCAAAATAAGGGGGTATCCAGTAAGCTTTACCTTTGGTTGAAGAACCAAGAAGTTCGCAGGGTACTCCCAAGAGTCAACAGAGACCAAGACATCCTCCACAATCCCTTCGGGAGTCACGGTGGAGCGATCTGCTAGCTGCAGGACTGTCGAGGTCTTTCTTAAGGAACCCTGAAGGTTGAGTTTGAGCATGGTATCCTTGGTCATCACATTAATGGCAGCCCCTAAATCAATCAAAGTGTGGGGAATGATGGTGCCATTGATGCGGACATCAACTACAGGACTCCCAGGATCCAGATACTTTGGACAGATAACTTGCCCCAACATAAGATCAGACAGTTGTCCTATGACATTGATGGTTGAGGCATCTCTTTTTCGCCTGCCTGGGTGCCTGAAACACTTTTCCTTAACTAATTTGTTGTATATCGGTACATCTTTGATGGCTTGGAGAAGTGGTATTTTCGCACACAACTGCTTGAGTTCTCCCAGAAGCTCATTCTCTTCTGGGTTGGGTTGTGTGGTTGTTGTTAGTCTCTTAGGAAAGGGTGGAATGGCTTTTGGTTCACTTTCCTGTTTGTCTTCCTCGTCCTCTGGGGGAGGAGGTTGGCGATCCGAAAGAGTCTTTCCAGATCGCAGGTTGATCTCCTGGATCTCCACAGCATAGGTAGGGCATGTTGTTTCCCTAGTATATACCTGCTGGGCCTGTTGGTTGTTGGGGTTCGGGTTCGGTTGAGCAGGCATTTGGGGTTGTCTTGGAGGAGCAGGAGGTAATGGTTGTGGCTGAGCTGGTGGTGGAGGCAAAATGGCAGGAGGAGTGTTGTACTGGGGCCTCCACCCCGGTTGAGGTGCATTCCACTGAGGCTGTGGCTGGACATGTGGGTGAAACGAATGAGTAGTGGGCTGAGTATGGTATTGAGGTGGGTCAGACCATGGAGGAAGCACAGACCAGGAAGGATGAGCAGGGGGACCCCAGGAAGGCATATGAGTAGATTGGTTGGGGCTATAATAAGCTTGGGATGTCCCTTGCATCCCCTGCTGGTAAGGTCTAGGTCCATGTGGCCTCCTTTGGTTGAGGAAGTAGAGAGGTTCAGTGGGTGCCTCCGTTCCTTGGTACATGGCTTTAAGCTAAGGTAAGGTTGGGCATTGGTTTGTGGGGTGGTCCTCCTCACAAACGAAACATGCCTCTACTGAATGTAATGGGCACTCGTTCTTAGGGTGCTTCCTTGTACACCTGGGGCAGAAGATGACCAAAGCCCTCTCAGCTTCCTCTTTCTTTTGCTGGATTCAGAATGTATCAAGTTGCATGGCAATGGTCTGTCTCACCTTACTTTTGAGGTCCTCCAGCTGATTTGCAAACTCATGCTTGGAGAAAGTAGTACTAGCTGAAAGGGGGTTTCCTCCACCTTTTTTCCGGGCTGCCCTAGAGTGGTTTCTAAACACAGTCTTTATATCCTCATAAGATAGTTGGTAAATATCCCCTCCAGCTAGCATGTGAAGGGTATCTAGAAGGTCTTCAGGGACTCCTCGGAGCAGGACCAACTTGAGAGAATCAGGGTCAAGTGTGCACCTGGCCCGTTTATAGCTAAGTTGGAACCTTTCCTCATAATCTTCTAAAGACTCATCGTTTCCCATGGTCATCCGAAAGATTTCTCCCTTGGCTTCCTTGGACCTACAGTAGTCCCGGTACTTGGTATTGAAAGCTTGCTGCATCTGAGCCCAAGTGGTGATACTGTTCCCAGGTAAGCCCATGAACCAGCGTAATGCTGCATCCTTGAGGGTAGAGGGAAAGAGTTTCAGTTTTTGCTCATCTTCGGTATAGTCATAAGTTCGACAAAGGACAGCAAACTCAAACAGGAAGGTATCAGGGTCTTCAGTAGTCAATCCATGGAAGTGAGGTAAAGCGGAGGGGCTTATGTTTTTCATTTTCATGTCTCCATTGGTCTCTCGGATGGGAAAGGCACCTTCTATTCTCTCATATTCTCTTCTATTGTCAGCCATGGCTTCAGATGGAGTGTTCTCTAACTCTTCTTCTATTATAGGATCTTCGTATATCTCAGGAGGCTCGCCTATAGGTTCTTCTGGATCACTGTCACCAAAGAAGAGAGAAGGGTGATTCAGTGAAGTGGTGGGGGTGTTGGGTAAGAATTTGCCTGTTTTATCTCGGTTTGTACGAGGCATGAAATGGAAAGACTTTTGATTTCTTTTGTTTTTTTCTCTGGTACCTGCAAAACTAAAATAGATTGAACTGCAACTAACTATCTTGCTGAAATGGAAATGCGGAATTGAAATGAAAGCATGAAAGGGCTAGTATATTTTCCTCAAATGAAATTGCAGGAAGTAAATACTAGTCTACGCTTGCAACATTGAAATTCTATTTTATGCTTGCAGAATTGAAAGTCTAATCAATGAAAGCAGGAAAGGTCTACTTTACTTTTGCAGAAATGAAATTGCAGAATGGAAATGAAATAAACTATTTCGCAGAAGGCGAGAGTAGGAAAATAGAAGAAAAGCAACAATCACCAATACTCTGACGCTTCCCCGGCAACGGCGCCAAAAAAGATGGCGGGCTCCAGTATTGCAGTAATAATGTTGCAACTCCTGGGACTCCCTTCTTTACTTTTATCAACCCGGTAGTTCGTAACAAACTTGGAAGCGACAGTGCTGTATGCACAAGTACTAGCTCTTGTCGCAGCTGTCACTTGGTCAGTTGGCATAAGTCTGATAGGGGCTTAAGCCAACTTCTATGGGCTCTTAGAAGAATCTTTTTAACTGATAGATGGAAGCTAACTCAAAAGAAACTGATCTACTTGCAGAAAGAAACTAAAAGCCAAAAAGTAGCAAAAACCCTAGCAAACCCTAATGTTACCAGCTAGTCCTACTGATGCAAAGGGGAAGATGCAAACTATTGAAAAAGATGCCATTACTCCTACAAAGGTAAAATGCACATGCCTATGCTGTCTCTATTTGAAGAACACATCTTTTTGTATTTTTGAATAAGTTATTTGAGTTATCATGCAGATGCTTTTAACTGGCTTTTTACTGTGCAAGGGCGGATCAAGGAGGAGAAAGGCTTGGAAAAGGTTGGGAAGGTTCAACAGGGGCCTAAGGAGTCCCTAACACCCTTCTGGAGAGTTTCACAAAGTTTGGCTACCAAGAAACCTCATTTGTGAGCTTCTACAGGAAGTCTGCAGGGGTTCTACAGGATGTTTCAGGAATTTCTACAGGATGTTCAGAATTTCTACAGGATGTTCTAAGGTTGGGTTTTGGATGATGGGTGAGTGAAAGAGGATGCATGAATGGGTAGGGGGGTAGGGTAGGGGTCTGAAATGACTCAGTGACCGAGGGATGAAGTGATGAGAGGGTGTGGGAAGCTATCTTGTCTTAAAGAAGGCTGAGGCAATGGAAGAGCAAGAAGGTAGGGTTACGTGGGCAGAAAAGTAGTTGTGAGACGAGGGACCTAACTTGGAGATGGAGTAGTTGGCCTAGACGAAGCTTAGATGGACGAGAGAGTGATGGAGATGCACCGCACAGTGTATTCTTAACCAAATCAACCATGTCCTGCACACAATCAAAATATTAACCAGTCTATCCTAACTATCAACCAATGAACAACAGCGTTATTTCTAAAGAGAACCATGTACAACACTTAAGCAAAGAAACATTCCAAAAGATCTAAACGCATGACTAACTCCTACAAATGAAAACATTGCACCAAAGATTGCACGGGTAAGCAAACTAGTGTTTTTGTTGGGCAGCACTATCTGCAATTCCAGCCCCTAGAAAGAGGTGAAAATGAGAGTGCAGGCAACCCTTTTTTGGAGATTTTATCAATTCTTATCTCGTTAATCTATTCTAGACATCCGAAGCAACTCTATTCTTCAACAATGACCTACTTAACCACACAACGAAATCTATCTCAACAAACTGCGTTTCAAATGTATACAAGGAAAATCATAATGCTGAAAGGAAAGATATCAATACAAAGAAGGAGGCCCTAGGCTCTCAGGTTGGGCCCAACCCTGAGAGCTATGGCTCCTCGAAAAAACTTAGAGCTGATATCAAATCTGACTGCTTCCCATTAAAAAATAATAATCATAAGTCAAGAGTCATGCCAATAATGGCTACAAAAGAACAAAACGGAGCTAGCAACTTGTAGTGCAGAATGTGCAAAAGTTTCTCCAAAAGTCCCTCTCGAAGGCTGAAGCCTTCACATTTATACACCATGAGGCCCTAACTGGCCTCCTAAATCTATGGGACTTGGCTGAACAAACTGGGAGTGAACAGCTGCTTCCACAAAATCTGTTTGGCTGCCCTCTAGATCCGGTTTTGGTGGCCTTCGGAGCTCGGAGTTGGGGGTGAAGATCCCGAGGGAGGCTATTTAATGCCATAGAAAATCCCCTACGAATCCTCAACCCAAGCTTGGCTGTCTCCTAGCCCTTGTCTGCTCGGTTTTGCTCCAACATGTGTCAAAAAATCCTAAAATGAGCACGTGTTAGCCACCTAGGAATAGTGACTACCCTCATTCGTACAAATGATATAAACATACTAAAAAATGATGCAGAAGTTATGAAAAATGAAGGATTGAGCAAGGGTAGTTAGGCCAAATGAGCCCAAAACGTTACCAAATTTGGGGCTCATCATTTATCAGCGTTATGGGAAGTTTTTGCTTGCGGTTTTCAACTTCAAGAAAGTTTTTTGGAACCCTGTTCGAGCTTTCTTTCGAGGAAGAAGGTGGCAAAGGCTGATCTTTGGAAGGCTGTATTTTTGTTATGTCTTCTACAGTCACTTGAAGCGGGTTTGGAACAGGTATATCAGCTGGTTCTGTTATGACAGCCTTGCCTTTAGTCTTGTTGGGTTGTTTGCTTTCCTTTGTTTTACTAGGTTCGGAAATGTCAATGGTCCTTTTTCTCAGCTTATATTGTTTGTGTACTTCATACACAGCGGTATCATAACCTTGTTTAAAATCAAAAGACTCGCCAGACCTAGTCTAAAACTGATTGTAATCGGGTTCATTTTGGTCTTCTTGGGATACGACAGTTTGGTGCTCGCCCTTTAGATCCATTAAGTTCATGTGAGTGTCCTCTATGGGTTCACTAGAAGTAGATCCTTCAACATAATTATCTTGGAAAGGGGGTCTTATATCATGGTCTTGGTTAGGCCTACCAGCATTTGTGTTCTGCGTTTTCCTAAAATTTGGGTTCCTTATGGTATTAGACTGTTGTCTTTCCCATGATGCTTTTCTCTCAACATTTTCTACTCTTTCTCCCAGCCTTTACAGGCCACTGATGATAGCATCAAGCTTTTGATCAAAAGCTGAGGGTTCTTCTTTAAAGGTGGTTCTTCTTTCCATTCTAGCTCTATTTCTTTTGGCAATTAAATTGGCTTCTACGCTGACAGCGACATTTTGCATGTCCGCAAGGGTCTGAGGAGCTCTTTCTTTTAACTGGTATGACATATCCGGGTAGAATCCATCGGGAAATTTGTACAAGGCAAGGCCAGGTGGAGGCCTTAAGTTCTGTGGTATTGCATTATATACATTATTGAATCTTGCACAGTACTCCAAAACAGTCTCTTGAGGACCTCGTTTGATCGTATCATATTCAGCTAGTATGTGCAAGGGGTCTTTCTTTTTCTCCCATCTGTTGGTAAAGGATTGGTAAAGCTCATCTGGGGTGGTTATGGAATTTGCAGCAAGTGATCTGAACCAAGTTCTTACATCACCTGTTAAACTCTGAACAAAAATTCTCATTCTTACACTATCATCATGTTGTGGTCACCAACAACCCCCCTCTTCGTTTGATATTAGTAATAACATCAAGCAAAGGGGGACCCTTAGCCAAAAATCCAAAAAATATTTTTGTTTAAAAAATTCTTTTGTATCAGCTCCCTAAAAGCTATATCGCGTCGCATCGGAAAAAGGAACGCTTGCCCAAAGCGCATAAATACACTAAAAAGGAGCGACGCGAGAACCCATCGCATCGTGCGCATTAAGAGCGTTTGAAAAAGGAGAACCTAAAGAAACGTCGACGGCCAATATGCGACGTCGCACGTCGCAATGCCACACGAGCAGCACAAAATGACAAAGTGAAAACCTTGCGATGTTGCGATCTGCGATCTGCGACCATGCAAAGCTGCGATCTGCGATATTAGCGATCTGCGATATCAGCGATCTACGATCTGCGATATCTACGATCTACGATAACACTTAATAACGTTGCAGCCATCGATACTGTGATACCAATCGCAGAAAAAACTCATCGCAAGAATTCTCCGACATACACGGTAGATCCAAATTTGAAAACACGCCTTAAAGGAAATTAATGACCGCATGCTCGAATATCCAGAAATGATTGCATCGCATTTATCGAAGAGTCAAGTTATGATGAATGTCATTAATTTCGCATTCATTAGAATTTAATGCTTTCATGTCAATCTTTTCGTCATTTCCCTTCTTCTTTGCGTAAACTGCAAGACATGCAACTGATATAAATCTATATGCAGGAAACATCTAAGGAGAAGGGAAGAGCGCCAATAAGACAACAGAGAGAAGATGCCTCCGCAATTGGATGCCGCATGCGGCAGAACCATGGATTCCAGAGTATCGCCCAACAGGCACTGATGAAAATAGACTGTCCAAGACTCAGAGTCAAAGGCGCACAAAAGCAGCGTGTTTACAAAAGATCCCGAAGCTCAGACTTGGTAAAGCAGAGAAAGAAGCGCAAGAGAAGAAAGACGCTCCAGAAAAGCCTGGAACAAAGAACGGAAACAGTTCTCGAAACAGGGGATTGTCCATACAGCGTGACTTCTAACTCATTGAGTCATTCGCACGACCGGAAACCGAAATAGCAACAACAAAATCAGTTCGAAAAGAAACTGGGTTGTACTAAGTGTGCGCACAGCGAATACACCCAGCTAGAGAAAGGTTTTCGAAAATATCTTCTAATCTAACAGAAAGAGGTGCCAGCGCTTGTTGTTTCTAATTTTCAAACTCGAACAAAAGGAAAGGACAACCAGCCGACTCTTTCAGGGCAAACAGCGCATTGCTTACATCACTAAGGAACAGATACAGAAACGGTTAGAAATTAGATTCAGTTTTTAGAAATAAATTTGTTTTTAGTAAAAGGGCGGTCATTTGAAGCCGTTCCCTGAATTTGTGTAAAGTAAAATTAGTCGGTTACTAGTATTTAACCCTTCTCGTTGCATTGGAGAAGGGTCCGAAATTTTGTCAAAAAACTTGTCCTCAGAACATGCACTTTTGCACCCTCGGAGGGGGTTTTTGATGAATGGACGGATCAAGATTTATTTATGTTTGCATTTTAATACCTGCTACTGATGTTGCACTTCTGTACTCTTAGTAGGCATTAGAAGCAAGTAGAAATAGATCATTATTGCTTAAGGTCTGTAAGTTTAAAATCAATCATAAATGGTACTTTTATCTCTTGACTACTTTCTACTTGCATTCTTAGAGTAATATACAGCTGATGTTATTTATATGTTAACGTATGAATGAGTGGACTACCATTTGGCACTTTTGTACGGTGGAGTCATTGATTTGTGCTTAATACATGAATAGCTAATTATGCAATATGCTATTCACAACCGTTTTGCTTAACTTCTTACGCAAGATGGTTCATCTTAATTGATTTATATTCTCATGATAGCTGAATAATCTTCATTACCAGTTATTTTGTGAAATATTTCTAGATTGCATAATGGAAAAATTCTGTCCCGGGTTAGTGTAGATTAGATGTATTGTTTTTTGTTAGATTAAAGTAGTATAAAGTCATTTCAAAATTTAGAATTAGATTAGTTCAGGAATAATTACAGATTTTCTACTATCATTTTCTACACACACACATCACCATTTTCTACACACACACACACACACACCCCTTAGAACGGGAAGCTGGTCCCGTCATCCCCAATCAGACCCGCTACACCAAACGGGCACGGAGCCGCCAACCAAGTTCTCGACCGGGTGGGTATCCCCCTTGTTGTTGACCCGATTTCGGGGCCCTCAACATATTTGGCGCTAGAAGGAGGGCACGAACTATGAATGGCACCTAAAGCAATATCCAAATACCATTCTGAGAGTAACACACCCTCATCAACTCCCTCGACTTCTCCAACACGGTTAAACCCGGAATTTGAAGTCGCTCGAGTATCCACCACTGCTACATATTCGAATATATCAGACCAATCTATTATTGAACCCCCTGAAATTCAAACTTTGATTCGTAAACTCCAGGGATTCTCCATGTTTAACCAGAAGTCTTATAAATCTAAAAGCAGCGTGACTTCGCAGTACAACCCTGCTCATCCCCTTACCAGATTAAAGAGTGAAAAATTTGGCATACAACCAAGTGAACTCCCTCTTCCTACCAGAAAAAGAGCAAGGAAAACACCTCAAGAGTCTGACGGAGAGACTCTCTCATCCACTTCATCCATATCAACTCCCTCACAGCGAAGTCAACCACCCACTTTTCCATTCCAACTCACTCACCCGTCTTCCACAAACCTTCCTCTTCGAACATCAAAGATCCTGATTTCTTCACCTTCTCAGCATCAGGGGTCAGTTTCTGCACTTCCATTAGCTAGCAGCTCCACGATGGCCCAGTCTCCATGGAACAATCCTGGGGTGGTTTTAATGCCTCCACCCCTGAGCCCTATACCGGCCCATCCAGAGAAGTGGCTACCTAAATTCAACCCAGAAGCAGGTATGCTAGCCGAAGAACATATCAATAATTTCATGCTTTCTGTTAATCTCAACGGAGTTACTAATGAAGACGCTGTTGTCCGGCTCTTCCCTTATACAATGCAAGGAACGGCCGGGTCATGGTACTTTTTGTTACCTTCCGGATCCATCACAAGCTGGGACATTTTTCAAAGTCAGTTCCTCACTAAGTTTGGTGATGACCGATCTACAGCGACATTGATTAATGACCTATCTAATCTTAAGGCTGAGGCTAGAGAACCCATTAAAGACTTTAACTTACGGTTCAATAAGATCCTCAACAAAATCCCCACTGCTTCACAACCCAGCGAGGAAGTAAGATGTGAATGGTACATCACGGCTTTACCTCCAAACTTGGCTATCTTTGTAGATAGGGCAAACAAGACCACATTAGTTGACAACTTGACAGAAGCATTAGCAGTGGAAAGACGCGTGGTAGCCCTAGAAAAGAGATCTGCTATAGAAGAACGCAAATCAAAGAAGATCTCTTTCAAAGAAGACACCAAGAAGAAGCAAACGAAAGATCCTTTCGATTTGGAAGGGTTACAAAAAGTGTTGAAAGCCATGTCCAATGAGATGGTTGATATCAAGAAACAAGTAGCAGAAACTTCTTCGAAAAAGCCCTTTAGGACTTTTAAAAGAAATCCTCCCATGGAGGTAAAACCACCCAGTGTTGTCTCAAACATTGAGTCTGAAGAAGACGAAGAAGAAGAGAATACCACTGAAGGGCAGACCGACGAGGAAGAAGTTGTAGAACTTCAAGGAATGTGGGATTTCATCCTCCCACAGGAAGAGGATCATGAAGCATTTCCTGTTAGCACGAGAAGCAAAAATCAGCTTGATCCTCCCCAAACTACCCCAAAACAAAAGGGCGCAAGCCCTGCAACAAAAGAAAGGGTCGTAACCAAAAAGACAACTGCTAAAGCGACCCCGCTTAGCCCAGTCCAATCTGAACAAGCACCTCCATCAAGAACACTAATAGTGTCGGATGAAATGGATTATAACATCATTGACGACATGAAGAAGACTAGGGCTAATATCACTCTGTATGAATTGAGTAAACTGAAACACCAGCAGAAAATCATGATGAAAGAATTACATGCTGTGCCTACTACATCTTTACCTACAGCTGTGGCTTCCCACAATCTGGGAAGACCTCCAACCAATACGATAAATAAAATTGATCCAAACGACATCGCCTTGATTGGAGGAAGATCAAGGTCTCATACTCCTCCTTTTCTTCTCACATATGAAATCTTCAACAAAAACGTGCACAATTGCTTGGTCGATTCTGGTGCTTCAACGAATATTTTACCCAGGTCAATATGTGCCAAATTGAATGTGCAACCTCAAAAATCTGCAGTACGTATAGTTCAACTTGATCGATCCCAGGTCGAAGTGATTGGTGAACTTAATCAGGTGACCATAAGATTGTCGTCTAACCCAAAAGTGTGTCAGGTTATCGACATTCTGGTAGCCGATATCCCTGAGTTCTATGGCTTGATTCTTAGCAGGGATTGGTCGGAGAAACTCCACGGATATTTCTCAACCGACTGGTCGCACATGTGGTTACCATCCAACGGTAAACCAAATCAGATAAAGGTTGAACGAGAGTTGCACCAAAAATACATAGTGACAGAACTAGAAGGAGAAAATGAAGCCATCACATACAATAGCAGCATTGTAGGCAATTACGCAATAGATTCTTTCCTAGGCAATTTCAGTGCTCATATTTCGCCATACTTAGAGAATTCAGTTTTATCCCAAGTTGAAAATTTCTCCCAAACTGATGACTCAAAATGTTTTAGTTTTTTAGATAATTCTGTAAATACGTATTTATTTTGGAAATTATATTTTGACGGATCTAAATCCAACGAGGGGGCAGGAGCAGGATGCGTTCTGATCAACCCAGACGGGAACAAGATTATGCTCACATGCAGACTTGAGTTCGATTGCACGAACAACACAGCGGAGTATGAAGCCTTGGTTCAAGGCCTATACAAAGCAATCAGATTGAATGTTAAGTATCTTCAAGTCTTTGGAGATTCTGAGATCGTCGTAAAACAGGTACGTAACACCATACATTGCCTGTCTAGTCATTTAAAGCATTATCAATCGTTAGTGCAAGATCTCACTGCACATTTCATAGCATTTAACATCTCGTCAATTCCAAGAATTCAAAACGCAAGCGTAGACCTGTTAGCTAACGTAACCTCTTGACTTATCCCTTCCGAAGATTTTAGTCCTGATAGGTTTTCAATAGAATTAATTTTTAAACCTTCCATTCCTGACAATATCACCAACTGGAGAGTGTTCAACGACGAACCAGACATCGTAAGTTTCCTCACCTCTGAAGGATCCTACACAAACCAGATAATTGATGAAGACTGTCATGATCACAAAATACAACAAAGTAGCACTGATAATGCTATACCCAAATCGGTGGTCAAATTAGAAGACTTATATGACTTGAAAAGTCGGTTCAAAAGGTCGGCTAATGCCAAGCTTTATAGTTCAACTCTGAACTACGAATCAGTCAACCTAGGAACCGACGAAAAGCCGCAAAACGTTAATCTAGGCCAGGGCTTAGCCCCTGAAGAAAAATCAGCATATATCCGCCTTCTGAGACAGTACAAAAACGTTTTTGCCTGGAACTACGATGAGCTGAAGACTTACAACACTTCCATCATTCAGCATGTTATCCCTATGACTGACAACGAGAAACCTGTCCAGCAGAAGCTCAGAAAAATACACCCTAACCTAGAAAACCAGATAAAAACTGAGCTTAATAAGTTGTTGAGAGCCAGAATAATCTTCCCTGTTAGGCATTCCAAATGGGTATCCAATATGGTGCCCATTAGAAAGAAAAACGGAGACATTAGAATCTGTATTGACTTTCGAAATCTCAAAAAATCCTGTCAGAAAGATAACTTTCCCCTCCCACCTATGGAGCAAATTCTATAGGCAGTAGCAGGCTCAAAATTAATGTCATTCCTGGATGGATTTTCAGGATACAATCAAGTACTGGTGCATCCCGATGATCAGTTAAAGACTACGTTCTGAACCAAGTGGGGCACTTATGCATATCGGAGGATGCCATTTGGTCTGATCAATGCCGGAGCTACCTTTCAGAGAGCCATGGACATCGCGTTTAAAGGATTGGTCAATAAATCAGTGGTGATTTATCTGGATGATATAACAGTGTACTCCAAAAAATGGAAAAACCATCTCCAAGATTTGAAGCAAATCTTTCAAAGATGCTTGAGGTATGGGATCTCGCTCAATCCAAAGAAATCTTTCTTTGCATTAAGCGAAGGGAAATTGCTCGGATTCATAGTATTGAAATCTGGTATTCACATAGAACCTGACAGAATCAAGGAAATTTCCGAAATATCCATACCTCATAACAATAAAGCCATGCAATCCTTCCTTGGACAGATCAATTTTGTCAAAAGATTTGTCCCGGATTTTTCACGTATTATTTCCCCCTTACAAAATATGATAAAAAAGAATTCAAATTTCAAATGGGGTCTAGACGAGCACGAAGCATTCAACTTAATCAAACAAGCCATCATCAACGCTCCATCTTTGGCTACCCCAAATTTTTCAGAACCTTTCATCTTATACACGTTTGCCTCAAAAAAATCTTATGCTGCGATTTTAACTCAAGCAAATCACGAAAAGGTAGAAGCCCCAATCGCATTCTTTAGCTCGAACTTACAAGGTGCTGAACTTAATTATTCTGACGTCGAGAAACAGGCATATGCCGTTTTCAAAGCAATCAAATATTTCAGACCTTTCTTGCTAAAAGCCCATACCAAAGTCATAGTACCGTTTCCAGCGGTAAGAAACCTCCTGATACAGAAGGATGTGGGCGAGAAGAAAGCGAATTGGATCACCGCCTTACAAGAATACGACCTTGAGATCAAACCGGCACACATCGTAAGAGGCCAAGGCTTCTGCAAGATGTTAGCTGGAGCATCGCAAATCCCTGAGAACTCGTCTGAAGAGGTACACGCGTATGAGGTAAGCCTAAACGACTCAGAATCATTATATGCTGACACCATCTATTTTCTTAAGAACGGGTATGCTCCATCACGTTTGGATCATACCAAGAAAAGAGCTCTGAGATTAAAAGCTAAGCAATACCAGCTCATAAATGATGTCCTGTTTAAAAGGAATTATGATTCTGTACTTCTTAGGTGTCTTGAGAAAACTGAAGCCGAAAAGGTTTTGCAGGAACTTCATGATGGACCAGCAGGTGGACACTATGTCGGAGATGCGACTGCACACAAAATCTTGCGTGCAGGATATTATTGGCCCACGCTGTTCAAAGACTCATACAATCACGTAAGGAAATGCCAGGTCTGCCAGACTGCTGCAGGAAAACAAAGGAAAGCGTCCATGCCGCTACAACCGGTCAACATCGACCAACCATTTAGTCAATGGGGCTTGGACATAATAGGTGAGATCGTTCCTCACTCTTCTAAGAAGCATAAGTATATCCTTACGGCAACTGATTATTTTACCAAATGGGTAGAAGCAGTTCCTCTCAAGACAGTTCATTCTAAAAACATTATTGAATTCATAGACCAATTTATCATAACTAGGTTTGGATTGCCAACGGCCTTAATGTTTGATAACGCTTCATATTTTTCTGGAAATGCTATGACTGAGTTTGTGCTCAAAAGAGGGTTCAAACTGAAATATTCTACCAACTACTATCCACAAGGTAATGGATTGGCTGAATCAACAAACAAGAACCTAATCAAAATTATCAAAAGAACAGTCGACCAAAACCAAAAGAATTGGCACAAAGCGCTGGTAAATGCTTTATGGGCTGATAGAATCACAAAGAAAGCTTCGATCGGCACTTCTCCCTTTAATTTAGTTTACGGGCGGGAAGTGGTTCTTCCGACTCACTTAGTCATTCCCTCTTTGTCTTTAGTGCAGTACATTGATGAAGTACCTACTTCCTCATTACAATTAAGACAAATGGAAATAATCAAACTAGAAGAACAAAGAGAACAAGCTAGGAAAACCCATGCACATCACCAAGCGCTAATAAAATCTTCTTTTGACTCAAGCATCATAACCAGAAAAAACTTTCAGATGGGTGATTTAGTTTTGAAATGGGATAAGGCACATGAAGAAAAGGGCAAACATATGAAATTCCAGAAGCTGTGGCTTGGCCCTTTTCAGATTGTAGAAGTCCTAGGCCCGTCCACATTCGTGTTGCAGGATCTGGCAGGTAGGAGAGATTCTTTCCCTGTCAATGGATTGATTCTTAAATTATATTTTCCATAGAAGAGAAATTCTTCTAATTTTTGTAGGATAGATTTAGTTTTTATATTTCATTTTGTTTTGTTTTTCTCTTTTTGATGAATAAAACCCGTTGTAGATGATCATGTGAAAAGGATTCATGAAAAGAGCACGCCAATTCTCTATCAGATTTTGATTTCGCTTGTACAAATAGCAAAATTTTTGAAAAATCTGAATTTTATTATTAACAAATAGAGTTAACTTCACCTTGATTACGATATTAGTTTCAACCTCAAAGAGCTTTGACGAAGGCAACCTTTGGTGAAAAAATTGTTTTGTATCAGCACCATGAAAGGTATCATCAATAATAAAATAAGTACTCTCTGCAAAGCTGTTGTTCTCAAAAAACTCTATTATTGTCGTCCAGAGCTTTCTTAAGGAAAAACAATGACTTCCTCCCTGCTAAAAGGGAATTGCAGCATTCAGAGAAATAATCCAAGCAAAACACTATATCTCAAAGAATAAGAGGTCTCATCACGAGCCGGCTTATCATGATCACAGATATTATAACTTGCTGACTTTGCCAATATTGTCTATCAAAACAGGGCAATGACTTAAGATTGTTGTAATCAAAAGACAAGAGGTCTCATCACGAGCCGGCTTGTTCAGCAAAAGTGTAAATCAAGTGAATGACTGTGTCATAATTTGGCCACCAAACCAAGACATTATTCTTTAGAGAATTAAAAAAGGAAAAGTGTGTCAAAAAGGATTTTTCTCTGGAATGTTGCGAGTAACCTCAAGCAGGAAAAAGGATCATTGCTGGATAACATGGTAACCCTGTCGAGGCTATGGACGCTTGCGGGCAGCAAAGGCTCTACCTACGACAAATGAGTATACTTTTAAGCCAGTACGCAGAGAAGACCTTATTTTATCTTTAATCAAGACCAAGTAATGTCTGGTGTGAATGCAAGAAAAAGCCTGAGGAAGAAAGAAATTGAGATTAAAAAAGGTTGAGACAAAGTATCGTTGACAAGGTGAGGGGTAGTTTACTCTATCTGTTCATAACAAAATTTAGACATATAAGAATTTTGCTGTTTCGGAAGTGAACGGTCAATAGAAATGCAGAGATAACTGGTTCTTCACAGTGAATCGCCATTGTTGTGGTCACCAACAACCCCCCTCTTCATTTGATATTAGTAATAACATCAAGCAAAGGGGAACCCTTAGCCAAAAATCCAAAAAATATTTTTGTTTAAAAAATTCTTTTGTATCAGCTCCCTAAAAGCTATATCGCGTCGCAACGGAAAAAGGAGCGCTTGCCCAAAGCACATAAATACACTAAAAAGGAGCGACGCGAGAACCCATCGCATTGTGCGCATTAAGAGCGTTTGAAAAAGGAGAACCTAAAGAAACGCCAACGGTCGATATGCGACGTCGCACGTCGCAATGCCACACGAGCAGCACAAAATGACAAAGTGAAAACCTTGCGATGTTGCGATCTGCGATATTAGCGATCTGCAATATCAGCGATCTGCGATTTGCGATATCTGTGATCTATGATAACACTTAATAATGTCGCAGCCATCGATACTGTGATACCAATCGCAGAAAAAACTCATCGCAAGAATTCTCCGACATACACGGTAGATCCAAATTTGAAAACGCGCCTTAAAGGAAATTAATGACCGCATGCTCGAATATCCAAAAATGATTACATCGCATTTATCGAAGAGTCAAGTTATGATGAATGTCATTAATTTCACATTCATTAGAATTTAATGCTTTCATGTCAATCTTTTCGTCATTTCCCTTCTTCTTTGCGTAAACTGCAAGACATGCAACTAATATAAATCTATATGCAGGAAACATCTAAGGAGAAGGGAAGAGCGCCAATAAGACAACAGAGAGAAGATGCCTCCGCAATTGGATGCTGCATGCAGCAGAACCGTGGATTCCAGAGTATCGCCCAACAGGCACTGATGAAAATAGACTGTCCAAGACTCAAAGTCAAAGGCGCACAAAAGCAGCGTGTTTACAAAAGATCCCGAAGCTCAGACTTGGTAAAGCAGAGAAAGAAGCGCAAGAGAAGAAAGACGCTCCAGAAAAGCCTGGAACAAAGAACAGAAACAGTTCTCGAAACAGGGGATTGTCCATACAGCGCGACTTCTAACTCATTGAGTCATTCGCACGACCGGAAACCGAAATAGCAACAGCAAAATCAGTTCGAAAAGAAACTGGGTTGTACTAAGTGTGCGCACAGCGAATACACCCAGCTAGAGAAAGGTTTTCGAAAATATCTTCTAATCTAACAGAAAGAGGTGCCAGCGCTTGTTGTTTCTAATTTTCAAACTCGAACAAAAGGAAAGGACAAACAGCCGACTCTTTCAGGGCAAACAGCGCATTGCTTACAGCACTAAGGAACAGATACAGAAACGGTTAGAAATTAGATTCAGTTTTTAGAAATAAATTTGTTTTTAGTAAAAGGGCGGTCATTTGAAGCCGTTCCCTGAATTTGTGTAAAGTAAAATTAGTCGGTTACTAGTATTTAACCCTTCTCGTTGCATTGGAGAAGGGTCCGAAATTTTGTCAAAAAACTTGTCCTCAGAACATGCACTTTTGCACCCTCAGAGGGGGTTTTTGATGAATGGACGGATCAAGATTTATTTATGTTTGCATTTTAATACCTGCTACTGATGTTGCACTTCTGTACTCTAGTAGGCATTAGAAGCAAGTAGAAATAGATCATTATTGCTTAAGGTCTGTAAGTTTAAAATCAGTCATAAATGGTACTTTTATCTCTTGACTAGTTTCTGTTTGCATTCTTAGAGTAATATACAGCTGATGTTATTTATATGTTAACGTATGAATGAGTGGACTACCATTTGGCACTTTTGTATGGTGGAGTCATTGATTTGTGCTTAATACATGAATAGCTGATTATGCAATATCCTGTTCACAACCGTTTTGCTTAACTTCTTACGCAAGATGGTTCATCTTAATTGATTTATATTCTCATGATAGCTGAATAATCTTCATTACCAGTTATTCTGTGAAATCTTTCTAGATTGCATAATGGAAAAATTCTGTCCCGGGTTAGTGTAGATTAGATGTATTGTTTTTTGTTAGATTAAAGTAGTATAAAGTCATTTCAGAATTTAGAATTAGATTAGTTCAGGAATAATTACAGATTTTCTACTATCATTTTCTACACACACACATCACCATTTTCTACACACACACACACCCCTTAGAACGGGAAGCTGGTCCCGTCATCCCCAGTCGGACCCGCTACACCAAACGGGCACGGAGCCGCCAACTGGTGGGCTCCAGTATTGTAGCAATAATGCTACAACTCCTGGGGCTTCCTATCTCTAATTTTATCAACCCGGTAGTTCGTACAAACTTGGAAGCGACGGTGCTGTATGCACAAGTACTAGCTCGTGTCGCAGCTGTCACTTGGTCAGCTGGCACAAGTCCGCTAGGGCTCAAGCCAACTTCTATATGCTCTCAGAAGAAGCTTGCTAAATGATGGACGAGGGCTATCTCAAAGGAAATTAGTCTACTTTGCAAAAATGAACTGAAAGCCAACCAAAACATGGAAACCCTAGTAAACCCTAATCTGACTAGCTTAATCTCTATGATGCAATGGTGGGAGTGCAAATGTCTAAGAATGATGCCATTACTTCTAGTGATATGAAATGCATGAACTTAAACTACTTCCATTGAAAATAACATTGTTTTTGTATTTTTGCTTAAGTGGTTGGTGTGATGATGATTTTGTTTCTTATTAGGGTTTGGCTGTGCAGAGGTGGTGCGAAGGGAAGGAAAGCTTGGGAAAGGTCAGGGGGGCTAGGAGAGGTCCCAGGGGATCCTTAGCATCAGTCCACAGAAGTCCACAACGTTCGGATGCTCGGCAACCAAGTTTGCAGGCTTCTATAGGATGTCTACAGGGGATCCTACAGGAAACTCAGGAATTCTACAGGAAGTCTGCTAACTTCTACAGGATGCTCTACCGTGGGAGTTTTGGGTGATGGTGAAGTGATGGAGCGGTATGGGTGGATAGGTAAGATGGAGATGGAGCTTGTGATGGCTCAGGGGCAGAGAAATAAGATGGAGAAAGAGTGCATGAAGTTGGTTGGTGGATAGAAGGATGGAAGCAACGAAAGGTCAAGAAAATGGAGCTACGTGGACAATGGAAGAGTTGGAAGGTAAACGAGCTGAACAGAGGTCGAGTAGGTGGCTTAGGCACGGTTCAGAAAGAGAAGAACACGATGAAGTGGTGCTGTGCAGTGGAAATGAAACAAATCACCCTTATCTTGCATGTAAATGAAAGTTCACCAACCTATTCTAACTGTTTTATTAGGAATCAAAGAACAGCAACGTAAGTTGAAAGGAATTCGTGCATGAAGCTGAACCAAAGAGTCATTACTCAAGATATAATCACATGAACAATTCTTCAATCGAAAACATTACATCAATACTTGCATGCATATGTTGAAACAGTGTTTTGTTGGCAGTTGGCAAGGTCTACACTTCCGGTCCCCAAACAGAGGTGAAAGTGAGCATGCATTCAACCTTTTTGAACTCAACTTAACTTCAATCTCCCTACGCTAATTTTGAACTAATGAAACAACTACATTCATGAAACTAACCTACGTAACCAAACCGAAACAGTCAACTCAGCAAACTGTATTTTTTAAGTGCAAATAAAGGAAAGAAATGCAATGATAAAAAAAACAAATAACAATACAAAGGAAAGGAGGTCTATTGCTCTCAGGTTGGGCCCTTAACCTGAGAGCTATAGCTCCCCTAAGAACTCATAATCGAATCCAAATCTGACTGCCTTTATTAAAATATCATGATCATGAGTCTAACAACATGCCAAAATTGGCTTACAAAGAGCAAAAACAGAGCTACAACATGACTAACCAAATTGACTAACTACTAGCTACAAAAATGACTACCAACTAGCTCCACAAAATGACTAACTGAAATGAGGCCCTCAGCCCTCTTATTTATACAATTTGGGGACCCAACAGTCCTCCTACAATTTAGGGACTCGGCTGCCCAAGGCTTGGAGTTAACAACAGTCCTACTTGACTTGCTTGGCTTCCCTTGTGCTGATTGATTCGGTGGCCCTTGAACTCCGAGCTGATGGTGGAGAATTCGAGGTAAGGGCCCATAAATGAAGGGGACACCTTCCTACAAATCCTCTAGCTTGTTCTCCCACGAATTTGGCTGCCAAGTGCTCATTAAGACCTTCAATTTTGTCTCCAAGTTGACCAAAAAGGCTACACAAAGCACCCATTAGACTTGTTGGCATAATGACTAACCAAATTCACTCTATTAACATAAATATAATAAAAAACATACAATAAACTAATGAGAATGGTGGATTAAGTCAAATTAGGAGGTTGAATGAGCCCAAATAATTGTCCATTTTTGGGGCTCATCATCACCCCCCTACTGAAAGTGTTGCTCATCCTCTGAGCAACCAATCTCTCTCCTCATCTTTGATGGCCCTGGTGGCCTCCTTGGCTAAAATCTCAGCTGATTTCTCCCTTGGCTTCCCTTTTTTTCAAACTTCCTGTAGAAACAGTTCTGTAGTAGCTGTTTTCTGTCTTCCTGTAGAAACAGTCTTCACTGTTTTGGCCTGCTTGGCTGAGGGTGCCTTCTCCTTTCAGCTTGGCCGTGGCAGCCTTCATCTTCTCCCCCTTTCTGCTCTTCTTCCTCACTGTTAGAAGGACTGATATCATAGGTGAGGGCTGTTATGTCACTTTCTGCTATCATGTCCTTGAAGACTTCCCAATTTTCTTTCTAACTGCATGGTGTTCCTGTAACCTGCAAAAATTTCCAGGGATTAAACTTGTTTCTTCCAACACTTCTTTTTGGATGGACAGTTCAGTATCCTAGTTCCCCAGATGATGAGCAGTTTAGTGGCAGCATTCTTCAAGTGCATGATTAGGTCCTGATACCCCTCAAAGTGTCGGTGCATTTTTATCTTTGCAGAGGAATTCTTTCCAGCACACAATAACTTCATATACAGGGTGATATTGGGAAATGAAGTAGCAGTATTCCCGAGTAGCAGATGGACACAATAAGATAAATCCAATGTTTTTATAAGTCCATATGTCTGAGACGTTTTGTGCAGCATAGGAAGGCACCTTGAAGATTCTGGGAGATATTTCAGATTTGAAAAAGTTCACATCAGATTTTGAACAGGGTGCAGAATTATACCAACTTACAGAGGAGCACTTCCATGAGACTTTTGACCCTTTTTTTTCTTTTTCCCTTTTTTTTTGTTGCTTTTGAATCAAATTTAGAGTCTAAACCAACGCATATATTTCAATATGTATGGTGCAAGCCCTGCAAACAAATCAACAGTCATGTAGAAAACACAAATATGAGCATTTTCTTTGATTGGTGCTGTCCTTGTATGATTGGGCAGATTTGAAGTTGAAGAGACACTGTTTTGAGAGAAGTGGATGTTGTTTTCCCATCAGTTCCAGATCAAAAAATGAAAGGCATTTTTATGTTGGTCTATGTAGCCCCTGATTTCGCATGTCTAGGTGCAGTTCTTTAACCAATTTATATGGTATTGGAGTGCTGGTTGAAGAGGAGCATATGAGGCGCTTTTTGGAAGACCAAGCACAATATCTACACCAGGAGATGGGGCACATCTGATAGGAGTTAGAACCAGCAGCCTGGGCACAATTTCCAGGGTTGTTACGTGCCTTAGTTACAACATAAAAGGGAGCATTCTTAACCCTTGTTTCTGATGCCTGCTGACTGGGTAGAGGGAGCGCACTACTTCAGATCTGCTTTACCCATTTGCTGTGATGCCTCTTATTTCAGGCATTAAAACATATTCTATTAGCAAGTGTTTTTCAAGCAAATTCATGCATGGTCACCCTCCAATTCACAACAGCTCAATTCACCACTCTTTTGGAGTATATCATACATGGAAGAGTGTTTTCGATCCTACCTTTCTCGGGACTCCAAATTCGATGAAGAAAAGTCCAGGCTTCTCTGGTCCAGAATGCTGTGCCATACTTCCTGTAGAAGACCCACCCGTTTTCTGTAGAACGCCCTTGCATAGGTGGGTTTAAAAAAATATGGCCGAGAAAGCTTGGTGGAGGATGACAAGTTAATAGATTGTGCAGACTTCAGTTGACGATGTGGCAAGTGCAGATGAACAGCAGTTCGTGAACTTCAGCCGAGCCTTCTTGAGTTGCTGCGTGATTTGTGGTGAGCTGGCAAGAACATGTGTTGGCCATGCAGACAGAAGTGCTGTCACGAATCATCACGTTCCCTACCTATGATTACTCCATCAATCACGTTGAAGGTCAAACAGTCACCATTACTGGTTTCCCAATTTCCTCCTGAGATGGCTGAGCGCACGTGTCTTACTCACCCACCGAGCGCTGTTGAACTAGATGCTAACTGGCCACCAAAATTTTTTAATCCTGACCATCTCATTGCTCATGCAGTTTCTAAATTACATTCATGCAATCAGAGGAATTAGTTTAGCCACGTACCTGAAGTCAAACGGCTGCTTGTGAAGCTTTTTGCTGCTGCATGCTTGGATCCTTTGATTGCATGAGGCTTGGCTGATGATTTTTGATTGCTTTCCCTTGTGCAGGTGTCCTCTGGCCGGATCTGAGCTGCATGCAATTGTTTCCACGTTCAGATCTGCACCTTCAAGCTGCTGCTGCTGCATGGTCACAAAACCAGAACTTGTTTTCGCCATTGCTCTCAAACAGTAAACCGGATTGATCTGAAACTTGGTGAGCATGTTCCTATCATCATTATGCATCTCCCATAGCAAAATCGTGATCAATGGATGCACGGATTTCAAGAAAAATGGAAAATGGCTGAATATTTTAGAGCTCGATTTCTCGGAAACCGTGCATCAGAATCGGCTGAAACTGCTTGGGTAGGTTACCATCACTCACATGCATATCCCCATGAAACAGGTTTTGAAACGGATGCACGGTTATGGAGAAAATGCAAAAATGGCTGATGGTGATGGAGGCTGGTTTCTTGGACACCGTGCACCGGAATTGCATGAAACTGCTCAGGCATGTTGTCATCAACCTTGTACAATTCCCCATAAAACGGTTTGTCAAATGGATGCATGGTTTTCAAGTTATGGCAAAAACAAATTTTGTTCTAGGTATTTTTGCTTCAAGGCCTTTTGCAAGTGGTTGCATGGAAGGAGAAACTGAGCTTGGGCTGTGATGCAGGTATGGAGATGATGGAGGAGGAGTTGGAAGATTGCATGAGGGCTTTTGAACCCTTGAGGAAGCTACCATGTTCACCAAACCACTTTTTGAAATCCATGTCTAGTTTCCCACAATTTCTACAGGAAGTTCCTGTAGAAGCACAATGAGAAGCACAATGAGGTGGAAAAAATGATGGAGAAAGGCAAGGGATGGACACACAAGTGCTTGTAGGCCTAATCAACAGATTCCCACCATTAGATTCACTTTTGAAATTGGATTTGGCTCGTCCAAAGGTTCTACAGGATGTTTCCTGTAGAAATACAGAGCTTCCTGTAGAAGGCACAAGAAAAATTCCTTTAACCTTGATTTGAGTGCTCCTCCTGTCATGAAACATCCTTCTTGCAACCTGCAATGTCACTGCTGAAACATGAAATTATTCAATGGAGATTAGCTTTATTTTTCTTTTTCTTTTTCTCTTTTTTTTTGAAAAACAACTAGGGCGCCTCATGGAGATTTTCACCCTAATTGCCTGCCTTGGGCGCCTCCAAGGGAGGTTTTCACCCAAAGATCTTATTCCATTTTTATTTTCTCTTTTTTCCAACCCATTGACCGCCTCATGGAGGTTTTCAATCAATGAGCCAATCTAAGGCGCCTCCAAGGAGGTTTTCACCTTAGATTTTTATTTCTCTTATTTTCATTTTTTTTTTTTTTTTTTTTTTTTTTTTTTTCTTTTTTTTTCTACCCTACCCTACTTGAAAAACAAAATCATTTTCAAGTATAAGAATACTTTCAATGGAGCCATGTGCACATCGAGATTAGAGACAAAATGATGTGAAGGCTCGAAATGCATGCTTTGACAGGTACCCAGATCTCAGAGACCAAATGATCTGGCTTTGAAGGGATCAAACGAAGTTGAGGAAGAAAGTACTACTGCAACTTAGTGACCTTCTGAAACCGTATCTCAATATAGCTTTGATATCCTTGGTTCTTTTGCTGATCTGGATCATTCTTCATGTCACCTTCTATCATGACCTTCTGATCTTCCTCTTTTTGTTGATCTTTCTCTTGAATACATGGAAGATTTGATGGTAACCATGAGGGAACTTTCTCCATCTTTGATTCTGATCTCTTCTCTTCATCAAGTGCAGCCCATGGTTCTTGGATCTTTTCTTTTGGATCTTCTTTTGCCTTTGGACCTTCTATGCTTTCAAGATGATCTCTTTTTTGCAACACTCTTCCTGAGCTCCGGTGAAGATCATTGGGCTCAAGAGGAGTTGTTCAGATATGTTGTGCCTCAGATTTGCAATGGGGTTGAGTTGCTCCATTGTGTGGTTTTGGAAATGGTGGTACGGGTAAGTGAGTGGAGGTGTGAAATTGAGATGGAGATGGATGGCATTGTGGTTGGGTAGGCATTTGGGGTTGCCTTGGTGGAGGAGGAGGCGATGGTTGTGGATGAGCAGGTGGTGGAGGAAAATGAGCAGGATGAGAGTTGTACTGGGGCCTCCACCCCTGATAAGGTGCACTCCATTGAGGCTGTGGCTGAGCATAAGAGTGAAATGAATGAGCAACTGGTTGGGCATAATATGGATCTGTGAAGGAACAAGGAGGAGGTGTGAACCATGAAGGATGAGCAGGGGGACCCCAATAAGGCATGAAAGTGGCTTGGTAGGGGTCATAATAGGTCTCAGGAGTCCCTTGCAGCTCCTGCTGGTAAGATCTAGGTCCATGCGGCCAACTTTGGTTCATGTAATAAAGTGATTCAGTGGCTCCCTTGGCTCTTTGATATGCAGCTTTGATTCTGGGCAAGGAGGGGCACTGATCTGTAGGATGGTATTCTTCACAGATGAAACACACTTCTAGAGAGTGCATTGGACATTCGTTCCTAGGATGCTTTCTAGTGCACCTAGGACAAGAAATGGCCAAAGCCCTCTTGGCTTCTTCTTGCTTCTTTTGGATCTGCAAGGTATCCAGTTGCATGGCAAGAAACTGCCTCATATCACTCTTGAAACCTTCTATCTGATTTTCAAATTCATCTTTGGACAAGGTGCTGCTCCCAACATTTCTGCTTGTAGCCATTTGCTCCAGAGGAATGTTTTCTTCTTCTTCTCCCCTAGAGGTTCTTTAAATATGCCTTGATGTCCACCCAGGGGTTCTTTAATCACAGCCATCGAAGAAGAGATAACGTTGGCTGTGTGAAGCAGTGGGGGGTTGTGCAATCATTTTTCTAACTTATCTCTACTCCTACAAGGCATGAAATGAAATCTTTTTGGTTGATTTTTTTCTTTTTTCTACTTCTACCTACAAAATTGAAATAGATTGAACTGCAACTAACTATCTTGCTGAAATGAAAATGCGGAATTGAAATGAAAGCAGGAAAGGACTAATCTATTTTGCTCGAATGAAATTGCAGGAATGAAATGCTAGTCTACGCTTGCAGAATTGAAATGCTAATCTACGCTTGCAGAATTGAAATTGCGGAATTGAAATGCTAATCTATGCTTGCGGAATTGAAATGCTAATCTACGCTTGCGGAATTGAAATGCTAATCTACGCTTGCAGAAATGAAATTGCGGAATTGAAATGCTAATCTATGAAAGCGGGAAATGAAATTGCGGAATTGAAATGCTAATCTATGAAAGCAAGAAATGCTAATCTACTTTTGCATAATGGAAATGAAATAAACTACTGAGCAGAAGGCAAGAGTAAGAAAATAGAAGAAAAGCAACAATTACTAATACTCTGACGCTTCCCCGGCAACGGCGCCAAAAAGATGGTGGGCTCCAGTATTGTAGCAATAATGCTACAACTCCTGGGGCTTCCTATCTCTAATTTTATCAACCCGGTAGTTCGTACAAACTTGGAAGCGACGGTGCTGTATGCACAAGTACTAGCTCTTGTCGCAACTGTCACTTGGTCAGCTGGCACAAGTCCGCTAGGGCTCAAGCCAACTTCTATATGCTCTCAGAAGAAGCTTGCTAAATGATGGACGAGGGCTATCTCAAAGGAAATTAGTCTACTTTGCAAAAATGAACTGAAAGCCAACCAAAACATGGAAACCCTAGTAAACCCTAATCTGACTAGCTTAATCTCTATGATGCAATGGTGGGAGTGCAAATGTCTAAGAATGATGCCATTACTTCTAGTGATATGAAATGCATGAACTTAAACTACTTCCATTGAAAAGAACATTGTTTTTGTATTTTTGCTTAAGTGGTTGGTGTGATGATGATTTTGTTTCTTATTAGGGTTTGGCTGTGCAGAGGTGGTGCGAAGGGAAGGAAAGCTTGGGAAAGGTCAGGGGGGCTAGGAGAGGTCCTAGGGGATCCTTAGCATCAGTCCACAGAAGTCCACAACGTTCGGATGCTCGGCAACCAAGTTTGCAGGCTTCTACAGGATGTCTACAGGGGATCCTACAGGAAACTCAGGAATTCTACAGGAAGTCTGCTAACTTCTACAGGATGCTCTACCGTGGGAGTTTTGGGTGATGGTGAAGTGATGGAGCGGTATGGGTGGATAGGTAAGATGGAGATGGAGCTTGTGATGGCTCAAGGGCAGAGAAATAAGATGGAGAAAGAGTGCATGAAGTTGGTTGGTGGATAGAAGGATGGGAGCAACGAAAGGTCAAGAAAATGGAGCTACGTGGACAATGGAAGAGTTGGAAGGTAAACAGGTCGAGTAGGTGGCTTAGGCATGGTTCAGAAAGAGAAGAACACGATGAAGTGGTGCTGTGCAGTGGAAATGAAACAAATCACCCTTATCTTGCATGTAAACGAAAGTTCACCAACCTATTCTAACTGTTTTATTAGGAATCAAAGAACAACAACGTAAGTTGAAAGGAATTCGTGCATGAAGCTGAACCAAAGAGTCATTACTCAAGATATAATCGCATGAACAATTCTTCAATCGAAAACATTACATCAATACTTGCATGCATATGTTGAAACAGTGTTTTTTTGGCAGTTGGCAAGGTCTACACTTCCGGTCCCCAAACAGAGGTGAAAGTGAGCATGCATTCAACCTTTTTGAACTCAACTTAACTTCAATCTCCCTACGCTAATTCTGAACTAATGAAACAACTGCATTCATGAAACTAACCTACGTAACCAAACCGAAACAGTCAACTCAGCAAACTGTATTTTTTAAGTGCAAGTAAAGGAAAGAAATGCAATGATAAAAAAAACAAGTAACAATACAAAGGAAAGGAGGTCTATTGCTCTCAGGTTGGGCCCTTAACCTGAGAGCTATAGCTCCCCTAAGAACTCAGAATCGAATCCAAATCTGACTGCCTTTATTAAAATATCATGATCATGAGTCTAACAACATGCCAAAATTGGCTTACAAAGAGCAAAAACAGAGCTACAACATGACTAACCAAATTGACTAACTAAATTGACTAACTACTAGCTACAAAAATGACTACCAACTAGCTCCCCAAAATGACTAACTGAAATGAGGCCCTCGGCCCTCTTATTTATACAATTTGGGGACCCAACAGTCCTCCTACAATTTAGGGACTCGGCTGCCCAAGACTTGGAGTTAACAGCAGTCCTACTTGACTTGCTTGGCTGCCCTTGTGCTGATTGATTCGGTGGCCCTTGAACTCCGAGCTGATGGTGGAGAATTCGAGGTAAGGGCCCATAAATGAAGGGGACACCTTCCTACAAATCCTCTAGCTTTTTCTCCCACGAATTTGGCTGCCAAGTGCTCATTAAGACCTTCAATTTTGTCTCCAAGTTGACCAAAAAGGCTACACAAAGCACCCATTAGACTTGTTGGCATAATGACTAACCAAATTCACTCTATTAACATAAATATAATCAAAAACATGCAATAAACTAATGAGAATGGTGGATTAAGTCAAATTAGGAGGTTGAATGAGCCCAAATAATTGTCCATTTTTGGGGCTCATCACCAACCAGGTTCCCGACCGGGTGGGTATCCCCCTTGTTGTTGACCCGATTTCGGGGCCCTCAACACATCATCTATCTCGTAGTTTTCAAAATAGTCTTGCATCTTTTTGGTGCGTTGAAGGGTTGTGAGAGGACCGGTGCTGTCAAAATATGTGATTTTAGATTGGTACTCTTGAGGTAAAGCCCCAGCATTAGCAGGTAATTGCAGGGGTGCATATCTATTAGCCATATTGGCATGTATAAGTGGAACAACGGGGATAAATGGAACAACTGGAGTAACGGGGATCACAGGAGTAACTGGAACACTGGAAACAACAATAGTGTTAGTATGTACAGTGAATGAAGGTGTGGAAGGAGTACTACGAGATGTAGATGATGAACTAAGGGAAATAGGGGTTGAACGGAACAAAACCTTGACAGGAGTCGGAATACAGCTAGGGTAAGCTGTTTCAGGGCTCAAATCAGCAAAATTTTCCTATCTTTCTTGCTTCCTAAGGATTTTCGAGATTATGTTAGGGTTTTCAAAAAAAGCTGGAGGGTTGGGATCTGGATTTGACCTTGTATATTGTGGATTTTTCTTGGGAGCCAGCTTCCGAATTGTTTTTTGGGTATTTTTCCTGGGAATTTCTTTGTAATCAACAAGGGACTAATTAAAATTTGGGACAGCTTATTTGTAACTTAAAACTAGCATGAAGATTGACTGAAGCAACATTTATTTACTCCTGTTAATGCAAAGCAAAAAACAGTTTCAAAGGCTTCCTGGCTGACATTCAGGCTTCATCTGTAGTTTTAAGAGATAAACAACAATTGGAAAGTTTGATTTATGGTCTCAGCGGAGCTTTCTTACCTTCTTCGTGAAACTATCTGAGGAAGTTCCCCAGCGGAGTCGCCATTATGTTATCACTCAGGTTGTCCTTAAGCTCCGGAAAAGGATACGGCCGAGGTAACCACAGACCAACTTTGGACTGCAGGTTCTAGCCAACCTGCAATCAGAGAGGGCTCTCTCTTTTAGATTTAGCTTTGTTGAAAAGGATTTTAGGCTAGGTTTTGAGTTCAGAGGGTTTTTGTTTTGTTTTTGGTGGGAAAATTGATGTTTTCAGACAGAGAGGCAAGGCATAGTCTGGAAGTTTCAAACCATTGGGCGTGGAGTCGAGGAGGAGAACTGCTGGTGCATTTCTTCGGTCACAAGAGAGGGAAAATGGAGCAAGATAGCTGCGCATGAAACAGTATTTCAGGTTTAAATGATGGAAAGAATGCTAAGTAATGAGAGGCAGTTAAGAATCTCTCAATCAGCTTAACAGATGGGGGTAACAGAGCTCTACCTAGGGGCAGTAAAGAATCCCTAGATAATTGGCAAACACAGCTGAATCGGGGTAAATATGAGCCCGGGGGAATTCACATTCATAACCAATTCATTCAGAGGAAAACATAAAGAAACAACAGAAATTGAGCATAGAGTGTACTTAAACAAATTCTAAGCTATTCTTTCTTTCTGCTATTTAGATAGTGGTAAACAATAAACAGAGGTAAGATGCACTTATTGCTTCAGACTGCAGCACAAGAATTCCATCTTCATATCTCCAAAAACATTCATTTACAACAGACAGTTTGCTCTCCAAGCTTTCAGCAATCTTTGATTATAGAAAAAACCCAGGTATGTAATGCGAGTCTCTAGTGAAAATTCTCAATTGACCAACCCTTGTAACAGTGCAGAGGGTGGTATATATAGGGAAAACTCTTCTACAAGTGCTTTTATTACAAATTGACCTAAACAGGTCTGAAAGAAAGATGATTACTTAACCTAATCCTATCCAGAAATAAATGCAAAAAAATATCTCAGGCTGCGCTCAGGGTTGCCGTATCAAAACTGAGTAAATGATGTAGTCCTTGGCAGCTTGGTGCAGTGTTTTTTGCAATAAATGTGTATGGGTTTCTGCTTCTTTGCTGTCTGTCTGCATCTAAAGCTTTAACTATGATTTGAGGGCAAGGATGGGCTTACGCCTCTTGATTTGACTTTCTGGGGGGCTCATCAATGTTCAGGTGCTTCGAGCCCCTAAAAAATCTTGACTGATACTCTTTTACAATAAACTGGGCCATTGTTTTCCTTTGCTGTGGGTCTAATCACAAATCAATGGCTGTTGTTCGGCCTCTGTTTCCTCTAGAACTGTCTTCTGCTCCTTTCGGCAAGCTTCACGAAGAAAAATGGGTCATTCGGCGCCTTTCTGGCTTGCTGGGGGCTGCAAAATGAAAAGATTCCCCATTCAGGCCTAATTTATCCAATGATGAGCGATTGCGCTAGGCGCAAATCGCTCATCAAAAACTGCGTTAGAAACTGATTCCGGGGCTCCGGAGTGCGATTTTCGCCCTTCGCGCCAAAAAAGTGATGATGACGTCAGCATGACGTCAACGATGGGACCTCGTACGGCGGGTGACGTCAGCATGATGATGTGGTAGGATGACATCAGCATGATGACGTCATCACGTACGGAGGTGACATGGCAGTACGGTGGCTCTGAAGATGTGGCAGGAAACGTGGCAGGTGACTCGGCGGTATAGTGGCAGGAGGGCCACGCAGGCGGATGACGTGTTATGGTGACTGGGCAGGGGGGTGACGTAGGCAGGTGACGTCACCAGGCAGGGGGCGGTTTCTGGTTTTAGGGCGCACCGCCTTTGGGCATGAGCAGTTTTGTCAGAGGGGGCTCCGCCACAGCCCAGGAGGTGACGCGTGGCGGGAGTACGGCGGCAATACCGCCCATCTCCCGGACGCTAACCTTCGGGCGGTTCGGAGATGGGACGGCCCGCCAACCGTTGATCTGGGCGCACGACGATCGGACGGCTAGCAGCGATGGTGAGGCGGTGGGGGTATACGGGCGGGGAATATGCGCAGAATATTCCAAATTTAATAACGCGTGCAGGTGGTTTAAACTTAGAGAAAGTGCTTTATGGGGTTTAAAATGGGCGGGTTATGATATTTATAGTTAGGGCATAGGGAAAAGGGGTAGAACATGGGTTTTTTGTGCGCGGGTTTAGCAATTTATGCCCGAAACTTAGGATAAGGGGGCAAAAAGTGGGTTTTTGAGGGTTTTAGGGCTAGGGAAGAGGCTGTTAGCATGACCAGGTGTCATCTAACCCCTGTTATGACTCAGATGGGCTAAAAACAGCCCCAGATGGACCATTTTTTCCCGGACTTATAAAAAATATGGCTATATTGCCAGGGAGGGGATATTTACATAGGGGAGTTTTATATACATTCTTTTAGTAGGGGGAAGGGGAAGACTGATAGGGAGTTATATAGTAGAGTTAGTGGTTAATATGGTGATGATAAACAGGTGCTAAGGTCAGGGACCTTAGGCTAATTTTGGGGAAAAGAATTCGGAAAGAAATAAAATCCTTGAGTGAAGCAGATCTTCACCAAGGCAACTGATATGGATGATGATAAAACTAAGAGGAATCAAGCAGATCTTGGCCTCTTTGGGAAGTTAGTAAGTGACTTAGGGAATTAGAAGAAGGGGGAGTTAGTGATGTCCACCTTTGAGCTCCTTTGAATGAAAACTGCCTGCACTATGATCCGGAAAAATATACACTTAGTAACACAAAATTGATCATAAGTCATCTTTCTGCAACCTCTCAGCTACCTACCCAGCCTACTGACCTAACATTTTTTTTCTTCTTTTTTTTGGTTTGGGTGCACTTAAGCTTGCAGACCCAGATTTACAATTTTTCTTTTTAATTTTTCCTATCTAGCTCTACACTTATTTCTGCCAGGGCCCAGATTAAACAATTGGGTCCCTTTGATTCTCTACCTATCTACAAATCTGCCAAGATTAAACTGTTTGGTCAGATGCATTCTCTATATTCTAAAACAGGAAATTGAAACCTAGGGAGACCAAGATTAGACTGTTTGGACCTCCCTTGAATGAAAACTCTTCAAAACTGGAACAACTCATCAAAATTGGAATCAACAATGGCATTTAGACTAGCGCACTTCATGGCTTTCTTCTTTGGTCTCTTATGGAAATATGGAACACTGCAGCTTGCAAAGTATGACATATTTAGCATGTAAAAAATGTCAATCATGAAAGATGAAACCCTGTTGCAACAAGAGGCTAATAGATTCCACAAGAGGTATGGAATCGTAAGAAACCCTCTCTTTCACATCTAAGGGTATTTAGATGTGATGCATATGTACATGCTCCAAAGGAGAAAAGAACCAAGTTGAATAGTAAAGCTGAAAGGTGCATATTTATTGGGTATAAGGATGGTTTAAAAGGTTATAAGCTTTGGAACCCAGAAACAAGGAAGGTTGTGTACAGTCGTGATGTGGTGTTTAGAGAGGTGAAATATGTTATTAAACATGAATTCCTACCAAATGAACCTGAGAAGATATAGTTTGAGGTAAAGGAGGAGGAATCAAAATCTACAGTAGAAGAGGAATTAGAAAATGAATATCCACAAACTCCAGCTATGAGAAGATCAGTTCGAGAATGAAGGCAACCAGAAAGGTATAGTCCAGCTGGTTTTTGTTCAAATTTTGATTTATCTATTACTGATGATGATCCCAAAACTATTAGGGAAGTAGTAGATTCAGAGGATGGAAAACTATGGAAAGAGGCCATGGTGGATGAAATGGCATTTTGCACAAAAATGAGGCTTGAGATCTAGCGGAGTTGCTGGATGGAAGAAAACCCATTGACAGTAAATGGATGTTTAAGAAGAAGATGAATGCAGAAGGCAAGGTGGAGAAATACAAAGCTCGGTTGGTAGCAAAAGTTTATTCCCATGTGCCGAGAATTGATTTTGGTGATATTTTTTCTCCTCTTACAAAGGTAGCTTCTATTAGATTACTTTTATCTGTTGCTATTGTTTTTGATTTTGAGGTAGAACATATGGATGTGAAGACAACATTTCTTCACGGGGATTTGGAAGAAGAGATCTACATGAAGCAACCTAAAGGCTTTGCGGTGAATTGTAAGAAAGAATTGGTATGTAGGTTAAAAGAGTCTATGTATGGGTTAAAGCAGTCACCAAGGATGTGATATCAGAAATTTGATACATATATTTTGGGACTTGGCTTCACCAGAAGCAAAGTATATCACTGTGTGTATTTTAAATTAATTGGTGACCGTGTTATTTATTTGGTCTTGTATGTGGATGATATGTTATTGATTGGAAATAACAAAGAAATTATCCAAGAATTGAAGACCCAATTGTCCTCCAAATTCGATATGAAAGATATTGGTGTTGCAAACTATATTTTGGGCATGGATATTAAATGAGATCAAAGAAAAATGAAGCTCTAGTTAAACTAGAGGAAGTATGTTGAGACAATATTGAAGAGGTTTAATATGCATGACATTAAACCGGTGAAGGTTCTTATTCTTGCCAGTGTAGAGTTATCTGCTGAACAATGTTCCAAGACACAAGAAGAGGAAGAGGACATGTCCTGTGTTCCATATGCAAGTGCAGTTGATAGCCTGATGTATGAAATGGTTTGTACTAGACCAAACATTACACATGCATTGGGAGTATTGAGTAGGTTTATGTCAAAACCAGGGAAAGAGCATTGGACAACAATAAAGCGAGTTTTCCGTTATTTTTGTGGCACTAGTGATTATGGTATCTGCTATCAAGGAAGACTAGGATTGGATAGAGTTTGGACATCCATGGCTTTGTTGATGCAAACTGGGGTGGAGATATGGATTAGAGAAGATCTACAAGTTGGCACGTGTTTAACCTAATTGGAGGTGCAGTCAATTGGATGCACAAGAGACAGTTTGTAGCGGCACTTTAAACTACAAAGGAGGAATACATGGCAACCACTCATGCAAGCAAGGAAGCAATTTGGTTGCACATATTTTGTTCAAGTATGGGGTTAGTACAACGAGCTATAAGGATAGACTGTGACATCCAAATTGTAATTTTCTTGGCAAAGAACCCTGCTTATCATTCAAGGACGAAGAAAATTGATGGTCAATATCGCTTTGGAAGGGATATGGTTGAGGACAAAAAGGTGTTGCTGGAAAAGGTGGATACATTGAAGAATACTACAGATGCATTAACAAAGTCTGTGAGCACTGAGAGGTTATCTTGGTGTAAAGAAACAATGGGAGTTGGAGGGTTGAACCAATGACTAAGCTATCCTGTGGCCCCATGTGGAAAGAAAACAACAAGTGGGAGAATGTTGGGGGTGTGTTATATTATTTCCACAACTAATCCCACGCGCGGGGGGATCACGGGGGGGGTGCGGGCGATAGCCCCCTTTATTCATTGCGTCAGGCACAGTAGGGGGGGAGGTAGGCCCCTTCTATGGGGTCCAGGGCAGCGCCCCGAGGAATTTTTTTTGGACCCTATATTAGGTGGGTGGATGTACCTACGGTTTTGTGCATGGTTTTCACACATGGTTTTGGGCATGATGGTTTTCTGCCCATGGTATTTTGTAGATCCGATCAAGGGAACTATGGTTATGTTATAATCTAGGGTTAATGGATTGGGGTTTATGGATGCTTCGACATGTACATATATGTATTGTAACATTGAAAGGAATATGTTGAAAAATCAATCTGGTAGTCCCGGTTTTGGGATCCAAGGGAAAATATCTATGTATATCTATTTTATGTTTTATGCTCTCGCCATTGTTTATTTTTTGTTTTTAGAATTCATATGCAGGTAATTTTTGTACGGGGTTAAAACCTACAAAAACACTTGTGTTTGGCTATGGATGCTGTCGAGAATGGTCCACACACATCTAAACGGACTTGCTCTAGAATAGCTTCTGCCCAACTGTCTTTGTCGTGAAAGGAATAGTTGGTGTATTTACCCAAAGTACACCCCTTGCATGTGTCAAATTGCTCTAGTGTACCTTTGGGAAAACTGGTGGATATCTGTTGCATGATCATCAAAGCCCCATGATGCTAGTGATCTAATCGCCTATGCCACAACTCGCCAACGTCTCGGCTCTGCACCATTTCTGCTTTCGTGCTCAAAGCAACACAATCCTCTACCTCTATCTTATAGAGATTCTTCACCCGAATCCCTATCTTATTTACTTGAACCGTGGCTATGTGTCGAAGGAATGCCTTTCCTTTCGAGAAGATCACATCATAGCCTCTATCCTCAAGCATGGAAACAAATACCAAGTTCTTCTTCAACCCGGGTACATACATAACATTCTTCAAGGTGAGTGGAGCCCCATGGTCCCTGTGAAAAGTAATCGTGCCCAATATAGTAGCATGATACCTCTTGTCGTCACCCATCTTGATATGCATCTGGAGATCTTTCTCCTCCAAGTCATTGAATAGCTCCTTGTTGCCAGTGATGTGAAATGAAGCTCCACTGTCTAAGTACCATACACTTCCCATCATTTATGACACCATGCATGCAATGAGGGAAAAGTCCAATTCAAAATGAGAGGTCAAAGCCTCACCCACTGCTCCTCCCGAGGAATTCTTCTTGGAATTCTTGAGTGGAAAATTTGTAGAAAAATGGCCCAACTCATGACAATGAAAGCATTTCACTTTCGTCATGTCATTCTTCTTACATCCATGGCAAGAATCCAATTTGGAATGGGAAGCTTTCCCTTTCCTTTTCTTCACCTTAATCGCTAAGGAACAATTCTCTTCATCCTCAGTCTTTGATGAAGAGCCATCCCTAGTGTTCCTCCTGATCTTATCCTACATCAAATCGACCGTAGTCATTCCTAATCTGGTAGCTTCTTCCGACCATTGACAATGTCTTGATGACTATGCCAACTCTTTGGGAGTCCTAGAAGAGCAAGACTTAGCATATCATCCTCGACAACCGTGATTCCAACACTTCCAAGTTCATCACAACATTGAGTGAACTTGGTCAAGTATTTTGGAATAGTCTTGCCTTTATCCATTTTGTTTTTTCGAAGTTTGTCCTTCAGTACCAATTTCATTTGGTCACTGTTGTGATGATACAAGTCCGTCAATGATTTCCACATAGTATACAGAGTTTCCTTGCCATGGATACTTGCGACAATGTGGTCTCGAACTCCCTCAAGGATTATTCGTTCAACCAGATTCTGTGCATATGATGCTACTGGCTTAAGAATGTCTTGATCAACGAATTCCTTCAAGCCATTATCCTCCAGCACAACCTCCATTTTGTCCCTCCAAGCTATAAAATTCAAGCTACCTTCCAAGGCATACTTCAGCCGCAAACCATAGAACATCATATGAAGTATGTATTGCAAATTTGAATTTCACCTATAACCCAAAAATCCAAACTTCGAAATCTCCTCTAGTATATTGAATTCAACTTCGATACCATGTATAATTTCCTATTAATTCACAAACTCATGCAATTTACTAAAGCACAGGACAAGAATCTACTTCTACTTTCAACCAGCGGAAGCCAATAGATCGACGATCACAATATGAAAAAGAGGAAGAGAAATCAACGACACATAACACAATAAGTTTTCCTATGGAAAGTCACTGCTCAAAACCCCGCCTATCTGTATTGCATTAAATAAAAAATATGAGTGAAGATATAAAGTTTGTTCTTACTAGAATAATTCTGCACAAGTATGCTCAACTCTCTACCTCACAAGCTTGCTATTAGCCAACACTTAGCCAATTTCCACTTCCTTCCAAGCCCCTAATCTCTTATGTAATTCCGAGGATGAATAGATCATATTTAAAAGGAATTCATGCTTCCAAAACTACGCAATCCAAACATAGGTCCTTCTTTGATTGCATGCATGATATTTACAACTCAGTAAATCATACAACTTATAGTACACTATCCCTGCACTCTAGTCTCAACTGGGTCTTTCTCTGAACTGACATGCATGAGTTTCTCATGAAGGAATCTTCAATTAACTCGAGTAACACTTTTGGATGCACCAGTGCACCAACTGACTGTTAGTCCTCTATTACTTCCACAAATAGTTAGAACTAATTTAACTGTCCATAACTCAATAAACTAAGTTAGTCTAATTACAACTCAAATAAACTCATCTTGGACCCCTAACATTTAGGGAGAACATATACATGACTACAGAAATACTTCCAACTCGAAATTCCTAAGCTAATTGAGTTAATTAAACTTAATTAACTATTTACAAGGTGTTATGAGAATATATTTCAATTTTAATTCACAGTTTAATTCAAGGACATATTAAACTGGAATTTTTTGTTGCCATTTCTCAACACTCATCACCATCAACCAAGTTTCTAGTAAACTGGTTTTGGCATTTAGATCATTTTTCAACATGTATTTTCTTATTATAATAAATAAAATAACTGGCTGAATTTATTATTGTGTATCTTTACATTTGGTTGATCTATTTTTTTGTGGAATTTATCTGTGGAAACTTCTTAAAGAAATTCATTATCTCATTAAAGGCACAATATTATGTTAGGGGAATTTTGAGGTAAAAAATGGGCCTCAAAACAAAAAATGTACTAACAAAATTAACTTTTGGAGAAAAAATAGGATTTAAGACGATGATGTCATCCCAACGGGTAAATATTTTGGAGGAAAAAGAAGAAAACTATTTTTTTTAATTGTATTTTTGGCTTATCTCTCTATAAATTTACTCAAATGTCAAGTGTAGACACATATTAGATATAGAATTAAATTCCACATCCAATGAGTACCCACTTAACATACTTTTGAGTATACCCACATCGAAAAAAAATGAAAATACATGAAAAAAACGTGTTTGAATACACTTTTTTCATGTATTTTAATTTTTTTCAATGTGGGTATACTTTGAAGTATGCAACATGGGTACTCCTTGGATGTGGAATTTAATTCCGCATCCAATGAGTATCTACACTTGACATTTGAGTAAACCTAATAGGAGATTAAACAAAAATACAATTAAAAAGTAGTTTCCTTTCTTTTCTTTAAAAATTCATTATTATAATTATATTATTTTTACTATTATTTTCCTTAGGAGGTCCGTTTTATACCTCAAAATTCTTGTTGTAATCTTTGCAGATAATCTCAGTCAACCATAGTTCAGTCAATATTGACTAGTTAGGTAACATGACTAGGAATGGACGTCAATAAGTCTAGTTGGAAATAATTGACTAGCAATAGTAATCCAATGGGAAAATCAAAGTCAAAAATATGAGAATATAATTCAATAGTTGAGTCGATAGGACGATGGTCATGTCAAGGGTAGTTACATCAGACAAAGTCGATGGGTAGTCGAGAAGTCGACATAAGATGTAATTGATTGGAGTAATTAAAGTAATCATAATCAAGCACACACATATAGTTAACTGATACAAATGGTTGAAGGAAATCGATTATATTCAGAACTAGTCAGAAAATGGTTATGAATCCCAAGGTCCCATGATCTTAGCCAATGGTCTTTAGTCCTCTATATTAATTTGAGAAATTATGAATTAGGGTTTTCTATGCCTATAAATAAAGTGTGATGTACAGATGATGAAATGATGATGATGATGATGGATAATCACAATTAGTAGATATCGAGTGATGTATGAGTGCATTGGTCTTACGTGTGGACCAAGTTTGGCATTCATTCTAATCTGGATGTGATATTTGGTCAAGAATAAAAGAGCGACGAAGTTGAAAGGTTGGTTGGTTTTCCTGATTAAGGGTTTCCATGGTAAAATCCACATGTGATGTGTGCATATTTATGATGTGCCATTGTTTATATTATATTATTTAAGTTTTCTAATGTGCATTTAAAGGTTTATTAGTTGAACTTCTAGCCTAGTTTACATGTCTAGTCAACTCTGTATTTGGACTTTTGGTATCTAAAGTGTGAATCAAGTTCCTTAATCCCAATAAGGTCTACATATTCTATTCTTCAGTGGCTACATAATAATTCATGTAATTAGTTTAATGGTTAGCATGTTCATTTTTCCTTGTTAAGCTCCTCCATTGACATACCACGACCTTGTGGTTGGTGGGGGGATCTATTATAATATTCATTTCACTGTACAGTAGATTTATCTTTGTATTATTTAGTTTGTTCTTCATTAGTTAACATTCAACCCTATGGTATTTATTTCTTAAGTAATAGTTCTTTCCTTTTCAAATATTTTGTTTCCATTTTTGAAGACTGAAGGGATTTTGAAGCATCATCCTAAAGAGCCAAGGGCATTATTTACTTGGATGAATCATGTTGCAAACACTTGAGCCCTTTCTAGGTTAGGCTTTTAATTGTAGAATAGATGCACAATATTTGTTTTTCATTAATAAGAATTAACAATGCAAATTAAAGTCAGTAATTTCAAAGCCTTGCGGGTGGCATAAACTATGCACAACATTTCATAAGTTTACCTTCCCTTAGCTAATAATATAAGTAAGTTAGAGAATTCATGAGTCCATATATTGTTGTAATTACTTGGCTCATTAGTATGAATTCTTGTGCTTAAGGCACCAACAATCTTGGATCTTCCCCTTTGTTACTTTTTAACCTTAAATCAAATATGCAAAGAGATTTCAACCATTTTCACTATGGTAATTTGCTTGCTTGCTAGCTACCAAACATTTATATTATGCTCTTATATTGAGTATCCTTTCTCATTATAAAGTGCTAATATATTTCCATGAATACCCTATTATACAAGGTGTGAAATCATTCGAGGCTCATTTATGCCTCTTATACATCCATATCTTCATCCCAAGGGCCCTCCTAGTTTAAGGTATATTAGAGAATGCTCATAATAGTTACTTCATAAATCCAAAGGTATTATGCATCACTCACTTTGACCATTTATTTGTTTAATTGAGAATATGGTTTGTGATTTTAATTATCTTGGGAAAATAGAAGTTTCCTTTCTGTAATTTACCCTTTAATTATCATCTTATTTGAAAAAAATGCAATGCCTAAATTTTCCCAAATTGGACATTAGAAATAGAAATTATGATCTCTATTAGATTATTTTCTATTTTATACTTGCAACTCCATTGTATTACTTTTATCTAGATTAAACTATAATAATTGTGCACAACACAATTATATTATATATTAATTAAAAAAGTAAAAAGCAAAAAACATCGTAAAATTTTTATTATGTTTTTTGAGTGGTTGTATCACATTTAAATACAAATAAACTAGTGTGGCCATATAAATTAAATGGTTAGTAAAATATGATAGGAATTAATCCATGATAATTATCAAAACATTTCATCTCACATTGCAAAGATTAAAAAAAATCATAAAAATAAACTAAATTACAACTTTAATTACTATTATTATTATTAATTAATTAATTATAAAATGTTTTATGTGTGTTAATCAAGTACACATTTATAAAAACATGTAACAATATTCTTAAACATGGAGATTCACCCTCATCTTATCATGGAAATTAGTAACCTATAAATAATTTTTTTACAATACCACAGACCAATGCCATGGCTTGTCAATACAACATGCCAAAAAAACCATAACTCAGTTCATATGATACTTGTCCATATGCCATTTTTTAAAAATTAATTACTTCAATTATAAAGGGAGAAAGGGTAGAACTACTTTTGAGATAAATCTCAATCTTTGATATGTGACTACTACTAATAATATTCTTGAATATTCTGTAGAGATTAAATCCCTACCATCCACCTAATAATTACTAATAACTAAAATAAAATTTTGGAATCCCTATTCCAAAATAGACATGCCTATCAACGTAAGTATAAATACTCCACATTTTCCATTATTGACTCAAGGAATATGGTTTTAATGGGGTTTTTGAATTCCTAGGGGTAGCTTAAGGGGCACTAAACATCACCAATTTTTATATGCTCTTTACTAATTCAAAGCCCCCATGGATTCCATTTTTTCTTTCTTCATTATAATCCTAAGGCCAGACCTCTTAAGTTTTTTCTTTGAAGAAATATCTTTATATTCCATATGAGGAACATAAATATTTTGGTCCTTGAGGGACTCTTAGATAATAAGGCTTATAGCCATTACAAGAATATACTCGTTATGAGCTCAAGATGTCACATGCAGGAATCAAACCTGGGTGGGCAGGATAACATTATTTCTCCTAATCATCCAAGCTAAATCCAATTGAAAACCTCTCAAGTTATATATTGGATAGAATTCCTTTATCTCGGGCCTTAGTCATTTTCTTCTATCTAAGGGGTGGGCCTCTATTTTATTCTATTCTCTACCTTCTCCTCTATTGCATGTTTTTGTGTGTTATCTATTCACTGCGCACAACCTTTACACGCCCTTGTTATAAAGTTTAGGGTATGGAGCTTTTAACATTCACAAATCATCCTCTGCCTTTGCACCACACACCACATGTTTCCTTTGCATTGCACATGTTTTAAAATTAGTTACCAACTTGATGATAAATACGATCCCAAAGCAAGAAATTTAACCTTAAATAACCATTTTTGGAGTCAAAAGATCAAAATCAACCCTCAAAATGAAAAATGTTCCCAAAATCATCGTTTCACCATGGAATTAAACACCTATAAAGTTGCAAATAAAAAACTTTAAAAAAATCTTTAAATCAAATGGTGGTTCTCCATGATCATCTCTTTGTATTTTTGAGGTTAAAATTACAATTTGTTTGAAATTGGGGCACTAACAATTGATACCATTATGAATAGAAACCTTAAATTCAAACACTAAATAAAAAATGGTATTATAAATAACACCCTTTTTTTTAAAGGCTAGCATTATTATTTTTTGAAATTGTGGTCTTAATAGTAGTACCATTGTGAATATAAGCTTCAAAATCAACCTCCAAATTGAAAAGTGGTGCCACAAATGTTGCCATCTTTTGGTTTCAGGCTTAAAATTAAAATGTTTTTGAATTGATGGCCATAAATGATGTTGTTTCATACACAAATATAAGGATAAAAATCCCAAGAAAAAAACCTCAAAATATAAACCTCCAAATTGAAACATGGTGCCACCAACACTACCTTATCTTTTTTGTTTCAAGCTTAAAATTGTTGCTTTTGAAATCATGGCCTAAAAATTTACATTGTTGCAAACAAAATCATAAAATATAAAAAAACAAAAATATAGAAGAAGCAAACAAAAATGTAATGATAAAAACCCCAAAGCAAATCCAAATAAGTAATGTGTTTGTGTGCACGTTAAAATAAAAAAATCACAAAAATAATAAAAGAAAGTCCAAAATAAAACAAAAGAATTAAAATTCAAAATAAATTGAAAAAGAGAGAAAATAAGAAAATAAAAAAATGGAGGAAAAATGAGCATTTTTTAAACATAGGATTGGGTAATATTTGTTTTAAAAATAGGACAAAGTTGAGTTGGATAGCATAATAATACAAAAAGTAGTTGTTCTTTAACAAAAAAAGCTAACATAACCATCAAACAATACATCTTAGTTATAAAGAAGTTTAAATTGTTTGATCTGTATTATATTATTATATTATTTTTCATCCATCTTGATGCTATTAGAGTGGAAAAATTGGAGTAAGCTCAAAGGACCATTTTTATTGTTGGGTCCCAATTTGGCAAATTGGGGTTTAAAAATTTCTTAAAGCAGATTGAGGTATTTAATGAAGTTTTTAGGGGTCAAAAATATCTTTCTTATCCAAGACCCTTTGGCACTTTTCTACACTTAGATACCTTCCTACAATGCAAGAAAAATATCAAACAAAGTTCATATGCAAAAGTTATGCCACCTGTAAGTTGACATCCCTATTTTTTTTTGCCATTATTCGAGAGGATCCCATGTCATCCCCATTTATCATGGAAAAGGGGGCTAATTATGTGACCACGATGAATAAGATTATAGAAGAGTCATGTTGTAACTCATAGAGGGTTGAATGGGTCAAATTTAACCCATTGTTAGTTACTAGGTTCTGTTGTCTAGGAGAAAAAGGGGTTTTATTCTATTATAATGCATTTTGTTCCATAGTAGAGAAGAGTAGTTGAGAATAAATAACGAGTGGGAAGAATGGAGAGAGTTTATGTTTTGTAGAAACCCACAGTCCACAAGTCTCACTCCTTTGTATTTGCACCATTTCCACTCAAAGAAAGAGATAACATAGTAGCCTCATCTTCCAAATGGGTTTTGTCCTAGAAGAGTTTCCCATGACATATCTTGTGTTATTGTGGTTTTATGAGTGGTTGTTCTATTTTTTTTCTCTATTTTCCACATTTTTTTTATAGTGCATGTATAAGAAGAAAAATTAATTTAATAAATCCATAAATTATAAGGAAAATTAACCCTTAGAATATTGATCTTTTGAGTTTCAGTAAATCTTTATCAAATCTATTATGACGAACTATTTAGTGGAATATCCATGGAATTTTACAGATCATATCGATAACAAACCCATGTTCCATTGACAATACTATGGGGAGTTGTAGGGGATCTAGATCGGTTTAGCAAACAATCATAAAACCTTGGTCATGACCAATGGATCTATTAGTGACCTCGAGATACGATAGAGGATATATTCACAAGGAGAAAATAATAGGTCATAGATATCAGTTGTAGTATGAATCTCCTCATGGAGGCTCTGACAAATAATATTAGAATCAGAGAAGACATAGGTTTAACTCAGAGGTCATATTAGAGGGGAAATTAAGGTATCGAGAAGAACCAGAGGAGGAGTCTAAGAGAGAACCCAAAAAATAGCAACCCAGTTTGAGTTCCATGAACCATTCATAGTAACTTTTTAAGATGGAAGTGAAGGTCAACATCAAGCCATATCAAGGTGAGATTGACACTTTGAAATTAAATCACTAGTTTTAGTAGTCAAAGGTTTATTTTAGAATTCATCACATAGAATAAGACCAAAAAAGAATCTTTTACTCATTTGAGACTAGATATCCATGCCATGACTTGGTCAAAAATCGGCATGAAAACCATGAGGCTAGAGGGGGATCCCTAGTCAATAAGTGGAAGGATTTCAAAATTCTCATAAAGTTCCAATTCTACCCTATAAGGTATGTAGAGGACCAGTGGATCTAGTGGAATTACTCCAGGCAGAGACATGGGTAGAGTGTACAAGAGTACACCACATAATTCAAGAAGATAGAAATAATGTTGGGTATATCTCCCAAGAACCCAAAAATACTCCTCAAGTATCTAAGGGCTCTACATAGCCATCTGCAAAAGCGAGTGATGTTGTTCAAACCTAGAACTGTAGATGAGGCTTATGTATGGGCATAATACCTAGAAAACACATGCTTGAAGGAAGGGAAATCAAGTGGTTCAAAGAATAAGGAAAAACATGATGCTTCCAAAGAAGGGAAGAAGAAATGGAAAGTGGGGAAGGACAAAAAAACAACCACAACACAGCAATGCAAATATTGTAGCAACCACTACAACCAATTTAACAATGATGTTCATATAATAAGTGTTGGAAATTACATTTAGAACTCAATACAAAGGACTAGAAGAAATATGAAAAGAAGAAAAATCTTATAGCCATAGATTTGAGAAATCGGGTGGAAAACAATTTAATCATGGATGAGAAAATTGTCTGTACATTAGTGTAGAAGGGGGTGAACTTGAGTATCCTTCAGTAATAGGAAGAGAAGGAGATAACCAAACTCCTCCATATAAATATATAGGTCAAGAAGATGATATTCTCTAGTCAACTCAGGATCACAGGAAAACCTAATTATAATAGAGCTAGTCAACAAATTGGGATTGGAGGTTTGACATCATCATAGCTCATATTCATTAAGATGGGTAAATAATGATGCGGGAATCAAGGTAAAAAAATAGTATAAAATCAAATTTGTTATAAGTGTTTATTTTATTAATGAAGTAGAGTTGGATGTTAGAGTGGTGTTTAGGAGTCCTTATATGTACATGTGAGATGCAATCTTCATGTGGAAAGCCAACCAGTATAACCTCATGAAGGACAAAAAATTTTGTACCACCAACATGCACAGAGGAAGGTCTAAAATTCCACTAGTAAGTGCCGACCAAGATATGAAACTAATTAGTTCTAGAAAGAACAATGTTTTACTATTTCTAAGAAAAACTTAGTCTGTAGAAGAGAAAAGGCATCCTCGAAGGGGTGCACTAATGAACAACGATATCAAATAGGCAAGTTTTTATAGGCATACGAGGGAGTGTTCCATGGCCCTAAAGGGATAACACCCAAGATGGAAGCAGAGCATGGGATCCAACTATTTCTAGAGTCTTCATTGCCAAATATTGGGATGTATAGGTAGTATGCAACTAAGAAGAAACAAGGGGAAGAAACAATTGCAATAACTATTGGAGAAAGGTGTCGTTCAACAAAGTACCTCAGCATGTAGGTCACTTATCATAATTTTTATTAAGAAGAATGTAACTTGGCGAATGTGCATCAATTACAAGGCATTTAACAAAATAACACTCATGAACATGTACCCATTGCTAAGGATAGATGATTTTTTGGACTAGTTGCAACAAGAAAATGACTTCACCAAGTTGGACTTAAAATCAGGGTATCATAAGGTTGGAGTCAGAGAAGAATATACCAAGAAAAAATGCTTTAAGAACCGGATAAGGTTTTCATGAGTGGCTAGTTATGTCATTTGGTTTATGCAATGCATCAATGAAAGTCATGAGGCTAATAAATGGCATGATGCACCCTTTTCTAGATTCATTTGTTATTATTTATTTAGATGATATATTTTGGTATATAATGCTATCTGGGAGGAGCACATATCACATCTTATGTAGGTGCTCGAGACATGAAAGAAGCACCAAGAGCTGAAAAATCTCAATAAATGTGAGTTTAAAGAAGAATATTTGGTGTATTTAGGATATTTGATTGGTGGACGAGAGTTGAAGATAGATATACAAAGATGGAGGCTATCATGAAGTGGTAAATTCCAACCAATGTTTTTGAAGTTAGGATTTTTATTTGGGAAACACAACACCTGAATAAATTTGTAGCCTCATTTTCAATAGTAACATAACTACTTCACACCATAACAACAAGTGGCAATAGTTTCCAATGTGGGAAGGCTCAACAAAAATCCTTTGAGGAGTTAAAGAAGAAAATTAGTCAAACATTGGTTCTTTCATTACCAAAGTTTCAATAACCCTTTGAAGTGGAGACAAATGTGAGTGGATATGCCATGGGAATGGTGTTTATGTAGGGAGGAAGGCCTATATTCCACCATTCAAAAGTGTTTCGCGAGGTGGCTTTAAAATACCTACCTACGACAAAGAGATCTATGCCATGGTATAAGCTATCAAAAGGTGGAAACGCTACTTGAAGGGAAAAGAGACAGTAATCCACACAGATCACTAGCCATTATAGTACCTACAAGCCCAGAGTAAGTTACAACAGATTGAGCATTACAAGTAAATGGGGTTTTTATAGCAGTTTCATTTAGTGATTAAATATAAGAGGGGTAACACAAACAAGTTGGTCAAAATGATTTTAAGGCCACCAACATTAAAGATCACAATTTTGGTAACTTTGATGCACATGGAGCCTTTCACCCATAATGTGTACAAAGAGGGATATACAAGGGATGAGGACTTTAAGGAGGTGTTTTAGTAGTTGCAAGAACTAGAGTCACATAGACAAATGAGATAACATAGTTGACTATCATCTTTAGAATGGGTTACTCTATAGGCTAGATACGTTATGTGTACCTAAAGGTGAGCAATTGCATCTAATAAGAGAGACTCACAACTTCAAGGTTGCATGGAATTTTGGTGTAGGGAAGGAAACTACCAACTTACAAAGGCATGTTTATTGGCTTAGGATTCAAGATGTAGTCAGGTTCATAAGATTATGTAGTTGAAAAGTTAAATAAATGTGCATCCTCACGCCTTGTAAAAGTACCATCAAAGAGAAAGAAACATCGAAATTTTTATTTGGATAGGTTTGGGTGCACTTTGGAATCCCAAAGAGCATCGTTTCAGATAGATATACAAGGTTTCTCAGTGCATTTGGGACTATATTATGGGAGAATATGGAAACAGAGTTGAAGAGGTATACAACATTTCATCAAAAGATATATGGGAAACAAAAAGTAGTCAATAATACTTGGTGAAAATTTTGATGGGTTAAAACCAGAAGTATCCAAAGACTTGGGATGATAAATTTATGTGTATACAATTTTTTTATAACAAAGCAGTCAACACCTCTATTGGTAAGTCCACGTTTGAAACTTATTTTGGATGCTTGTCACCTTCACCTTTGGATATTGCATATGGGAAACAAGGAGTGGGGAAGGATATTATAGGGGATGCTTTAAGGGTTGAAAATTTTATTGAGAACATTAGGCATATCCATATACATGTAAAATAGACAATGTATAAGTCATAGGAAAAATATAAGGCTAGGCATGCTCAACACATAATAGAGAAGTCACTTACAGTGGGAGATATAGTATGGTTACAATTGAACAAGGAGAGGTTACAGGGTCTTGGTAATAAAATCAAGGCTCTGTGATATGGTCCCTTCTGGATACTAGAAAAGGTGGGAGATAATGGATTTAGACTTAGTATACCTCCATACATGTGCATTTACTTAGTAGTGAATATGGAAAATATGAAATTCTATGAGCCTTTGATGTTGGATTTAGAAGAGGAACATGTCCTACTTTCTATTGAGGACACTAGATGATTAGGTAGAGTTGACAGAGGATACAACTTTATTGAAGAGGTATAGAAATACAAGAAAGGGAAACATGACCTTTGGAAAATTGGTTTGAAACGACATCTTCCAAGAAAGGTTAAATGGTGCCCTAGGGAAAGGGTAGAGGAAAAGTTTCCTCACATCATCCAATAAAATATTTTTTGGGACTAAAAGCCTCCCAAAATGGCATGGGATTATCCATATTGGATCACTATATTATTTGTCATCCATCTCAATGCTTTCAAAGTCAAAAAAGTGGAGGAATCAACTCATGGGACCATTTTTACAGGCAGGTCCCAAATTGATGATTTGGGGTTTAAATCTTTTTGGAGGAATTTTGAGGCATTTAATGATTTTTTTTGGGGTACAAAAGTTCCTATTTATACCATATCCCTTGATTCTATTATACACTTGGATACCTTTCTAACAATACAAGAAATATATCAAACGAAGTTTGTATGCAAAATTTATGGTACTCAAAAGTCCACCTTATGTCCATCATGATTCAAGAGGATGATACATCAACCCAATTACTCATGGAAAAAGGGCTATACATGTGACCATGATGAAGAATACTCTAGAATATTCAATTTATAACTCATATTGAGGTTTGAGGGTCAAATTTAACCCATAGTTATTTATCGGGCTGTATTATAACTAGGCCACTAGGAGGACACATGGTTTGATTCTATTAAACTCACATGGAATGCAAACATCTAATGTAAATGATAAGCATTAGATTGCATATATTGTTGAAATGATATATATTTATAGTACATGGTGTGACCCTTGGATTCATATTCCAAGTGGTCTCTTGGACTCCGGTGGGTGTTCACATTCCACACCAACCCATAGAGGATTAGGTGTCCAACATTTCCCCCTTAATCCGAAGGGGGATGTATGAGTCCAAGAAGAGAGCTATAATACAAAAAGTGAAAAAAATGCATGGCAGCACTAGGCTAAATGTTCTCTTTGAAATGTTGGCATAAGGGGGTGGTTTAAGGATAACCACCAACACTTAAACACTTAGTGCAGTTCCTGGAACTCTTCCAAATCTGGCATGAAGCTGAGGTCTTTTGCTAGAGGAAGTTCTCCTAATGTTTTGAAGAGGGAAACCTTCAACCTTGAAAGGGAGGTCTCACCCCCACATAAAAAGGGAAAACCTCAACCTAAAAAAGGAGGTCTCAGCCTGTGATGGTTTAAGGATGACCTCCAACTCAGGAATGCTTAATGCAATTCATGGAACTCTTCCAAAACTGGAAAGAAGATGAAGTTTTCTGCTAGAGGAAGTATCCCCAATTCTTTGAAGAGATGTCTCAACCCTGCATAGATGGTTTAAGGCTGATCATCAACCGAAGGCATGCTCAGGGGCATCTTTGTCTCTGGCTACAACACTGAATCTGGTATGGCAGGTCGTGGCTCAAGCTCGCTTGATGTGGCTTTGAATCTTGTAGATGACCATCACTTCCCCCTCTATCAGATACAAGGTGATATGATGGAGAAAAATCAACTGCAACATTGTTCAATACTCTAGAACAAGTTCTGACATATGACTAAAATATCTTCTTGGCCGTTGAAGCCCATTTCCAAGAAGTGATCCATCCAAGATGAATATTTTTTCTTGCAGGAGGTTTGCTTTTGAAGCATATGTTTGAAGAATGAGTGTTTTTATGAAAATTATCACATGGATGAAGATCAAAACAATGATATTTCATATGGCCAAATCGGTCACATGTTGGAATTTAACAACTTTTAGCTATAAATGTGGAGGAGCATAATCTGGAACAGGTGAAGGTGAACTATCATGAAGGAATCCAACACTCTAAAACTGGATGGGCTTTGAGTAATCTGGAATGTGAAAGGAAACCTCCTTATCATATCCAAGACCTGTTCTGTGCTTGTTATGGAAAAACTCTTCCCAAGGTTTGATGATGGGCTTGGGAAGTGTAAGATGGACTTCTAAATCTACATGCACATCTGCTCTTGAATCAACCTCAACTTTATTGTCTTGATTAGTTTTTGCATTTTGATGCGAGTCAATTTCCAACTCAAAAAGGGAATTTTTTTGAACATAAACAAGTTCAGGATGATGATTACGCTGTTGTAGCTCATCTCGTTGTAAGTGTGATTCAAGCTGCAAAAATTCAATGTTTTCTTGTGCATATTGTAGCCAGGTTCTAATGTTAGCAAGAGTTTCCCTATTTATGTTTACCATCCCATTAACATTGGAATCAATTAAGGTTTTTAACAACTCTAATGCATCATCATGTCGATCCATTTCACAATAATTGAAGCAAAAAAATGGTGTTGGCTTGCACACATAAAAATAGTTCCCACTGCTAAATAGATGTAACTATAGGATGAGTATCAAACTTCTATTGGACTCTTGACCATGTCCAATGCTATATATGAACAAAAAAAAATTAAAACATTCTCAAAAAAATAAGTTGTGAGCGATCTTTATCATCACTTGTGGAAATGACGCAAAGATATGGGCGTAGAGACAAAGATTCATTTGCTTATACATGGTTCAAAGAAGAAACCACCAATTGTAACATATGTTCTCACATATAAGTGGTGAATGATCAGCTCGGTATAGTTCTGCAGAGATTTGATCAAATGTTGTATCCAAAAAACTACAATTTACATGCAAGGAAGTTCTACTTGGTGACTGCTTCTTCCAATCTTGTGATTGCAATTTTTAGGAATGCAAATATTCTGCCTTCAGTTTACTGGAGCCAAACTCCAACAATAACTGCAATGCCTCATGATCATGAATCTCATCACAGTTAATTGAACTTGCACCCTCCTCTCACGGATCTTCAACACATATATACCAGTTTTGATCGCATCATTCAATCCATAGACAATTTCAACACACTTATAAATTGAGAGTGTTAACGCACACCATAAGTAATGCAAACAACAAAGGCAATGTGGCTACTCCGCAGGCCTAGATTATGGCTACTGGAGTTTTATACGACCACAGAAAATGGGATACCTTCCTGCCAATGCACAGTGATGAACCAATGACACCACTGATGTTAAAGAGTCAACAAATCACCTTATATGGTCTTCAAAACTGTGTTACCATACAATGCCAGGACTAATTCAACTGTGTTCCCAAGTCATCTTTACAAGTTAGCGAAGAACCATAGTTCAGGACCAAGGTTCAACATTGTAGCAATTTCACACCATAGAACCAACAATTTGCATTTAACTATTCACTCTGCATTTTCCATGCGAGAAACACATAACACATGTCGATGGGTGAAAACGACCTTGGGGACCACGAAAATCACCATGACTGATCCGTTCAGGGTGTCATGGTTCGAACATTTGTCGCTGGTCTCAAATCCATGGTTTGTGGACAAGATATGCAATGGCTTGAGGCAAATGGGCTAAAACGTAAGGCCACAGAGAAGTCAGTTAGAAGGCAGAGGTAGAGTGGCTTGAAGCAGACTGCTTGGCTAGAAGTAGGGACTCTTTGGTATTCCTTTGTCGATTCGACTATTGATCACAAACAACTGCTACAGCTATATCTCAGGGATATGCAACTAGAGAAAGATTCTCAGCTAACACATATGTTGAATGGCCAGCTTGAGCTTGAATATTTTAGTGGTCTTTGCACCAGCTAAAGCTACTAACAACAACAACAATCAATAAAATTTAACGTAGAAACAACCATGTCACAAAGCAAGAGAAACGAAGGTTTCAACCTTGTCCCTGTTGACGAAGGAAAATGAGTCACCAACCTCCATTTTTGAAGAACTAACATCGACATTCGTTAATTCCTCCATCCCTACATCATGGATCCTTAACTTTACCACCATTTTATCCATTAGTCTCCTTCAATTTCTGACAAAAATCAATTAAAATGATCGCATGACCGTTTGGATTTCAGAATGCTCCTGTGACAAAGGGATTGATACTTATTTGTGGTGTAGCCTCAATTGTAGCTGCCACGATCAGAAATTTAATGTTTTTCTTTAATGAATTTCATAGGAATTGTTGCAATGCATTTCTCAGGACTTCAAACACCATGAGCATAGAATTGGAATTAAGGCACAACTAAAATGTAGAGGCAACATTTGAATGTGGAATGGAGAAAGAGCGCACAACTTCCATTGGTTTCTAGGAGCATAGAAAATGGCAACAGATAAGAGTTACTGGGCAGATATCATAGCTAGAATTTAGCTAAGAAAACATTTATGAAATGCAGAATTGATGGCAGAAATGACATGCACAGAGAGGCCAAAAATTAGTGGCTCAAATTTGGGCAAGGAAGGAATACACCTACAGCTTTGATACCATGTTAAACTCACATGGAATGAAAACAACTAATGTAAATGATAAGCATTAGATTGCATATATTATTGACATGATATATATTTATAGTACATGGCATGACCCTTGGATTCATATACCAAGTGGTCTCTTGGACTCCATCGGCTGTTCACATTCCACACCAACCCATAAAGGATTAGGTGTCAAACATATTCTATTGTAGTGCATTTTTTCCCATGGTAGAGCAGAGTAGCTAAAAGTGGATAGAGAGAGGGAAGAATAGTGAAGATTTTTATTTTGTAGCAACCCATGGGCCACATGTCTCACTCCGTATTTAGACCATTTCCATTTATAGAAAGAGAGGGAAAAGCAGTGTTGAGGTTTACGATTACACCAAAAACTATTATCATTAGTAAACTTCCAAACATGTAACATTACCTTAAGTGGAAAAGTAGTCCTATGTTTCCAAAGTGACAGTCAGTCCATGTCATTAATTATCATAAGTGTGGTGGTTATTCCAACACCACCCTTCCAACATAACTCATGGGAATCAAACCTAGGTGATACCATGTTGTTAAAAAAAATTACCTAACAAGAAGCATCACCTTCCAGTTGGGTTTTCTTCCAAAAGGGTTTAAGAAGTAATATCCTGTTTTATTGTGGTTTTGGGAGTGATTTTTCTATTTTTTTCCTCTATTGTCTGCATTTTATATATTACATGCATAAGTAGAAATATTAATTTAATAAATCTAGAAAGTCTAAGGAAAATTAACCCTCATAGTATAGATTTTAAAATTTTACTATATATTTATTAAATATGTTAAGATGAACTATCAAGTGAAATATACACAACATTTTATGTATCATTATCCTTCACAAAGGATTTATTTATTTTTTTCTATTTTTATAGTCTCTAAAAAATGCCTAAAATCAAAATTATTTTATAGAACACAAGGAATATTAATGTAAACATGCTTCTTGTGTGTCTCATCTTGACCTATATTAGTAGGGTGTGATTCCTGTTCCCAAGTCTATGTCGTCAAGCATTTGATGGATTGGTTCCTATTTGTTAGGATTATCAGGTACATACTTCACTAACATTCTAAAGTTATAATTAGAAAATTCAGAACCCTCTTTTAAGATTACAAATCATATTCATTAACATTAAATATTTAGCTTCTAGAACCTATTGAATTTGTCAGATTTTTTGCTACAAGAGGGTGTCCATAATCATTGAATTTTGAGAAAAGAATTGCTACTCATATCCATAAACCTAATTTTTTTTATCGAAAATATGGATTTCCTATTTTTATTAATGAAGTATTCATGCCTACATGAAACTTAATCCATTTCTTGAGTTTCCCTGTAATCGATATTTCAAAATTCCCACAACCACTTGAATAGGGAATGCATAGTAAACACCCAAAAGGAAGCCTCAAAGAAAATAAATATAAATGGGCAAACCTAACCTTTCTAGGCTTAAGAAACATGTAAGCCTAGAGTGGGATTTGACTATAAGCCCAAGGACCACTTTAAGGAAAGCCAAATTTTCTTGAAAATCTCCTTCAAAACCTGCAATTGAGATTTCAAAGCAACCCCAATAAGAAGACTAATTGAAAGAAACAAGATGATATACCCAAACCCATGACTGCTAGTATTTTGAACTAGGGAAAACTATTGAACATAGAGATCCATATTCGATTTGAAGCAAAGCACCAAACCCAATTTGGAACACAAAGTATTTTCTTTGAAATAACTTGACTAACAATAGAGCACACCAACATAGATCTAATGAGAAGGCTTACTTGAATGTCCAACAAGACTATAGGAAACAATCACCAAAGTTTCTCATTGATTTTAACTTTAACACTTCCCCATGATTCATAATTGTTGGAAAACTAATCCTTAGGGATTATGGTATTCTCCCGAGGAAGGATACAAAGAGTCATAGATGAATATAAATAGCCTTCGAGAGTCCAAGATACATATTAGAAGATGAATCCAAGGGTGATCGAATGCTTTACTTATATTCATATCTAATAATAATATTGAATCAATTTTTTTATCTTACTCTCTCTACCATTATCTTATGCCCAACAATAGTATTAGATCTTAGAGATGTCTTATTCTTCTCCCTACCTATCTATCATTAACTTCATTTTAGGCTCATAGTGACATCCAATCTCTAGTGGAAGTCATGTATTTTTTAACCCTATACAATTAGTTGTTACAAATGGATAGATCCTTATTAAAACAAAAATAATGTGATGGAAAACACACACACTAACACAAATATTTTACCTTAGAAATTCAAACTAGGAAAAATAGAAAGATTTTCCAGTATATTCTTCTTCATAATATTACAATACAATATGCATATCATATGAAATCCATAAATTTCCAATCCATTTTCTTTGGATTATAACACAACCATAGTGCCTTAACCAAAAATATAAAACCATGGGATAAACCATGACACACCACAAAACAACTAAAGGAGAAAACCATGTGATGAAAACCACCAAAAACAAAAGCAAAAACTGCCCAATTTAATTATTTATTTAATTCAATTTTTTTTTTTTTTTAGGGCGCCTCCTTTGAACCCTTTCATGGGGGGGGGGATTCGTCCCTCTTGCAAATCCCCTAAGTAGACGGGAACAATCCCCCCTCTATGACCCCCCCAAATAAGGGGGGATGTCATCCTTGCTGCACCTAGTGCAACATACAATGCATGGAGATATTTGTGAAAAGAATATAATGCATACCCAAAATTCTCCCACTTGTTGTTTTCTTTTCACATAGGGGGTCACAAGAGTACATATCAACAATCTAGGGAAATGATGCTGATTTACACCAAGAGAACTTCTCAATGATCACATATTTTGTTAATGAATCTGCAACATTCTTCAAAGCATCCACCTTCACTAGTAGCACCTTATTTTCTTCAACCATATCTCTTACAAAGTGATATGGAACATTAATGCAATGTCTAGAATGATATGTTGGGTCACTAAAAATATTATACCCTAAATATCACAATCTATCCTCAAATCTTTCTATACCAACCCAATACTTGAACATTATCTCTGCAAGCATATGCTTCCTTCCTTGCATGAGTGGCTACCATGTATTCAACTTTTATTGTTGAGAGTGCCAATACAAACTATCTCTTACTCATCCAAGTGATAACCATTAGTGCCACAAAAATACCTAAAATCCCTCTTTACTTTTGTCCAACGCTCCTTCCTAGTTTTAAAATATGCTTGTTGAACACTCCCACTACATGTGTAATGTTTGATCTACTATAGAAAATTGCATACATAAAATTCTAGCGACACTAACATATGGAACACAAGACTTGTCCTCTTCATATTCCTACGCCTTGGTACATTATTCTATATATAACTTTACATCTAAGGGAATAGGGACCTTTATCAATTTACATTCCTGCATATTAAACCTCTGTAAAATTGTCTTAATATATTTACTTTGATTTAACTAGAGTTTCCTTTTTCTCCCATTCTCTTTAATTTCCATGCATAATGAAATTTGTAGCACCAAGATCTTTCATGTCAAATTTAGAGGACAATTAAGTTTTCACTTCTAGGATGATTTTCTTGTCATTTCCAATCAACAACATATCATCCACATACAATTCCAAATAAATAAGATTGATCCAGGTGGATATTGGTGGCCACTTTCCTATTCCACTTGGACTCCCACCATTGTTTCTTTTAGTTTTTCAGTTTCCTTATTTCTAGCACAATTTAGTTTTTTTGGCAGTTTTTCGGGTCTTGAACTTCCAGAGCCTTTTTGAGGCCCTAAACAAGGTTGTTTGAGAAACATGGGACAAACATGGGTTATATATCGATGCTGGATATTCAAAAGCTGTAGTCCTTGAACAGATATTTCTAACGACTCGGTATTGTGTGCGTCAAATGGAGATCGTATGCCAAAGTTACAACCCCGGGAAGTTGTTGTACCAATTTACCCAAACGAGGCCCATAGTTTAGTGCTTCATCTCCCAGGGTTAGGTTTTTGGATGTTTAGGGTTTCCCATTGTTTCTGAATAATAAATAGGCCTTTGAGCCTCATTGTAACACAGTTCAGAGGCATGTAGCCACCACATCTCTTCTTAGAGATAAGCTACCATCACCCAAGCTAGGCTTATTTCCATTATGTTTGTAAGCATATTTTAGTATTTGATATTAATGAAATGAAGTGTTATTTCTACTGCATATTTGTATTTATGGTTATATCTATAGTTTGTTGCATTTCTATTTAAATCCGGATCAGTGGTATTAGAGCGGTCTGCTCTTTATCTGTTTTTCTTTGCATGTCCCCAACAAGGTCGAGATATAAGGAGTTAGGGCTCGATCTAGTTGAACCTTTGCAAGATCATCCTTGCAAACCCTGACGATCACCCATGGGGGGAGAAAAGAAAGATGATGGGGCAGGAGATCCTATCAATATATTGTTCGAGGAGGCCCTCGATAAACAAAGGAACACGATGATGGATAACTTTGCTCAGATCCTTTAACGGTTGCCCACCGACGGTGCATCCACATCCAAGAGTCACTCTGGAGGCTCCACTTCTTTTAAGGTACAAGTAAACTTTGACGTTCCCATATTTGAGGGCCAAATAGATGTAGATGCCATAGATAAATGGTTAAATCTACTATAAGGATATTTTTTTGTTCATGATTTTTCCAGCCGAGAAAATATTACTTTTTCTCTTCTAAAAGCCACCTCCCACATCAAGGACTAGTGGGAAACCTACTATGAGTAGAAGGATGAAAGTACGACCTCACTCTTTTCAGCCGCATGTAGGAATTTACAGGGTAAGTTCCTCAAATAGAACACCAAAGGACACCGCTCACAAATAGATCACAGATCAATACACCAGTATTCTTTACGTGGTTAAAACCATCAAAGAGGGAAACAGTACACAGCTTGAGCCAACGCGGCCACTTCAGGCAATTTACTAATAAAAGAAAGAAAATTTACATAAGCTTCTCTCATGAACAGTTACCCTACAAATGACCCTCCATGCTCTTTAAATAGAGATCATGGACCAATCAGGTACTAAGCCATGGACCAAATGTCGGTAATACCAAGGAGAGAATGAATCGTTGGATCACTTCATGTCTAGAACATATCGTGACCGTCGGATTGTAAGTTGCAAATGTACATAGTAAAGAAACACACTTTACCTAACTCTACACTAGACCAAGTTATACTTAACTGTTTCCTATGTGTCGTAATATCCTAACATCCCCCCTTAAAAACAACTTGGGATAGGATTGAAAGATGTACAAATATGACACAATAGGAGAAGGAAGAAGGCATTAGAGCCTATCCCCCCTTAGTGACAACTTCCTGAAATCAAACCATAAATCAAAGTTTAGTAAACTTCGCCTCTGTGAGAGCCTTTGTAAAGATGTTTGCAACTTGATCATCGGTTGAACAATATTGCACTTCAAGAACATGGTCATGAATGAGATTTCTGATGAAGTGCATGTGTAGTTTAATGTGTTTTCTGCGTGGATGTTGGACTGGATCTTTGCATAGTTGAATGGCACTTTGATTATCACACCAAAGTGTAGTCGGATGCTGCTGCTGAAAGCAAAACTTTGACAGGATCTGACAAAGCCACAAGGCTTCCTTACTAGCTTCTACGGCGCCACGATACTCTACTTCTGCTGAAGAAAGAGAAATGGAACTTTGTTTCTTGCAAGCCCATGTAATAGGTCCAGAACCAAGAGTGAAGACATAACCTGCAGTAGACTTCCGATCATCAAGGTCACCAGCCCAATCGAAATTAGTGAAACCAACCAATAGAGGAGATGCTTCTGCACTATAATGAATCCCAAACTGAACTATACCTCGAACATAACAAAGTATTCTTTTAGTTTCTTTCCAATGAATTTCATGTGGGTTTTGCATAAACCGAGCAATAAGGCCAACAACAAAGGAAAGGTCAGGACGAGTATGGGTGAGATACAAAAGTTTTCCTATGAGTTGACGGTATAAGGTAGCATCAACTTCAGGGGAAGTACAAGTGACTGAAAGTTTGACTCCGGACTGAAAGGAAGAAGGGGTTGGCTTACAGTCTTCCATGTGAAAGTGGCATAGAAGATCACAAGCATACTTGGACTGGGAAAGAGAAATACCTTCCCTGGATTGCAAGACTTGAAGACCAAGAAAATAATGCAAGTGTCCTAAGTCTTTCATTTCAAAATTCTTTTTAAGGTTGGACTTCACATGGTTTATAAGGTTGGTATCACTACCAGTAAGGATAAGATCATCAACATAAATAACAAGAATGATAAGAGACTTACCCACTTTCTGGGTGTAAACAGTATTGTCAGAATAACACCTAGAAAAGCCAGTATATAAAAGAAAGCTATCCATTTTGGCATACCAAGCTCGAGGGGCTTACTTGAGACCATAAAGGGATTTCTTAAGCCGACATACAAGGCTGGAGTTTGTTTGTATAAATCCAGTAGGTTGTTCCATATAGATTTCTTCATACAAGTCCCCATGCAAGAAGGCAGATTTAACATCCATATGATGGACTTCCCATTTGAAAGAGGCAGCCAGGGAAAGAACAAGGCAGATAGAGTTCATTTTGGCAACAGGGGAGAAGGTTTCAGTATAGTCAATGCCTTAGACTTGTGAAAAGCCCTTAGAAACAAGACGAGCTTATGTTTATCAACTTTTCCATCTGATCCAAACTTGGTTCTGTAAACCCATTTACATCTAACAAGTTTTCTTCCCTTTGGAAGAGGAACAAGATCCCATGTATCATTTGCCAATAATGAATGATATTCTTCATTCATAGCTACGTCCCAATCTGGATGGCCTGAAGCTTCTGAAAAGGTGTTAGGATCATAATTCGCTGAAGCTTGAGCTAGTAAAGAAGAGGCTCTATCAAACTGAGAACGTGTACATCGCTAATCTATAGGATCACCTACAAGATCACCTACTGCATCCCGAGTAGCGCGGACTCATTTTGGAAGCTGAGGAGCTGAAGGAGGATCCTAAGAATGTGGGGAAGGATTGTCATCCTCATTGTCATCATCTGAAGAAAAAATATTTTCAGAAGTAAAAGGTATAGAGAAAGGTGGCACGTCCACTGAACTAGGCTCGTAGGCCAATATATTTTCAACAAAATTTACATCTCTTCTAATGATAACATTTTTGGACTTAAGTGGAATAAGTCTATATCCTTTGACATCTTCAGAATATCCAACAAAAATACATTTTTCACTCATAGGTTCTAAAGATTTATGTTTCTCATCTGGAATATGGGCCCATGCTTCACTTTCAAAAACACGAAAGTGACTTACATCTAGTTTAATTGAGCTTCATTCTTCTTCTGGAGAGTGATATTCTTTAAAACCTTAGTAGGAGTGTGATTTACTATGTAATTTGCATAGTTAATTGGTTCTGCCCAAAAATTAAGACTAAGTCCTTTAGATTGAAGCATACAATTAGCCATTTCCTTTAAGGTGTGATTCTTCCTTTCATCTACACCATTTTGTTGTGGAGTATATGGAACAATATGTTGCATTTGAATTCCATGCTCAATTCAAAAGTTGATGAATTTGTTGTTAAAATATTATCCGCCATTATCTGATCTTAGCTTAAGAATTTGATGTCCAGATAGTTTCTCAACAAAGGCCTTAAAGGCCAAGAACATGTTAAACACTTCACTCTTGAGTCTTAAGAAGTATACCCAAGTGCGTCTGGAGAAATCACCAATGGAAGTTAAGAAATACTTGTAGCCAGAGAATGAAACAGCTAGAAGTGGACCTCATAAATCACTATGCACAAGCTGTAAAGGGGCTGAGGCGTGCCAAGAGGTACGGATTTCAAAACTATCCTAATGATGTTTTCCAAGTACACATCTGAAACAAACACCACCTCTGCAAGATACCATAGGAAGACTTGTCACCATATTTTCTTTACATAGATTTTGAAGGGAACGATAGTTTAAGTGACCAAATCGCTCATGCCAAAGTTTGCTCACTTCATCATTATGAGAAACAAATATTGAGGGAATAGTTGATGACCCAAAGTTGTTAAACTTATACAACCTTGTAGAATCATCAACAATGCTAGTAGCTAAAATCTGTCTAGGATCTCTTAGGTCCTTAATTACAACATCATGAGGTGAGAATTCAACAATTTTACCTCCACCTGAATGAGTTATCTGATATACAGATAGAATGTTGCAGGATAAGGTTGGAACATATAATACATCATTACATTGACCATCGTCTAGATGAATAGTTCCATTCCCTACAACACTAAGAGATCTATCATCACAACATATATATTTTTGGTGTTACAATCATTTAAAGAAGAAAGCATGGCTTTGTTTTTGGCCATGTGATAAGAAGCTCCAGAATCAATGAGCCACTCATGAGAATGAGAAGAAGAAGATACATTTAGTGCATAACTAGACCAAGATGTTTGAAAACCACATGCAGAAAGTGAAATTCCTGAAGATGAAGTTGAAGTTGAAGAGTGCTCCAAATGGATGTTATGCTTCTTCATTGTTGCTTCCAAGGCTTCCATCTTCTTAAAGCATTTTTATTCTAAGTGGCCATCTTGATTACAAAAGTGGCAATGTCTATTAGTCTTCTTCCCTTTGTTTTTATTTGCCTTATCATTTTTTTGAAATGTTTTTTCATTTTGAGAGTGAAATTGCTTAGGACCCTTGTTTGGTTTAGGACCATTATTTTTAGGATACTGCTACTTAGGATTCTTTGAATTTGGTTGCTGATGGGTAGCTAATGCTTTCTCAGAAGAGTTTCCAAGATTAAGAAGACCAAGATGTAAGAGATTTTCTTGTTCTCTTATTAAAGAATCACAAAAGGCATCAAAAGAGGGGGACTTGTCTTGTCATTGAGAAATAAATTCTTGTTGAGTTTAAGCTTCTGTGAATTTAAGAAATAAAAGCTTATCTAGTAGAATGGAAGGTGGAAAAAAACACAGAGTAGTCTGGTCCCAACTTAGTAAGAATGGAATAGATAGAGATACCATCTTCTTTCTTAACCTTAACACCTTTCAAGAGAAGTGTAAGGGCCTTGAACTTAGACAGAAAATCTTCAATGGAAGAAAAATTATTGGGGTCCAACGTAAGCAACTCATTTTCAAGTTGATAGGCTCTAATTTCATTTTTAATTCCAAAAATTTTAGTGAACTGTTTCATTGCTTCATTAGGGGTATCAAGTTCTGCGATATGGAATCTAAGGTCTAGAGAAATAGACATCCCTATCAACCCACATGCTTGATCTTGTCTATTTTCCCATTTGGCTGCCTTATCTTCATCTTGAGGTTTAGTTTCTTGGCCTAAGGCTATTCTGTAAAGACTTTTACTTCTAAGTAAATCCACAATGTAGGACCACCATTGGAAGTAGTTGGTGCTATCAAGAATAACTTGGCATGGACTTTTCATTTTAATAGAAATTGAAGCTATAGATGCTGAAACTAAGTGTTCCAATGGAAATATCTCGAAAAATTAGGCTGATTAAAAAAACACCTCTTAAAATGGCTTCCGGATGAAGAAGTTATGGCTTTTTGAAGAAAATTCATTGAAGATACTGACGAAGTGCGTGAATGTGCGGAAATAAATGATAATGTTGTATTTATAAAAAAAATCCCCCCGTTTCCAAACTTAATCTAATTAGCTCACTTTAATAAAAATATTTTATGTGACTCACTTTTATAAATAAGTGAAAATCACGTTTACAATGGTACTTTATGAGCTACTCAGTAAATTGTAACTTAAATAAAAGATAAAGAGATTTTAGAATTATAAGTGACTCACTTTTTATAATGGGTGAAAACGCTTTTACATAAAGTAACTTTAAAACATAAGTTACATGTGTTTTTTGAAAAATTAACTCAACTTAAATAAAAGATAAAGAGACTTTAGAATTATAAGTGGCTCACTTTTTATAATGGGTGAAAACACTTTTACATAAAGTAACTTTAAAACATAAGTTACATGTGCTTTTTGAAAAAGTAACTCAACAAAAAGAAAGACTTGAACCCAAGACCTCTATTATCATAAAGTAACTTTGGACCAAGTGAGCTAGTTTAAAAGATTAGTAAGTTTTGGAAAAAATGAAGGATTTTTTTTGTTTTTTAGTCACTGAAGCTTTGGGGTGAGTGCTTGCTTGAAAAGATATTTTTCCCTAAAAAAAAAAAAACCACACAACCCAACACGTACATGCAAAAAAAACCAAACCTTATCGCTTGAAGTTAGTTTTCGCTGAAAACTAAATATTTTCCTCAATGTTTCTAATTTTCCAAGATCACACTAAGGCGCGGCGGAAAAGAGCATACACATGAGAAAAATCTTTCATCTCTATTTTTTATTTGCCAAAATCGCACAAAGCCGCGGGGCAAAGAGGATACACAGAAATGAACTGGAAAAAATGCTCCTAACACAATAGAGAAGTCCTCTCGGCCCGAAAGCAGTAAAAAACAATAGATCTAGGAAACGACAGTTTGATGCAGCTGTGCCGGCTTCCGATTTGGACCACCAACGGATGCGGTGCTCAAATAACTATGATACCATGTAGGAATTTACAAGGTAAGTTCCTCAGATAGAACACAAAAGGACACTGCTCACAAGTAGATCATAGATCAATACACCAGTATTCTTGACGTGGTTAAAACCATCAAAGAGGGAAACAGTCCATGGCTTGAGCCAACGCAACCACTTCAGGCAATTTATTAATAAAAGAAATAAAATTTACATAAGCTTCTCTCATGAACGATTACCCTACAAATGACCCTCCATGCTCTTTAAATAGAGATCATGGAAAAATCGGGTATTAAGCCACGGATCAAGTGTCGGTAATATCGAGGAGAGAATGAACTGTTGGATCACTTCATATATAGAATATATCGTGACCGTCAGATTGTAAGTTACAAATGTACATAGTAAAGAAACACACTTTACCTAACTCTACACTAGACAAAGTTATACTTAACTATTTCCTATGTGTTGGAATATCCTAACACACACCCACTTGGAACTCGTTCTGGGACTCCATCAAGGAGCAGTACTACCCTATCGGGAGCTATGAGGATAAATACATAAAGTGGACAATGTTGCGGCAGGGAAGGGACCAAGATGTGCCAGAGTTTACCAATTTTTTTCATACCCTTCGCATGAATTCGGGTACCAAGGATTCTGAGAAGCATTTGGTACTCAAGTACCATGACTACCTACACAGGTACATCCAGGAAGAGATGGATTTCCTGGACATCTCCTCGCTCAACACAGCATACCGACACACCATTAAGAACGAGAAAAAGTTTAAATAGAAGAAGCACGACTTTGGATTTGTGAATCCAAAGCAAGGGAAATGTGCCCCCAAACCACAGAACAAAGGACGAAGCCAAGATGGGGTGCCCCAGGACAACCCGCCAAAGCCGCAAGCAAAGAAAAACACTGCGAAACTGAAGAAGGACATAGGAAAGTGGTGTGAGTTCCATAAGAGCTCCACCCACAACACAAGTGAGTGTCGAGCCAAGCTGTCACTAGTGCCCGAGCTAAAGGCTTTGGAATCAGATGCATATTCCGAATCTGAATCAGAACCCAACAAGGGGAATGACAAAGGGAAGCAGATTATTGATGTGGAGACTAATGCCACCATTGCCACCACAAAGATCTAGAAGGAGGAACCCAAAGATCCAAAGGAGGAGGAGCGCCTCTTCCAATCCCAGATGTCGGTAAAGGGTTCCTTGCTACAGTTCATTGTTGACATCAGGAGCCAAAAGAACCTCATTTCGGCAAAGGTTGTGAAGCGGTTGGGCTTACCGACCACATCACACCCACAACCGTACACAATCAGGTGGCTTCACCAAGGACAAGATCTTCGCGTGAGCCAGAAGTTTCACCTTCCATACAACATCAAGCCCTTCATGGATGATGTTGGCTTGTTGGGGCCTGACCCAGGTTCGGAGGTGATTTATCCAAACAAATCCCAAAACTACTGGCCCTTTCGGCAACAGTCTGCGGTGCGTGGACTGAGGTCTCACTTGAGGTAGTATGGGAGAGTGTTGGAACCAGGTTTTTGCACCCTAGGGATGTCTTGATGATTTTTGGGAGGTTTGTAGTTCAACCCTTCGCACACGTTGCTTCACACAGCTATCTATCCCTTGAAACCGTGAAGCTACCTTCACACAACTCTTTTTGCAGTGCAGAGAAAGTATTACCCTGATTCCTTATACTTACTGCATTATTATTATAGTACTTAACTTATTTGTGTGAGCCCAATATTCTTATTTGTCATTCAACATTCATATAAGTGCGTGCAATCATAAATGCATAGAAGTAAGAGGAAACCCAGATACACAGTATTTAGAATCAACCTTATCTTTATTAATCTTCAATCCCGATTACAGACTTGACACCGTCCTGTGCACTCAACTGTAGGGGTCTGCGCACTCAACTGCGGACTCTACTAGGCCTCTATGCACTCAGCTGTAGAGCCTCTTCTTACTACTATGACCCAGTACACTTAGACTCTTCTTCTATGTTTGAACCATTCCTATTCTTCTCTCTAATTCGCTATCTTTACAACTTAGAGCCTTGCTCTATGTCTCCAAATAGACTTCACTCATACTGATGTATACTTCTTTTCTTATTGATATAGACTGCTTAAAATACCTTGCATACACAGATCTCTTTAGATTGTATGCCTTAGACACTCCTCTTTATTGTATGCCTTAGAGTTTGGTTTTGTCAAAGCTAGTAATCTGGCTATTCGGATCTCCAAAAATGCTTCTTGGTTTCCTTTTATTGTAGTGGCTTTCAAGTTCAGTACTGCGGCCTAATAACACAGGGCTGTGATTTAATTGCAGAGTTATAGCTATGCCCAGAATTCATTTTTCTTTCTTCTACATTACATTACATTACTTTAAGGCGAATAGCCCTATGACTTAACCTCCACTTTGTGCTCCGCACCCACAATGCACAGAGGCTTACAAAACCTTTGACAAAAACTTGGGCTTTGAGCCCCAAAAACATGTTGTGGGGGGATTCCATGCCCAACAGATGAGGTATTATGTGACATTTCTCCCCTTCATGTTTGTGATGTATTATTAGGCCAATCATACTTGTGGAAGTGACATTCTGTGTATGAGTCAAGGCCTCATGTTGTTATTGTTACTTTGGGAAATAAGTTGTACAGGATACTAGAGGTAGCACCTCCTACCGCCATCTCTTTGGCTACTGCAAAACAATGCAATAAGCTCATTTCGAAAACCAGGAAATTTGTTTTCCTGATGATACACCCTTAGGGAATGAAGAAGACGATGGCCAAAACCTCCAGACAGGGCCCCTCCACACGACAACTACAAATGGACAAGATCGTGGGGGAGTACAAGGAAATCATCACCTCCCCTGCAGGGGTTCCTCTGCACTATCAAGTCAAGCACTCCATTGATCTGACCCTAGGTGTGTCGTTTCCCAATGGACAAATCTATCGACACTCTATTCTGGAGAATGACGAAATCAAGGGGCAGATTCAGGAGCTGCTATAGACAGGTCACATCCGGCTGAGCTCATCACCCTGTGGGAGCCCGATTGTGTTGGTATAGAAGAAGGATGGGACTTGGAGACTCTTTATTGACTATCGGGTGTTGAACAAGATCATTGTCCCGAATAGGTACCTGATCCCGCGGATTGATAACCTTCTGGACCAACTAAGGGGTAAAATATTTCATCAAGATAAACTTGAAGTCCAGATATCACCAGGTACCAATCGAATCCTCCGATGTGTTGAAGTGATCAGGTGCTCAGAATTATGCTCAAAAATATAAGTGTCAGAATCTTGTCAAACTCAGCCTCAGATTGAAGAGCTCGTCATTCTAAATCTAACAGTGTGAATGACACTCAAAACCGAGTTCATATGCAGAAGTTAGAGCAAGTCAAAGTTCAGGTTTGACTTGCCTACATGGCAGGATTAGGATGATGTGGAAAGTCTTCAAAGAATAAGGATGTGCCAAGTGGCAGCCCACCATTGGCCCTCGTAAATTGCATATCGCAGCGGTAGGCAGAAAAGATGTTTCAAATCGGCCCCCAGTAGGTTGGGTTGCAATGCGATCAAATCGCAATCACAATCGGTGAAAGGGATCAGAGAACAGGTATCGACCCCAACCCTGGCAAGGTTAGCGATGTGATCGCATATCACAATCACAACAGTAACAGGAATTGGCCCCGGCGCAAGTTAAGTCCTGAATGCGAAAGACCCCGGACCCGATAACATTATATGTCATAGTTTAAAACTCCAGCGGGTCTGTGATATTGCAGTCATAGCATTTCGCCAAGTAAACAAGACATTCCGCCCGCCAAAACCCACCGGTTGCGATCTGTGATAAGGCCGATAGGATATGGCCCGTGGTGTGGAAAAATTATTGCCCGGTTAGCGGATTTTGGGGTTAATTTGTAGTTTTCTGCCGGTTTTGGAGAATTTTGTGGAAAAAATAGTGGAGGAATTGGGAGAAGTCATAACTCCTTCAGTTCTTATCCAAATTGGATGCAAAAATAGTTTATTCTAGCATTTTTTGGTATTTTGAACTCATTGAGATAGGTTTCAGAGGCATTTGAGCTTTGAAAACACACTTCTGATGTAATTTGAGCATAATAGAGAGGCCCAAGCCATTGGAAGTAGGACCAAGGACACGTAGCCCAAGAGGGGTGAAATCCTTTATCATGTGCTTGTTGTGTGTTGTATATTGATGTTCTTTGTTGTTATATTGTTGTTGTTCAACATATGATTTTATGTTAAATTGTTTATAAAATTTACATAAGAAACTCTCATGGGAATCTGTTAATTGCAAAAGTTTTTTGAATTCTTAAGCACTTGAAAAGAAAATGATAAGCATATTGGGTTTATTTATGAATGGGGAATCAACACAACAATACAAATCTGCTCTATTTCAGATAAAGTTGAAATGGTATCAAAGAACTTCTTTTTCTTACTAGATTTGCTTTGTGAAAGAAGGATTTAATTGTTTGCAAGTTTATGTCATGCTCACAATGTTAAATCTCAAAAGAGGTGAAGGAAAGCTGGTTGAAAACCCTGAATTGGGTCAAAGGGAAGAAGAGCAAGGTTGCAAAAGTCTACTACACCAGTTTAGCCTCAAGTTGCAAAAGTTTCAGTTGAGATTCCAACACAAGTATAACCTCAAGTTGTAGTTGAGTCTTCAGAGACCATGTATCATGAAGGAGAACCTATCATGACAGAAGATGAGAAGACCTTTAGAAATGCTTTATTTGATATGACAGAGATGGTTAAGGTCCTCTATGAAGAGAGGAACAACAGATTGCAAGGAGAAAGTTCCAAGCCTCCCAATGGAGAAGGCTCTTCAAGAGAAGGTAATGGAAAAGAAGATAAAGGAAAAGGAAATAATGGGAATGGAGGCAAACCTCCACCATCTTCTTCATCTTCTTCTTCGAAAGCATCTTCAAACTCTTCCACCAATACCACCATTACTCATACTCATCATCATTCTTCAAAAGCAAGTGATAAATCACTTTTTCTGAAGCTTGATGTCAAATTCGAGCTGCCTCTGTACAATGAAGAAGTTAATGCAAAGAAGCTGGATAATTGGATTCGTCAGTTGGAGGTGTATTGTAGAATTCAGAACGTTCAATAGGATGATATCAAGATTCAGTTGGATTCATTGAGAATGGAGGGTGCAGCACTTGTATGGTGGGAATCAAGGACTCAAGACGAGATCAAGAAACATCGTAAGATCTCTATTACTTGGTCTGATTTCATTACTACTATAAAAAGAAAGTTCTACCCTTTAGCTCATATGAAAAAAGCCATTATGAATTGGCAAAAGCTCAGACAGTTGAAAGGTCAAAATGTGCAAGAGTATACTCAAGAGTTTAGGAAAAGAGATCTTATGCTAGAAGTAGACTTGCAGTCATAAGATACTTTGTTGAAATACATAAGAGGGTTGCATAACTATCTTCGACATACCATGCTTATGTTCAGTCCCACGAATATTGATGAGGTTTGTGTTCAAGCTACACACCTTGAAGCAAGATGGAAAAATATACAGGAAGAAGGTAAGAAGAAGCCATTTCAAAGTTTTTAAAAAGGCAATAAGTTTAAAGGAAAGCAGAAGAAAAATTCGTCTCTTAAGAAAGAAGGGGAGAAACTCGTGTGCAAGAATTGTTCCAAGGAAGGACATGATAAAGCACATTGCTGGAAGCTTCATCTAGAATTACGACCAAAAAGGGAAACATAAAACTAATGTTGTTGCACAAAAAGACTTGGGTTCAGACTCAAGGGATGAAACAAAAATCGCAGCCACAGTCACCAAAGGAAAAGTCGTGGCAAAAGCAAGAAAAGAGGTCAACAAAGAGGCGGCCATAGCAAGTACCAGTGCAGCAAATAACTCTCACAATGTTTCAAATGAGGAAAACTGAATCGAGTTGTTCCATATTCGAGTTATATCCAAGCATACAAAAATTGATACTCTGTTTGACAGTGGATCTTAGGCTAACTTAATTTCTACAGATCTACTCAAGAAATTAAATCTGGAAACCGTGCCTCATCATAAACTGTATCTGTCGGGTTGGATAACCAAGGATGCCAATTTGCAGGTCACACAGAAATGCGATTTTAGATTTGCGATCACCGCCAATTTCATTGATGAAGTTGAATTAGAAATTGTGCCATTGGATATCTAAGGAATTGTGTTGGGAAGTCCGTATTTGTATGACAAGAAGGCCGTTTTCCACAAATTTGAGGAAAAATATCATTTGTTCAAAGATGGAGTGGAGTACATTGTGAGAGCCCATCGCAGGAAACTTAATCTGTCTTTGGCAAGCGCAGGTGAAATGAAATGACTGGTTAATTCCAACAAGAGTCTCGTGCTCCTCATGATCAAGTAGAAGAATGACACAGAGTAGGAATCCTTTGCAGGCTATGATGTAAAGCTAAAATATGAATTGATTGATGTGATCAATCAATATGGGGACATGTTTCAAGAACCAAAGGGACTGCCACCAAAAAGAGGAATTCAACATGACATTCAGCTACAACAGGACTATCCACTCCCAAAACTTGGTATGTATCGAATGTCAATTCTGGAAAGTTTAGAAATTAAGAAACAATTCCAGAAATTGTTGGATAAAGGTGTAATTTGTCCCTCTACTTCACCATGTGGTTCACTGATTGTATTGGTACCCAAGAAAGATGGAACCTGGCACATGTGTAGATTATCGAGCTTTAAATAAGATCACAATAAATAATTGATACCCACTGCCCATAATAGATGATTTTCTAGATCAATTTAAATATGCAAAGTATTTTACTAAATTAGACTTGAGAAGTGGATATCATCAAGTTAAAATAGCTGAGGACATATGGAAGACTGCTTTCAAAACCAAATAGGGATTGTTTGAGTGGTTGGTTATGCCTTTCGGTCTTTGTAATTCTCCAACTACATTCATGAGAGTTATGAATGATGTTTTAAGATCATTTCTAGATGAGTTTGTAATTGTCTATTTAGATGATATTTTGATATTCAGAAAATCACGAGAAGAGCATGTCAAGCATGTTAGGAAAGTTTTTGATATCATGAGAAAAGAACAATTATTTCTAAAGATGTTTAAATGTGAATTCAGGAAAACTTCCATAATGTATTTGGGCCACATAGTTGGAGGAGGTGAGATGAAGATTGATCCCTCTAACGTTTCGGTCATTGTGAATTGGCCAAAACCCAAATCAATTACATAAGTAAGGAGTTTTCTATGAGCAACGCAGTATTGGAGGAAGTTCATTTCCAATTTCTCCTCCATAGTAGCTCCACTACATGTGTTGACCAATGTGAAGGTTGTCTTCTAGTGGGGAGGTAAACAAAAAAAATCATTTGATGCTTTGAAAAAAGTTCAGTTCAGCCCTAGTTTTGGCATTGCAGGATTTGAAACAACCCCTTGGAATATAGACAGATGCAAGTGACTACGCCATGGGTGCAGTTCTTTTACAACATGGTAAGCCCATTTCATTTCATTCTAAAATTTTTAATGGTTCTTTTATAAACTATCCTACGTTTGATAAAGTGCTTTACACATTGGTACAAAGTGTGAAGAAATGGAAGCATTTTTTGATGGGAAAAGAAACCATTATTCACACCAATCATCAGCCTTTGCAATATCTGCAATCGCAAACCAAATTGTAGCAGTCAAGGCACTTTCATTGGATGGTATTTTTACAGCAATTCGACTTGTTAATTAGGTACAAGAAAGGCATTTATAACAGAGTTGATGATATGCTTTCTAGACTAATTCTAAATGTAGCCATTTTACTCAAGAATAATTTTATTTTTCCTGAAAGCTATGTTGAAAAATACACACAAGATGTTGACTTTCAAGAGGTATATTTAAACTTGAGTGAAGGCCACCAAGTTGAGGAATTAGACTACCATGTACATGATAATCTATTGTATCATTTGGGAAAACTTTGTGTTCCACAGGGAGAAAGAGTAAATGTCACAAGGGAAGCACACACTTATGTAAGTAAAACAATGGAAAACCTTCAAAGGTATTTTTATTGGCCTCATATGCTTGAAACTGTGTCACATTTTATAAGAGGTTGTTCATTGTGTGCAGTCAGTAAGCCTAGTAATAGGAAACTAGGATTATACACACCACTTCCAGTGCCTTCAAGACCATGGGAAAGTGTTTCTATGGATTTTGTAGGAGGTATTCCTTTGTCAAGGAAAGGTCATGATTATTTGTATGTAGTTGTGGATAGGTTCAGGAAGATGTGCATGTTAATGCCTTGTAAAAAGAAAATTATTGTTGAACAAACAACTCAAATTTTCTTTCAAAATGTATGGGTTCATTTTGGATTGCCTATTTCTATTATAGGTGATTGTGATTCTCGATTTGTTGGGAATTTTTGGTCAAGTTTATGGAACTTGATGGAAACCAAATTGAAGAAAAGTACAACATTTCATCCGCAAAAATATGGTAAAACTGAATTGGTTAATAGGACAAACATTCATTTTCTAAGAGGATATTGCAACAAACATCCTAAGTTGTGGGATGAACAGTTGCATTATATTCAGCATGCTTACAACAGAGCAAAACACTCTTCTACTCTAACTTCGCCTTTTGAGGCATGTCTTGGGTATTTTCCTAAATCACCTTTGGATTTCATCTTTGAGAAATATGTAGTTGTAGATGGACATAGTGACATAGACAGAGCAAATAAATTCATTGAGCAAATTAAGTTGATTCACCAAACAGTTCAAGATCAACTAGAAAAGAGTCAAGGCAAGTATAAAGCAAGGCATGATACACATCATGTGGATCACCAATTTCAAGTAGGTGATGAAGTTTGGCTATACATTAGCAAGGAAAGGCTTCAAGGTGAAGGTAAAAATATGAAACGAATTTGTTATGGTCCATTTAAAATTTTGGAAAATATTGGTAATAATGCTTTCAGGCTTGATTTGCCTTCATATATGAAAATCTATTCTGTTGTTAATGTTGAAAATTTGAGATTGTATGAACCTCCTTTTATTGAAGATCAAGGAGATAATGTTCAAATTCCATCTATTGAAGACTTTTCTCCAAAATACCGTGATGTGCTTCAGTAAGACACTATGCTTGATAGAAGGACAAGGACAACCAAAAGAAGAAATATTGATTATCTTCAGGTGGGTCTCAAAGGTACACATCCATCAAAGGCCAAATGGATTGAAGTGGGGAAGGTGAGGGAACAATACCCTCATCTGTTCAATAACTGAAAGTGATCCTTTTGGGGTCCAAAAGGCTTCTAGTGGGGAGGAGTGATCAGGTGCTCAGAATTATGCTCAAAACTCAAAGTGTAAGAATCTTTTCGAACTCATTTTCTAATTGAAGAGCTCATCATTCTGAATCCAACGATGTGAATGACACTCAAAACCGAGTTCGTGTGAAGAAGTTAGAGCAAGTCAAAGTTCAGGTTTGACTTGCCTACATGGCAGGATTGGGATGATGTGGCAAGTCTTTAGTGAATAAGGAGGCGCCAAGTGGAAGCCCGCCATTGGCCCTCACAAATTGCATATTGCAACGATAGGCATAAAAGGTGTTTCAAATCGGCCCTCAGTAGGTTGGGTTGCGATGCGATCAAATCATAATTGCAATCGATGAAAGGTATTAGAGAACAGGTATCAGCCCCGACAAGGTTAGCAAAGCAATCACAACAGCAACAAGAATCGACCCTGACACAAGTTAAGTCCCGAATGCGAAAGACCCCGGACGTGATAAAAATATATGTTATAGTTTAAAACTCCAACGGGTTCGCGATATCGCAATCCCAACATTTCGTTGGGTAAACAAGACATTTCGCCCACTGAAACCCACCAATTGCAATAAGGCAGATAGGATATGGCCCACGGTGTGGCAAAATTATTGCCCAATTAGCATATTTTGGAGCTAATTTGTAGTTTTCTACTGGTTTTGGAGCATTTTGTGGAACAAATAGTGGAGGAACTAGGAGAAGTCATAACTACTTCAGTTCTTATCCAAATTGGATGAAAAAATAGTCTATTCTAGTATTTTTTGGTATTCTAAACTCATTAAGATAGGATTCAGAGGCATCTGAGCATTGAAAACACACTTTTGATGTCATTTGAGCCTAATAGAGAGGCCCAAGCCATTGTAAGCTGGACCAAGGAGACGTAGCCCAAGAGGGGTGAAATCCTTTATCATGTGCGTGTTGTGTGTTGTATATTGATGTTATTTGCTATTATATTTCTGTTGTTCAACATATGTTTTTATGTTAAATTGTTTATAACATTTACATAATAAACTCTCATGGGAATCTGTTAATTGCAAAAGTTTTTTGAATCCTTAAGCACTTGAAAAGCAAATGATAAGCGTCTTGAGTTTATTTTTGAATGGGGAATTAGCACAACATTACTAATCTGCTCCAATTCAGATCGACTATCTTCAAAGCCAAGGAGGGCCTTTTTGAATGGTTGGTTATGCCTTTCGGGTTGACGAATGCTCCTGCAACCTTCATGAGGATGATGGATGACATCTTGTGGCCATTCACCAACTTATTTGTAGTGGTATACATGGATGACATCTGATCTTCAACTAGATTTGGGAAGAGCACCTCCACCACATCGGACAGATTCTCCAAACATTGTGACAACACAAGCTGTGTGCCAATTTAGAGAAATTCACTTTTGGCATGACCTAGGTTTAGTATCTAGGATACATTATTGATGAATGAGGGGTGCATGTGGATCTATCCAAGATCCAAGTCATTCAGGATTGGCCAGCCCCTCTGCACCAGTGCTCACATTACCAGACTTGCGACAACCATTTGAGATCGACACAAATGCCTCTGACTATGCTATTGGGGCAGTCCTTACTCAACAAGGGCATCCAGTGGCATATCATAGTGAGACACAGTCTGGAAGTATCCCACCTATGACAAAGAGATGTATTCCATTGTGCAAGCCTACCGACAATGGAAGCATTACATCTTGGGGAATGAAACGATCATCCACACAAACCACTGACCCCTATAGTTCATACAGATGCAAGGGAAGTTGCAGAATGATCGCCATCAGAAGTGGTCCACATACCTACAACAGTTCCATTTAAATATCAAATATAAGAAGGGAAAAACCAATAATGTTGCAGAATGCCTCATCCAACTACCGATCGTGGCATTAACCACCGTGCTCAACTCTTGTGGGCACAAGACTTCTGATTGGCCACTTCTCTACAAAAGCGACCCATAATTCTGCCACACATACCAGACGCTCTTGGAGGGTCAGTGAGTTCCAGACTTTCACCTCCAGGATTCCCTATTATGCCACCTGAGACACCTTTGTGTTCCTTCAAGAAAGTGTGCTAAGATGATTTGGGAAGCGCACTACAGTCGAGCCACTAGGAATTTCGGGGTCGAGAAAATGGTGGCAGTACTGCATAAGTATTTCTATTGGCCAATTCTTCAACATGATGTCGGGAAGTACATCAGATCCTGCACTGCCTATGCCATTTCCAAACCGACCATCAAGAAGCAAGGCCTCTATACTTTGCTGCCTACCCCTAGTCGACCTTGGGAATCCATCTCCATGGATTACATGATGGGCCTTCCATCTACTAAGCATGGCAACGACTGTGTTTTTGTGGTCGTCGACAGATTATCGAAGATCGCCATTATGGAAGCTTGCAAGAAGAATATCACAACAGAAGCCACTGCTAAACTCTTCTTTAAACAAGTGTGGGTACACTTTGGGATCCCACAGTCTATCATCTCATATCGAGATAGAAGGTTCCTTAGTACATTTTGGTCCAGTCTTTGGTCGATGCTGGACACCAAGCTCACTAAGTCCACAACTTTCCATCCCCAAACTGATGGCTAGAAAGAGGTCATCAAGAGGATGATCGTATGCATTTTGTGCATGTACAACTCAAAGAATCCACGCAAATGGGATGAGAGCCTTCCCTATGTCTAGCACAACTATAACCAGGCTCTACACAGCTCGACTGGCCACAACCCTTTTCAGGTGGGCTTAGGATTCCAGTCACTATGTCCCATTGATGTGGCCATACCAATTGTAGCTACTCAGGCAGATTCGGCTCATGTCCAGTTCGAAGCCGATAAGGAAAAAAATTTCATTGAGCACATACAACATATCTGCCAACAGGTCCATGACATTCTAGAGAAATCAAATGCCAAGTACAAGGAGCGACATGATCAACATCAGGTGCCACAAAAGTTTCAGGTGGGCGACAAAGTCTAGTTGCATTTGCAAAAGGAATGCCTTACCAAAGCCTATCAGAAACTCAAACCACTTCGATATGGTCCTTAAACCATTACCAAGGATGTGGGAGATAATGAATTTGAGCTCAGCATTCCCCCATTCCTTGGCCTGCACCCAGTGTTCAATGTGGACCACCTTCGACCATACTTCCCACCATTGCTAGACACATCAGACATTGCAAAACAACTCACACCTATAGAGTTAAATCCAGATTGCATGGAACAAGCCACAACTAATCAGATCATGGACATGCAGATCAAGAACACCTGACAACAAAGGATCCAACTATATCGAGTTGTCAATGCATGCCAAATCCTTCACCAGGGCAAGTGGCTCATCAGGGACCAAGTTCATCAGAAGTTTCCTCATCTCATGGAGGAACTCAACGCAATGGGGATCATTGCTTCCTAAGGGGGAAGGAATGATCAAGGTGGATATTGGTAGCCACCTACCCATTCCAATTGGAACCCCGCCATTTTTTCTTTCAGTTTTTCAGTTTCCTTATTTGTAGCACAATTTACTATTTTTGGGAGTTTTTCGAGTCCTGAACTTCAAGAGCCATTTTGAGGCCCTAAACCACGTTTTCTGGAAAAATGGGACCAACATGGGTCATAGGCCAATATTGGCTATTCATAGTTGTAGTCGTCGAATAGATCTTTCTAATGAGGTATTGTGTGTGTCAAACGAAAATCGTATGCCAAAGTTACGACCCCGAGAAGTTGAGGTACCAATTTACCCAAACGGGGCCCATAGTTTGGCACTTCATCTCCTAGGTTTAGGTTTTTGGATGTTTAGGGTTTTCCATTGTTTCTCAATAATAAATAGGCCTTTGAGCCTCATTGTAACACAATTCATAGGCATGTAGCCGCCACATCGCTTCTCAGAGATAAGCTACCATCGCCCGAGCTAGTCTTATTTCCATTATGTTTGTAAGCATATTTCAGTATTTGATATTAATGAAATGAAGTGTTATTTATACCACATCTTTGTATTTATGGTTATATATGCAATTTGTTACGTTCCTGTTTAAATTAGGATCAAATATGATCGCCAACTAATTTAAAATACACACGATGATCTTATTTTCTCCTTGTGAAGCCAAGTCCCAATATATACATATCAAATTTTTGGTACCATATCCTTGGTTATTTCTTTAATCCATAGAGGGACTTTTCCATCCTATATATCAACTCTTTTTTTCTTGTAACATCAAAACCTTTTGGCTTCTTCATGTATATTTCTTATTCTATATCTCCATATAGGAATTTTTTCTTCACATCCATCTGTTCTACTTCAAAATCAAAAGTAACAACAATAGATAAAAAACATCTAATAGAAGTTAGCTTGGCAATAGGAGAAAAAATATCACCAAAGTCAATTCCTTCTACCTAGGAATAACCTTTTGCTACTAACCAAGCTTTGTATTTCTCCCCTCTACTTTTTGCACTCAACTTCTTCCTAACTACCCATTTTCTACCAATGAGATTTCTTCGAGTCGTCAACTCCACTAGATCCCAAGCCTCATTTTTGTCTTAATCTTCCATCTCTTCAACCATGGCCTTTTTTGGAGTTATCCATCCTTTGAATCCACTACCTCATCAATGATAAACAATGAAAAAATTGAATAGAAATTAAGTGGATTATATCTTTCTGGTTTCCTTCTTTCCTAAACAAATCTCCTCAATACCTAAGTGTGTTTTTCTTCTTCCCATTCTTGTTCTTCTATAGATTTTGATTCACCATGCTTCAATTAAAACTTTATATTTCTTTGTTCTTTCTCCCTTGGTAGAACTTCCTACTTGAAAACATCTTTGGCTTCTCTAAATACTACACCTTGACTATACACTACCTTCTTAGTTTTTGGGTTCCAAAGATTATAACATTTTAGACCATCTTTATATCTAATAAAGATATACTTTTTAGCTTTCTTATCTAGATTACTCCTATTCTCCTTTGGAACATGCACATAAGCATCATAGCCAAATACCTTGAGATTTTTAAGATAAGGTTTCTTACTACTCCATGCATTTTGGATTCTTATCATCCAATGCTAATGAGGGTGATCTAATTACCAAGTAACACATAGTATCCACTACCTTTGCCTAGGATTCCTATTCTAGCATGGTACCAATGAGCACAATCCTTTCTTTCTCCATCAACATCTTATTCGTCCTTTCTGAAACTCCGTTATGTTGAATTGTGTATGGAGTAGTCTTCTACCTTCTTATACTGTACTTTTTATAAAATTCTTCAAATTCATTCTCAAAAAATTATCAACTATTAGCACTCCGTAAATTTCTCTAGGTTGAGGAAAGAAATCCCATAGGTAACCAAAAACCACTTGCAGGTTAAGGTCCAGTCCCCCTAACCTTGGAGATGGCTCTCTCGATAGATCAAATATCAATCAAGACTAATAGGATATAGTTTTTAGATTGGTTATGATGATCAGATGATGTTTTTATTTTGATTTGTGGGTGCATAGGGCAAGACTACTTAGATCATAACATTGTTATAGGTTTGAATGGATCACGGATATGGTGCAATTCAGACAGTGGCAAGATAGGCAGACCTATGGGTGAAAAAATCAATTTCATTGTAGTAATAGTATGAATGGGAGGAAAGGGAAAAATGACAACCTGAGAATCCATACAAGGATGAATTCAACTTGCCATGGAAGAAAACAACGCACATATAGTGATCAGCTGAAATTTGTCAGAGAAAATTATTGAATTATGAGAAATCTTTCAAACATGAACACGAAGAAAATTACTGTATGAAATTAAGAATTATAAGCAGATATGAAAATAATACATATCAAGTAATAAGAGGAACAATATACCAATAATACGAACACATGTATCACTGTATAAATATGCACCTGCCTTCTTCAATTCATTCAACAAAGATACAAAACTTGCAGAAAAGTAGTCTAGCCTCTAACACTCTCAACCCAACCCTTTTATATTATTTTTTTAAATTTAAATACATTACGCATATTGAACAATAAAAATAAGATACAATGTATCTTTCATCCACTTGAGAGGATCAAATCATCTTCAATTTAGAAACATCAATCTTTGAAAGCAAAAAACTAAGATAAAGCTAAAAATAAAACTGAAACATCTTTTCTGATAAAATTAGCTTTATCTTATCTACTTATTTGATCCTTATCCATTCCTTTATATCCATATCACCAAAATCATTATGGATATCTGTACATTTCCGCATTTTCAAATTGAAATCCAAAAATTGCATCATTCTGTCAACAAACACAATGGAAATGGACCACCAAGTGACACATGTAACTCCCAAATGGTATCACCTATGTAAACGATAAGATAGGTTTTTGTATATGCATTTGTTTTGAAGAAAAGCCTCTCTCATTTTCTTCAAATGCTTCCCCATCTCCTCAGAAATTGTTATGAAAAATCATGACTAAAACAGGAAAATACACAGTTCGAAAACTAGGCCTTAAAGATGCATTCGAAACTCCCGATATATGACACTTGTGTAGAAATAGGAAGAGGTTATTGTGATTTGGTTTTCTTTTGAGAAAAACCTCTTTCAGTTTTTGGAAATATGGCTCCATGTGGTTGGAATAAGCGTTTAAAATTGATGACTAAAACACGGTATTTGGTTGTGCAATGACCATGACTCCCATTAACTTGGCACTCCATGCTTTTGGTGAACTTTTATGACAGAAACTCAACAATGTCGGATAGTGACCTTTGAGGCTATGAAAACAATAGTGGTCATAGGATCAACTTATTCAAAAACTGAAAATGAATGAATAAGGAAAATACATTTGATGTAAAAAATCATAAGACCCTAACATTAGCTCCAATGGGGATGTCAGCCTCCTCGTGAGGTGCCATGAAAAAAAACGTGGACTAGTAGAATAACCAGACCATTGTGCAATGGAGTCAACATAAATATTGAAAATATAACTGACTAACTGAAATTAACTAAGTGACTAACTGACTAGACTTACATATGGCAACAGATCACTAGAATCTCAGGGCCTTCTCCTCAAGCTTCAAATTCCAATGATAATCGCCCACACCTGCTGATGATATACACTGATGTGATATGATCCCTCCAATGTATTCAGTCAAGAAAATGGCTACTTGACTGAGTTTTTCTCACAGTTCCCTTAATTAGGTAGAAGGAAAAAGAGCTTAACAACTCAAAAGTCCACTGATGTTGAGAACCAGAATCCTAAAGAAACACAACCTCCCATAATTCCTATAGTTAACTGGACATGGGAAGACAAACCTCTTCCTTCAATGATTGCAAGAGGCCAATAAAAGGATCTTTACACACATGATTTTTTACCTTCATTTGATGATTGACAAGAGGACTCTGTTCTTTGATTTTTACCTCTTTAATTGAGGCAACCACAATAATAACGTGCACATCCACGAGATCTAAAACAACCTGCTCTTCTTCAATAGACCCTTCATTTTCTGAACATGGAGGTAGATATCCCTAAATGAAATCTTATTTTGCAAGAGGCCCTTGAATCACATCTTCTTCTTTACTTCTCTCTTCTTCTTGATCAAGCTTAAGAGGATAAATATGTTGTGTTTCTTCATCAATCTCTAGCTGACCAGTTTCATCTTCAGCTGCTGGAATTGTTGGCTATTGGTCAGTTTCATTTTTAGTTGTTGGAATTGTTGGCTGCTGGTCAGTTTCATTTTCAATTTCTTCTTTCTGTACTTCTCCTATTTCATCCCGGGAAAAGGTAAATCAGACAAGGCTTCTTCAATTTCATCAGTCATTACATCCTGATCATAGATGTCAATACCCATGAGCTGAAACAGATAATTAAATATTCCAAAAAATATTTCTATCAACACTATAGAAGGATGAGTTTGTTTAAAATTTGTAAAAATTCTGAATAGAAATCCATCAGAGAACATAGACTAGCAGCTGGAAACCCTTCGTACCATGCTCTTGCATTGCCCTCTAAAGCTGCCATAAACTTTTTCATCAATGAATCCTCATGAAATACAACCTCTAGTCTACATACATGCATGTGGAATTTAATTAAATTTAGAGCATCATCTTCTCCCATTCCATCTCTCAATATTGGGAGATAGGTTAACCAATCAACAAGAGGCATGGCATTCAGAAAACCAGGAATATGAGATCTATCCATAGGAGCATACTTGGGATTCGTTCCTGCACCCATCTTGAAATTAGTCAACAATAATTCTTGAAATTATTGACCTTTGACCAGTGGAGTCACAGTGAAATTTCAATCTGTTGAATCCTTTGATCTCAGAGTTGCCAAGTGAATGATTCAACCTATTTGCATCTGTTTTTTGTTCACCGTCAATAACCAAATCTCGAACTTTGACAATATTTCCCAGAGAATACGAAACCGTTCACTCCCTGGAAACGTTGCCACTATGTTAGCACTCTGTAAATTTCTCTAGGCTGAGGAGAGAAATACCATAGGTAACTACAAACCACTTGCAGGTTAAGGTCTCATCCCACTAACCTTGGAGATGGCTATCTCACTGGATCAAATATCAATCAAAGACTAATAGGATATGGATTTTTATACTGGTTATGATGACCAAAGGATGTTTTAATTTTGATTTGTTTAGGGTGGGTACAGAGGGGAGGTCTACTTAGATCATAACACTATTATAGGCTTGAATGAATAAGGGATATGGTGCAATTCACACAGTGGAAAGGTAGGTAGACCTATGGGTGAAAAAATTAATTTCATTGTAGTAATAATATGAATGGGAGGAAAGGGAAAAATGACAACTTGAGCATCCATACAAGGATGAATTCAACTTTCCATGGAAGAAAACAATGCACATATAGTGATCAGCTGAAATTTGTCAGAGAAAATTATTGAATTCTGAGAAATCTTTCAAACATGAACACGAAGAAAATTACTATATGAAATTAAGAACTATAAGAAAATATGAAAATAATACATATCAAGTAACAAGAGGAACAAGATACCAATAAGCCAAACACATGTATCACTGTATAAATATGCACCTGCCTTCTTCAATTCATTCAACAAAGATACAAAACTTACAGAAAAGTAGTCTAGCCTCTAACACTCTCAACCCAACCCTTTTCTCTTATTTTTTTCAATTTAAATACATTAGGCATATTGAACAATCAAAATAAGATACAATGTATCTTTCATCCACTTGAGAGGATCAAATCATCTTCAATTTAGAAACATCAATCTTTGAAAACCAAAAACTAAGATAAATATAAATATAAAACTAAAAGATCTTTTCTAATAAAATGAGATTTATCTTATCTACTTCTCTGATCCTTATCCATTCCTTTTTATCCACATCACCAACAACATTATGGATATCTATACATTTCCACATTTTCAAACCGAAATCCAAAAATTTCATCATTATGTCAACAAAAATCGCGAAAATGGGCCACCAAGTGACACATGTAACTCCCAAATGGTATCACCTGTGTAAAAGCTAAGATAGGTTTTTGCATATGATTTTTTTTGAAGAAAATCCTCTCTCAGTTTCTTCAAATGCTTCCCCATATCGTCATAAACTGTTCTGCAAAATCATGACTAAAACAAGAAAATACATAGTCCGAAAAATATCCCTTAAAGATACATTCGAAACTACCGATATATGACACTTGTGCAGAAACTGGAAAAGGTTATTGTGGTTTGGTTTGTTCTCAAGAAAAACCACTTTTAGTTTTTGTAAATTCGGCTCCATGTGGTCAAAATAAGAGTTTAAAACTGATGAATAAAATAGGGTATTTTGTGCAGCAGTTACGCAACGACCCTGACTCCCATTAACTTGATACTCCATGCTTTTGGTGAACCTTTATGACAAAAAATCAACAACGTCGAATAGTGACCTTTGAAGCTATGAAAAAAAAATGGTCATAGGCTCAACTTATTCAAAAGCCAAAAATGAATGAATAAGGAAAATACATTTGATGTCAAAAAATCATAACACCCTAACATTGGCTCCAATGGGGATGGCAACCTCTCTGTGAGGTGCCATGAAAAAAACGTGGACTAGCAGCATAACCAAACCATTGGGCAATGGAGTCAACATAAATACTGAAAATATAACTAACTGACTGAAATTAACTAAGTGATTGACTAATTGGACTTACATATGGCAGCAAATCACTAGAATCTCAGGGCCTTCTCCTCAAGCTTCAAATTCCAACGATAACTGCCCACACCTACTGATGATATACATACACTCATGTGATATGATCCCTCCAATGTAGCCAGTCAAGCAAATGGCTACTTGACTGAGTTTTGCTCACAGTTCCCTTGAGTAGGCAGAAGGAAAAATAGATTAGCAACTCAAAATTCCATTGATGTTGAGAACCAAAATCAGAAAAAATCACAACCTCCCATAATTCCTGCAGTAAACTGGCCATGGGAAGAAATACCTCTTCCTTCAATGATTGCAAGAGGCCAATAAACAAATCTTCACACAGATGATTTGTTATCTTCATTTGATGATCAATAAGAGGAATTTGTTCTTTGATTTTGTCCTCTTCAATTGAGGCAACCACAATAATAACACACACATCCACAAGATCTGAAACAACTTGCTCTTCTTTAGAAAACCCTTCATTTTCTGAATCTGGAGGTAGATATCCCTGAATGAAATCTTATTTTGCAAGAGGCCCTTGAATCACCTCTTCTTCTTTACTGCTCTCCTCTTCTTGATCAAGCTTAAGAGGATAAATCTGTTGTGTTTCTTCATCAACCTCTGGCTGACCAATTTCATCTTCAACTGCTGGAATTGTTGTCTGCTGGTCAGTTTCATTTTCAGTTGTTGCTTGTTGTACTTCTCCTATTTCATCCTGAGGAAAAGACAACTCAAAAAAGGCTTCTTCAATTTCATCAGTCATTACATCTTGATCATAGATGTCAATACCCATGAGCTGAAACAGATCATTAAATCTTCCACAAAATCTTTCTATCAGCACTATAGAAGGATGAGTTTGTTTAAAATTTGTACAAAATGCTGAATAGAAATCCATCAGAGAACATAGACTAGCAGCTGGCAACCCTTCGTACCATGATCTTGCATTTCCCTCTAAAGTTGCCATAAACATTTTCATCAATGAATCCTCATGAAATACAACTTCTAGTCTACATACATTCATGTGGAATTTAATTAAATGTAGAGCATCATCTTCTCCCTTTCCATCTCTGAATATTGGGAGATAGGTTGACCAATCAACTGAGGCATGGGATTCAGAAAACCAGGAATATGAGATATGTCCATAGGAGCATACCTGGGATTCGTTCTTGCACCCATCTTGAAATCAGTCAACAATAATTCTTAAAATTATTGACCTTTGACCAGTGGAGTCACTGTGAAATTTCAATCTGCTAAATCCTTTGATCTCAGAGTCGTCAGGTGAATGATTCAGCCAATCTACGTCTGTTTGTTGTTCACCGTCAATAACCAGATCTTGAACTTTGACAATATTTCCTGGAGAATATGAAACATTTCACTCCCCGGAAACGCCACCACTATGTTAGCACTCCGTAAATTTCTCTAGGTTGAGGAGAGAAATACCATAGGTAACCACAAACCACTTGCAGGTTAAGGTCCAGTCCCCCTAACCTTGGAGAGGGCTCTCTTGTTGGATCAAATATCAATCAAAGACTAATAGGATATGGATTTTAGACTGGTTATGATGATCGAAGGATGTTTTGATTTTGATTTGTTTAAGGTGGGTGTAGAGGGCAGGACTACTTAGATCATAACACTGTTATAGGTTTGAATGAATCAGGGATATGGTGCAATTCACACAGTGGCAAGGTAGGCAGACCTATGGGTGAAAAAATCAATTTTATTGTAGTAATAGTATGAATGGGAGGAAAGGGGAAAATGACAACCTAAGCATCCATACAAGGATGAATTTAACTTCCATGGAAGAAAACAACACACATATAATGATCAACTGAAATTTGTCAGAGAAAATTATTGAATTCTGAGAAATATTTCAAACATGAACACGAAGAAAATTATTATATGAAATTAAGAACTATAAGCAGATCTGAAAATAATACATATCAAGTAACAAGAGGAACAATATACCAATAAGACAGACACATGTATCACTGTATAAATATGCATCTACCTTCTTCAATTCATTCAACAAAGATACAAAACTTATAGAAAAGTAGTCTAGCCTCTAACACTCGCAACGCTACCATTTTCGCTTATTTTGTTCAATGTAAATACATTAGGAATATTGAACAAGAAAAATAAAATACAATGTATCTTTCAACCACTTGAGAGGATCGAATCATCTTCAATTTAGAAACATCAATCTTTGAAAGCAAAAAACTAAAATAAAGCTAAAAATAAAACTGAAACATATTTTCTGATAAAATTAGCTTTATCTTATCTAATTATTTGATCCCTATCCATTCCTTTATATCCATATCACCAACATCATTGTGGATATCTATACATTTCCAAATTTTCAAACCGAAATCCTAAACTTTCATCATTATGTCAACAAAAACTATGAAAATGGGCCACCAAGTGACACGTGTAAACTCCCAAATGGTATCACTTGTGTAAAATATGAGATGGGTTTTTGTAGATGTGTTTTTTTTTAATAAAATAATCTCTCAACTTCTTCAAATGCTTCCCCATCTCCCCAGGAATTGTTATGCAAAATCATGTCTAAAACAGGAAAATACACAGTCTGAAAAACAATCCTTAAAGATGCATTCGAAACTCCCAATCTATGACACCTATGCAGAAATTGTAAGAGTTTATTGTGATCTGGTTTGTTCTTGAGAAAAACCTCTTTCAGTTTTTTGAAATTCAGCCCCATGTGGCAGGAATAAGAGTTTCAAATTGATGACTAAAACTTGGTATTTTGCACAACGGTTGCGCAGCGACAATGACTCCCATTAACTTGACACTCCTTGGTTTTAATGAACCTTATGAAAAAAATTCAACAATGTTGGAAAATGACCTTTGGGTCTATGACAACAACAATGATCATAGACTCAAATTATTTAAAAACCAAAAATGAATGAATAAGGAAAATACATTTGACTTCAAAAATCATAAGACCCTAACATCCACCATCATTTGTCCTTAGTGCTTTAATTTTATTCTCTGCCAATTTTTCCATAAGAGCCTTAAACTCTTTGAATTTGTTAAATATCTATATTTCCTCTTAAGGAAATAAATCCATGTATATCTCGAGAAATCATTTCTAAATGATACGTAATACATATATTTACCTACTGATGGAATTGAGACAAGTCCAAACATATAATTATGGACCAACTATAATATTCTCTCTAACCTTGTAGCACCAAGGGAGAATCTTACCCAATTATGCTTCTCATATAAACAATGTTCACATAAATTAAACCTAGATAGAAGTTATACATACTTTTTACACACCTTTTACCATACCATTACTATGTAATACTTGAAGGGCCTTCTCTATGATATGTCATAGTCTTTGATTCCACAATATAGTATTTTCTCTAGAGGATGTAGGAGTTTTTCCTTCTTATGTTCCACTCTGAATAACAATAGAATTATTGCACTCATGACTAACAATGCTTCCTAGTAGCTTATACAAAGTTCCGATTTGAACTCCTCTTAGGAATACTATTTCTTCTTGAACCATCCTATAAGTATCGTTTCCAAATATTATTTCTACACTTGTTTCACTCATCCTTCTATTGAAGCCTCAGATTTCTGCTGCTCCAACATGGGGGATAACCACCCGGTCCGGACCTTGAAAGCAGCTCCTTTTCCATTTGGTGTGGTGGCTCCGACTGGGGATGATGGGACCAGTTTCCCAGTGTGGGTTTGAAAATGATGATGGGTGGTTTTCAAGTGATTGCAATAAGAATAATGATAACTAAATGACCTATTCTGACATGCAAATCTCTAATTAACTTAATCTAATATAAACCCGGGGTATTCTGTGTGATATGTGATCTAAAAAGATATATGTTTGGTACATGGTAATAAATATCATTCACATGTTAAACAAAGATGATAACATGTAAAGATAATTTCTTTGACTAAATAGTTAGTCAAAGAAATGTAGAAATTATATTGCATATATTTAATGATCATATATGAAAATAAACACTTTCATATAAGTACTATACAATACTGCAATTAACATATAACAGAAAGAACATAATCCATATATAATTAATTGATCTAAAAATGGGGCACTAAAGGCTTCTTGTCAAGCTTACAAGAACCTCTCCCACTCCAAAGCTTATATATTTCCAAGACCTTATGATTAACCAATTCTGAAATTAATACTTCTTGAAATAGGTGTATGTTAGTGTTTGTTTTTAACTGTTAATGTGCTTTAAGTTCACTTGCTTATGTTGATATAAAACACATATAAAAGTAAATAAAACAACAAATAAGCAAACACATAAGGCACCAATATAATATGGATTTCACCCTGATATGTTGGGCTACGTCTCCTTGAGCTCTAATCAACTCGACTAGGCTTTTTGGGATTACGGTAATGCTTCTTTTACAAGCTCCACACTTAACTCCATTGGTTTACAACTGAACCTATGGGTTTAGCATACCATCTTATCCCTGGCTATCCTCACTCTGCAAACAAATCTAGGCTTCTCTGGACTTGGCTCCTTCAGTCAGTGCTCTGAGCTCCTTGAGCTTCTGGCTTCTCTAACTCCCTCAGAATCCTCCTAACTGTCTCTCGAACTTCGTCTTCTGTCTTCAGCACACTCTGGACACCAGTAACAACTTGATCATTTGATCTCTTTGTTGTTCTCTCGACTCTGGCTCTCACTCTGGCTCTTCAGCTCTGGCTCTGGCTCTCATGAGCTTCTGGGTTCGCCCGACCTCCAAGCAACCCTCTGTCCGTTTTGCTCTTTATGTTATCTCTTGGCCTCTGCGCGCATTCCCAGCAACCCTCCAACAACCTCCTAAGTGACCTTTGGTCAATGGTTCTCTCTGTGTATTTGTAACACATCGGTTATAGTCCTCCATCATGGAAAAACCACGTGTTTCCATAAAAGAATCAGTTTCCCAATGTAATGAATCAGCAAGCACAAGAAACCCAACCGTTCAGCCTTCCTTTTGTAGAAATATCCAAATAATGCAATACACAGGAAAATTGTCGAAAACACATGATTGGAGCTTTTAACCGGATCTCAAAATGCATTCAATCGCATCTATATCCCTCTCGAGTCCGTCCTGTCATCGCAAATCATGATCGCATAGGCGGGAGGTCAAAAAACCCAAATACAAAGGAATACATAGAAAATCTGAAAACCTGAACTTCAAATATTATATAATCGCCCCTATAAACCTATCGGGTCCGTCATCTTATCGCATTTGCAAGTCACAGGGCGAAATGGCCAAAAAACCCAATACTCGGATAATACACAGAAAAATCTGAATTTCAAAACTTATGAAATCGCACTTATAAACCCCATCAGGTCTGCCCCTTTATCACTTATCGCAATCACAAGTCTCAATCGCATGTAACAGCCCTTTGTATCGGGTATCTGCCGATCGCCTAATTGCCAATCACCCCGATCAACCCCTGACTGTTGATCCTGCTCATCGATCCGACGGTTGGCGTGCGATCGCACACCGACCATCGCTTTATCGCATATCGCAATATCATTGTCGTAACAACCTCGGGGGTCTTCACTTTGGTCATTCCGATCACTAATCCGCCAATCAGATCCTGATCCTTGATCCACGACCTCTAATCCGACAGCTGACAATCCATTTCGGGCACATAACTTACACAGGGATTAACCACTCGAAAAAGTGGTTTCCTCTCTCCTCCTACATGTTGCGTGTTTGCCAATTTATGGGATTGGGTAGAGCCCGTCCAATACCGCTTACTGCTTGAAGCCCGCCTGAAATACCACTTACTGCCTTCCTTTCAGAACTCAAAGGTTTTAGCCTATTTTCTATAAATTCTTCGGGCCTATTCGGCCACTACCGCCCACGTGCTTTATCAAAATTTCAATGCGAACACGCTTTATAAAGGTTTAGTGCTTAACAAAGGGTGTTAGCACATAAGGCTAATATTAACCCTTTAGGCCACATTTAATAAGAAATACCTCCTTTTCTAAGGATAAGGAGCAATCTTCTTTTTGCAATAACTTCTTCGTCCGAAGTCCGTTTTAGCCCATTCAAGTTGCAATAGATTTAGAATGAAAAGATCTATGCAATGGGACTATTTCCAAGAGCAGTCCTTGAATTTCATTTTCCTCTATGAGGAACACTTTAGACTTAGGAGTCTATTCTAGATCCATTTTGGATCACACCTTCCCACTAAAAGAACTTTTGGTCTCCAAAAGACTAACATACTAATCTGAACAGTAAATGAGAGTAACAACACCCTCTTATTTTAGCCTCCATACACTTGCCTTGCATAGTGCCTCTAAACCAAAGCCTTTGACCACTTTCCTTCCTGGATGTGTTGGTCCTCCTTGGAAGAACTGTTTTCCTCCTTGAATTCATGTAGAACTCCTGCTGAGATAGTCACAGAAGGTAGTTTGAACTTCTCTTCCTTGATCATTGATCCAAGGTGGCCCAAACCAATGTGAAGTTACATCTACTTCACAAAAACTTTTGTTTGTACCTGTTTGACATGCTATCGTCAACAACTGTTAACAACAACAAAAATACAGACAACAAATGAATGGCCTAAACTCCTGCTTCAACAAAAGTAACAGATTTCACATATTGTGAACACCTCCACGTATTTACATCTGCATACAAATGATTGACTAGATAACAAGCTCACAAAGCATGCTTTTAAAACAAATGACCCTTAAAGTCAAGCATGTAGAAAATACCTCAAGGATTCTTTTCAAAAGATGAAACACTTCATCATTATCTCCATCTTGGAGACCACATCATCTTTTCTCAAGTCAATATTACATGCATGTTTACAAACAAAGCAATCAACCCTTCAAGTTAATTACACATACATGTCCAAATACAAGGAAACATCAACATCCCTGTGTTCATGCATATCATGCTCATGCATGCATTTCATCCTTCAACTTTCGCTTAAGCACACTATACTTTCGAAGCTGAAATGAACATAATGTTGCAGCAACAAAGTGAGTCTCCTACTCAACTTTTTCATTCACCTTCTTGGTAAAACTTGCAACTTGCATTCCATTAACAAAGAAATGCAAATAGATGCATCAATAGACATGCAATCTTAATTGGATAAGAACTCTAACCATTTCTTACCAATCCATTTCAAAGGTGCTTCCTTTGTCTGCACATCAACATCAACATGTGAATCATCCTGAAACACATCATTCATGGAAACTTCCTTTCCATTCCTGCCATTTTCTCTTTCCACCTTCTTCAACTTTTGTGGAAGCATTGTTGGATTTAGAGTCCAACATTTTGCAGCAACATGTCCTTGCTTATGGCAGTAAGTGCAACACATGTGCATCCTCTTGACAACATGATTTTCCTTGTCCAATGGACCTTTGGCTTCTTGCTTCCTTTCCTTCAAAATTTTTCTGTATGTGGCCATTCTCTTCCAACATCTAGAAACATTATGGTTATCCAAACCACAAAAGGAACAAGAAATTATTTTCCAATGCTTATATGGAAATTTACCATGTTGAACATAATCAAAAGGAATATGATTAGAGCTAGATTTATACCTTTCTCTTTCACCTTTATGGCCTTCATGAAGAGGTGAATTGAACGAAGAAGTGGCTCCCCTTGGAAAAATGTGAATCTCTTCAAGGCTTTTAGAGTTTCCAGAACTCTCTGGTTCAAGTGCATGCTTATGAACATTTGCATCTTGCAAATGATGTTTCAAGCTATTGCATTCTCCACGAATACAATCTTCACACTCTTGAGGTAGAAGATCAGAACTGAAACTCCTTCTTGGAACTGTTTCAATGGCCTTCATGGAAACTTTGGAACTTTCTCCATAAGACTGTCCATAGCCAAGACCCAAATACTTAGGCCTTTCCTCAACTATTATTGGCTCAACAATACCCTGTGCATGTTTGCCCAAGCCTTTTCCTTCATAACCTATCTTAGACATTAACTTGGAACCTATGACTTTGGTATGTTTTTCAAAAGAACCAATATAAGCATTCTTAGAAGAATTTGAAGACAAACAAGAATTGTTTACCTCTTCTTCAAGCTGATACTTGACTAAGGCTTCTTTGGCAACAAAGAGTTGTGTCTCCAACTCATGCATCCTTTTCAGGTTCATATTTGCAATGTGAAGTTGCCTCTCCATTTATTTCAATCTTCCTTCATGGAATTCAACTGCTCTCTAAGTATGCTGCTCTTCCTTCCATCCTCATACATTTCTCTCACCTTGTCCATCATGATGAACAAGTCTTGCTCATGTCTTCATCAAGGAATCTTGTGATGAAGGAGGAATTTGAGGACTCACTTGTAGAAGTTATCATTATGCAAATGAATAAAAGAACTTCAAACAAGATCAACAAAGAGCTTATTCAAGCAACCTTTTGCAACAAACCTCTTTTGCTTCAAGGATTGCCTTGAGGTCCTTTGGGATGAGAAGAATGCCTTCAGCCCTTCTTCCTTCTTGTCCTCTCCTGGACTCAGCTAACAATAGCTTTCCCTTCACCTTTGCAAACTCAAACAATAGTCAGTCTGCAAACAAGCATACAATCAATCCTTGACTACCCAAACACCTTTCAGACAAGCAATCCTTTGCTCTATCAATCAAGCATTCTGATCTGATACCACTTACTCTAGTATAACTAGCTTTGATATCACCTTCTTTGAAGGTGGGGTTAATCAAACTTACGCTCTGATACCACTTGATCCAAAAATGGGGCAATAAAGGTTTCTTGTCAAGCTTACAACAAACCTCCCCCACTCCAAAGCTTATATATTTCCAAGACCTTATGATTAACCAATTGCGGAATTAATACTTCTTGAAATAGGTGTATGCTGGTGTTTGTTTTTAATTGTTAATATGCTTTAAGTTCCCTTGGTTATGCTGATATAAAATACATATAACAGTAAATAAAACAGCAAATAAGCAAACACATAAGACACCAATATAATATAGAGTTCACCTTGATATCTTAGGTTATGTCTCCTTGAGCTCTAATCAACTCGACTAGGCTCTTTGGGATTATGGTAATGCTTCTTTTACAAGCTCCACACTTAAATCCATTGGTTTAAAATTGAACCTATGGGTTTAGCATACCATCTTATCCTTTGATGTCCTCACTCTGCAGATAGATCTAGGCTTCTCTGGACTTGGCTCCTTCAGTCAATGCTCTGAGCTCCTTGAGCTTCTGGCTTCTCTGACTCCCTCAGAATCCTCTTAACTGTCTCTAGAACTCCCCCTTCTATCTTCAGCACACTCTGGACACCAGCAACAACTTGATCATTTGATCTCTTTGTTGTTCTCTCGGCTTTGGCTCTCGTTGTGGCTCTTCGGCTCTGGCTCTGGCTCTCATGATCTTCTGCGTTCGCCCCACCTCTAAGCGACTCTCTGTCTTTTCTACTCTCTGTGTTATCTCTCAGCCTCTGTGCGCATTCCCAGCAACCCTCCAGTGACCTCCTAAGCGACTTTTTCTCAATTTTTCTCTCTGTATATTTGTAACACATCGGTTACAGTCCTCCATCATGGAAAAACCACGTGTTTCCATAAAAGAATCAGTTTCCCATTACAATGAATCGACGAGCACAGGAAACCCAACCATTCGGCCTTCCTCTTGCAAAAATAGCCAAATAATGCAATACACAGGAAAACTGTCAAAAACACATGATTGGAGCATTTAATCGGATCTCAAAATGCATTCAATTGCATCTATATCCCTCTTGGGTCCGTCCTGTCATCGCAAATCGCATTCGCATAGGCGGGAGGTCAAAAAACCCAAATACAAAGGAATACATAGAAAATCCAAAAACTCGGACTTCAAATATTATAGAATCGCCCCTATAAACCTATCAAGTCCGTCATCTTATCGCATTTGCAAGTCGCATGGCGAAATGGCCAAAAAACCCAATACTCGGATAATACATAGAAAATCCGAAAATCCGAATTTCAAAACTTATGAAATCGCACTTATAAACTCCATCAGGTCTGCCCCTTTATCGCTTATTGCAATTGTAAGTCACAATCGCATGTAACGGACCTTTTTATTGGGGATCCGCTGATCGCCCAATCATCGATCACCCCGATCAAATCCTGACCGTTGATCCTACTCATCGATCTGACGGTTGGCGTGCGATCGCACATCGGCCCATCGCTTTATCGCATATTGCAATATCATTGTCGCAACAGCCCCGGGGGTCTTCCCTTTGGTCATGTCGATCACCGATCCGCCGATCAAATCCTGACCGTTGATCCACGACCTCTAATCCGACAGCTGACAGTCCATTTCAGGCGCATAACTTACATGGGGATTAACCACCCGAAAAAGCGGTTTCCTCTCTCCTCCTACGTGCTACGTGTTGGCCAATGTATGGGATCAAGTGGAGCCCATCCAATACCGCTTACTGCTTGAAGCCTGCCCGAAATACCGCTTACTACCTTCCTTTCGGAACTCAAAGGTTTTAGCCTATTTTCTATAAATTCTTCAGGTCTGTCCGGCCGCTACTGCCCACGATGCGAACGCGCTTTATAAAGGTTTAGTGCTTAACAAAGGGTTTTAGCGCATAAGGCTAATATTAACCCTTTAGGCCACATTTAATAAGAAATGCCTCCTTTTCTAAGGATAAGGGGCAATCTTCTTTCTGCGATAACTTCTTCCTCCGGAGTCCGTTTTAGCCCATTCAAGTTGCAGTAGATTTAGAATGAAAATATCTATGCAATGGAACTATTTCCAAGAGCAATCCTTGACTTTCATTTTTCTCTGTGAGGAACACTTTAGACTTAGGAGTCCATTCTAGATCCATTTTGGATCATTAATGAAATGAAATGTTATCGCTGATTTAGTAAAACAGAACTGATCATACAAGATAAAAATACCATATGTGTGAGGTTTTGCTCATTTGACTAGTGACATATATTAGCTCCTTTCTTCAATCAAATTATTCTCCAGGCATATAAAAGTGCATCAACAAAATAAATTAGTTTGATATTCAAAAGTAATGACTATGTTCCATGATTTTATAAAGGCATCTACAAACTTACAAAAGTGCGTTATTAGCAAATGTTTTTTTATAAAATCCTGGACGCTCCTCTAAATGCATGAGAAGGGTATAAATACTATCTAACTAAAGTTTAAAAATAGATTATACAAAATATATTAGGAGGTTTCAAACAATCTTCTTCTTAACTAGTAACTAACTCTAAAAATAAAATCGATTTGATGACTCAAGGCTATGAAAATGTCTTGCTGTCTGTCAGCTTTTCCTTGAGATCACATATGTCGAACATTGTTTTTACTTGAGGAGGTGCTCCGAATTGTGTTCTGACTTGTCCTGCAAAGATGGAATCTGTAAGAGGTGGCATCATCCTTTGCGTTGAATTGAGTGAAAAATTCAGTGTCATAATTTGGTTGTGAGGTTTGACAAGAAATTGCCAATATGCCTCCCAATCGGTCTTTGATAATTTTGTGATTGCCTCTCTTTGGATTTTCATCTTTGCTTTCCAGTTTTTATCCAAGTCTTTCAAATCTGGCAGTGACTTTGGATTACCTTCTTTTATCAAGTTGGTGGTGTGCAAAGTGTGATTGACTTCCTTTATTATATTCTTTGCCACTCTTGCTGCTCTTGCTACTGCCAATTTTGCCTGCTTGATCCGTGCATCCCAATCTGTGAATAATATGTCTTTATGCATCTCTTCAATCTCTGGCATATTAGTGCTTCTTCCTTCTTCAGATTATTTCCATTCAATATAGTCAGAAATCTTAGTATTTAAGTCATTAAACTCAGTTCTATGATCAATTGCTTTATCTGTCAATTGATCGATTGTATCCAAATAAGGGGTGATATGGGACATTTTCTGGCAGATAGATCTTATTGTTTTTTTCATAATGGAGTTTAGCTCCAATGACTCTTTGATGAACTCATCAATAATGGGGACATATTTATATTTCACCATAGCCTCGTGCAACTCTTAGATTTGCATATTGTTTGCTGAGATATCTGCTTCGTGGCTTATCTTAAGTACTTCCATACTTCACTGCAATTGGACTATCTGTTCTGTGGCTTGCATGTTCACATTTTTTTCTCAATTTCCAGCTGTTGTTCAAGCTATGCTATCCTTTCTTCTCTTTGTCTCAACAAAACAGATACTTCAATGGCCTTATCAATGGTGGTAGTAGCATATGCCCCTACAAATTGTGACAACCTGGTTAAATTTTCAGTTGGATTTGAAGGAATATCCTTCCAAACTATATCCATTGGTTCATTCCCTGGTGGGATTTCAGGTGTTTCAACTCTCCTTCTCTTCCTCTATCTTCTTACTATAGCCTTATGCAGTGGGCTATAGAATACATCTAAAGGAGGTATTTCTGTAACCTTTAGGATAATCTCAGATGTCAGAAATGTAGGTATGATTTTTGCATTCTGTGAATTTATCCCTTGCTCGTTCATTGGCTCAGACTCTGAAACTTTCTGAGTTTGCTGTGGAGTATGATATCCTGTAGTTTCTTGGACATTTGTTGCTTTGGCAGTATCTTGGAGTTTTTTATTAAATTGGTCCCATTCCTGCTCCATATCGTTGCTTTCACCTTTGGGACCGGTATCCTGAGTTAGGTCAGTTTTGACCTGTTTCTTAGCTGACCTTTTGCTAGATTCTGCCGTAGCCTCTATTTCCTGTGTCTTCCCTATGTTCTGGGCTACATTCACCTGAGATTATGTTCAAGAATTTGGTCCCTCGCTGTTAATGGTCACACTGGGTGTAGGTTTGTCATCAGTTCTTAACAAATCCAATGGGATTGTTTCAAGCCTCTGATTTCTAAATTCCTGAAACCTTTCGAAGTCGTCAGGATTCAAATTCACCTTTGCCCAATTGAATGCTTGTTCAAATGACTCAGTTGATTGTAATAAATCTTCAAATTCATGATCTTCATGGATAAAGGGTTTGACCTTTAGTGACGTAGTAACATTTTGTGCTACTTTCTCTGGGTCAAATTGCCTCTTTGGCAGAGTAGCCAGCCTGAGCCTCTCTATGTTCGGTAATTCTTTGTTTACATGGTTGAAGTTTGCCAATGAAAAAGAACCACACCGGATGGGAAAGGGTGGCCATAGTGATTTTTTGTTATCTTTCAAAGTGTTGAAAAGTGGGCAACAAGGAATGCTAAATTTAGAATGTGCTAAAAATAGAATGTCTCTAAAAATAGCAGTTTGGCCAGTGAGGTCATTGGCCACCTTGGGTGAGAGGTGAAACTGCTAAAAATAGAAAGTTCTAAAAATATCATTTCTGGGTCCCTTGCTATTTATAGCAGTCCCTGGTCTATCTATAGGAAGTAAAATCGAATTTGGTCTTAACAACAGTTTAAAATATTAACTGATTAATCTCCATGAGTTAATTAGTTGGAAAAATTAAACTTGAAGTCTTTGTGAGAACATGCAAATTAGTTGTCCCACTGATTGAGGAATTTATCCTTTATTCTCTCCACTGATTGAGGAATTAAGTATGAGTTCTATAATGAGAGAATTAGTTGACTTAGTTCTAACTAGTCAAGTCCAGTTAGATTATTTTAACAAGTTGTTAAAATAATAAAATATAGTTTGTTAATGCTTGCATGCATGTGACAACTATTATTTTAGATAACTAAGGATTCACTCATGGATAATTGTTGCATGTCAGTTCTATCAGAGACCCAGTTGAGATCAGATGAGGGACAGTGTACTATCAAATGCTTGGATCTTCCCATGGAATATTCCTTGCATGCAAGAGGAACTAGTATCCTTAAGGATTGCGTAGTTGGACCTATGGTTGACAGCAGGTATGATTGGGGCCAATTCACATATGTTCTGTAATTGGACCCCAATCAAAATTGCACAAGGAAATAGGGGATTGGTGGACTTGAGGCCTACATATTATGGCATAGTGAGTCTATGATCTTCATCTTTTGATTGCAGAGAGTATAGGATAGCTCTTGAGCTGATATTTTTTGTAAACAGAAGAGGATTTCCACTTGATTGATAATACAGTGTTGGGGGTTTTATGTTGGTGCTTTCCCCAGTGATATATCTGTGGTATGTGTGATTATTTCTCTTGATCCGTTATACGTTTTTATGCTTGATGTTTCTCATGAAATCGATTTTGCTTCCACTTAATGTTTTGTAGAAGTAGATCATGTGTTTTGCTTTAGTACATTGCATTACCAGTTTGATCTACAGGTGAAATTTCTACATGGTATCGGAGCACAGTTAATCAAGCAAGGAACAATATACAAGAAAGAGAAGTAAATTTGAAGTTTATGATTCGGGATATAGATATCTAGTTCTCATCACAGTTCAAATTTCATCCAGATGGCCTTCACTGGGTTGAGGCTTGAGTATGCCCTTGATGGCAGCTCAAACTACATAGCTTGGAAGGATCGCATGGAGGTAGTATTCGAAGATAATGGCATTAAGGACTTCATTGATCAAGTTTTCCCTGAGCCTACTGATGCTACTCAGGTTGCAGACTGGAAGAAGAACGTGGCTAGAGCTAGGAGAATCATCCTAGAGGGAGTTCGAGATCACATAGTCTCGAGCCTCCATGGGAAGGAGACTCGAGACTAGTGGTCTGGAGAGAAGTAGGAGGTAGCAAGTACGGAATAGAGAGTCGGGAACAGCACCAAGGGAACAGCGTAGAGGTTGGAGAAGCAGACATAGAGTCTGCAGACTGCGCAGTCACCAGAGGGCTTGCGTGGGTGATGTAGAGAGGCCCAGTTCTAACGCAGCGAGGTGGGGGCTGACGTAGAGGGTCTGAGAGAAATGTAGAGGTCATCAAGGCTAACGCTAAGACTGGGGGAAGTGCTGAAGAATTTTCTCTCTGTTGGGTAAGCCAGTTTGGCACCCAGTTGTACTGAAGAATTGCTGAATAATAAATCCTCCCTCGCTGCACCAGTTTTTCCACAATGGGCTTTTTTGGGGACTGATTGTCCAAAGTATGTGTCAATGTGTTAATTCCTGTGCATGTGTTTGTTTCTATATTATGATGTGATATATGCAACATAATTTATTTTAATGTTTACGAGATTTTTATAAATAACTTATCAAGAAATAATTAGGTAAAATAGCAATGATCAGAGGAAGCTGGCACTGAAGGACAAGCTTCGAAAGATCAAGTGTGAGAAGGGTGATATGATCACTACATTCTTGAACAAGCTCACCAACTGCAAAGATGAGCTTGCAAGCGTAGGGGTCACTACCGCCGATGATGATATGGTGAGTCTAGCACTCCTTGGTCTTCCTAAAAGTTGGCATAGCTACCAGGACTCAGTGAATGGAAGGGACAAACTGCCATATTGGGACGACTGTGGTCAGATTTGATGCAGGAGGAGATTAGACGGAACACCAGAGATGGAGCTTCTTCATCAAAGAATGATGATGAAGAGAACTTGGCTTTAGCATCTAAAGCTAAGAAAGGGAAAGGGAATGCATCCCAATCCAAGTCTTCTCAAGGAGGGAAGAAGTTTGACAAGTTGAAGGTGAGATGCTTTCATTGTCATGAGTTGGGTCACTATGCTACTAGTTACCCATAGAGGAAGAAGTCCAAGAAAGGTTCCTCCAAGGAATCTGATGGTGATGCTCTAGCTTCACAATTTGAGATGGATTTCTCACTTATTGCATGCATGGTTTCATCCAGCATGGATGTGTTTGGTACTTGGACAATGGAGCTTCTTTCCACATGTTAGGTGACAAGACTATTTTCAGCACTTTGGAGGAGAAGGATCTCCAGATACGAATCGAGATGGGAAATGATGGAAAGTACTGTGTCTCAGGTGAAGGTATGGTTGTGTTTCAGAGGGAGCATGGTTCTCCGCTCCCTCTTTCTAATGTTATGTATGTACCAGGGCTGAAAAAGAATCTTGTGTCCATTGCTTTGCTTGAGGATAAAGGTTATCATGTAGTCTTAGTTTGGGAAAGGTTTTCCTAAGGCATATAGGCACTGGACAGACCAAACAGATAGGGATTCGAGTGAAGAATCTCTATATGTTACAGGTAGAAGACTATGCTGCTTTGAGTTCCAAAGCAAAGGTGATGCATGGACAAGATATTCGTGAGTTATGGCATAGGAGACTAGGCCACTTGCATCATGGGGCCTTGAAGATCATGCAACAAATTTCTACTGGATTACCCAAGTGCAAGCTGGAGCAAGTGAGCACATGCAAAGGTTGCACTTTGGGTAAGTATGCAAAATCTTATTTTCATGATTGGGATGGTAGAGTAGGAGTAGTTCTGGAGTGAGTTCATTCAGATGTATGTGGGCCCTTCTCTATAGCCTCCATCTGAAAGCAAATGTATTATGTTATTTTTGTTGATGATTTTTCTCGTAGATGTTGGATCTACTTCATGCAAAAGAAGGATTAAACCTTCTTGAAGTTTTGTGAGTTCAAAGCTTTGGCAGAGAAAGAATCATGGATGAACGTAAAGGCCTTGCGAAGTGATAATAGTGGAGAGTATATTTCCCAGCAGTTTAAGGACTTCTGTGCTTCAAAAGGAATTAAATGGGAACTCACGGCACCTCATAACCCACAACAGAATGGGGTGGCTGAAAGGAAGAACAGATCTATTGTGGGCGCAGCTCGATCGATGTTGCATGACCAAGGCCTACCACTTCATCTATGGACTGAGGCATGCAATACAGCAGAATATCTTTAGAAAAAAAGTCCTCATCTTAATTTGGGGATGAAGACACCTATGGAGGTTTTTTCGGGGAAGAGATTAGATGTGAGTCACTTCCGCATCTTTGGATCACCAATCTTCTGTCATGTGACCAAAGATGCTCAAAAGAAGCTAGACCCAACAGTTGAGTTGGGGATACCTGTGGGGTACACGGATACACCTCATAACTATTGTGTGTTTCTGCCTACCAGTCAGAGGACCGTAGTGCGTAGGAATCTGAAGTTCGATGAGTGGCGAGCCATGCGAGTATCACTTGAGAGGGAGCTCAAGTTGCATGGTGATGATGAGGAACTATTAGTTCCTAAGGAGGAGGAGCCTCCTGATGATGCGGATTAGCCACATGCAGAGATTCTAGTGGTGGAGATCACCACTGTTGGAGAGTCTTCCAAGGATGGGCGGAAACACTCACAAGAAGTTGACAGATTGATGCAGGATGCGAGAGAGAATGTGGGGCAACCATCCTCTCAGCACAGACATAGGATATCTCCCGATAGATACACTGGCTACATGGCCCTGGTTGGGGAGTGTGTAGCGACCGAGCCTTCTTCTTTTGAGGAGGCAGTGCAGCAGCCAGTTTGGGTGGATGCGATGGTAGAGGAGTATGATTCTATCATGTGGAACAATGTATGGGATGTTGTTCCTAGACTAGGGGACAAGTCAATGGTTACTTCTTGATGGCTTTACAAGGTAAAGCAGGCAGCTGATGGTAGTATTGAGAAACACAAGGCAAGGTTTGTTGCCTGTGGTTTCTCACAGGTTGAGGGGATTGACTATGATGAGACCTTTGCTCCTGTTGCAAGGTACTCATTGATTAGATCGATTCTAGCACTATCAACACAGATGGGTTGACAGATCCATCAGATGGATGTGAAGACAACATTCCTCACTGGGGAGATTGAGGAAGAGGTATACATAGAGCAGCGAGAGGGATTTGAGACCTTCGATCGTGAGTCACATGTGTGTCGGCTCAAGCGAACATTATATGGGCTGAAGCAATCACCCCATGCTTGGTATACCAGGATCGACAGCTATTTCATCGGGTTGGGCTTCACCAAGAGTGAAGTGGATGCGAACCTCTACCACATCATTGTAGATGGTAAGCTATTGATTATTGTACTTTATGTCGATGATCTAATTTTGACAGGTGATGATCAGTTGATCAAGTCTTGCAAGAAGGATCTTGCAAGAGAGTTCGAGATGAAGGACATGGGCCTCATGCACTACTTTCTAGGCATGGAGGTGTGGTAGAGAGATGGGGAAGTATTTGTGTCTCAAGGCAAGTATGCTAATGAGATACTCAGGCGCTTCCACATGGAGATGTGCAAGCCCATGGAGACTCCTCTAGCAGGTAACTGGAGGAAGGAGGATGCTACTTCAGGTGAGGTAGTAGCTGCTACTGTTTATAGGGAGCTTGCAGGTTCACTCATGTATTTGGTGAACACATGACCAGATTTGTACTTAGCGGTGAACCAGCTGAGTCAAGCTATGGTTCAGCCAACCAAGTTATTCTGGAAGGCGGAAAAGAATGTGCTGAGATATCTCAGAGGCACTACATAGTATGGATTATGGTACAGGCGGACAGAGGGAGTGAAGCTCCAAGGCTTCATAGATTTAGATTGGGCAGGTAGTCCATCAGACAGGAAGAGCACTTCTGGAGGGATCTTCAACCTTGGGTCAGCTGCAGTTTCTTGGTATAGCCGGAAACAGAGATCAGTTGCACTTAGCACAGTGGAGGCAGAGTACATGGCAACTAGTCAGGCTGCATGTGAGGCCATCTGGATGCGGAAGATTCTAGTGGGATTGTTTGGTTAGATGATGGATCCTACAGTGATATATTGTGATAATCATAGTTGCATTAAACTCTTTGAGAATCCAGTGTTTCATGACAGGTCCAAGCATAAAGATATCTGCTATCATCATCTACAGGATTGTGTGGTCAAGAGGATCATGATGTTGTAGAACATTTCGACCGAGGAACAGGATGCAGATATTTTGACAAAGGCATTGTCAAAAGGCAAGTTTGAGTTCCACAGAGATAGGATCATGGTTGCTGATAATTGCTTTCTTGTTGAGAGGGAGTGTTGAAAAGTGGGCAACAAGAAATGCTAAATTTAGAATGTGCTAAAAATAGAATGACTAAAAATAGCATGTCTAAAAATAGTAGTTTGGCCAGTGAGGTCATTGGCCACCATGGGTGAGAGGTGAAACTGCTAAAAATAGAGAGTTCTAAAAATAGCATTTATGGGTCCCTTCCTATTTATAGCAGTCCCTAGTCTATCTATAGGAAGTAAAATTGAATTTGGTCTTAACAGCAGTTTAAAATATTAACTGATTAATCTCCATGAGTTATCTAGTTGGAAAAATTAAACTTGAAGTCTTTGTGAGAACATGCAAATTAGTTGTCCCACTAATTGAGGAATTTATCCTTTATTCTCTCCATTGATTAAGGAATTAAGTATGAGTTCTATAATGAGCGAATCAGTTGACTTAGTTCTAACTAGTCAAGTCTAGTTAGATTATTTTAACAAGTTGTTAAAATAATAAAATATAGTTTGTTAATGCTTGCATGCATGTGACAACTATTATTTTAGATAACTGAGGATTCACTCATGGATAACTGTTGCATGTCAATTTTGTTAGAGACCCAGTTGAGATCAGATGAGGGACAATGTACTATCAAATGCTTGGATCTTCCCATGGAATATTCCTTGCATGTAGGAGGAACTAGTGTCCTCAAGGATTGTATAGTTGGACCTATGGTTGATAGCAGGTATGATTGGGGCCAATTCACATATGTTTTGTAATTTGACCCCAATCAAAATTGCACAAGGAAATAGGGGATTGGTGGACTTGAGGCCTACGTATTGTGGCATAGTGAGTCTATGATCTTCATCTTTTGATGGCAGAGAGTACAAGATAGCTCTTGAGCTGATATTTTTTGTAAACATAAGAGGATTTCCACTTGATTGATAATACAGTGTTGGGGATTTTATGCTGGTGCTTTCCCCAGTGATATATCTGTGTTATGAGTGATTATTTCTCTTGATCATTTATATGTGTTTACGCTTGATGTTGTTCATGAAATCAATTATGCTTCCGCTTAATGTTTTGTAGAAGTAGATCATGTGTTTTTCTTTAGTACATTGCATTACCAATTTGATCTACAGGTGAAATTTCTACACAAAGTCTTGGTTAAGCCTTTTCCAATAGTTTGGTGAACTATTTCTTTGGCTAACAGCTTGTCGAAGACATACAAAGGAAGTACATGCGGTTCTGCTATACTACCGTAAACTCTGATATATGTGAACTATTGCTTAGCAAAGTACTTGCCTACTACAAGAAGGTCTGTATTGGCTTCCTTAGAAAATCTTAGGGCCTTTTTATAAAAAATCATTTGATGTAATGGTAGCATAACACTGTGGCATATCTTGTAAAAATGGGGTATAAAATGGGATTCCCACATTTGTTTATGACTGAGATGGATGGGGTATGGGTCTTACACAGTCCATTTCCAACCCATAATTGGAAACTTAGTACAAAAGCAAATAGAGTCCATGATATAAGCACTCATATAAAATGGAAGAAATTTTTCTGTGGAGGTGAATCTCTTTTGATGATATTCAAAAATAGCCATAACTGAGTTGTTAGATAGGATAGTAGCCCAATTCATTATATGAGAATTGATACATGCATCGATTAAAGGGACCCATTCTATAGAGAACTTGGTATTATTAGGCATTCCATACAATCTACATAACATGGAGGCTGCATAGTTATGGGGATTCGCTAAAGAAGCTATGGGGTACATACCTATCTTGTCATATTTGAATTTGTTTTCTAGGACTCTCCACCCCTGAATCATCTTAAAGGGTTCTTCATTCTGTTTCGCAAACTTGGCCAGGAATGATCTATCATATATATCCTGAGGGTCGGGAAGATGATACATTTGTTTCAAATCTTCAGCTTTAAATGATCCCATCAGCTCCATCTTTGAATTCTTGAATTGTTTGTCTTCAATATTGACATTCTCCACCACCCATCTAATCATATCCGTGTATGGTAGTATCTTGGCTCTTGCTCCTATTCTGTGAAGAAAAGAGAAAGCAACGTCTTTGAATTGAACTGTTGAGGGTTGTATTGAATTTGTTGTTGCCTTGGTAATAATAACTTCAGGCCGCTCATCTTCAAGTCTATTATAGATAACTTCCCACACCATTGCTCCTCCATCAGCACTGCAAACCGTATCAACAAATATGGGCGACATCTCTGTAACCTCATATTCTAAAACACTCTGTTGCTTCTGTTTTTTCATTACTTTTTGTAAGGACATCTCTTTTGAAGCTTCCCTAAAATGAAAGAGAGATATATCAACGTAAACAGTAGAGGGAAATTAAGGCTGAAGAGCTCTTTGAAATGACTTGAATCATGGGAAGATTTTGAACGCAATCTCTATATTAACTAGCCATGACTTGAAAACATTAACTTCTCTCCTCGAGCTGCTAAACAATAATTGCTCTGTCAACCCACTTGATATTTCATTAAAACTCAATAACTTCCCACACTTTACACCTAATTTTCCGCATCGTGACTTTCAAATGTTGCAACATAGTGCTATTCGTAGATAATGCGAAATGCGATTGTGAAACATCGCAATATCACATTTTGCAATTTTTAAGGGATAACACAATGGCATGTTTTTTCAAATTGTGATCTGCAAAATGTGATCACATATTCTTAGAGTGTCGCGATCGGAAAATCGTAGTGGAGACTTTATCGCATATCACATTTCAGGATTTTCTTTAGGATGTTTATAATTGTCACATGGAAAACTGCGAGATGCGATTTGCGATAAAAGTTTTAAGTATGGGTTGCATTCTAAAGGTTTAAGGAAAATTTTAGAGTTAGCGCTTATTTTCAAAAGCTAAAAATTTAAAAGGGTCCCCATTTATATGTCAAATACTAACTATTCATCCCTATAAATGGGGGGGTTGTTACATAGTACAACACCTTCTTATAGAAGTCAAATTTTTAGCGAAACCTAGGATGTGTAGAACACCAGGGAATGTTCTAATCCTACCACCCATGAACTTCAAGTCGAATTCTTCTCATCTTATGATTTTAGATGTCAATTCATATCCTAAGAAAACATTACTACCATCATATCTTTCATGCTCGCAAAACCACTCCTTGTGAGTAGTCATATGAAATGATGTGCCTAATTCAACCAACCATGGCTCATAATCTACTTGTGTACTTTAAGAATCCAAGTACACATCACGTCCTTCATATGAGGATTTTTTATTTCTATAGATGGAACATCATTAGATACCTTCCATTTCTTATAAATTTTGGATTTACAGTCATTCTTGTAATGCCCTTGTTTTTCACATCTCCAACATACCTTTACAAATTTTCATAGGGATTTACATCTTCCTCTAGATTTAGATATCCCACTTGAAGAATTATTTTTATTTCTTGTAGGAGTGTCCTCTGATAGACAAGGAATACATGTTTTGACTTTCCATATTTTTCTATCTCAACTCCTTTGATACTAAGGAGGCGACAATATCATTGAAACTTAAGGTAGTTGTGTTATTACCTATGGTAAAGAATACAAAAAATGATACACCTATCTTCTTTTGAAATATTAATATCAATAGATAACAAATGAATTACCATAGTATTGAATGAATTTAGATTATTTTCCACCAAGTCTCCATCCTTCATTCCTTAGGTTATACAACTTTTTTGTAGGAACAATTTGTTCGTTGTGGACTTAGATTGATACACAGTGCCTAACTTGTTGCAAAATGATTAAAACTGAATTTGAGAGACACAATCATATTGTTCTCTTTTCCTTTTATCCAACTTTGTATAATCTTATTTCAAAAACCCTATTGGTGCAATATCTAGATCCACATCAATCCACTAATATTTTTCCACCAACAGATCTTCCATTTTGAGTTTCCATAGCTCAAAAAAATTCCCATTGAATTTCTCAATCTCTATATTTTAACTATCCACGATTTTCTTTCACTACAAGAATCAATTCCATAGATCTCCCACTGTAATAGGGTCTAACACAAGCTCGAGCAAAACCCCTTAGTGACTAAAACACCCCCTTGAAGCCAAAATTATTCTAATACCAAATGTAGGTTTTAACTATACAATTAATTGTTGCAAACATATTTTTAATAAAACAAAAAATATGCAAGGTCAAACAAACACATTAACATAATGATTTTACCCTCAAAACCAAAACAAGGAAAACTACAAATATTTTTTAGTATATTCCTTTTTACACTATTACAACACAATATACATATCCCATAACATCCATAAAGTTCCAATCCATTTTCCTTGGATCATAACATAACCATAGTTCCTTAACCAAAAGTAATAAAACATGGGATAAATCACCATATGCCAAAAAAATACTAAAGGAAAAAACCATTTGTAGAAAACCACCAAAAAATGGATGCAAAAGACCAACCAATTTTTTTTTAGAGGCACTTCCACTAAAATTTGACATAGGGGGGATCCTGCCTCCATGTGAACCCCCCAAGCCAGGGGGGCACTTCTCTCCTCTTTGACACCCTCAAAAAATGGGGGTTGTCACCCCCCTGTGACTCCCCCCGCCCCCATGGTTATGCTTGACGCAATCTACAATGCATGGAGATAATCATGCAAATAATATCGCATACCCAACAAGTCATTTTAACAGAAAAATTGAGACCAAAACTAGTTCTTACACTAATTACTTTAAATATAAAGAGTTCTTGAAGACCCATATAGTTATTACCCACCCCCACTCTGGTTTCTTTTTGTTGATACACAATGGGCCAATAGATGAAAGAGGTATCCTTACCAACAAATGAAGCATATAATGATCCAAGCTACAAAGGGGACTAAGAGTGAATCTATCAATAGAGAACTCATAGATTAGGGCCATAGATCAATCATAACATGCATAAGCACATATCTATCAATGTATCTGATCTTACTGTGTATTGGGTATGTTTTCTCTATCTCCAATCTATCTCTATCTATGGTGCTTGTTCCTCCTCGTATAATAAGGCCATTATCATCCTTCACGTCCATTTGAACTTTGGTTTTGTGGATGTTATGGTTTATGATGAGATTGAGAACATTGGTGCAAATGTGAAATCATTAGTGACTTTGAAGGGTATATCAATGATTCACCATCTGGAGATGGGTGATGTTGATTTGGCATTTAAGCAAATGATGGAGGCTAGAGCTTCTACTATCAAACATATTTTATAGTATTTTTTGGGCTCAATTCCATGGAAAGGTGAAGGATCCCAAGGTTGAGGACCATGCAAAAGCTTAGGATTAGGCTTAGGTTTGTGTATTTTGCACTAACCTATTTTCATTAACTCTCACCAAGCTCGTTATTTGAAGTTGGAATACGAGAGTCAAAAGAAGGTTATATGGTTTAAATTTTCTAGGCATTTTGATTCTATGAGTTTGAGTGAGGGTTTGTACATATACCTTACTTTGCAACTATCAATCATCCGTTTAGATGAATCAATGATAGCCATTAATTCAAATATGTAATATTTTGGAACTTTTTTGAAATCAAGTTCTTTATATTTTTGTAAAAAGATAAGGTGTCATGGTTTAGTATTCAAATGGAAAGAAGAAAAAATAGAAGAGTTGGGAAATTTGGGAAATTTTCATTATTTTAAATTATAGATGATTGTTTAACTTTATTAAGTTCTTTATGTCAACCCCTAGATAATTGAAACATCATCAATCTATGAATCAAATCATCAATAACACATTCAATTTTGAAGGTCAATTCAACTCTAGAATTATGAATAACGACATCTTTCACATAGTATTTTTGCAAGTTTACTAGTTGAATTATATTGTAAACAAGTGCATTTTAAGTAGAAGTCGACAACCTCCATTTGTCGGGCTAGATTTGTTGAGAAAATGGATAGAATTAATAGATGATTAGAGTTAATGAATACTCTAATACCCTCTACTGTTGACGATACAGTCATGGTTGAGAAAAAATATCTCACTCATTTCCTAACTAGTTTACAAGATTCACAAGACAAAATTGACTTTATATATATTGAGTCTAAGATAAAATGAGATGAATTACAAAAACAGAATCACGAATTTTTAACTAGTCCTTCTTCATAACAATTCTCTTTTTGCTTTAGAGAGAAATCTTATCAATAATTAGCACATGATGCTACCTCAAAAGAAAATTCAAATGAAGATGAATACGTTCTAATTATACTTTCTAAGCATGCCATCAAACCTTCGGAAGAGTTCACAAAAAACATGCATATATCTGGTCTTGGATATGGAAAGGAAGTGACCTCTCACATTTTAGACTACACCAACCTAATTTGGATCCATAACACTAGGTTCCTTCAAGAAAACTCATCTTGACCGACTCCAATTCCACATTAGAAAACTCATCTTCACTTTATCCACTTCCACATTCGATTCCTAAATGACAACATTACCCTCAAGCTGGCCATATGAAGGATCTATCTTTTGAATTTCATCCTTATGAGAATTGTGCAAAGCATAACTATCCTTCAGACACATTCTCTAGACATAAGAACCCTGCAAGAGTAAAGATTCACCTTAGGTGTATCGCTTCTTAGCAATGGTCATTGGTATCTAAGAAGATACATATGTTATACCATGGAATCCATTCTCAAGTATTAACACATCTTGCTATGGAAATATTTTCATCTTCTCACCTTGTATCTTACAGGGGAAAATACTAGTGATTGATAGTTAGGATTCAATTTTCAAAATCTTATCAATCAAATAGAAAGAAGCAAGCTTGAGCCATAGCTATAACTTAGAGCTAGAGTTAGTTAAATCCAAATTTGGAGTTGTAGCCAAAGACAACATCATGCTCTATGAAAATGATTTGGTTTGTGTTCATCTTAAAGATTGGTTTGTGATATTCCTTAAACCACCATTTAGAATAATACTTACAACTTCTGCTAGACAATGGTTTGTGGTCATCTTGAAATCACCATTTGAGAGTACTACCATTTCGGAGAAGATACCAACTTCTAGATAGATTAGGAATTGTTTTAGGAACTGCTTATTAGGGGAATTTTGAGGTTTAAAATGGTCCTCCTAAGGAAAAGAATAAAATAAAAGTTAAAATAATAAAATGAGAGTTATGAATTTTTAAAGAAAAAAAAAAAAACTACTTCTTTTTTTAATTGTATTTTTGGTTTATCTCCTTATAGGTTCACTCAAATTTCAAGTGTAGACGCTCATTGGATGTATACCGTTCGATGCATAATTAAATTACACATCTAATGAGTATCCACACTACATACTTTTGAGAAGACCTACATCGAAAAAAATTAAAGATACATTAAAACAACATGTTTAATTTTTTTCGATGTGGGTCTTCCCAAAAGTATGTAGAGTGGGTACTCATTGGATGTGGAATTTAATTCCACCTTCAATGGGTCTCTACACTTGACATTTGAGGAAACCTATAGGGATATAAGGTAAAAATACAATTAAAAAAAATTATACTTTTCCCTCCAAAATATTTTCTCTTGGGGATGACGTCATCATCTTGAATCCTATTAGTTCTTTTAAAGTTAATTTTGTTAATACATTTTTTGTTTTGAGGCCCATTTTTTACCTCAAAATTCCCCTAGCAAAGTTATAGAGTTGGTGGTTTAGCCTTAAACCACCACTTAGTGGAATATTTTGGCTTCTGCTACCCATTTTGTTTGTGGTCTTCCTCAAACCACCAATTTTAGAGAGAAAATTCAACCATTAGTTACTATCCACTTCTAGGTTCAACACTTTATTTGGACTAGTTTCAACACTTTTTTTGGACTCACATACACCGCTTTATATTAAGAAGGGGAATTTTGGAAACCTAATCCTTAGGGATTATGGTTTTCTCTTGGGAATAATACAAAGATTCACAGATGAAGGTGAATAGCCTTGGGGAGTCCAAGAGACCTATTGGAAGATGAATCCAAGGGTCATTGAATGATTTAATTATATGTGTATCTAATTAATGAAATTGAATCACTTGATTTATCTTATTCTTTGTGATTCTCTTGTGTCTAATAATAATCCTGCATTCCTCATACATTAAGACTCCCAACAATTCAAATCACCAATGATAAATTAAGGGTGGTACATGTGAGGATGATATAAGGGTAATGCCCCTTACATCTCACCTATAATGAAATATAATACAATTGGTTTGTTGAATTGATATATGTGTGTTAGAATGATTGGGACATGAAACATGCATATATTGACATTAATCATGGTTATAGGGGATGGCTTGGTCCCTCCCCCTCTTTTTCCTAAATTTCCTTCATTATGTCTAGAGGCATCATTGGTGAGAGTGTTCACTTGCATATTTAGGACCCTCAAAACATGGAAAAACTTACTACCTATCTTGAAGATGAATCCCAATTTAGATTTGAAATGTCAATCTAAAAAGCTATAGAAATTGTGGGTGATCATGTAGCTCAGAATTCTGAAAACCTAATATCATCAAATTAACATCCCTTTTTATTATAGCTACAATATGATCCAACTTACTATGATACAATGTTTTCTTATTATTTATTAGATTGATGATTATGGTGAACCCCTAGTAACTATCAAGTTCTTCATGTTGGCTATGTTTATAGATAATAGTCCTTGAAGGAAAGCATACATGTTTCTTTGGTTGTTTGTGGCTAACCTTGGACCATATTCATTATTTAGTTCATATTTCTCTTGGGATAAAGGAATATCCCCTTTGCACCTACCACTCTTATAAAAGAAAAATAACCATTATATAATTTAACGAAGAAAAAAAATAATAAAGAAACATTTGGGATGATGTAAATTTTCAATAGAGTGATTCTTGTGACATGCATACCATAAACTTATAACAACACATAAATTTGATAATTGATACTTAGCATGGCCAATAATATACCATAAACCTGTAACAACATATCCTACTATGTCTCACATTACACTACATTATTTTTATTTCAATGCCATGTATACCTTTAAATTCATAAATGGGCATAACTACATGTTGATAACTTATAAACTCCAATATTGTACGAAGTTTTTAATAATTTTATGAATACACCACTCATTTATAGTTCACCTTTGGCCTATTTTAATATCTAGACACATAATCAAATGAATGGTGGTTATTATATTATATCTCAGAATTAACATATAAAAGGGGATATGTCTTTTTAAGGACGAGTTGACCTTCACTTAGTTCAAGTGCTCATCCTTATCTTTCTTAATTGCAAAGTCCTCATACATTGAGAATTTTTTTTATAGTTTCTATGTTATGTGTAGCTCTAGTATGAGCTTTATAGAGTTTGCATAGAGAAATTCTTGTGCCTATTAGTTGGTAGGAACAAGAATCTCGTTAATAATTAGTCTAGATAATTAATTTAAAATACATATGGGGTTTCTAGTAAGAATGTCAATACTCTTCTAATAGTGGGTAGCATTTCCTCTACAAGAATCTCTCCTTCAATGGTACCACAATCAATAAGAGGAGAGGTAGGGAAAACTATAACAATGGGAATGCCAACAAATAGTGTGTTAGATACCCAAAAGAGACCCTCCTTGGTAATAATAGCAGAGTGGAGTGGGAAATGGATGATAGCCACATATTATTGTTCCTCCCATTAAAGTACAATAGAAACAACCCAATTTTTTAATGATATTTAAGGGTGAATTTCCAACATATACACCTATACATGGTGTCAACATCCATTATTAGGAGTAGTACAAAAAAATCAATATGTTCTAATGATGAATCCAACACCATTAAGAGAATGGTGGCTTAATCTTTGTTGGCAATCTATATTGGCACCACAATAGTGAGGAAAAATGTTGATAATGATGATTTAGCTAACTAGGATTTCCATAGAAGATTTATAGTATCTTCTCATTTGTATTATCTCTCTAAGTATAATCATTCTATACAAGATGAAAAACAATATGGAAGAATGATAGCTTGAATTTCTCTTTTTTCAACTCCTCTTATGCACTACAAGTGACCAACATAACATCATCATCATAATATATGACCTAATTGGAGAATTGGAGGATAATTTTGGCCAACATAGGGATAGTTAGAGCATGGTCTCCTTGTGTCTGGAATCAATCATGCATGATTAAATACATTCATAAGCCCTCCAATACCATCTACCAAGTCCTCACACTCTTTTGATTTTGATACAACTTTAAATAGATATTGAATTTTTGAGAAGACATAACTTTCTAGGATGAGGAAAGTGCCCAAAGAAAATGATTAGGAAGAGTCAAATTTCTATGCATTAGTTATTGTGACCAAAAGTTTGAGAATAGTCAAATTCCCAAATAATCAATTTCACATAAATTAAAATCATTACATCTTGAGTGGGCCTACTGGTTAAGAGCTTGTGTTTCCTCATAATTAGTCACAGGTTTAAAACCAAAGGGGGTAGAGTATGTATGCCTTGTGAGTCCCTTGTCCCACAAAAAAAGGGTCTCATACACCAATTTGATATTTGTTTTTGGCTGTGACCTTTATATATATATATATATATATCTATATATATATATATATATATATATATATATATATATATATATCCAAAAAAGGGATTGTTCACATAAAGATTTAAGAGAATGAGAAAAATTGTGACGCATGAAAGTGTGTGTATATATATATATATATATATATATATATATATATATATATATATATATATATATATATATATATATATATATAATGTTCCAAAAAAGGAATTGTTCCCATAAAACTTTAAGAGAATGAGAAAAATTGAGATGCATGAAAGTATAAAGTAGAAGATGATGGCCTTTAGAATTGAAATCTTTTTACATCCACTTTTCCCTATTATTAATTCATTTTCATTTTCCTATGACCTCATATTAGTCCATTCTAACGCTTATATGAGATATTTATACATAAAGCATTTTCCATTGCATTTCATTAGTATTTTACATGAATTTATGATTATATATTGTAAAAATACCCTATATATATATATATATATTTACATCCACTTTTCCCTATTATTAATTCATTTTCATTTTCCTATGACCTCATATTATTCCATTCTAACGCTTATATGAGATATTTATACATAAAGTATTTTCCATTGCATTTCCTTAGTATTTTACATGAATTTATGATTATATATTGTAAAAATACCATATATATATCTATATATATATATATATATATATATATATATATATATTGGTTCTTTAAGTTAATGTGCAAGAATGAAGTGATAGAAAGGTTGTCATGAAGTTTGTAATGTCACCATAGAGTGTATCTTGGTCCTATTTTATATTTCTCAATTGTCGCAACTCTGAAGGTGCCACAAATCACTCCTATAACTATGGGATTGCAACTTTCTACTACAAATCTGGTGCCACAATTGTGAGGTGCCTATACTACTAGTGAAGCCCATTAATGTTATTAGTGCAACCCCCTTATTGTATTTTCGTGCTCATTTTGTCCCCATATTTTTATTATTGTGACCCTTAGAAGCCCACTATTTTTATTGTTGTGCCCTTAGAATATTATTGTTATGTCGGCTCTGATTATATTGTGCCTCCTTAGACTCCTATATATAGAAAGGAGGTCTTTTCATTTGTATCATCCAAGAATTATTCATTTATGTAATGTAAAGGAGGTTTCCCCCACAAAGAGGTTGAGTTTGAAGTCTTTGATCTATCTTTTCTTCTATTTTGTGAGCTGGTTGCATAACATTTGGTATCAGAGCTTTGGATTCTAGGGTTTCGCTGCTCTAAACAGGTCATCATAGAATTTTCGCTATAACATTTTTTATACGAAGTTTAAGAAGATGAAATTAAAACCTATTTAAGATGAAATCTTGATGAACCTCGGGTCCGAATTTTAGATCATTTCTCACTATATTTATGTAGATATGATCCAAGTAAGTTATATTTTTTTGCAGGCTCCCAAATTACATCCCAAACAAGTGACCTTGTGAAAATCATCATAACTTCCTCTCTGGGCATCGGATTGAAATTTAGTAAGAAGTTACAAAAAGAGGACAAACTGTAGTTTTTTGTATATTTTTTCAGGTATGAAGGTTGAAACAATGATACGTGGTAGGTCGTACAAGTTCGCTCTAATGAACTAGTCTATAATCAGGTCATCATGGGAGATTTGGGATAAATCTTTCTTTAAGAATCCAATATTGATCAGACTGGTGGTTTTAGAAAGAGAAATCAAAGGGCTACTACAAGACGAAATTTAAGACTTTGGAGATCCGAAATTATAGAGATACAACAGATTCAATATCGAGCTCCTACAAAGAGAAAAAAGTGTGTAGTTTGTTTTAAAAATTTGCATAAGTTTGGTTTGAAAAATTATTTTGAAGTGATTCAAAGGGAATAGTGAAGCATAATTATCATTAATTGATGCCCCGAAAAAAGAAAATGGAAACACCTAGTAAGCAACCTAAAATCTCTACCATGACTTATGAAGAAGAGGAAGAAATGCAACTGATATATCAAAATTATGAGACCAAGTGCAACAAATTTCGCTCTCACAAAAAGTAACAGAAGCTAAGATGGATGGCTTAAAGAAAGGCTTGTAAGCTAAGATGGATGACATGGAATCTAATATGGAAGCTAAGATGGATGGTTTAGAAGCAAAACTGAAGGAAAACATTAAAGATTTGAAGAAAGACATGGAAGGTTTGAAAGGAGGTTTGACAAAGTTGCTACACAAAATTCTTCCTAATGGTGAAAAGGTAGTATAGGAAACTCATGATGAGAACAAAAATAATGTTAATCATGATTTCATAGAATCTAACATTCGGTTGAAGACTCACCCTGTTACAAATATCGATATGAGGAAATTTGATGGCAAGGATCCCGTAACATGGATACTATAGATGGAACAATATTTTGATCTTCATGATGTGCAAAACGAACAAAAGGTATGCATTGCAACTTTATATTTGGAACCCAATCAGTTTGTATGGTATCGATGACTTTTCTCTCGTAAAACAATTTTCACTTGGTCAATTTCTATGGAGGAAATGATAGCACATTACGGTGATACAAAAAGAAACACCTTCTTTAGCCAATTGATAAATCTCAAACAAAAGGGTTCAATGGTGGAGCACATTGACGAATTCCAAAAATTGAATATAAGGGTAAAAGATATTCCAGAGGAGCATAGGATTGATGTGTTCATAGATACTTTAAAGGATAACATCCAACATGAGGTTTTCCTTTGGGAACCTGGTTCATTGGAGAAGGCATTCAAGTTGGCAAGAAAAATTGAAAGCAAAATTATGGCAACAAGGAAGCCTACCACTCACAACTATAAATATGTGAATGTTGTTGCCCTTAGCCTTCCACAACCTACCAGGTTGACACCATAACAATTGGAAGAAAAAAAAGAAAAAGGGCTTCATTACAGTTGTGATAGAAAATACACTAAAGGTCATAAGTGTGCTGAGAAGAAATTATTTTACATAGATTGTGAAGAGGAGGAGAAAAGGAACAAGAAACGTCAAAAGAAGAGGATATACACCAGGAACCAAACCCATAGAAAGAATAAATGAATCTGACCATATCTTGTAATGCATTGGCAGGAATTACCATTCCTCAAACCCTCAAGATAGAAAGACATATCAAGAAGAAAAAGGTAATAGTGTTTATTGATTCGGGTAGTACCCATAATTTTATTCATTGTAAGATAGCCAAGGAATTGAATTGCTTCCTATATCTGGCACCAGAGTGTCAAGTGATTGTTGCAAATGGAGGAACCATAAATTGCTCTGGAAATTGTCGTAATATAAAGCTATCCATGGGAGAATGTGTATTGAATATTTTAATGCTTTCCATTCCAATGGGCGGTGTTGATGTTGTACTGGGAGTCCAATGGCTACAATATTTGGGTACGATAGCTTTTAATTTTCAGGAACTTTTCTTGATTTTTTTTGGGGAAGGTAAGGAATTTGAATTAAGGGGTATTATAGGGAAACCGAGAAAGATAATAAGCCCTAACATCATGAAAAATATTCTAAAGAAAGAACAACGAGGCATAATTGTACAATTATGTTCACTAGAGGTTCCCACATCGAAATCATTTATTTCTCCATATCTCCAAAAAAATTTGGACAATCATTCCAAGATATTTGACACTCCCAAAGGCCTCCCACCTATTCATGATCATGATCATGCTATTCATTTGATTTCAGGAAGTGTTCCTCCAAAGATCAGGCCTTACGGATATCCATATTCCCAAAAGAGTGAAATTGAACGTATGGTTGCAGAAATGTTAGAGGTTGGTATAATTCAACCTAGTCAAAGTTCTTTCTCTGCTCCAGTAGTATTGGTGCATAAGAAGGATGGAGCATCGCACATGTTTCCGAATTATAGGGAACTCAACAAGCTCACTATTAAAGATGAATTTACTATTCCTTTCATTGATGAATTATTGGATGGATTAAATGGAGAAATTTACTTCACCAAGTTGGTTCTTCGTTCAAGATATCATCAAATCAGAATGAAAACTGAAGACATTCTGAAAACAACATTTAGAACTCATGAGGGTCATTATGAATTTTTGGTGATGCCTTTTGGCCTTACCAATGCATCTTCTACATTTCAAGGTTTGATGAATTCCATTTTCAAACCCTTCCTTAGAAAATTCGTTTTAGTATTTTTTGATGATATACTAATCTACAATAAGTCCTACATGGATCATGTTCAACATGTTGACAGGATGCTCAAACTGTTGGAGGAGAAATAATTATATGCAAAAGCCTCCAAATTTTTCTTTGGAGTACAAGAGGTGGAATATTTGGGTCATATTGTATCTCATAAAGGTGTTAAGGTAGACCCTAGCAAAATTAAATCCATTAAGAAATGGAAAATCCCCACATCCATAAATAATTTGTGAGGATTTTTCGGGTTGACAGGGTATTATCGCAACTTTGTTAGAATTATGGGAGAATAGAAACACCTCTAACAATATTACTAAAGAAAGATGCATTTTCTTGGACTCCAGAAGCAGCGAAGGCCTTTGAACATCTTAAAGAGGCAATGTGCCAAGCACTGGTCTTAGCTACACTAGATTTCACAAAAACCTTTATTGTGGAATGTGTTGCCTTAAGAAATGGAATTAGTGTTGTTTTAATGCAAGAAGGAAATCCATTGCTTTCGAAAGTCATTCAATCAAAGGAAAGTATTTACACAAAGATATTTATGAGAAGGACATGTTGGCAATAATACATGCACTTAAGAAATGGTGACCTTACCTAATGGGAAGACACTTCCAGGTGAAAAAGGATCATGATAGTCTTAAATAATTTTTAGAATCTAAGATTATCTTCAGAAGAGAAGCAAAAATGGGTCACAAAGATGTTGGGTTATGACTTTGAAATCATCTACAAAAAAGGGAAGCAAAATCTTGTTGCAGATGCAATCTCAAGAAAGGATGAGGATGTGGAAGCATTGTTTTGTGCCATTTCTATTATTCAACCAGATTGGATAAACGAAGCAAGGGATGAGTGGAAGAATGACGAAGAAGTGTGGGAACACATTCAAAAGTTGCAACAAGATCCCAGTACATCTGATACATTTAGTTGGAAAAATGATTCGTTATGGTACAAATATCGCTTATACCTAATCCGGATTTAAACAGGAACGCAATAAAATACAGAGATAACCATAAAGATAGATATGCAGTGAAAATAATACTTCATTTCATTACTGTAAAATACTGAAATATGCTTACAAAGAGAAATGGAAATAAACCAGCTAGGGCGATGGTAGCTTATCTCTGAGAAGAGATGTGGCGGCTACATGCCTCTGAACTATCTTATAATGATGCTCAAGGGCCTTTTTATTATTGAACAATAAGAGAAAACCCTAAACAACCAAAACCCTAACCCGAGGAGATGTAACACCAAGAGTTTGTGGGCCCCGTTGGGGTGAGTTGGACAACCAAATTCTCGGGGTCGCGAATTGGTCATATTATCTCCGTTTGACGCGCATGATAGCCCGTTGGAAAGATCTCTCCGAGGACTACGACATAAAAGATAATTTTAGACAGAAAATCACTGGTGGTAGATTTCCCAAAAAACGTCGTTTAGGGCCTCAAAACAGCTCCAAAAATGTCGTTTAGGGCCTCAAAACGGCTCCGGAAGTTTAGGACCCGAAAAACTGCTAAAAATAGTAAACTGTGCTATAATTAAGGAAACTAAAGAAAAAAAACTGAAAGAAGCACTGGTGGGGATCCAAGTGGAATTAGCGAGTGGCCACCAATATCCACCTGGATCATTCCTCCCCCTTTAAGAAGCAATGGTCCCCATTACGTTGAGTTCCTCCATAAGATGAGGGAACTTCTGCTCAACTTGGTCCCTGGTGAGCCACTTGCCCTAGTGAAGGAGTTGGCCTGCTTTGACAACTCGATACAGTTGGATATTCTGCTGGCGAGTGTGCTTGATCTGTGTGTCCATGATCCAATCAGTTGTAGCTTGTTCCATGCAATCTGGATTTAACTCTGTGGATGTGAGTTGTTCTGCAATGTTGGATGTGTCTAGTAATGGTGGAAAGTATGGTGGAAGGCAGTCCACATTGAACACTGGGTGCAGGCCAAGGAATGGGGGAATGATGAGCTCAAATGCATTATCTCCCACAGCCTTAGTAATGGTGTAAGGACCATATCGGAGTGGTTTGAGTTTTCGATAAGCTCCAATAAGGCATTCCTTTTGCAAATGCAACCAGACTTTGTCACCCACTTGAAACTTGTGTGGCATCCGATGTTGATCATGTCGCTGCTTGTACTTGGCATTTGATTTCTCCAAAATGTCATGGACCTGCTAGTGAATATGTTGGATGTGCTTAATGAAGTTGTTTGCCTTATATGTTTCGGACTAGACATGAGCAGAATCTGTGTGAGTAGCTGCAAATGGCATGGCCACATCGATGGGACATAATGGATGGAATCCCAAGGCCACCTAAAAAGGGTTGTGGCCATTCGAGTTGTGGAGAGCCTGGTTGTAGCTGTGCTGAACATAGGGAGGCTCTCGTCCCATGTGCGTGGATGCTTTGAGTTTTACATGCGCAGAATGTGTACGATCATCCTATTAACGACCTCTGTTTGGCCATCAGTTTGAGGATGGAAGGTTGTGGACTTAGTGAGTTTGGTGTCTAGCATCGACCAGAGACTAGACCAAAATGTACTTAGGAACCTGTTGTCCCGATCTGAAATGATAGACTGTGGGATCCCAAAGTGTACCCACACTCGTTCAAAGAAGAGTTTATCAGTGGCTTCTGCTGTGATATTCTTCTTGTAGGCCGCCATAATGGCCATCTTCGAGAACCTATCGACAACCACAAAAACACAGTCATTTCCATGCTTAGTGGAAGGAAGGCCTGACATGTAATCCATGGAGCTGGATTCCCAAGATCGACTAGGGGTAGGTAGCGGGGTATAGAGGCCTTGCTTCTTGATGGTCGGTTTGGCAATGGCGCAAGCAGTGCATGATCTGATGTACTTCCCGACATCTTGTCGAAGATTCGGCCAATAGAAATATTTTTGTAGTACTGCCACCGTTTTTTTGACCCCGAAATGCCCAACAGCCCGACTGTAGTGTGCTTCCCAAATCATCTTGGCACGCTTGCTTGCAGGAACACAAAGGTGACCCAGGTGGCATAACAGGTCATCCTGGAGGTGAAAATCTGGAACATGTTGACCCTCCAAGAGTGTCTGGTATGTGTGGCCAAATTTCGGGTCGCTTTTGTAGAGCAGTGGCCAATCAGAAGTCTCATGTCCACAAGAGTTGAGCACGGTGGTTAACGGCATGATTAGTGGTCGACTGAGGCAATCTAAAACATTATTGGTGTTGCCCTTCTTATACTTGATTTTCAAATGGAACTGTTGTAGGTATATGGACCACTTCTGATGGCGATCATTCTGCAATTTCCCTTGGGTCTGTATGAACTGCAGGGGTCGGTGCTCTGTGTGGATGACCGTTTCCTTCCCCAAAATGTAATGCTTCCAATGTCGGCAGGCTTGCACAATGGAAAACATCTCTTTGTCATAAGTGGGATACTTCGAGACTGTGTTTGAAAGTGTCTCACTGTGATATGCCACTGGATGCCCGTGTTGAGTAAGGACTGCCCGAATAGCATAGTCAAAGGCATCTATCTTGACCTCAAATGGTTGTTGCAAGTCTGGTAATACAAGAACTGGTGCTGTGCAGAGGTGATCTTTCAACTCTGTGAATGCCTTCTGTTGAGATTCAGACCAAAATAATTTTGCTTTCGCTCCTCCCTTGGTGACTTGACTCAAGGCCCAAGTGATATGAGAAAATCCCAACACGAACCTGCGGTAGAAGTTGGCAAGGCCTAGAAAGCTGTGAAGCTCTGTCAAAGTGGTTGGAGATGGCCAATCCCGAATGACTTGGATCTTGGCTGGATCCACATGCACCCCTCGTTCATCAATAATGTATCCCAGATACTGAACCTGGGTCATGCCAAAAGTTCATTTCTCCAAATTGGCACATAACTTGTGTTGCCGCAATGTTTGGAGACCCTGTCGGATGTGGTGGAGGTGCTCTTCCCAACTCTTGCTAAATATCAAGATGTCATCCAAGTATACCACTACAAATGAGTTGGTGAATGGCCGCAAGATGTCATCCATTAGCCTCATGAAGGTTGCAGGAGCATTCGTCAATCCGAAAGGCATAACCAACCATTCGAAAAGGCCCTCCTTGGCTTTGAAGGCAATCTTCCACACATCAGAGGGTTCGATTGGTACCTGGTGATATCCTGACTTCAAATTGATCTTGCTGAAATATTTTGCCCCCTTTAGTTGGTCCAGGAGGTCATCAATCCGTGGGATTAGGTACCTATTACGGACAGTGATCTTGTTCAGCGCCCGATAGTCAATACATAGTCTCCAAGTCCCATCCTTCTTCTGTACCAGCAAGATCGGGCACCCACAGGGCGATGAACTCGGATGGATGTGACCTTTTTGTAGCAGCTCCTAACTCTGCCTCTTGATTTCATCGTTCTCCAAAACAGAGTGCCGATAGATTGGTCCATTGGGCAGCGGCGAACCTGGGGTCAAATCAATGGAGTGCTTGACCTGACAGTGTAGAGGAACCCCTGCGGGGGAGGTGAAGATGTCCTCATACTCCTTCACGACCTTGTCCATCTGTAGTTGTCTTATGGGGGGTCCCTTTCTGGAGGTCGTGGCCACTGTCATCTTCTTTTCTTAAGGGCGTATCACCAGGAAAAAAAAATTCCCGGTTTTGGAAATGAGCTTACTGCATTTTTTTGCAGTAACCAAAGAGATGGCAGTAGGCAGTGCTACCTCTGGTATCTTTTACAACTTATTTCCCAAAGTAACAATAACAGCACGGGGCCTTGACTCATACAGAGCATGTCTCTTCCACAAGTATGGTTGTCCTAATAACACATCACAAACTTCAAGGGGAGCAATGTCACACAATACCTCATCCATGAAGGGCTTGATGTTGTATGGAAGGCGACACTGTTGGCTCACGTGAAGATCCCATCCTTGGTGCAGCCACCCGATGGTGTATTGTTGTGGATGTGCTGTGGTCGGTAAGCCTAGCCGTTTCACGACCTCTGCCGAAATGAGGTTCTTTTGGCTCCCGCTGTCGACAATGAACTGTAGCGGGGAGCCCTTTACCCACATCTGGGAGTGGAAGAGACGCTCCTCCTCCTCTGGATCTTCAAGTTCCTCCTTCTGGATCTTCGTGGTGGCAATGGTGGTGTTGGGCTCCGCATCGATAATTTGCTTCCCTTTGTCATTCCCCTTATCGGGTTCTGACTCAGAGTCAGAACATGCATTTGATTCTGAAACCTTTATCTCGGCCACCAGTGACTACTTGGCCCGACACTCACTTGTGTTGTGAGTGGAGCTCTTATGGAACTCACACCACTTTCCTGTGTCCTTTTTCAGCTTCGCGGCGTTGTTCTTTACTTCCCGCTTTGGCGGGTTGTCTTGGGTCGTCCCGCCTTGGCTTTGTCCTTTGTTCTGCGGTTTGGGGGCACCTTTCCCTTGTTTCGGATTCGCAAACCCAAACTCTCGCTTCTTCTGTTTACACTTTTTCTCGACCTTGACGGCATATTGGTACGCCGTGGCAAGCGAGGAGATGTTTAGGAATTCTATTTCTTCTTGGATGTACTTGCGCAGGCAGCCACAGTATTTGAGTACCAAATGCTGCTCTGTATCCTTGATACCCAACTTTGTGCGAAGGGTATGGAAAATATTGGTAAACTCTGGTACGTCTTGGTCCCTTCCCTGTCGCAGCGTGGTCCACTTTATGTATTGATCATCATAGCTTCCAACAGGGTAGTACTGCTCCTTGATGGCATCTCGGAATGAATTCCAAGTCGGTGCGACTGAAAATAGTGAGCCTGTACTTTCATCCTTCTGCTCGCAGTAGGTTTCCCACCAATCCTTGACGTGGGGGGCTGCTTTGAGAAGAGCGAAAATAATATTTTAAAATCATGAACAAAAAAATAACCCTCTAGCACATTTAACCATTATCGACGGCATCTGCGTCTATCTGACCCTTGAATATGGGGATTTCAAAATTAACTTGTACCTTAAATGGTGTGGCGTTTCCAGAGTTGCTGTTGGAAGCCTATGCGTCATCCCTGGGTAGCCGCTAAATGATTTGGGCAAAGTTGTCCATCATCGTGTTCCTTTGTCACTCGAGAGCTTCTTCGAGCAAGATTTTGATAGGATCTCCTGCCCCCTCATCTTTCTTTTCATCTGCCATGGGAGGCCGTCGGGATTTGCGAAGCTGGTCTTGCAAAGGTTCGACCAATTCAAGCCCTAACTCCTTATATCTCGACCTCGTTGGGGACATGCAAAGAAAAACAGAGAAGAAAAGCAAACCACTCTGATATCACTGATCCAGATTTAAACAGGAATACAATAAAATACAGGGATAACCATAAAGACAGATATGCAGCGCAAATAATACTTCATTCATTACTGTAAAACACTAAAATATGCTTACAAACAGAAATGGAAATAAACTAGCTAGGGCGATGGTAACTTATCTCTGAGAAGAGATGTGTCGGCTACATGCCTCTGAACTATCTTACAATGAGGCTCAAGGGCCTTTTTATTATTGAACAATAAGAGAAAACCCTAAACAACGAAAACCCTAACCCAAGGAGATGTAATACCAAGAGTTTGTGGGCCCCGTTGGGGTGAGTTGGACAGCCAACTTCCCGGGGTCGCGAATTGGTAATATTATCTCCGTTTGACGCACATGATAGCCCATTGGAAAGATCTCTCCAAGGACTACGACAGAAAAGATGATTTTAGACAAAAAATCGTTGGCGGTAGATTTCCCAAAAAACGTCATTTAGGGCCTCAAAACAGAAGTTTAGGACCTGAAAAACTGCTAAAAATAGTAAAATGTGCTATAATTAAGGAAACTGAAAAAAAAAAAAATAAATAAATAAATAAATAAATAAATAAATAAAAACAAAAAACAAAATGAAAGAAGCACTGGTGGGGATCCAAGTGGAATTAGCGGGTGGCCACCAATATCCACCTGGATCAATACGTTTGTAAGAATTCCCAACTCAAAACAAAAGATTCTTCTGGAATTTCACACCTCTCCCTTAGGAGGGCATTCAAGATTTTTAAAAGCTTACCACAGGGTTAACAAGGATTTCGTTTGGGATGGCCTTACATATGATATTCAAAAGTTTGTGGCAGAATGTTTGGTTTTCCAACATAATAAAGTTGAGGCAATTAAGACCCCGGGTCTGTTACAGCCTTTATCCATTCCAAGTCAACATTGGGAGGAGATTTCAATGGATTTTATCACAGGTTTACCCAAGTATGAAGGAAAGAGTTTCATCATGGTGGTAGTTGATAGACTTACCAAGTATGCACACTTTTGTGCATTATCTCATCCATTTAAAGCCACTGCAGTTTCTACTGCATTTATTCAAAAGCTACACGAAAACCAAAATATTATTGTAAGCAACAGAGATCCCATTTTCACTGGAAATTTTTGGACAAAATTATTTTCTTGTCTGGGTACTCAGTTAGCTCATAACTTATCTTATCATCCCTAATTTGATGGGCAAACTGAGATAGTGAACAAATGTTTGGAAGGATATCTTCATTGCTTTGTATCTAATAAAAAAACACATTGGGTCAAGTGGTTGCCCATGGTTGAATGGTGGTATAACACTTCCTTCCATGCTGCAACAAAAATGACCCCATTTATGGCACTTTATGGATATCATCCACCATTAGTCACATCATATTTAAGAGAAAATTATAAGGTTCAAGCAGTGGAAGATCACATCGAGCATCAAAAACAAGTTCTCCAACTCTTAAAGGATAACCTCACTTTGGCGCAGAATAGAATGAAACAACAGGCAGATCAACATCACAGCGAAAGAATTTTTAATGTAGGTGAATGGGTATTTCTATGACTACAACCATACAAACAAATGTCCCTCAAGCAAGTTAAGAAGGATAATAAATTATCACCAAATTATTATGGTTTGTACAAGGTGTTACAAAAGATTGGTACTATGGCATACAAATTGGAGCTTCCTGCATCTTCATGAGTGCACCAAATTTTCCATGTGTCATGCTTAAAGAATGTTATAGGTGACAAGCTCCTAGTTCAAACAATATTTCCAGAACTTAATGAGGAAGGAAAAATCATATTGGAACTTGAAGTAGTCACAGAAACAATAAATTGAAAACTACGAAATCGATCAATTTCAGAGTATCTCATAAAGTGGAAGAACTTGCCTGCTGAAGATTCCACATGGGAGGATGAGAATTTTATACAGAAGCATCCAAAACCACTCAAGCGTTTAGGACACCACTTTTTTGAAGGAGAGGGGCATGTTAGGTCCCTATACTACTAGTGTAGCCCCTTATTGTTATTAGTTCAACCCCCTTATTGTATTTCCATGCCCATGTAGTCCCCATATTTTTATTATTGTTCCCCTTAGAAGCCCACTATTTTTATTGTTGTGCCCTTAGAATATTATTGTTATGTCGGCTCTGATTATATTGTGACCCCTTAGACTCCTATATATAGAAAGGAGGTCTTGTCATTTGTACCATCCAAGAATAATTCATTTGTGTAATGTAAAGGAGGTTTCCCCCTCGAAGATGTTGATTTTGAAGTCGTTGATCTATCTTTTCTTCTATTTTTTGAGCTGGTTGCATAACAACAATTCTATGCTACAACTATGGTGTCAAAACTCTGGTACTGCAACTTTGGTGGTGCAACTCTTGTGTTGTATCTCTCAGAACCGTGAGTCAACACCAAACCATGAGCCATCAAAATTTGTTATTTCAACTCTGGTGTTGTAACCTTGAAATTGCGGGTTGACATTGAAACCATGAGTTGCCAAAACCTTGAGTTGATCAAAAACTCGAGTTGATGTTGTTACATAGTTGATGTTCCATTATTTTAACTTGGATCAATATTAGGCATGACAATTGAGTTGTTAATAAGTATTTTGGAATTATGTATGAATTATTTATTGTTTGATAATTGTTAGCAAACCACATGAGAAACTTGTGGAGACATAATTATTGTTTACTAATTGTTATCAAACCACATAAGAAAATTTTGAAGACATATTCATTGTTTGTTAATTGTTAGCAAACCACATGAGAAACTTATGGATACTATTTATTGGATGTTATTTTATTTTTAAACAAAATTTATGTATTAAAAGAGTTCCTTTTTCATTCCATGGAGGACTCTTAGAGCAATGTCTAAATCATAATGAAATAGTTTAATTATTAAGCTTTTATTTTAATTGTAATTAATAATTTTCATAGTTTAAGATTTGATTTTTTTTTTTTCATATTTATTTTCTTTGCATATTTATGAAATATTAATTTTTTCAATTAGCTTAGTTAATTAAATTAATTTATGGTTTCAATATTACAAGTGTTGATAAATATCATCAATCTATTCTATAGAGGTAGTACCAACTCCAATAGAACATGATTTTGTGTAATTTAACTCCTCATTGTTTATCCACATATAATTTATTTTATTTACTTTTGTAATTAATTTCTAGTTGTGTGATTTTATCTATTTATGCAATTAATTATCCTTGCATGGTTGTATTAATTTATTTACAATTTATTTACATAATTGATTATTCATATATATTTCTAATTTGACTTGTATTTTAAATTAGTTTGCATTTATCTATGTTGTTGAATAAAGGTGCTCAATTCAATGCTTACATTTTTTGGTATCAATAAAAACAAGGATCATCCAAGCAAGGATTTGTCCTTTCATTTATTTTTTAGTGTGTGATTTATTTCCTATCTATTCTACCTCTCTAGGGGGTTACAATGATAAGCTTCCTTAGATAACTGGATAGAGGTGTGTTATTCCAATTCTACAAACGTGTTTATTTTATTTCCAACATGTGTGTTTCTTTCTCCAAGAATGCTTGAAAGTTGCAAGAGCGGCCCATCCCCTTTTGCAGGTGTGTTTACTTTATTACAAGCATGTTTACTTTATTGCAAGTTTGTTTAATTTCTTTCATACATGTTTACTTTCCTACAAGTGTGTTTACTTTCCTCAAAGTAGCTTTAGTGACTTTACTTCTAAATTTGTAGAACCTTACCAAGCTTGTGAACTATCTATATTCCATCTAAAAAAATAATCATTGACACTACAACTATAAAACAAACCAGTAGAAGAAAATAGTGTACTCTACATATACGTGCACCGTAATTTGCAAGTTCTATAAGTGCCTCGGGATGACAATTAAATGCATAGTATTTTGGTTGTCTTTCTGAGCAATTAAAGTGGTAGTTAAAAAGCCCATCAAAGGTTCAAATAAAAAGAAAAAGGTTCATTTTAAACATATTATTGGTGATAGTGGATATTAAACTATCAAATGAGGGGGTTAGAAATATGAAATTATTAGATACTCACTTGGCTTCAATTGTGATCTAAAATATGAGTTAAAACAAATTTGTGATGATGTGATGCTCTTCTTAGATGTACTTTTTAAACTTGAACAATCACATAATTCTTAGGATGAATATGGACCTAAATATAGTGAGGCCACTTGTACTTTCTCACTTTGTTTATCACACTTGGTATATATCTTCTTCTTCTTCTATTTCATTTTAAAATGGTTAATATAGATCTATTTTTCCATCAATATAAATAAATATATTTTTACTTTTTCATTCTAAAAATTTTAAATTGTAAAAAATTTATTAACTTCCAGTTGTAATTTTCTATGAATCTTTTTGGACAAAAAGTTTTGAACTTAAAACTAAAATGTCAATATATAAACATAATTGAAATCAATACACTAGAAATATTTTTAGAGCCTTATCTTACTTTGGTAGGGAGATCAAGAGAGGAAGAGGAAAGGAAGAGGGGGATGAGGAATAAGAAAGATTAATATGAATTATAGGGAGAGGGAGAAGAAAAAGGGGAAGAGCATGCAACAGAAAAAGACAAAGAGGTAGAGGACGTGACAAGGAAGGAGAGTGGAGAAGAAAAAGAGGAAGAGAGAAAGAAGTAGGGAATAAGAAAAGGAGTGAGAGAGAGAGAGAGGAGGAGGAGGAGGAGAGGGGCAAAGGAGAGGAAGAGGGAGTGAATGAGGGAGAGATCATAGTAAGAGCGAGAAAGATGTGAAGAGGAAGTGTAAGATGGAGATCTTAGAGGAAGAGTGAAGGGATGAGTTGAAGAGAGGAAAAGAAATGGGAAGAAGTAGAGGGGGAGAGGAAGAGTCGAATAGGAAGTAGAAGATGATAGGAAGAGAAGAGGCAAATGATGAGAGGAATAGGAAGTAGAATATGAAGAGGAAGACATAATTATTAAAACTACTTAATGTTTGTTTTGTAAATTCCATCTCCAAAACTAAAATCCCATCTCCCATCTCCAAATATAAATACCATCTCTAGTAACCCATGCCCAAACCCCATTTTTGTTTATATATACAAATTTGAAAAAAGAATAAATGGGAAATAACTAAAAACCTAACTTGGAATCCAATAGATTCAATGATATCTTGTAATATCCCTTTCCTTCTCTCTATGAGTGCTCCCACAAATCCCTTTTGGAGCTCTACACCATAGGTTGAAGTGAAAATTAAATGAGGTGGACCTCCCTTTTTAATTAATGTTAGAAATCTATTGGCATTATGACTCATGTGTTGTCCTTGATGTCAACCGACACTATGGCATCATCACAATATGTACACATGAATTGGTTTTCAACCTGCACTATGATCGCATCTCAGTTTGTCTACATGGATGATCTCATCACAATATGTCTACATGGGTTGGTTGTATGTCTACATGGATTGTTTTTCAACTTGCACTATGATCTCATCTTAGTATGTCTACATGGATTGTTTGTTGGATAGTTGTAGTGCATGAAGAGGCAGGAGGTGCAGGAAGAGGTATAGGTTTGGATGGGCCAACATAGGTTTGCTAGGATGTTGTAGAGGCTACAAACAATTGTACGGGTGTTGCAGAGCATGAGGAAGAAGTGTGTTAAAGTTCTAGACTAAGAGGAGTAGTTTTGGGCTAAATTAAGCTACAACCACTATGAGTTAGACCTCCACAATGCGTCTATAGGCTCTCAGTTGTTGGGAAGCCTATATAAAAATGTAGATATAGCCTCTGTGATCTAGTTATTTTCCTAGCAGCTATGCTTGTAGGTGGTGAAAATTAAAAACCACAAGTGAAACCATAGTTTCTCCCATGGAATTTGTACGTCCAGGGTTGGTTTGATATGGTCAATAATACCATCAATTAAAACCATTGGATTGTCTATGGTATTGGTGAGATCAAGTGGCTATAAAAAGAGGAGTGAGTTGGAGCATCATGGTGTGCATTTAATGAGTTCTCTTTTGTGATTTTTCTTGGTACATGAGTGCATGAGGGAACATGGAGGAGACTTATATCTCAGATATCTAAAGATAATATGAAGAGATAATTAATAAATTTGTTTATCGCAGGTGTATTTATGGGAAAATCAACCTTCTAACTAATGATCCAAGCTACTAACACTATGCAAGACTAATAATTTCAGTAGATTGATGATTTGAAGAATATTGGTTGAGAAATATTTTGTTTCATTGTTATGTGCACTTCGTAATTGACATGATCTGATTGATATGGCTGAAATATTGGGCATTTCCTACTATATGCAGACTATAGAGGCTGAAATCTTATGTAGAGTAATTATAGAGATTTTTGTGTTGGTTTGATGGTTAAATCATTATGTATCAATGCCAAAAATCTCCTTTTCTCTAACTATTTGATGAGGTTTTCTATCTAATGTTAGAATTCAGAGATGATTGTTTCTTGGCTAAAATAGACAAAGGATTATGGTAGTGTCTTACAGTGAAATTTTCAATGATTGGATCTGCCCTTGTTTAACTTGTTACAAAGATCTAAATGCTTGGATAGGGATATATATATTTAACAGAGATAAGAGTGTGGAGGCCATGAATTGTCTTATGTTTTCAGGGGTCTTTGATTGAGCTTATGCTATGAAACTAGATATATATGTTATGGCTGAAAAGTGTATGAAGAATATGCAGAGATCAGTGTGAATGGAAGAGATCTAGTATGCTAACAATAATGTTTGCAAGGTTTAGAGGATTATGAGAAAAGTGTTTGTTTCCTTCTGCAAAGATAGATCTTGGTTTTATTTCAGATTGAAAAAAGTCTTTATGCCCCATATTGTGACTGTAATAAGGGATTTTCATAGATAGAGAATCCTCTTTGGTGTAGAAATTAATAGAAATTCGCTACTACTGATGTATTCGAACTAAAAACAAGAGATTACAAATTTCCTCTATTATTCTGCGGAATGGAAATCACAATTTAGAAACACATGCAATGAAATGCAACCATTAAAAAATCACAAGAACATAATGATTTACAAGGGAACCCAACTGGGAAAAACTTCTTTGTTGCTTTTCATTAATCAGATGAGAATGAGAAACTATTACAATGTCTTGCTTCAATCCTAAAGCACACCCTGCACTGTAAACTTGTTCTCCTGTTAATTGTCCTTCTCTAGCCAACACTTAGCCAATTCAAGGCCCCAACTTGCTCCTATTTCCTTGCACAATCTTGGAGGAAATTAGCTCCTAAAAGATAGGAATTTTCTCCTATTTTCTTGCGCAATTCCCAAGGAATTATTCACCTGCTTAACTGCCAAGTCTGTACACTCAACTAGTATACAATTGATAATTACAATGTGCCTTTTCCTCCACTCCAACTAGGCAATTCAAATTCCATGCATGTTTGCGATTTTTTTAGTTGATTGTCTAGTTTAATTGAGAGATCACTGAGTTAACAATAATTCTACTACTCAATTTACCTTCAACTGGCTCAACTAGTTACTTGAGCTTAGTTAACTGAGTGAAACTAAAAATAACTAAACTAGATTGCTAAATTTTAGCAATCACCACATGCAAAACTCTACTTCTAGTATGTAACTCGAATTTACTGAGTAAACTAGTAGACAAAACCATGTCACACAAGTTAACTACAATCCAAGTCATTCTATTGATGTGGAAAATCAAATTACTAAATTTGACTAAGGCACAAGTCAAATTTAGCCTTTCTTGCTACAATTTCTAACACTCCCTCTTAGAAAGAAAAGGATTTTGCACCACCCCTATCCTACACCTATGGAATTCGAATTTGTTTCTTGACATTGCCTTTCTCAAGATATCTACATCATGATCATTAATTGGAATGTACTATAGCATCATAATAATCCTCTTCACACAATCCCACAAGTGATGGTACCTGATATCAATGTGGTTGGACCTATCATGAAATACTAGATTCTCAGAGAGTTTAATACAACTCTAGTTATCACAATAAACCATTGTCGAATCCATCTCCTAACTGAAAAAACCCACAAGTATTTTCCTCATCCATATGACCTCACAAGTTGCTCGACTTGTAGCCATGTATTCAGCTTCTTCTGAGATGAGTGCCACATACCTCTGTTTCCTGCTATACCAAGAAATAGTTGCAGACCCAACACTGAAGATAGAACCTGAAGTACTTTTCCTATCTTATGGACTCCCTACCCAATCTACATCAGTGAAGCCTTGGAGCTTCACTCCCTCTCTCCTCCTGTAGCATAACTCGATTGTTCCCTTGAGGTACCTCAACACATGATTTATCACCTTCCAATACAACTTGGTAGGATTCACCATGGCTTGACTTAGCTGATTAATTGCATAGCATATGTCGGGCCTTGTGTTCACTAGATACATCAAGGATATCACAAGCTATCTGTAGATGGTAGCATCTACTGCCTCTCCTAAAGAAGCACTCTCCTTCCTCCAGTTTGTAGTTAAAGGTGTATCCATAGTCCTGCAATTCTCCATGTGAAATATCTGAAGTATTTCAGAGGAATACTTCCCCTGACTCACAAACAACTCACCATCACCCTGCCATACTTCCAACCCAAGGAAGTAATGCATCAAGCCCATGTATTTCATATCGAATTATCTTGAAAGGTCCTCCTTGCAAGAATGGATCAATGACTCATCCCTTGTAAGGATCAAGTCATCAACATATAATACCAAGATAAGCAACTTTCCATCTACCACAATCAATCCGAGTGTAAAATTCTCAGGGAACTTGTTTGAGACCATACACGGCTCTCTTGAGTCTACACACATGTGTCCCAAATCCTTCTAGATACTCAATGTAAATTTCCTTCTCAAAAACACCATTGAGAAATGCAGTCTTCACATCCATATGGTGGATCTTCCACCCCATCTACATAGCCAATGAGAGAATGGTTCTGATGGAGGAATATCTTTCCAAAGGGGAAAGTGTTTCCTCATATTCCACTCCCTCCACTTGAGAGAAGCCTTTGGCCACAAATATGGCCTTGTACTTCTCGATGCTCCCATCAGTTGTATGCTTCACGTTGTAGATCCATATGGAACCAATCATTGACTTGTTCTCTAATCTCGACACCACCACCCATACATTGTTCTTCATGATGGAGTCATACTCCTCCACCATGGAATCAACCCACATTGTTTGAGAAATAAATTCCTCAAATAAAGAAGGTTCTATCTCAATTAGTTATGTCATGAGATCCATATACCCAATGTACTGGTTTGGTGACCTACTCTACCTACATTGAGATGTAGGATCTTCCACATGCTCCGGTGCATCATGTACCAATATGTTAGCTTCTATGGTTCTCTTCCTCCCCTCTCAGGAAGATTCTGGTTTAGTGGGTGCCTCCACTCGGCCTCCTTTTTTCTCCTCTACTTGTGGTTGCTCCACAACATCCTGAAGCTCTGCATGAGGCTCCTCCTTTGGAGCTAGAATCTCCTCCTATAGTGGGATACTCAATTTTCTCACTAGAGAGCATCTCATAGCATTCTCCTCATCAAATTTGACATCTCTCCTCATTACTGTCACCCTGAGTAAGGGAAAATACACCCTATGCTTATGGGGTGTCTTTGTGTATCCCACAAAGACTCCCATACCAAATGTAGACTCAAGTTTCTTCCTTCTATTCTTGGAGACATGAAAATACATAGTAGCTCCAAAAATTCTGAAACAAGATACATCCAACTTCCTCCTAGAGAAAGCTTCTTCAGGTGTGATCATGCCAAGTATTCTATGAGAGCTCTTATTATGCAAATAAACTGCAGTGTCGCATGCTTCTTCCCATAGGTGTAATGGAAACCCTTGATCATGCAACATGGCTCTTTATGATCCCACTATGCTTCTATTATTCCTTTCAGCCACCTCGTTTTGTTGTGGGCTATGGGGTGCTATATGTTCTCTTCTAATACCTTCTTTGTCACAAAACTCCTTGAAGGTGTTAGATACATATTCACCTCCATTATCACTTCTCAGGGCTTTCAATTTATGACCAATCTCCTTTCAACCAATGCTTTGAATTCAAAAATTTTTGAGAAAACTTCATCCTTCTTCCGCATGAAGAAGATCCAACATTTTCTAGAAAAATCATCAACAAAAATCACATAATACCTATGTTTTGTTGTAGAGGTTGTAGAAAATTTCCCACATACATCAAAGTGGACTCACTATAAGATTGCTCTAGCTTTGCTATCTCGACTTTGGAAGGTGGATTTGACCTATTTCCCTAATGTGCATCCCTTGCAAAGATCATGCTGGTCAAGGGTGCATTTTGGGAGACCGATGGTAATCTGCTGCATGATTTTTAAGGCCCCATGGTGTAAGTGTCCCATGCGCTTGTGCCAAAGTTCTCCAATATCTCGAATCTTCACACTTTCCGCTTTTCTACTCAATGCAACGCAAGTTTACACCTTAAGTTTGTAGATATTCTTCACTCGAACTCCAATCTGTTTCACTTGTACATTATCTACATGTCTCAAAAAGGCTTTCCCCTTAATAAAAACAACATCATAGCCACGATCCTCAATTACAACTACAGAGATCAGGTTCTTCTTCAACCTGTTATCACAAAATCAGTACTAAGGGCTGCAGCCAAGCAAGATTTCATGTAACTCTTTCAACCAGACTTTAGACCAAGGATTAGCCTCCTTGATCAGAGAGGGCTCTCTCACAGACTTTTGATAAAAATCAATCACAACAACAGATGGCTAACTCTTTACAAATTTATAAAAACAAAGCTGGTTGGACACATATCAAATTAGTCTTCATTGGGCTATGGAGTCTCACACACTTAGTAAACAAAAGCACAGTCATTTCATGGAAGTCAAGGCTCTTTGCATTAGATGTTCAAACATACTTCACAAAAACCACAGCTTGCCAAACACACAGGAAGTCAGAGCATAAGATATGAATTCTGAGTGATTGTGCTATAACAAGGCTGTAAAAGAACATTAAGAAAATAAAACACTATCACATTTGAACAATATAATCCATTGAGAATCTTGAGAAGAAACAACCACTGTTTTACTATTACTGTAATAAGTCTTTACATTGGCCCAAATAAACTCTGTTTTTGTATAAAATCTCCAACCTTTTTTACATCAGAGTCATTTCTATATATAGGAAAACCAAAAGTACAACTACTTGAGACTCCTCAACAAGCATGAAGGGAGCTCGAAATCCTATCATTAATTGCCTTATCCATATCTAAACAAACTAATTAATTACAAAGGTATTGCGCTGTGAAAACATAGAGTCCCATTCCCATTGAAACTCTAAGTCTATCTCCTCGTGTGCATTGATGCTTTCTTGAAATTTGACACCTGTATCACTTCAGTAATAGCCAAGACATGCTGGAGGAACCTTCACTGAATGAGCAGCTTCGGATACTTGATATGTGGATGACTCATCAACTGATAAGGATCTGTGCCCTATTTACACGGTCTCTGCCTCCCATTAGTCTTCATGCATTAAAAGACTATGCTCCAAGCCATTTAATTCTTCTAATAACCATGCATAATTCAATATGCCTTATGATCTGGACACTTTGTGAACTGAACAGGTGTACCACTCAAACTTTCGGTAACCCTACCAGAACCCTAATAATTCGGCTATAAAGTAACTTTAGGAAGACTTTAACAAAAGACAAAAATTTCACTTTTTCCTTAAATACTCACACCTGTCACCTTTTGGATATCTGAATAGCTTTGTATAATCTCCATGCTGGCCTCGAGTCATCCCTTTTAAGATTTGCTGACCTCAGCATCAATTTCATTTTTTTCACATAAACAGTCATCTACAGCAGTTTCGTAGCGCGCTACGAAACTGCTGTAGGTAATCAAAACAAAGCATATGAGTCTTAAAGCACTGATGACTTAACTCCGTGATCTCTTCAGCTATTTTGTACAGGTGTAAAGGCTCCAAAAAGTTTCAAAATGATGACAGCCAAAATTTATCAAAACTTGAAAAGCAAATTTCCCCTTGGATTAATCAGCTAGTTTGCCTAGCTTCCTCTTTAAACTGCTAACTTCTTCCTTTAAAGCCTTGTTTTCTGCTCTTAAGCTTGTGTTCATTTGTTTCATGATTTTTGCCTGCTTCAGAGCTGGCACCGTCCACAAATATGCATCAGACACTGAGTCAGTTTGGCTCATTAGACTTGTTCTGCCTTTTATTACAGCCTTTTTATAATTTGCATATCTTACTGCCCTTTCCTTAGAAACATTTTTAATCTGAGGTATTTCTTCTTGTGTTGTTCCTGCTTGTTGCTTGATAGCAATGACATTTCCACCTTGACTGATGATAACCCTATTACCCTTATTTTTACTTTTGGCTGCTTGAACTGTTCTGGTCAAAACCTCAAGTACATCTGTACTAGGCACTTCTAAAGGTGCCTTCTCTTTCTGCGCTTTCTCCACTTCTTTCATTTGTCTTCTTGTGACTGGTCTACGTGGCTTGAAAGCATATTCTTTACTAGGCTCTTCAAATTTCAATCTTTTTGAAGCTCTTGGTTTTTTTGTACTTTCGGGTGAAGATTGAGTGAGGTCAATATGCATTGGCTGCACTGGGTGATCTTGCTCAAACTCTATTGGTTCAATCTGTATTGGCTGATCTTGCTCAAGTTCAATAGCTTCAAGTAAGTCATTTAAACTGCCTTTTGAAATAGGGCTTTCTTCCACAGTAATTGACTTACCCTTTTCCTTGTTTAGTTGACCTCTGGTTTTCACCCTTGAAATCTTTTCAACTTCACTTGGTTTAGCTTCATCCTTCTTTTTCTGGATCTTCTGCTTTGATGACTGAGATGTCTCCTTAGATGATGGCTTAGGAGTTTCCTTTGCTGATGATTTAGGTGTCTCTTTTGCTGCCACAGACTTCTCTGATTTCCTTAATTTGGTTTTAGGCTTCTTTTGGTCTGTCACCTCTTTTCTGAGCTCAGCCAGAGTGGGTTCTTCACTCCTTTCTTCCCTTTCCCTCACAGGCAATGGAGTGAGGCCTATTTTGCTTGGAAAGCTGGCCATAAACACAAATGAATCCCAATCTCTGCCAATCTGTGAAATGCAACAAAAGTTTGAAGTGGTAGGAGTAAACTTTATTGTACCTTCCCTCGCATGTTAGGTATTTCTGGATGCATGTGAGGAGCATAGCATAATGTTCCTTTATGTAACTCCTTGGCACCACTTTGGTGAGGTCCTCATTTACATAAGGTTCTTTCAAAAATTCTTTACAGGGACTCATGTCGAATTTAAAGTTTTTGAACCATTCTTGACCTCCCCTCGGAATTTCAGTGACAGTGGAAATAGTTTCAGGAGACACAGGAAACTCTAACATTGACACCTTTGAATTCAATCCAGTAAAATTCAATGTGAAAGCCTTCGTTACCTCTGCATGTCCTCCTTTCAACTTCTCGCAGAACCTCTAACAACCAGCCTTTCGAAAGGCTCTTGCGACACCTTCATCCCTGAGTGTAACATCAAGCCCCTCCGGCTCTGTCCTCAAGCACCTACCGGATCGATGTTCCCTCTTTTCCATCTTGCTTCGAATATTTTCACACAGGGAACTAATGGCAGCTACAGCGCGAAAACAATCTCGACTTTGGAGTGCAGGCTCACTTGCAATGATCCCTTTAAATGAGAACTTGGGCTTCTCATACAGCAAACATGTTTACACATTATGAAAACACATTATGACATAACCATACCTCGTAAAATCCCTTAAGCTGACATTCATATGCATGACTCTGGACCTTATGGCGGAATGATGATTTATCATGACCGGGAGATGACATCAACTGACAAACATGAACGGACCTATGACTCACCCCTCCCGGATTTGACATTCCAAGAACAAGCGCTACAAAAACCCTGAAACCCCGATTTCGTAGCGCGGACAGTTCAAATTTAACAAAACGCGCTACGAAATGGCTGATAAACAGTACGCTGCGAAAAGACGGAATCATCATTGCACAGCTAAATTGACCAAACAAACATGCGCTGCGAAACTGCGCAAAGTACTAATGACATGACATGTCTTAACTGACAATGATGGAGGGTATCTAACGATTTTTTCTTACACGAACTTACATCAATACCTTTTGAAATTCACATTTCAAAGTGACACACACATATAAACCTATTCACAAAACTGAAAACCTTTATATGAACCTTGTGGACAACATTACATACATGAATTATGGTTCTAAGTGATAACACAACCCAGGTACATACATAACATCTTTTGGATGAAGATGGGAGCTCGAATCCCACTTAAAGATTACAGTACCAATTACTTTGCTATTGTATTTATCATCATCCCCAAGTTCTATGTGCATATGGAGTTCCTTCTCCTCTAGGATATTGAAGAAATCTTTGCATCCCATCATATGGGACGAGGCACCTAAATCTAGATACCACATGATCCCCATTATAGTGCTAGCCATGCATGCAATCAGGGTGAAGTCCAAGATGAATTGTGAGGAAAATGCTTCGCCTCCTTCTCCTCCTGAAGGCTTCTTGTTAGACTTCTTGTGCAAACACTTTGTCGCATAGTTCTCAAATTCATGGTAGTGAAAACATTTTAGCTTACTTCAGTCCTTCTTCTTGCCATTGTTTTGACTGGACTCTAGCTTGCTTTGAACTTCTTGCCCTTCTCTTTCTTTCCCTTCCCAACCAAGGAAAAAATCACTTCCACCTCAGCTTTGGATGTTACTCCCTCTCTAGTGTTATGTTGAATTTCTTCCTACACCAAATCAAACCAAAGTATCTCCCAATTTATTGTTGAAAATAGCAACAAGAAATGCTAAAAATGGAAGTGCTAAAAATAGCACTATTATAAATAGCAGTTCGGGTACCAGTGTTGGACATGGCAACAAGAAATGAAAAATGGAAGTGCTAAAAATAGCATTGCTATAAATAGCATTTCAGGATGAATTCCAATTTTAGTCAGTCCCTTGACTAAAATTGAGAAGTAAAATTCAAATTTGATCTTAGGATTTGTTTGAAAAATAATTAATTAATTCACCATGAGTTGATTAGTTTTGGAAAATCAAACATGAAGTCTATGTGAGGACATGCAATGGTTTCTCCACTGATTGAGGAATTTATTCATCAGTTAAAGAGATAAGGATGAGTTGTAATTAGTTGGCTCAGTTAACTTAGTTAAGTCCAATTAGATTAATTCTAACTATTTGTAGAATTAATTGTGAGTTCAGTTAGTTAATGCTTGCATGCATGTAACTGCTTCTCTCCAGATAACTGAATATTCTCTCATAAATAACTCATGCATGTCAGTTCAATCAGAGACCCAGTTGAGATTAGAGGAAGGGAAAATGTACTATCAGTTGGAGGAATTTTCCTATAAAGGAAACTCATCCATGCAGAAGGAATTATCTCCTTCAGGTTTGTGCAGTTATTTCTGAGCCAAGTGAGCAGTGTGAGGTGGGAATTCACACAACTGGAGCACTGGACCCCAGGAAAAACTGTGCAAGGAAATAGGAGGCTTGGAGGGCAGAGGAGAAGGTTTGTGAGAAGCCTTTGACTATCTATGAGAAATAGAAGGATTGCAGAGAGAGGAGGATAGCTTGTGAGCTGATTCTTTTTGTAACCTAGACTATTTTCCACTTGTATGATATTACAAAGATTGGGGTTTTAGGCTGAGACTTTCCCCAGGATTATTCTTCTGTGTTCATGTGTGTTTGATTTCTCATTATCGTTTATATGTGTTCTATTGATCTTGCTCATATTCGATTAAGCTTCTGCAAAGTTTGTTGTAGAAGTAGATCTTGTATTTTGCTTTAGTCTATTGCATAATCTGTTGATCTACAGTGGGAATTTCTACATGGTATCAGAGCAAAGGTGATCAAAGGAGAGAATTGTATACAAGAAGGGAGAAGTTTGAATTTTGAGGTTCCTGAATATAGAATTCGAGTTCTTATCACATCTCAATTTCACCAATGGTGTTCAATTGTTTAAGACTCGAATATGCTCTTGATGGTAGTTTGAATTATATAGCCTGGAAAGACCTCATGGAAGCAGTATTAGAGGATAACAGTCTAAAGGACTCCATTGATCAAGAAGTCCCCAAGCCAACTAATGCTACTGAATTGGTAGAATGGAAGAAATGTGTGTTTATAGCAAGGAGAATCCTTCTGGAGGGAGTTCGAGACCACATAGTCTCAAGTCTCCAGGGGAAGGAGACACCATTTTTTATGTGGAAAATATTGAAAGATCTATATCAAAATAGCAACGATCAGAGGAAGCTAGCGCTGAAAGACAAGCTTTGAAAAATCAAGTGTGAAAAGGGTGACACGATCTCTACGTATCTAAACAAGCTCACCACCTGCAAGGATGAGCTTGGAAGCACAAGGATCACGACAGCTGATGATGACATGGTGAGTCTTGCACTCCTCGGTCTTCCTAAGAGCTGGCATAGCTACCAAGACTCGGTTAATGGAAGAGAAAAACTGGCAGATTGGGAACGACTTTGGTCGGATCTGATGCAGGAGGAGATAAGAAGAAGCACTAGAGATGGTTCTTCATCCAAGGAGGATGACGAAAATTGTGCCTTAGCGAGTAAGGCTAAGAAGGGGAAGGAGAAGGATTTTCATTCCAAATCTAGTTCTTCCCATGTCGGGAAGAAGTTTGACAAATCAAAAGTGCAATGCTTTCATTGTCATGAGGTGGGCCATTTTGCTACAAATTGTCCACTAAAGAAATCCAAGATGGGATCCAAGGAACGATCTGAAGGTGAGGCATTGGCCTCACAGTTCGAGTTGGATTTCACCCTCTTTGCATGAATGGTTTCATCCATGGTGGGATGTGGTTGGTTTCTTGACAATGGAGCTTCTTTCCACATGACCGACGACAAGAGTTTGTTCAGTACTTTGGAGGAGAAAGATCTCCAGATACTCATAGTGATGGGTAATGATGAAAAGTATAGTGTCTCAGGTGTAGGCACGGTTGTTTTTCAGAGGGAGCATGGAGCTCGCATTACCTTGACCGATGTCAAGTATGTACCAGGATTGAAGAGAAATTTGGTGTCGATCGCAATGCTGGAAGACAAAGGCTATGATGTAGTCTTCAGTAAGGGAAAGGTTTTCCTTCGACACATCACCACGAGACAAGTGAAGCAAATCGATTCACGAGTCAAGAACCTGTATGCTCTTGAGGTTCAAGATGCATGCAAAGCCTTGAGGAGCAAGGCAACTGATGGAGACTTGGTGGTTGAGAGGGAGAGTAAATTACCTCTCAACATGCAGTGCCAGGAGAAGCCTTAGACGATTATGGAGGAGCCACGATTGGTGAAGCAACTTCAAGAGGTTGTGGAGCAGCCACAACTGGGGAAGCCGAGAGGAGACAGAGTGGAGGCATCCGCTCATGCAGAGACCTCCAGTAGGGGGAAATTTCGAGCCAAGTGGGCAGAGGGATCACATGCATTCATACCTCCAGGTCGGAGGTGGGGCGATGTGGAGTGACAGTCTCATGAAGGCTGAAATAGGGCCAGGATCCTCGATGTACCCAGCCTCTTTGATTAGACCTTGCTACGGGAGCCCCAACGAGGAGTAGCGGGACTGGCTAAGTGGATAGAGACAGATGCAGATGGAGCGGCATAGAGAGCTACAGTGCAGGAGTCCTAAGACTGTGTAGAGCTAGCAAGTTGCAACAATGCGAGAGGCACAGGAGTGTTGCACCAGTGCAGGATGGCACAGAGAGGTGTTCAATAGTGCGAGATTCATGGAGTGTTGTAGTAGCTCAGAGGTCAGAGAGGGAGCACTTGTTAGTGATAGATGGAGCTTCAGCATCAGAGGATGTTTCTAGCCCAACAGAGAGGTTAGTTGGGAGTTCTTTTTGTTTCTAGAGTTGCTGGAGCAATAACACTTGGGAGAAGTGTTGCATGCAGAACATTCCAAAGGTACAGGATCGGGTTCGAGTTGAATGCCTTTCTTGTTGAGAGGGAGTGTTGAAAATAGCAACAAGAAATGTTAAAAATAGAAGTGCTAAAAATATCACTGCTATAAATAGCAGTTCGGGTACGAGTGTTGGACATGGAAACAAGGAATGAAAAATGGAAGTGCTAAAAATAGCATTTCGGGATGGATTCCAATTTTAGTTAGTCCCTGGACTAAAATTGAGAAGTAAAATTCGAATTTAATCTTAGCAGCTATTTGAAAAATAATTAATTAATTCACCATGAGTTAATTAGTTGTGAAAAATCCAACATGAAGTCTATGTGAGGACATGCAACGGTTTCTCCATTGATTGAGGAATTTATTCATCAGTTAAAGAGATAAGGATGAGTTGTAATATTGAGTTGCAATTAGTTGGCTCAGTTAACTGAGTCAAGTCCAATTAGATTAGTTCTAACAATTTGTAGAATTAATTGTGAGTTCAGTTAGTTAATGCTTGCATGCATGTAACTTGTAATATTCCTAACCCAGAATATTCCTCAAGCCCCAGCAAAAACTCCAACCAAATATGTGCAAATGATATAATAACCCAGAAGTGATAAAATAACAGTGGAACAACATATAATAATGTAAACCAGAATTATAAGCAGATACACAAGAAATGCAGCGAGAAATGCTAAGCCATTTTATTATACTGAGCAATAAATGAGTACAAGAGGTGATTAGATAGATAGCACCTCGACTTGCACAAGGCAAGTGAAGAAATACTCTCAGAATGACAAGAATGGCCTCTCTGCGTGGATGTTGCTGATGTGCTACTGTTGCTACTAGAAAACAAATGATGATTTGGGGTTGATCCCCTCCTCGGAAAAATCTAAAACTCTGGATTTGGGCTCTACTCAAGAAACCCAGAAAATGGGAAACTGCCGTGCTACTGCTGCTGCTGGAAATTGAATGAGGATTTGGGGCTGCTTCCCTCCTCAGAAAAGGCTGAAACTTTGGAATATGACTCTACTCAAAAAACCCAGAAAAACCCAGAAAGATTTTCTGAAATGGCCAACCCCCGAAAATCACCCCCTTGGGGTTCTGCAGAGTTCCTCAAAGACGCTGATGAAACTGCTACTGAAATGTTGATGAAACTGCTGTTGAAATGCTGATGAATCTACTGTTGGAATGCCAATGGAAATACCTTGCTCGAGCAGGCACTTGAAGTCCCCCAGGGCTAAGGGTGAGATCTCTGAACGGAGACACTCAATGCACTAAACAGTGCTGCAGACTAGCCAAACAACCAGCGTTCTCTAAGTCGAAATGACTGTCACAAATGCTCATAACCAGAATGATCCCAAATGAGGGGGTTCCTCTCTATTTTATAGCCTCTGCCTCTCACAATCCCTAGGCTCACTTTCTCCTGCGTGATCCCCTTCTTGCCATGTGTTCCTTCCCTCCTGCGCAATCCCTCCATGTGTCTATGTGGGCCCCATTTCTGCGTCCCCCTTTGGCCCCCTTGGTTCCCCTTAAGTCACAACATTGTGCTACCTAGGAAGTGAATTTTTATTCTAAAGTGAGTTATGTTCCCCCTTCCTCACTTTTTATTTACAAATAACTATAGAAGGCAAAAATCGAACAAAATCGAATATTCCAATTAGTCATAGCTAATTAGGAATATTACAGTCTCCCCTGGAAAAATGTTGCTTGTCCTCAAGCAACTGAAGTGATGGATGCTATAAGATCTCCTCACTCTCCCAAGTGGCATCCTCGTCCGGCAAATTCTTCCACCTCACCAAGAATTCCCGGACCGTCTTGCTCCGCAACCGTCTCTCCCTAGAGTCAATGATAGCCTTCGGCTGCAATACCAAATGCCCCTCATCATCCATGGGTGGTAGCTCATCCGTCACGGTCACCTACTACCCCAATGCCTTCTTCAGGCATGATACATGAAAAATGTTATGAATCTTGCTGCCCCAACTCATATGCAACCTGTCCAATCCTGCGTATCACCCTGTATGGCCCATAAAAGCGGGGCTTGAGCTTCTCAGCCCCCTTCTGCTTCAGCGATGACTATCGGTATGGCTGTAATCGTAGGTAGACCATGTCCCCTACCTCGAACTGCCTCTCCACCCGACCCCTGTCGGCATACTGCTTCTGTTGGTTCTGCGTTGTAGCCATGTTATCCTTGAGAGCTCGGAGGATATCCTGACTCTCTTGGATCCAAATCTTGGCTCCAGGAACCCTACTATCACCAAACATCATGTCGAAAAAAGATAAAGGATGATACCCATATAAGGCATAGAATGGTGACATACCAATGGACATGTGATGCGAAGTATTGTAGCAGTACTCCCCCAGATGCAGCCACTTCAGCCATGCTCGTTGCTGCCCACTGACATAGTTACGCAAGTAGCCCTCTAGCCACTTGTTAACTATCTCCGTCTATCCGTCCGTCTATGGGTGATAGCTAGTACTCGGTGTCAACTCCATCCCCACCAATTGGAAAAGCTCCTGCCAAAACCCGCCCATGAAACGGTTGTCCCTATCACTGACGATGGTCTTAGGAAGACCATGTAGCCTGAAGATCTCCCTGAAGAACAGCTCGGCCACCTGTGCTGTTGTATAGTGTGTGGATATGGCAAAGAAATGTGTGTACTTCGTCAGTCGATCAACGACGACAAAGATACAATCCTTGCCCTATACCATGGGCAACCCTGTGATGAAATCTATCGAAATACTCTCCCATTTCCCCTCTGGCATGGGAAGAGGCTGTAATAATCCTGCGGGATGGATCATCTCTCCCTTGTTCCTCTGGCAAACATCGCACTCCAGGATGTGTTGGAGTACGTCCTCCTTGATTCCCTTCCATGAGAACCTTTCCCTAATGGCCCTGTAGGTTTTGGTAAAACCTTGATGTCTTGCCAATGGAGAATCATGTGATGCCTAGAATGTCTTCTTCTTGAGCTGAGACCCCTCAGTTAAGAAGATATGATCCCTGTAGTAGATGATCTCATTGACCACCCTGTACCTGTCATCTGCCACCTGCCCATCCAGAACCTCACATGCAAATCTGTCCTTGGAGTACTCTAATAAGAGTCGAGCCCTCCAATATGTATCCAAGCTCATAATAGACGACGTGGTTGGTCTACGTGAAAGGGCATCTGCTACCACATTGTTCTTACCTTTGACATACTCAATGTCAAATTCATATGCTTGGATCTTACTGATCCACTTTTGCTGCCTCTCCTGTAGCTGCTTCTGCTCCAAAAAGAACTTGAGGCTATTGTGATCAGTCCTCACCCTGAACCTGTTGCCTACCAAATACTGTCGATACTTAGCTAATGCATGCATGATGGCCAGTATCTCCTTGTCGTATATGGAATACAACCTCTCGTGCGGAAGGAGCTTCCAGCTCTCAAATGCTATAGGGTGACCTCCCTGCATCAATACTGCGCCGATCCCCTCTCCCGACGCATCACACTCAAAAACAAATGGCTGCATGAAATCTGGCAATGCAAGCAACTCCTGGATAGCCCACTCAATCTCATCCTGATAGGCCTTGGGGTGCCTATAGTGGGTGGTAATCACAGCCTGTATGCCCTGCTCAAGCTCGATGGTGTGCTCAAACCGCCGATCTGGTGGCTGTCCTGATGGAATCTCCCCAAACACTATGGCATACTGATCAAGGATAAACTATATCTCTGGGTGTACCCTCTGCCCTATAGTTCCTGCCTCTGATGCACACAGCTCCACTACCCACTCTATGTCTCCCTTTCGGAAGACTGCCTCCATCCGATGAGCCGAGACAGTCTGAGGCAGATATGTGTGTTGTCCCCGTATCTTCTCATGCCTCCTTGTCTTCTCATCATCCCACTCCATCTCCAAGGTCTTCCAATCTATCGTGGCCTTCCCTAGAGTGATAAGCCACTGAACACCTAGTATCATGTTGGTGTCCGAAATATCGACCACGAAAAAGTGGTCAGTCAATGTGTAGGTGCCCATCGTCACTGAAAGCTCTGGAACATAACGAGCACACGTCATGGTCTGATCTCCTGGGACCAAGACTGAAAACCCATCGAAGCTCTCTGTCTGTATACCTCTCCGCTCAACCATCTGGGCATCGATGAAGTTGTGGGTTGCCCCACTGTCAACCAAAACTGATACGCACTGGCCACGTACTGTCCCTTGTATGCGTAGCATCAAATACTTGGGAACTCCTCGCAACGCTGCAAGGGCCCCTCCGGTGGGTGCAAAAGATGCACCACCTGCTGCTGGTGGTGGAGGTGGCAAAGGTCCCTGTATGACATGGCTATCTCCTACCTCCACATCCTCCTCGTCATCCTCTTCTCCACTGCTCTCGAAGAAGACCTCAATAAAATGTGCTTTACCAATAGCACATCTATGTCCTAGTGCCCATGACTCCTAACAAGTGAAGCACAATTGCTTATTCTTCAGCTCCCTCCTGGCATCATCATCAAGTTGTACTCGTCCTAGATTCCCCTTTGGAGGTGGAATCCTCACATCCTTCCCCTTAGACTGGAAAGTCTATCTCTGGGGGTAAGGTGTCTGGGTCCTGGGTAAGACATCCTGTAAGTCCCGGGTCCTGCTGATAGCGTCCTGGAGCGTAGCTGGTCTAGTGGATCGGACTAGACCCCGAAGTGGCTCTACTAACCCCTCAACATACATATAGACCCTCTGTGCCATGGATAGGTCTGGCACCATCACGAAGACCCTCAAGAAATCTGCAATGTAGGTCTTTGGGCTCCCTATCTATTTGAGCCTCATCAACTCAATGAAATGCTGCTCTGGATCCCTCCAATCAAATCGCTCCATCAGTCTCCTGGTAAACTCGGCATATGCCATCACTTTGGAGTGCCCCTATGTAACCATCCCATGAAGCCACCAATCCTGGGCCTCGCCATCCAAATGCAACGTTGCCACCTTGATGACCTCTGCCTTCGACATCTGGTTAAGCTGGAAATAAATATCCAGCTTCTCCACGCAAGACTTTGCTGAACTGTTTGATGAGCCATCAAACGTAGGCAAGTGGAATCAGTTCACTACACAGTGGGTGTTGCCATCATGGTAATGATGGTACCCTCTGTGATGATCGCGGGGTCTGCTATCCCACTGGAGCTGAACAAGATCTCTGAATGAGAGGGCTTCCCTGAACTCTTGCCCATAGGCCTGGTACTCTGCAAAATAATCGCCCATATGCCTGGGCTCTGCCTCCTGCTGGGCTGCGGCCCCCGTGTCTGCTTCTAAGAAGGTGGGCATGGTAGAGCATGTAGGGGCATGTGACGCCCCCTGCTGCGCAGTATCTTGCTACTCTGGCAAGTGATGGGATGACCTGATCCCTCACCGATCTGAAAAACTCGTGGGCTCTCCCGCTGTCTGGCCTCTACTGCCATGAATCTCTGCCCCATCACCTCAATCTGCCTCGACAAATCCTGCACGGATTTGAGGAGCATATCCGCAAATCTCTTCCCGTCCTCGTCTGCCATCTGCTCTACATCCACTACTGGCTCTCTCTGTTTTGTGTCTACCACATGAACACAATCTCCCTCTCCGTAGGTATTCTCCAACCTACGCCCAGTGTCTCTGTATCTCTGACCTCTGTAACAGATATAGGGTTTTTCCCCCGGTGTCATAAATTGCTAACTCCACAAGCTGAGCTAGATCTATGCTCTGATACCACTGTAATATTCCTAACCTAGAATATTCCTCAAACCCCAGCAAAAACTCCAAACAAATATGTGCAAATGATATAATAACCCAAAAGTGATAAAATAACAGTGGAACAACATATAATAATGTAAATTGGAATTATAAGCAGATACACAAGAAATGCAGCGAGAAATGTTAAGCCATTTTATTATACTGAGAAATAAATGAGTACAAGAGGTGATTAGACAGATGGCACCTCGACTTGCACAAGGCAAGTGAAGAAGTACTCTCAGAATGACAAGAATGGCCTCTCTGCGTAGATGCTGCTGCTGCTACTAGAAAACAAATGATGATTTGGGTCTGCTCCCCTCCTCAAAAAAAGATGAAACTCTGGATTCGGGCTCTACTCAAGAAACCCAGAAAGCTTTCCTGGAATGGCCTCACACTGATCTGCGTCCCAGCTGCTGGGAAACTATCGTGCTACTGCTGCTACTAGAAATCGAATTAGGATTTAGGGTTGCTCCCCTCCTTAGAAAAGGTTAAAACTCTGGAATCGGACTCTACTAAAAAAACCTAGAAAAACCCAGAAAGCTTTTTTGAACTGGCCGACCCCCGAAAATCACCCCCTTGGGGTTCTGCGCAGTTCCTCAAAGACGCTGATGAAACTGTTGCTGAAATGCTGATGAAACTGTTGTTGAAATGTTGATGAATCTACTGTTGGAATGCCAATGGAAATACCTTGCCCGAGCAGGAACTCGATGATCCAGGTGGATATTGGTGGCAACCCACTAATTCCACTTGGATCCCCTCTAGTGCTTCTTTCAGTTTTTTCAGTTTCCTTAATTATAGCACAGTTTACTATTTTTAGCAGTTTTTCGGGTCCTAAACTTCTGGAGCCGTTTTGAGGCCCTAAACGACGTTTTTTGGGAAATCTACCGCCAGCGATTTTTCTGCCTAAAAATCGTCTTTTCCGTCGTAGTCCTCGGAGAGATCTTTCCAACGGGCTATCATGCGCGTCAAACGGAGATAATACGACCAATTCGCGACCCTGGGAAGTTGATGTACCAACTTACCCAAAAAACGGGGCCCACAATTTGGTGTTTCATCTTCTAGGGTTAGGTTGTGGAATGTGAAGGGTTTTCTATTGTTTCTCAATAATAAATAGGCCTTCGAGCCTCATTGTAACACAATTCAGAGGCATGTAGCCACCACATCTCTTCTCATAGATAAGCTACCATCGCCCTAGCTGGTTTATTTCCCTTTCTGGTTGTAAGCATATTTCAGTATTTTCCATTAATGAAACGAAGTATTATTTCCGCTGCATCTTTATGTATATGGTTATCTCTGTAATTTGTTGTGTTCCTGTTTAAATCCGGATCAGTGGTATCAGAGTGGTCTGCTTTTTCTATGTTCTTCTTTGCATGTCCCCAACGAGGTTGGGATATAAGGAGTTAGGGCTTGAACTGGTCGAACCTTTGCAAGACTAGCCTCGCAAATCTCGACGACCTCCCATGGCGGATGAGAAGAAAAACGAGGGGGCAGGAGATCCTATCAAAATCTTGCTCGAAGAAGCCCTCGAGCGACAAAGGAACGCGATGATAGACAGCTTTGCCCAGATCCTTCAGCAGCTACCTAGAGGCGACGCATCGGCTTCCAACAGCTACTCTGGAAATGCCACACCCTTTAAGGTACAAGTTAATTTTGAAATCTCCATCTTCGAGGATCAAATAGGCGCAGATGCCGTAGATAAATGGTTAAATCTGCTAGATGGGTATTTTTCTGTTCATGAATTTTCAAGTCGGGAAAAGATTGTTTTCGCTCTTCTCAAAGCAGCCCCCCACATCAAGGACTGGTGGGAAACCTACTGTGAGAAGAAGGATGAAAGTACAGGCTCACTGTTTTCAGCCGCACCCACTTGGAATGACTTCCGGGATGCCATCAAGGAGCAGTACTACCCTGTCAAAAGCTATGAGGACAAATACATCAAATGGACCACACTGCGGCAGGGACGAGACCAAGATTTGTCGGAGTTCACAAACATTTTTCATACCCTTCGCACACAATTAGGTATCAAAGATTCTGAGCTGCATCTGGTACTCAAATACCGCGGCTGCCTACATAGATACATCCAGGAAGAGATGGATTTCTTGAACATCTCCTCACTCGGCACAGCATATCGATATGCTGTCAAAATTGAGCAAAAGTTCAAACAGAAGAAGCGAGACTTCGGATCTGCAAATCTGAAGCCCAAAGGACAAAGCCAAGGCGGGGTGACCCAAGACAACCCCTCGAAGCCGCAAGAAAAGAAGAACACCACGAAGCCGAAGAAGGACACAGGAAAGTGGTGTGAGTTCCACAAGAGTCCCACTCATAACACAAGTGAGTGTCGGACCAAGCAGTCGCTGGTGGCCGAGTTGAAGGCTACCGAATCAGATGCATGTTCCGACCCTGAGCCAGAACCTGACAAGGGGAATGGCAAAAGGAAGCAGATCATTGATGCAGAGCCCAACGCCACTGTTGCCACCGCCAAGATCCAGAAAAATGAACCCGAAGATCCAGAGGAGGGGGAACGTCTTTTCCACTCACAGATGTAGGTGAAGGGTTCGCCGCTGCAATTCATTGTTGACAGTGGCAGCCAAAAGAACCTCATTTCAGCAGAGGTCGTGAAGCGATTGGGACTACCGACTACACCACACTTGCAGCCGTACAGTATCGGGTGGCTTCACGAAGGACGAGATCTCAAAGTTCGCCAACAGTGTCGCCTTCCATACAGCATCAAGCCCTTCACAGACGAGGTATTGTGTGATGTTACACCTCTGGATGTTTGCGATGTACTATTAGGCCAGCCATACTTGTGGAGGCGACATGCTATGTATGAGTCAAGGCCTCGCGCTGTCATTATTTCTTTGGATAATTCATTATACAGGATACCGGAGGTAGCCCCACCTACTACCACCTCTTTGATCACTGCCAAGAAAGGTAGCAAGCTCATCTCCTAGACTAGGAAATTCATTTTCTGTCTGATTCACTCCCAAAGTAAGGGGAAGATCGTTGCTACATCCATGACCCCCACAAAGGATTCCTCCACACAGCAGCAGCAACAAAGGGATATGGTCATGACAGAACACAGGAACAACTTCTCCTCACCCACAAGGGTACCACACAAGTTTCAGGTGGGCGACAAAGTTTGGTTACATCTGCAGAGAGAACGCCTTACAAGAACCCATCAGAAACTCAGGCGACTCCAACATGGTCCTTACACTAGTACCAAGGCTACAGGCAAGAATGCTTTGAAGCATAACATTCCTCCATTCCTTGGCTTGCACCGGGTGTTCAATGTCGACAATCGTCGACCATGCTTCCCACCATTTCTAGACACATCAGAGATTGCAAAACAGCTCACCAAAGATCCAGCTCAGCAAAAGCTTCCTCATCTCAGGGAGGAACTCAACGCAATGGGGACCATTGCTTCCTAAGGGGGGAGGAATGATCTAGATGGATATTGGTGGCAACCCGCTAATTCCACTTGGATCCCCTCTAGTGCTTCTTTCAGTTTTTTCAGTTTCCTTAATTATAGCACAGTTTACTATTTTTAGCAGTTTTTCGGGTCATAAACTTCTGGAGCCGTTTTGAGGCCCTAAACGACGTTTTTTGGGAAATATACCGCCAATGATTTTTTTTTTAAATTGTCTTTTCTGTCGTAGTGCTCGGAGAGATCTTTCCAACGGGCTATCATGTGCGTCAAACGGAGATAATACGACCAATTCGCGACCCTAGGAAGTTGATGTACCAACTTACCCAAAAAACGGGGCCCACAATTTGGCGTTTCATCTTCTAGGGTTAGGTTGTGGAATGTGAAGGGTTTTCCATTGTTTCTCAACAATAAATAGGCCTTCGAGGCTCATTGTAACACAGTTCAGAGGCATGTAGCCACCACATCTCTTCTCAGAGATAAGCTACCATCGCCCTAGCTGGTTTATTTCCATTTCTGGTTGTAAGCATATTTCAGTATTTTCCATTAATGAAATGAAGTATTATTTCCGCTGCATCTTTATGTATATGGTTATCTCTATAATTTTTTACGTTCCTGTTTAAATCCGGATCACTCGAAGTCCCCCGGGGCTAAGGGTGAGATCTCCGAATGAAGACACTCAATGCACTAAGCAGTGCTGCAGACTAGCTAAACAGCCAGCGTGCTCTAAGTCAAAATGACTATCAAAAATGCTCATAACCAGAATGATCCCAAATGAGGGGGTTCCTCTCTATTTTATAGCCTCTGCCTCTCACAATCCCTAGGCTCACTTTCTCCTGCATGATCCCCTTCTTGCCATGTGTTCCTTCCCTCCTGCGCAGTCCCTCCATGTGTCTGCGTGGGCCCCATTTCTGTGTCCCCCTTTGGCCCCCTTGGTTCCCCCTTAAGTCACAACGTTGTGCTACCTAGGAAGTGACTTTTTATTCTAAAGTGAGTTATGTTCCCCCTTCCTCACTTTTTATTTACAAATAACTATAGAAGGCAAAAATCGAACAAAATCGAATATTCCAATTAGCCATAGCTAATTAGGAATATTACATAACTGATGCTCTCTAGATAACTGAATATTCTCTCATAAATAACTCATGCATGTCAGTTCAGTCAGAGACCCAGTTGAGATCAGAGGAAGGGACAATGTACTATCAGTTGGAGGAATTTTCCTATAAAGGAAACTCATCCATGCAGAAGGAATTATCTCCTTCAGTTTTGTGCAGTTATTTCTGAGCCAAGTGAGCAGTGTGAGGTGGGAATTCACACAAGTGGAGCACTGGACCCTAGGAAAAACTGCGCAAGGAAATAGGAGGCTTGGAGGGCAGAGGAGAAGGTTTGTGAGAAGCCTTTGACTATCTATGAGCAGCAGAGGGATTGTGGAGAGAGCAGGATAGCTTGTGAGCTGATTCTTTTTGTAATCTAGACTATTTTCCACTTGTATGATATTACAAAGATTGAGGTTTTAGGCTAAGGCTTTCCCCAGGATTATTCTTCTGTGTTCATGTGTGTTTGATTTCTAATTATCGATTATATGTGTTCTATTGATCTTGCTCATATTCAATTAAGATTCTGCAAAGTTTGTTGTAGAAGTAGATCTTGTATTTTGCTTTAGTATATTGCATAATCTGTTGATCTACAGTGAGAATTTCTACATGGTATCGGAGAAAAGGTGATCAAAGGAGAGAACTGTATACAAGAAGGGAGAAGTTCGAAGTTTGTGGTTCCTAAATATAGAAGTCGAGTTCTTATCACATCTCAATTTCACCAATGGCATTCAATGGTTTAAGACTCGAATATGCTCTTGATGGAAGTTCGAATTATATAGCTTGGAAGGACCGCATGGAATCAGTATTAGAGGATAACAGTCTAAAGGAATTCATTGATCAAGAAGTCACCAAGCCAACTGATGCTACTGAATTGGTAGAATGGAAGAAATGTGTGGCTAGAGTAAGGAGAATCCTTCTGGAGGGACTTCGAGACCACATAGTCTCAAGTCTCCATGGGAAGGAGACACCATTTTTTATGTGGAAAACATTGAAAGATCTATATCAGAATAGCAACGATCAGAGGAAGCTGGCGCTGAAACACAAGCTTCAGAAAATCACGTGTGAAAAGGGTGACACGATCTCTACGTATTTGAACAAGCTCACCACCTGCAAGGATGAGCTTGGAAGCGCAAGGATCACGACAGCCGATGATGACATGGTGAGTCTTGCACTCCTCGGTCTTCCTAAGAGCTGGCATAGCTACCAAGACTCGGTTAATGGAAGAGAAAAATTGCCAGATTGGGAACGACTTTGATCAGATCTGATGCAAGAGGAGATAAGAAGAGGCACTAGAGATGGTTCTTCATCCAAGGAGGATGAAGAAAATTGCACCTTAGCAAGTAAGGCGAAGAAGGGGAAGGAGAAGGATTCTCATTCCAAATCCAGTTCTTCCCATGTTGGGAAGAAGTTTGAAAAATTGAAAGTGCGATGCTTTCATTGTCATGAGGTGGGCCATTTTGCTACAAATTGTCCACTAAAGAAATCCAAGATGGGATCCAAGGAAGGATTTGAAGGTGAGGCATTGGCCTCATAGTTCGAGTTGGATTTCACCCTCTTCGCATGCATGGTTTCATCCATGGTGGAATGTGGTTGGTTTCTTGACAGTGGAGCTTCTTTCCACATGACCGACGACAAGAGTTTGTTCAGTACTTTGGAGGAGAAAGATCTCCAGATACTCATAGTGATGGGTAATGATGAAAAGTATAGTGTCTCAGGTGTAGGCACGGTTGTTTTTTAGAGGGAGCATGGAGCTTGCATTACCTTGACCGATGTCAAGTATGTACCAGGATTGAAGAAAAATTTGGTGTCGATCGCAATGCTGGAAGACAAAGGCTATGATGTAGTCTTCAGTAAGGGAAAGGTTTTCCTTCGACACATCACCACGAGACAAGTGAAGCAGATTGGTTCACGAGTCAAGAACCTGTATGCTCTTGAGGTTCAAGATGCATGCAAAGCCTTAAGGAGCAAGGCAACTGATGGAGACTTGGTGGTTGAGAGGGAGAGTAAATTACCTCTCAACATGCAGCACCAGGAGAAGTCTTAGACGATTGTGGAGGAGCCACGATTGGTGAAGCAACTTCAGGAGGTTGTGGAGAAGCCACAACTGGGGAAGTCGAGAGGAGACAGAGTGGAGGCATCCACTCATGCAGAGACCTCCAGTAGGGGGAAATTTCGAGCCAAGTGGGCAGAGGGATCACATGCATTCATACCTCCAGATCAGAGGTGGGGCGATGTGGAGTGACAGTCTCATGAAGGATAAAATAGGGGTAGGATCCTCGAGGTACCCAGCCTCTTTGATTAGACCTTGCTATGGGAGCCCCGACAAGGAGTAGCAGGACTGGCTAAGTGGATAGAGATAGATGCAGATGGAGCAGCATAGAGAGCTACAGTGTAGGAGTCCCAAGACTGTGTAGAGCTAGCAAGCTACAACAATGCGAGAGGCACAGGAGTGTTGCACAAGTGCAGGATGGCACAGAGAGGTGTGCAACGGTGCGAGATTCATGAAGTGTTGTAGCAGCTCAGAGGTTAGAGAGGAAGCACTTGTCAGCGACAGATAGAGCTTCAGGATCAGAGGATGTTTCTAGCCCAACAGAGAGGTCAGTTGGGAGTTTTTTTTGTTTCTAGAGTTGCTGGAGCAATAACACTTGGGAGAAGTGTTGCATGCAGAACATTCCAAAGGTACATGATCAGGTTCGAGTTGAATGCCTTTCTTTTTGAGAGGGAGTGTTGAAAATAGCAACAAGAAATGTTAAAAATAGAAGTGCTAAAAATAGTAGTTCAGGTACCAGTGTTGGACATGGCAACAAGGAATGAAAAATGGAAGTGCTAAAAATAGCATTGCTACAAATAGAGTTTTGGGATGGATTCCAATTTTAGTCAGTCCCTGGACTAAAATTGAGAAGTAAAATTTGAATTTGATCTTAGCAGCTGTTTGAAAAATAATTAATTAATTCACCATGAGTTAATTGTGGAAAATCAAACATGAAATCTATGTGAGGACATGCAACAATTTCTCCATTGATTGAGGAATTTATTCATCAGTTAAAGAGATAAGGATGAGTTGTAATTTGTTGGCTCAATTAACTGAGTCAAGTCCAGTTAGATTAGTTCTAACAGTTTGTAGAATTAATTGTGAGTTCAGTTAGTTAATGCTTGCATGCATGTAACTGTTGCTCTCCAGATAACTGAATATTCTCTCATAAATAACTCATGCATGTCAGTTCAGTCAGAGACCCAGTTGAGATCAGAGGAAGGGACAGTGTACTATCAGTTAGAGGAATTTTCCTATAAAGGAAACTCATCCATGCAGAAGGAATTATCTCCTTCAAGTTTGTACAATTATTTCTGAGCCAAGTGAGCAATGTGATGTGGGAATTCACACAAGTGGAGCACTGGATCCCAGGAAAAACTACGCAAGGAAATAGGAGGCTTGGAGGGTAGAGGAGAAGGTTTGTGAGAAGCCTTTGACGTCTATGAGCAGCAGAGGGATTGTAGAGAGAGCAGGATAGCTTGTGAGCTGATTCTTTTTGTAATCTAGACTATTTTCCACTTGTATGATATTACAAAGATTGGGGTTTTAGGCTGAGGCTTTCCCCAGGATTATTCTTCTGTGTTCATGTGTGTTTGATTTCTCATTATCGGTTATATGCGTTCTATTGATCTTGCTCATATTCGATTAAGCTTCCACAAAGTTTGTTGTAGAAGTAGACACTGTTTTTTATGTGGAAAACATTGAAAGATCTATATTAGAATAGCAATGATCAGAAGAAGTTTGTGCTAAAAGACAAGCTTCGGAAAATCAAGTGTGAAAAGGGTGACACAATTTCTATGTATCTGAACAAGCTCACCACCTGCAAGGATGAGCTTGGAAGCGTAGGGATCACGACAGCCGATGATGATATGGTGAGTCTTGCACTCCTCGGTCTTCCTAAGAGCTAGCATAGCTACCAAGACTCGGTTAATGGAAGAGAAAAACTGGCAGATTGGGAATGACTTTGGTCGGATCTAATGCAAGAGGAGATAAGAAGAAGCACTAGAGATGGTTCTTCATCCAATGAGGATGAAGAAAATTACGCCTTAGCGAGTAAGGCGAAGAAGGGAAAGGAGAAGGATTCTCATTCCAAATTCAGTTCTTCCCATGTTGGGAAGAAGTTTGACAAATCAAAAGTGTGATGCTTTTGTTGTCATGAGGTGGGCCATTTTGCTACAAATTTTCCACTAAATAAATCCAAGATGGGATCCAAGGAAGGATCTGAAGGTGAGGCATTGGCCTCACAGTTCGAGTTTGATTTCACCCTCTTCGCATGCATGGTTTCATCCATGGTGGGATGTGGTTGGTTTCTTGAGAGTGGAGCTTCTTTCCACATGACCGGCAACAAGAGTTTGTTCAGTACTTTGGAGGAGAAAGATCTCCAGATACTCATAGCGATGGGTAATGATGAAAAGTATAGTGTCTCAGGTGTAGGCACGGTTGTTTTTCAGAGGGAGCATGGAGCTCGCATTACCTTGACCGTTGTCAAGTATGTACCAGGATTGAAAAGAAATTTGGTGTCGATCGCAACGCTGGAAGACAAAGGCTATGATGTAGTCTTCAGTAAGGGAAATGTTTTCCTTCGACACATCACCACGAGACAAGTGAAGCATATCAGTTCACGAGTCAAGAACCTGTATGCTCTTGAGGTTCAAGATGCATGCAAAGCCTTGAGGAGAAAGGCAACTGATGGAAACTTGGTGGTTGAGAGGGAGAGTAAATTACCTCTCAACATGCAACACCAGGAGAAGTCTTAGACGATTGTGGAGGAGCCACGATTGGTGAAGCAGCTTCAGGAGGATGTGGAGCTGCCACAACTGGGGAAGCCGAAAGGAGATAGAGTGGAGGCATCCACTCATGCAAGGACCTCTAGTAGGGGGAAATTTCGAGCTAAGTGGGCAGAGGGATCACATGCATTCATACCTCCAGGTTGGAGGTGGGGCGATTTGGAGTGATAGTCTCATGAAGGCTGAAATAGGGGCAGGATCCTCGAGGTACCCAGCCTCTTTGATTAGACCTTGCTATGGGAGCCCCGACGAGGAGTAGCAGGACTAGCTAAGTGGATAGAGACAGATGCAAATGGAGTGGCATAGAGAGCTACAGTGCAGGAGTCCCAAGATTGTGTAGAGCTAGCAAGCTGCAGCAATGCGAGAGGCATAGGAGTGTTGCACCAGTGCAAGATGGCACAGAGAGGTGTACAACGATGCGAGATTCATGAAGTGTTGCAACAGCTCAGAGGTTAGAGAGGGAGCACTTGTCAGTGACAGATGGAGCTTCAGCTTCAGAGGATGTTTCTAGCCCAACAGAGAGGTCAGTTGGGAGTTTTTTTTGTTCTAGAGTTGCTGGAGCAATAACACTTGGGAGAAGTGTTGCATGCAGAACATTCCAAAGGTACATGATCGGGTTCGAGTTGAATGCCTTTCTTGTTGAGAGGGAGTGTTGAAAATAGCAACAAGAAATGTTAAAAATAGAAGTGCTAAAAATAGCACTTCAGGTACCAGTGTTGGACATGGCAACAAGGAATGAAAAATGGAAGTGCTAAAAATAGCATTGCTATAAATAGCATTTCGGGATGGATTCCAGTTTTAGTCAGTCCCTGGACTAAAATTGAGAAGTAAAATTCGAATTTGATCTAAGCAATTGTTTGAAAAATAATTTTTTTTTTTTTTTGTAAATCATGCTAATTCTATTATAGTACAAAAAAGATTACAGAGAGAGTTACATCCGCCACAAAGAGTTGGCTACATGAACAGTTTGACATTCTGAGACTGAAACTGAGCCGGAGAAAAAGAGGGACTATGAAACTGTCCGCTGACCCCAAGCTAGAACCAACAGAGAACTGGACCTAGGTGCTATACTTCCACTCCCTGCCGAGGCGAGGGAGGAGTTTACAGACCTTGCAAATCCCACATTCAAAAAACCCGACATGACAGACACAGACATTATAATCGACATACAAAAAACTGAGTGGTGCGACCCGAAAACTATCACAGACTGACTCCCATTATTTACTGTAGCTGCTACTTCGACATCCTGAGACTGAACAAAGTGTTTCCATAACACACAGAATGACCATGCAACGTGCCTAGGCATCCACGGAGGTGGATGGTTGCTTCTCCACCACTGGATAGGCATATGGATCTGGTTGCTCCTCCACCACTGTACAGGCATATGGGTCTGAAGCACTCGAGTCTGTGTATGGCGCGTCGTCCTTCGCAGGCTCGCTTGTTCCCGCTCTATTCCCCGCCACCGCACCCGAGGCTTCCGCAAGCTGTAATCGCGGACCCTGAATAGGCGAGGGTGGCCGAGGCTCTGCTGGGGCTTCTGGTCTATCTGCATGGTCGCATTTTTCAATGCGCACTGAAACATAGTAGATTGCGTTGTCCAGAGCACACGGGAACCTGAAGCGGGTTGATGGGTGCGAACCAAACAGACACATCGCGGCTCTTCCCCGCCCTCTGCCTCTTCCGCGCCCTCTTCGAGCTCCTGGTGAGCTAATCTCCTCCGACGGGGAGTCGAAGGATGCCGAGGAACGTGGCGATGAAGCCCGACCTCTGGCACCGCCTCTTGAACCTCCCCGCCTGCAAGCGCCACGTAACCTCTCACGCGGCATCCTGTAATCAACAAATAACCAATTCTGCCCAGAGGCCGCGAGTGCTTTGCGCCACCGAGGATTCTAAACCCGTGCAACAACTTATACAACAGATGAGAAACAGGTAATGGAACACAAATTCGAATAGCAATGCTTACCACACAGGTCGAAAGCCGAGCCTTTTCAGAAGCTGCACGGGGTAAATTTCTCCCAGAGAGCTGAGCAGACCAGAACCAGGTATGACCAAAGCACCGAAGGGCCAAATCTCTAACAAGGGTGCAGAGGAACTGAAACACCGCGACACTCAGAGCTTCTGGAGGTCGAAAGCGCTCAGAGACTTTGCTTAAAAAGAGCAGAATGACACTCAATACACTGAACCATAGCATAGAGTCGTAAATTCTCTGACAATCCAGGGTTGAGACCAGGGCCTCCGTAGCCGAGGGCCAAGGTCTGAGTCTTGGCTCATGCACCCACGGTGCAGTCATCCAAGAGCCGAACGCACCATTCACAATTGAGACCATACAGAGCTTCCAACAGATAATGGCGCTTCCCGCACCTTCCAACGGAACACCTCTCATCGGCAAACCAAGGCGAACGACCAATATACCTCTGCAACCAGCTGTTCTCCCCCTACCATTAATGCTCGCGTAACTGTTGGCCGGACCGAGGTGATGGCTTTTCGAGGCTTCGGTCCATTTGGCTGGAGCGAGCGGCCACTTGCCATTTAATAAGGCCGCATCCTCATTCATTGCGCTAATTAACACCCGCAGCCGGGGATTGTTTGAAAAATAATTAATTAATTCACCATGAGTTAATTAGTTGTGGAAAATCAAACATGAAGTCTATGTGAGGACATGCAACAATTTCTCCATTGATTGAGGAATTTATCCATCAATTAAAGAGATAAGGATGAGTTGTAATATTGAGTTGTAATTAGTTGGCTCAATTAACTGAGTCAAGTCCAGTTAGATTAGTTCTAACAGTTTGTAGAATTAATTGTGAGTTTAGTTAGTTAATGCTTGCATGCATGTAACTGCTGCTCTCCAGATAACTGAATATTCTCTCATAAATAACTCATGCATGTCAGTTCAGTCAGAGACCCAGTTGAGATCAGAGGAAGGGACAATGTACTATCAGTTGGAGGAATTTTCCTATAAAGGAAACTCATCCATGCAGAAGGAATTATCTCCTTCAGGTTTGTGCAGTTATTTCTGAGCCAAGTGAGCAGTGTGAGGTGGGAATTCACACAAGTGGAAGCACTGGACCCCAGGAAAAATTGCGCAAGGAAATAGGAGGCTTGGAGGGCAGAGGAGAAGGTTTGTGAGAAGCCTTTGACTGTCTATGAGCAGCAGAGGGATTGCAGAGAGAGCAGGATAGCTTGTGAGCTGATTCTTTTTGTAATCCGGACTATTTTCCAGTTGTAAGATATTACAGGGATTGGGGTCTTAGGCTGAGGCTTTCCCCAGGATTATTCTTATGTGTTCATGTGTGTTTGATTTCTCATTATCGATTATATGTGTTCTATTGATCTTGCTCATATTCGATTAAGCTTCCGCAAAGTTTGTTATAGAAGTAGATCTTGTATTTTTCTTTAGTATATTGCATAATATGTTGATCTACAGTGAGAAATTATACATTTATCAATTTGTCCCTTCCATTTACAGAGTCCTGGTAGTTGTGCTAGGATTTTGGAAGGCCTAGGAGAGCTAGGATCACTAGCTCTTAAGAGTGTATATTTTCTCCAACTCCTCCAATATCATCTTGACACTGAGTTAATCTGGAGAGGTAATGTGGAATGACTTCATTTTTCTACATGCCGATGTTTCTGAGCTTGTTGCTTAATGCCAATTTCCTGTCATCACTACCATTTTCAAATAGCTCAATGTGGGTCTTCCACATAGAAAAGGGAGTCTCCTTGCCATGTAAATTTGAGGCTATGCTGTCTCTCACACCCTCCAAGATGATCCTCCTAGATTTTACGGTATCCTTCTTCCACTGGGATAACTGTTGTGAATCCGATACTACTGGTTTTGGAATGTCAGTTTTGGTGTACTCCAGCACACCATTATCATTGAGCATTGCTTCCATCATGTCCTTCCAGGCTATGAAATTTGAGGTTCCCTCAAGGGCATACTCCAATCTCAATCTATTGAAAAACATTTCCCCGCATGGAAGAAAATTGCTTCACTGAATATGCAAATCGAAATCTCTAAAGGAGAAGATATATTGATTGGTTTCTATTGTGTTTTCAAGCTCTGATACCATGTAGAAATTAATAGAAATTTGCTACTACTGATGTATTCAAACTGAAAACAAGAGATTAAAAATTTCCTCTACTATTTTGCGGAATGGAAATCACAATTTAGAAACACATGTAATGACATGCAACCATTAAAACACCACAAGAACACAATGATTTACAGGGGAACCCAACTAGGAAAAACCCCTCTGCTATTTTTCATTAATCAAATGAGAATGAGAAACTATTACAATGTCTTGCTTTGATCCTGAAGCACACCCTGCACTGTAAATATGTTCTCCTGCTAACTGTCCTGCTCTGGCCAACACTTATCCAATTCAAGGCCCCAACTTGCTCCTATTTCTTTGTGCAATCCTGGAGGAAATTAACTCCAAAAGATAGGAATTTTCTCCTATTTTCTTGAGCAATTCCCAAGGAATGATTCACCTGCTTAATTTCCAAGCTTGTACACTCAACTAGTATAGACTTGATAATTACAATGTGTCTTTTCCTCCATTCCAACAAGAAATTTGAATTCCATGCATGTTTGGGCTATTTTTAGCTGATTGACTACTTTACTAAGAGATCACTGAGTTAACACCAACTCTACTACTCAACTAACCTTCAACTAACTCAACTATTTACTTGAGCTCAGTTAACTAAGTCAAACTAAAAATAATTAAATTAGATTGCTAAATTTTAGCAATCACTACATGCACAACTCTACTTCATGCCACATAAGTTAACTGCAATCCAAGTCATCATGTTGATGTGGAAAATCGAATTGCTAAATTTAACTAAGGCACAAGTCAAATTTAGCCTTTCTTGCTACAATTTCTAACATTTGTATCTCCTCTTTTCTGGGTCTATGCTACTAAAGATGTCTTGATATGCAAAGATCCATGAACAATGAAGTGTTATTGAATTATTTGTAGAGACATTTATTTTGTAAGGGTTTGATGCAGGACAAAGACTTATGTTGTTGTTTGTCTTCTATGTGATGATTATAATATATGTCTCGAGAAAAAAATGGGTTCCTTATGGTGAGAATTGTATGGAAAAGTATTATATGGCTACTATCGTTATGGATCTAAGAACCAGTTGGATATTTAATTGATTAGGGGTTTTGTCTTGATGATGTTGCATATTGTTATGATGGTTGCATTTAGTCCCATATTTAGAAAAGGTTTTGATATTGTTGAGAATTGAATGGCTTGATGAGCATAGATAAGTATTGGCTTGAGAAAAGGGTTTGACTTAACACTTGACAGGTTGGTTAGTTAGGGTTTGATGAGCATGAGATTTGTTTAACAGTGCAAAGAGTTTTGGATTGATATTTGACAAGGTTGATATGAGTTTGGTCTGATACTTGACAGTGTATTTGTTAGTGTTATTGGAATGTTCTTGGTATTTGACAATGTTAGAGATCTAGTTGGTGTTTATTTTGACAGCTTGATGAATATGATAGAAGGATATTGGCCTGGTCAACGTTGTTGAGATTTGGCTTAGATAGTATTGGAAAAGATTTGGCTTTTGATTAGTGATTGAATTTAGGGTGGTTATTGCTATCTTGGTATTCAAATTGAGCATATTGTTGGTTGTGATCCTAGTATGAAAATATAATGAAACGTGGCCTGCAGGTTTTGATGGTTGATTGAGACAAGTGGATCCAGTGCGAAAGATTCTAAAACGTGGTCAACAAAGGTGTTAATGGTTGTAGGCTTCATTGAGGGAGTAGGCGCTTCCTTCCAGTAGGAACCAATAAATTTGATCAAGGAGTAGTAGCTTCCTTCCAATTAGATTTGGAGAATTTGATGAGGTTGTAGGCTCCTGCAGGTAGGGAGAATTTGATGAGGTTGTAGGCTCCTGCAGGTAGGAGCCTATGTACTAGTAAGAGTCTGTGCCAAATACGAGATGTAAAAGATTTTCTTCATAATAAGAAATAAGACAAAGACTACAACAATGGTGGTTTTGTTTCAAAATGGGTTTCCACCTAAAAATATGGTGTCTGTATGTGTTGGTGTGTTGATGATGTGTTGCATTCTATTGTTTACATGCGTTTATGTTTAATGTTGCTCATGGTTTCTTGAATTTGGTCAGATCTATAACACATTGTATTGGTAACAAAATAATGGATCAGATGAATTTGAAAATGAAAAGGATAAATTAAGTAAACTTATTGAGCATGAAATACTGATTCACCCCCTCCCCTCACCCCCCCAACCAATATTTCTAACAAAATACACAATAAGGGTGACGCAAAGACCTATTTTTCATCAACCACTTTTGTGTATTTTTAGGCCATGTGTCGAGATTGCATTGTTCATGCATTAAATGTTTCAATGCTAAGGCAAATATTTCATTATTATCGTGTTCTCTATTTCAAAATGAATAAATTTTACATTATGATAGTATTGCATGTTTGGATGCTAAGCTAAAAATAATTTTGTCTCTCCATCATATGCACATCATTGGGCATCACCATTACATCATGTTTGTGTTGTATCCATATTATTATGATTATTCGAAGTTATTATGATCACTATAATAATTATTATAATTATTTTTATAATAATGATAATGATAATCATCATCATAAAAAACGAAAAGGTATGTGTCAAGTTCATTTATTTTCCTTTTTCATGATAATTTTGAGCATTTCCCTTTCTACAATATCTTCATTATTTTTCTTTGATTACTTTAATGACTAGGTAAACACTGAATGCATATGAATATGATTATTTTTAGTAATTTATTATAATTTATAATATTATTCATACGTTATTATTATTGTTAGTGGTTATCATTTTTTTTTAATAATAATAATTAATATTAGCTATTAAATTTAAATCTTTAATGATAAAAAATATAATTAAGTATATATAATATTTTGTACTAACTATAATATTATGTTAACATATTGGCTTGAAAGCCAAATGGCAAGGGGACTCAATTGAAGTAGTCTTAAGAAATAGGCATAAAACAAGGAAACAAATACATACAAAGCCCCGCCCCTCACATTGGCTTGGATCATATGGCTAGAAAGAAACACTAGTTTTTTAGAATAAGGACACTTTGAGCACAAAGTATGGAGCGTTGGTGTACTCTGGCACTGTCTACTCTCTCTCCAAACTTAAAATTGTCTATCTCATGTACTAGCCATTATAGTTCCCTATAAGATAGAATCCCTCCTTGAGGGGGCATCAACAAAATCCACCCAAGTGGGTTCTATCTTAAATGTGTACACTAACCTTCATCACGCCTCTCCCAATAGCCTTCCCACTAATCTTTGACATGGGAGGAGCCTTAAAGAGCACAAATATGATATTTTAGATGTTTAATTCTTTTTGACTAAATTCCAAAAATTTTAACTATCTCTCCAAAGCATTTGCATCTATCTTGCCTTCAAACAAATGGATGTCAAAGTTGTATGTTGAAGAGTGTTTCACCATTGAAATGGTTGCTTGTTGAAGGTGCCTTGGGCATTGTTTGTAGTCATTGAAGGATTTGCTCTAAATTATCCATCATCTTGTTCCTCTATCATGTGAAGGACTACTCAAGCAACAACTTGAAACTATCTCTTACTTCATCATCTCTCTTTTCATCTACCATGGGAAGTTGTTTGGGTTAATGAGAGTGGTCTTCCCTAAATGACAATAGTTCGAGACCCAACTCTCTATACCTTTTACACATTATTGACATGCACTAAGAAACAACCCAAAAAAAACTTTGATACCAATAGTTTAGGTGGCATAGAGTGAAATCAAAAGAAGAATTTGAATCAATGCTTCATCTAAAACAACATTACAACACCTTTCCGATATTAGTCGGTAAATAATCTCTCAATTAAAAAAATCACTTTATTAAAAACTCTTTAAAAAGACATAAAGAGAGAAATTTCCAAAAAAAAAATAGTCATTTGTATTTTATATTAAAATATAAAAAATAAAATAAAAATATTAAATAATTCATATCAAAGCACACACCTGTCCTTTTAAGGAAACCGCAGAGCCGGATTCAGATCACCGGATTCTACTCCACTCAAATTGAAAAAGAATGGGATTTCTTCACTATGACAGAATGCTACAGGAAGGAGAGGGGTAAATGGCGTCTCACTTTACTTTGAGTACAAGAAATGGACTTGGAACTTTGCTTTGGTTTAAAGAACTACTGAGAGTACTTGTCAAAGTTCGACCGGAAGAAAGGTACAGATTTGCGAGGGAGACAGACTGTTAAATTCCCTCTTCAAAGTGGATTCTTGAATTTATTCTCTGAAAATGTAAATTTTGCCCTCTTCAAATTCAAATATAAGTTGATTTAACGTTCACAATTTGTAAATTTTGCCTAAATAAGCCTTCAGATTCAAATATTAAGTGGATTTAGAGTTCATAATAAGAAGTGGAGACTGTCAAATCTCCTCTGTAGAGTTTGTAACGGCGAAAATGGACTCTCGAATTTAATTCAAGAAAATGTAAAAATTACCTAAATAAGGATTCAAATTTGAGTATCAAGTGAAAATTTAGGGCTCATGATTCTTGTTGAATACACTGTCAAAAATCCCTCCTTGTTTATAACTTCGGGAAAGTGGATTCTCAGTGAATTTACTCCGAAACAACGTAAAATTTGCCTGATAAACCTTCAAATACAAATATTAACTGGAATTAGCGTTCATAACCATAGATGAATGGCCTGTCAAACTCCTCCTTTAGAGTTTATAACTTCGAAGGTGGACTCTTGAATTTCTTCGAGAAACTGTAAAATTTACCAGGTAAGGGAATAAAGAAAGAACACGAACTGCAGTGACCTTTATTTCTTTTGTTTCATTTTGAAAGAAAGTGAGCTGTTCCCTTGCCTTATTCAGAAGCAAAGGTAGAGATGCGATGCCGTGCGTTGCTCGTTCAAAAGTGAAAAGAAACGGTTTTTTTTTTTCATTTTAAGAGGATCGGCAAGGGAACAATTATGTTTTAGCATAGCTTTGCTACCATCTCTTCTTTGGCATAATAAACAGATACATAATTTGAAAGAGTCTGGAACAGAGCACTTTATTTCACCGTCGATGTCGGTCATCGTTTTTTATTTTTCAAATCCTACTATATTGTTACGACTAGAGATGCTAAGCCTTTAGCTTTATTCCCCTTTAAATCTTTAATTGGTTGTCGAATGAAAACACAGCAGACGCCATGCCTTTCTGGTATAAATACAAATGCCCAATGTGCTCTGCCAGAGCCAATTTATACAGGTTTTTTGCTCTTCATTTCGAAAACCTTGTGAAAGGATAGACAATTATGGATAGTAAGGAGGTGGATTGTAGTGCCACCAGTGCCAGTGCCAATTCACTTATAACAAGAAGAGAGACCCTGAGTTTAGAGGTCTTAGAGGATGGGTATGGGGTGATTGTTCATGAAGAAGAAATAGAACGCGAAGAAGAAGAGGAGGATGAGAATAATTCTTGTCAGGCTGAGGCTCCAACACCCTCCTCCCTGTTGCTTCCAAAGGACTACAAAAGATTGATTTCCAGCCCGACGGATGAACTAAGGCACTTCAGAACATGCCTTAGATGGTGGGGGCTTGATCAGTCAACAAGATGCCGCAAAATATTTTCATGGATACTATTTTTGCTGTTCACAATCATTGTGCCTCTTCTGAGCTCGTTTCTTGTAATTTGCCCTCCCTCTGCTAAGCAAGGCCAACGTTATTCTTTTGATAAAGTAGTGCAGATTCCAGAATCCATACTTGCTGCCATAGCTTTTCTTTGCCTTACTCGCTACCTGAGAAAATATGGGCTCCGAAGGTTCTTGTTCTTGGACCAACTCTGTGATGACTCTCCTCAAGTCCAACAAGGATATACGAAAGAAGTCGACAAGGCTTTGAAATTATTGGCCTTGATTCTTTTCCCCTCCTTTTGCATTGAACTCGTCCATAAAATTCTCTGGTTTTCATCTGTGACTGTTTCAATTCCCTCCATCCATGGCCGGATTATCAGCAACTCGGTCATGTTTGCAGCTGTTCTTTTCTCATGGCTTTACAGAACTGGTGTGTTCTTGTTGGTCTGTATGCTCTTTCGCTTGACATGCCATCTACAAATTCTTAGATTCGAGGGTTTCAGAAAGTTTCTTGAAGAATACAGTTCGGATATTGATATAATCATGAAGGAGCATATGAGAATCAGGCACCAGCTTTTTGTTATAAGCCACCGTTTTCGTATTTTCATACTTGCTTCTTTGCTTACAATGACTGTCAGTCAGTTTGCAATTATTGTGATGACATTATCCTCTCACTCGAAGATAGAATTCTTCAATGCTGGAGGTTTGATGGTCAGTTTATTCTCCCTCTTTCTTTGCTCGATTGATTATATATATATAGATATATTATTTTAATATGAATATGATTTATTAATTGTATTAAATAGTTTTAGTATTAAAAAAAAAAAAAGGTCAGAAACCCTTCTTTTTATATTATATGATTGCCTTTCACCTTCAACTCTCTATCATGAATTTTAACCTGATCCTGATTAGTTTTCATAATTGAAGCTAAAATTTAATAAAATATATATAAAATCTATACTTCATAAATATGTTTCTTATTCAATAAAAATATATGATAAAATTAAATCATTATAAATCTATTTTAGCCCGGATACCAATAAATTTATACATCTTTTTATTTTATTTTTAAATTAATTAAATTTGAAATAGGTTGAAATCCTGATGATTAAAGTTACAAAAGAGATATTTGGTTTTGAATATGCTTAACACTGCTTTTGCTGGCTAGTTTTTCTTCACTTAATTAAATAGGTTAATTATTTAAGATTTAGAAAAAATTTGTAAGATTGAAAATTTGTTTTTTTAAATAACAGTAATGAATTAATTTAGGTTAGTAAATAATAACTAGTATTAACTATCTTATTTTATTATTAATTTAATAATTAAATTATAATAAATTTTTCCACATAAAAAATAAAAAATTATGCAACTTAAAATATAATAACTAATCTCACCGTTTTTCTCAAACACACTTACAGCGAGTGCTATTTAGCAACTGTTCCACGGTGGTTGCTGAATTACCTGTTCATCAAGTTTGGGAAATATAAATATCATGAAAGCTCTGTTAAATTAATTCATTTTATGCTGTCATCAGTAAGGAACCTTACAATACAAGGACCAAAATAACATGAAAGGTACATATTATGGAATTTCCTGCTTTTGGGACTCTCAGAGTAATAGCTTATCAGTGATGGGAAAGTAATAAAATCTGAGTACTAAGCTTGACTTATTGTCATTCGACAGGTTTGCTCAGCAGTCCAGCTCACTGGTTTATTGCTTTGCCTGTTGGGAGCTGCAAAGATTACACATAGATCTCGAGGAATTCTCTCTGTAGCAACCAGATGGCACGCATTTGCTACCTGCACCTGCTATGGAGTCTCTTCTCCTCCAACAGAAAATTCATCACCGTCGCCTCCGGCACGTGAGGAGAATTCTCCGAGTCCTTCACCATGCGATGATTCTGCCAGCAATTCCGAATTGTCTGAAGTTTTTTTCATGTTTCCATCCCAGGATGCTTCAGCGGCTTTCGACATTAGACAAGCCTTCGGTAAGTCAGTCTCAAACTCTTGTCCGTCATTCTTTTTTGGTTGATTGTGTTTCTTAAACACGAATGAACATCTTCTATGTGGTCACGTTTCTGTCAATTAAAAACATAAACGAGTCTTTGAAAGCTATCAAACTTGGTTACAGATTCGAGCAGCTGCCCCGTCCCCCTTCCGCTCTGGTCTTGAAGTTTCTCTGCTTCATTAGGTTCTTGATATCTTATAAAAACTTGAAATACTGGAATTTCGTACATATACAATAAGTGATTTCGTCGAATCTCTATTGCCGAATCCAGGCTATTACCGAATCATGGGGTCCATCCCTGGTTTCCTGTTCCCAATGCTAATCTATAGGAACTGTCTAAAGCATGTCCTTTCCCATTTAAGGAGACTTCCAAAGGAGTAAGGAGTGCATCTAGCTCAGGCTGTATAATTTCTTCGGGCTTTCAAGACATTTCTTTCTTCAAAGGGGACATTCCAGCCATGATGCCAGTTCTTTCATCAAAGGGGACATTCCAGCCATGATGCCAGAAATAAATCTAAATTTGTTTCATTTTAAGCAACTTGTCCTTACTATATCTCTTTAGGCAAAGGCACATACGGTTTACTGGACCTGCACTTTAGAGAAATCGAACTCTGGGGTTGTTTGATAGTGTGGAATGTGCTTTGAACACGGGCTGGGTAATTATTTTAATCCCTCCCCAAAATGGAAATGGAGCAAGAGCAAAGTTAATGGATAATTTTACTATGTGCCCACTTAATTTTGCCTAGGATTAGATCCGCCTGTTTAGTGGATAGAAGAAGACCAATCTTATTAATTCTTCAAAGTGGTTTCTATCTTCATCTTTCCTCTTGAGGTTTGAGACTGTGACCTGGTGGGTCTGTGCTCAGTTAATTTTATTCTATGCCTCATGCAAATTAACTGATCTACACCTTATGGGTCTGTGCCCAGTTAATTTTATTGCATGCCTCAGGCAAACCAACTGATCTATACCTCATGGGTCTGTGCTCAATTAATTTTATCTGATCTACACCTCATGGGTTTGTGCCCCATTAATTTTATTCCATGCCTCAGGCAAACCAACTGATCTACACCTTATGGGCTCGTGCTTAATTAAGTTAATTCCATGCCTGGGATATATGCAGTTCTTCAAACATTGAAATATGATAATCTGCAATGGGCATATGGTATATTTAGGCATTCTGCATATCGTGTGGAATAATGATTCATCCACCAATAAGATGCTATCACCATATTTGTGTGAGGCTGTTTTAATTCTTCCAAAATGACGTACATTCTCAACCCTTCCCCATAAGCTTTGAACTGAGACTAATAAGAACACAAACCATTGGTCTACACCTCACAGGTAATTTAGACATTTCTGTTATATCATCAGCATTTATGTTTCTGTGATTATTAGATGATATAGCACCAAACAGTTTCTACATTTATAATACAGAGTGCTTTCAATTATCTAAATTCTCCTAAAATCTGTCTTAGGCCTCCTTGTTCATTCTAGTGCCACGCCTCTTTTTCTACGAGCCCAAGAGCTGTCATCATGTGGAAAGTGTTTGTGGTTTATTTGTTGATGAATTGTATTCCATGTGCAACCAAAGATAACAAAATGTTTAGATAGATTGAAATTCAGAAACATTGGATTCTCTGTTTCAAGGGAACAATCAAATAATTCCTCCCTTTTAAAGCAAACAAACGACCAGGGCCCATTTTCTGTAGAATCTTGGCACCGGGTAGTTGTTTTTCTTGTACCTGACCAAATTTAATGTTTATGTCAGACCTTTTTACAAGCGGAGTGAAAGGTTTTTTTAGCTGTATTTTAATATTTTGGGATATATGAATGGTCTGTTTTAAAGTAAACTGTAAACGACGAAGGCCTATTGCCAATTTCAGTGCTCTAGTTTGATGAAGATACACCTGTTTGTATCGTGTGCAGTAACATATTTACAGCACAACAACGCAGGCATCACATTGTTTGGATTTGAACTGGATCGCCGCTTGTTGCATACATTATTTGCCTTTGAATTCTCTCTTGTAATGTGGATTCTAAGTAAATTTACCGTCCTCTCATAAGTTGTAGTCCCTGTTCCATAGATGACTTATTAGTTTCCGAATTTTAAGGGCAGCGTGATTTACCTGCCTTGGGGGATTTTTTTCATCTGCATTCCTCCCATGGTTGATTGTTATGTTATTCTTTTTCATGTATAATTATTACCATTGTATAAAAGAATTGGAGGTCACAGTTTTTAGTCAGTGTTGCTCTGTTATACCTCTACTCGCAAAGTTGAAAGGTTAAAGAAAGTATTCTTAGCCATACAAGTAAATGTGAAAGCTGCAAATGGTGAAAAATAAATATAATTAAGAGATTGGAAATCACAGATGTATCAATTGTGAATCTCATAATCAAAATTATGAAAAGGAAACTATTTTAGATTATTATGTAATATGTGCAACTTCAAGAATGAAGGTTGCGAAGTATAATTATGTTTTGTGTTTTCGTTTTTACGCGGTATAAAGCAGTTGTACTTGTAGTCACCGTCCAAGCAAACTCACAAAGACACCTAATAAAAGCTAAAAAAATGAAACAAGAAATTAAATTAGATGCATACCTAATACAAACTCAGAAATGAAATAAAGAAGTTAAATTAGCTGTATACATAATACAAACTCAAAAATGAAACAAAGTTAAATTAGCTGTATACATAATACAAACTCAAAAATGAAACAAAGAAATTAAATTAGCTAAAATTGTTAAGGGATTTTGCTATCATAAGTTGGAACCATTCAATCTAAAGTGGTCTCAGGGGATCTTACAGTTAGGAAGCTTGCTCTGATTAAAAAAAACAGTGGAGACAAAGTCATTTTTATTTTAATTAGAAAAATATATACAGGAAATTGATAACTTATTTTAAACTGGATTTCAGAAAATATCATTAGTTTTTTAATATCTAAAATCAACTGTTAATCTTAGTGACATTTTTGGTTTATAGTAACTTTTACATTTGCAATCACTGAACTCCAAAAGATTCAGTGAGATCCCAAAGTTAGGACACCTGTCTTGATCAAACAAGAACCGAGAAGTGGTTTTTTAATTTAATAAAAAAACTGAAAGTAGAAAAATGAAAACTTATTTTAAAAAGAAGCCATATAAACTTTATAAACCGAAAAGTCAAGAATATCCTAATAATTAAAATCAACGGTTGATTTCGATGAATTCTTGTGGTGTTAAGTGAAATAAATATTCTCCAACACGCTTTCTATGTGTTTATCTACATTGACCCTGGGAATGGTTGCCTAATAGCCTGACTGCGAAGCTACCTACATCAATTCAATGATTAAAATGAGATTAATACCCTCAAAGAACGATGGTCTAGTAGAGCCTAGCCATCATGAGGCTCTGGAAACTTCAAACTTTTTCGTAATATTTAATTGACTAAGCTCGGTTTCAGTGAAAGTCAAACTTTTTCACAACACTCAATTAAGTAACCAAACTTGGTTTTAGTGAAAGATGGTAAAGAAGAAAAAAAAAATGTCTTTTTCCTTATTTTTATGAAATGTTTTCCTTATTTTTAATGAAATATTTCGTTTGATTCTTTTAAATTCATTATTTTTTAATTAAGTTAATTAATAAAACTCTTTAATAACGTTGTAAGATTTGTCTAAAATGTTCATTTTCACGATTCACTTAGACACTAAGTTAAATTTCGTATAATATTAATTTTGTAGACTTTTGAGATATAGTCTATAAACTATACATTTGTAAAGCATGAGCAACATTTGTAAAGCATGAGTATAAGAAGTGTCATTGTTTAGAATTATTTCAGCACGAAAAAGCGTTATATATTTTATATTCATATAGGAGAGATATATAGACATATTGTAAAATGAGAAATATAGTTTTCAGAATCGACTGTTGGGAAAACATTCCGATAGATGGATTTTACCCTAAACCCCATGCATTAGATCCATTGAAAAATTGGAATATAGAAGCATGATATTGAAGGATTAAGTGCCTATTGGCCAGATAACATATGTGCAAAAAACCTTCGCAAAAATATGTATGAAAAAAGGATACATACCAGATATTCTTCATAAAGAAAAGGAAAATTATGTACCCGGTAGGCAGAAATCCTGGATCTGGTAGGAGAGATTGTCATTCTTTATCTGCATTCTCCAAATTCCTTGTGGGGAAGAAAGTCCCATCTTGGATAATTCATCTGCTTTGTTGTTTAGGTCCCTGTTGATGTGTGTGATAGAGTAGTCCCTCCTGCTGTTCCATAGAGCCGCTGTCCTGTTAAGCCATCCTTCGAGATGTATGTTTTTTATCTTGTGTTTTAATAGGATATGATCGATGATTATTTTCGAGTCTCCATAGATTTGTACATTCGATAAATCCAGAAAGATGCAGAAGGAGAGAAGGCCGGCTAGAGCCATCACCTCAGCTCTATTGTTTGAACCGGGTCCGCCATTCCAGTATATTTCATAAGCATGTCCTGCTTCTGGGATGATATAAACACCACATGCGCACGTGCCAAGTTGAGCAGCACCATCGAAGAAGGCACGTGGGATCGCTGTGGGATTCCTTGACATTGCTCCGCTTCCTATTTTGTTCCTGTTCTGTCCAGCTAAATCTGCTTTTTTGGTCCTGTTCTGTCCAGCTATTTCGAGAGCATTGTAATGGCAGATGATTGAATCGAAAATAGTTGAGAGAGGTTCCTTATTTGATCTGAAGAGCAAGCCATTTCTGCATTTCCAAATGGCCCATAGGGTCAATAATGGGATGGCGCGCCATTCTGTTATCCAGCTGCTCCATTCTATAAATGCCTCGGGAATGGATGGGTAAGAGCGATGAGTATAGCCGAAGTGTGTCGCGAGCTTCCGCCAAATATTTTGAGTTTGTGGACAAGTGAGAAAAATATGAAAGTTGTTCTCGGAGTTAGCTCAGCAAAGTAGGCAAATGGCAGGCCCACACCAATTCCATTTTTGCAAATTATCCCATGTGAGGTTCCTATTATGGAACACTAACCAGGCAAAAATAATAATCTTTGTGGGGCAGCCTGATTTCCAAAAAATAGGAGGAAAAATATTTGCTGAATATCCAGGATCAGTTAACAGTAACTGTTGATATATGTGTTTGACAAAGACAGCCGAGGAGCCACCGTAACCCTTCCATATGATGAAGTCTGCGTCTGCTGACCGAAAAATACCCAGAGCACGTAAAGAGGTTAATATAGAATTCCATTGTGACGCCATTTCACCGAATAGTTGCAATTCGGTTGCTGATTTCCACATGGGAACCGCTCCAGCCCATTCTCGGACGACACTGGCCCAAAAAAAGATGCCCCTGCTGTGAAGCATTCTGATTAGCCGATTGGGTATTTGAATTTTTCCAACCGCTCCTGCGATTTCATCCTTACCAATGATGATCTTTGACCCTGTCTGAAATTTCCATATAAGATTTTGTCTGAAAAAAATTTCAAGTTTTCTAAATCCTCTCCAAATAATCGAGCCGAGAGGTGTTCCAATGTGGTTCTCTCTAATCCAGAAAGATAAATCCTTGTTCCCCATATACTTGGCCCGAACGACCGAACTCCAAAAGGACGATCCCATGATTGCTTTCCACATTGTTTTACATAGGAGAGCCTTCCTGAAAGGGATAATTCCAAAATTCCCCAGCCGCCCATTTTTTTTGATCGGGCTAGTTTGGTAAGTTTACATAGGTAGTATTTTCTTTGTTCCTTGTTGCCCCCCAATATGAAATTGGCCATCATCCTTTTCAGACTACTAATGATAGCTAACGGAATATAATAAAGATGCGCCCAGTATACCATTGTCTGCACAAGAACAGATTGAGACAAAATAACGTGTCCACCTTTGGATAAGCATTTATATTCCCATGCATCAATTTTCCTGTAAAACCGATCAGTTATCCACGACCAATCTGTCACTTTGTATCCAGCACAATTCAAATAAAACCCCAAGTATTTGAGCCCATTTTGTAGAGGGATTACTTTAATGTTAAAGAGCTGAGAGAGGAAAGTGATTAGATCCCCGTTAACATCGATGACATGCATAGATGATTTCCCAGCATTGACGGTCATGCCTGTTGCCATTTGAAACCTTCCCAATAATTCATGTAAACAAATCCACGTTTCTCTGCACAGGATCGCAGTCAGTAGAATATCATCGACAAATAAATTATGGGAAATGAGGGTCCCTCTGCAGATGGGAAGGGGCCTGTATTTTTTTAAGTGAATCACCCTTTTGATATGGAGACTCAGTGAGTCCATTACGAGAATAAAGATCAGGGGAGACAAAGAGCAACCTTGACGGAGCCCCCTTGCCGCTTTAAAAAAAGGAGTGGGAGTGTCGTTTATAAGAACTACATAATTGACGTCCGTCACACATGCCATAATCCATCTGGAGCACCTGTTATCAAGTCCAATTTTTGCAAGAAGGCACCGGATGAAGCCCCAGTCCACACTGTCGTAAGCCTTTTTTAGGTCAATTTTAAGTAGAGCAGCCTCCAGCTTTCTAGTGTGAATGGAGTGTAAACATTCTTGGGTAAGAGCCACCGCGTCCAAGATGTTCCTTTCCTTTAGAAACCCGTGCTGTTCTCTGGACAAATGGGTGGATAAAACATTCCTCATGCGTAATGCAATGATTTTAGAAATTATCTTATACAAAACATTGCACAGAGAGATAGGACGATAATCGGAAAATGATGAGGAGAGTTTCTTCTTAGGAATCAATGCAATGTAAGTGGAGGAGACACTTTTGCTGATGAAGCCGTTTAGTCTTGATTCCTCTACCATATTGAGAATGTCATTTTTGAATAAGTCGATGAAGTGGATAAAAAAATCGATTGACCAGCCGTCCGGACCTGGGCATCTGTCCTTCTGGAAGGATTTCATCGTCTCCACTAATTCATCTTCAGAGACTTCAGAAAAAAGGGCAGCGTTTAGGTTATCATCATACATAGTGGGGTACAGATCGATACCCCATAGAATATCTTCAATTCCGCTTCCAATGTCCCTGCTATAGGCTTTTTTGAAATATTTTACTGCTTCACACGCGATGGCCTCCTGGGACGTAAGAGAATTCCCGATTTCGTCCTTGATTTCCCAGATCATGTTCACTTCCCGCCTTCTATTTGCAAATCTGTGGAAAAACTTAGTGTTTTTATCCCCTTCTCTGAGCCAAGTGGCTCGACTCTTCAGGCGCCAAGTAGCCTCCTCCTTTGTTAAAATCGATTGCTTCTTTTTCTCCAGGTCCCAGATTTCTTTTCTGATACTAGAGGGCATTGTGGGATTTTTGAATTGGAAAGATAATTGTTCCAATTTCTTATCAATAACCTTTAGGTCCCTCCGGTTGGTTGCGGATTTCTCCCGCTGCCACATCTTAACTTTATTACGAAGAATGGATAGACGTTCTAAGAATGACTGAGTCTGTCCTTGAGCCGGGCCAATCTGTGGCTGCCAAGAATCCATAATGAACTGATTAAATCCTTCGTCTGTGAGCCACGTCCTGTTGAATTTAAAGGGGTATCCAAATCTACATCCACAGCGCTTCCATTGAATGAAAATGGGTCTATGATCCGATATATAAGATGGGATGATTTTCATGGAAGGGAGACCAAATCTTTCAATAATATTTTCATGAGTGAGGAATCTGTCAAGCCTTTTTGCCAAATAAGAATCGTTTGAACGCCCATTATCCCATGTGGGCCCCCGACAAGATGGAATAACATCAATGAGATTGTTTTGAATGATAGCCTCCCTAATCATGCGGCCGATCGGATCAAATTTCCTGCCATTGCCCCATGTCTCATTTATACAAAGAGTGTTGTTAAAATCACCTCCGATAATTAAGGAATCTATGTCGAGAAGTTCTGACGATATGAGATTTTCCCAAAATGGATATCGATTCTTATATGGCGCATATATGTTCAGAATGTGGACTGGATGTGGAGAGCCACGAATATAAGCCATCATAAGGATACCATATTGGTCACAGAATACTAGTGCTCTCCATTCAGCAGCTCATTCCTCCAAACTGAATTCGGCAGCTCTAGAATTATCTATGCTTTTATCATGGATTTTTATATGCTATTCCCTGTCAGAATCTAATGTCTTTTCACCCATTCTATAATCATTAATCTTCATATGCCATTGATCTTCCTATGCTCTAATCATGGATTTTCATATGTTATTTCTCGTTGGATTCTAATGTCTTTTCACCCCATTCTATAATCATTAATGTTCATATGCCATTGATCTTCATATGCATTTGCCTTTGGGAATATGATGCCTCTTTACCCCATGCTAGAATCATTTATCTTCATATGCCATTGCTCAAGAGTATTAAATTCAAGCTGGCTCATCAATCCCAAATTAACATCATTTTCATTATTGGATCATATAGGTATTATTTTTTTATTATTTTTCATTTTTGAATTATATAACTTCATCTTTCTATTAATGTTCAAGACTAAGAAAGAAAAACAATTCTCTTAAAAGTCTATATACAAGAAACATCTTCACTATTCTTTGAGTGTTTAATGTTGAAAGTTTTAGAAAATTTCATCATTTTAATTCATTTAATTTTAACAAGCTCTTCTTCACTAATCTTCATTTTTCAAAGAGTAAACTTTGAAATGCTTAGCTCAAAGTTAAGTAAGGTTAAAACAGCTTGTTTATTTTACAAAACTTCAAAATTCAATGTCATTCTAAATTTATCGGATCATTATTTCCTTAGAGTGGATACTTATTTCCAAACATTTGTTAATCTCATGCATTTATCATTTTTATCTTACTTCAATCATATTGATATGATATAATTTGAAAGCACCTATCATTTTTATCTTACTTCTGTAACAACCTCGAAATTAAAACATGCAATTAATTATATCAATTATGTGATTTACAATCAACACACATCTTTTCATAGAATTTTTAAGAAATAGGAGCAAAAGCAACTTACCTATAGCGATGATATTCCTTACTTGTAATTTTGGAGTTGAATGTTATTTGAATCCTGCTAACCACAACAAAGTTTTGGGGACGACTCTCCACCCAACCGTAGGCTCAATTGCACAAAATCTTGCTACAACTAGCCACCCCCGAGCCCTCAATCAACGTACTGCTGCCAGGGAATCATGTTTGACAACATTTTTCTCCAAAGAGAATGGATGATGGAATCATGGAATGATGGAATGATCTCTCATCTTTTTCACCGTCTATTAAATAGAGCAAATATTGGAAAGGAAACCGCATGCACACACTCCATGTGTCAACATGCAACTTTTATTTCTTTATTTTAAGTTTAACTTAATTTAGTAATTCTCTTAATATAATTCTTTCTTATTTTATTTATTTTTATTTTTTTATAACTTTACTTATTTTTACTATTTTTATAGTTCTCTTAATTTAACTCTTTCTTATTTTATTTTATTCTTTGTTAACTTTACTTATTTTTACAGTTGATTTTTATTTATATTTATTTAGAACTCTAGTATTGTTATTTATTTATTATTATTATATTTTCTTCATTAATTATTATTTATTTACTATTATTATCTTTTCTTTATTGTTTATCATTTATTTTTTTATATTTTAATATTATATTATATTATTTCTTATTTATTATTTTTATTATTATTATTAGGGGACATTACATACTCCCCCTCTTTAAGGAACTTCGTCCCGAAGTTAAGTTGAATTATTTAACATTTTATTTATTTATTACTTCATGTTTGCCCTACACCCTCTGCTGAACTAGTATAACCAGCAGGCATCGAAAGTTTTCACAACACCCGGGAAATCTCAAGGAATCTCTGTCCTTTTTCCCACTTTCGGAACCAGACATAAGCCTCCCCAGTCTGTATCCTAGTCCAAAGCTGGCCCTAAGGCTCGCGCCTGACTCAGACCTCATCTGCCCCAAGGCAGGCATCCGGTACAATACTCAATTACTCCGGGCATCTTGCAAGGTTGGCCCACTCCCTCCACAACTACTAAGGTGCACAACCCCAGACATCGAAGTCCTTACACCCCCACCAGACTTCGGCATCCCAATCCAATACTAGGCACCTAGCCTACAATATCAGGCACTTGGCCTCCTCAAGATGGTCCCATAGCCCCTCAAGAGCTATACAAGACAAAGGAACCACTGGCATATGTAGTGTTGATTGAGTTTGTCCCTAGCCCATATGGTGTTACATATTCTCCCACGCAAGTATGGGCTCCCACGAGATCATTAAATAAACCGGCCCTCTCGACCCATTTGTGGATTTCCTGTCAGTCACCACATCTCAACATGCAACCATTGTATTAGCTATAATCATAGTATCATAGAAATAATACACGTGCCAACTCTTGCATGTCATCATAATAATATAACATCATTGTTAATCACCACATTCTCATGTTATAAAATCTACTCGCAATTCCCAGATGCTTCACATCATAATATCCTCATAAGTTACAACATCAACATATGAACATCAAAGACATATCATTACATAATAAATGAACCACATGTCAATATACCTCATATCATAACATCATAATCCCTATGCATATCATATTAATCATGAGCATACTACATCATTATCATAACAACTAAATAAATAAGAACTATATGTGCATCATTATCCTCATACCATCATATCATGAAACCTAATCCTAACATTATATTCAACAACTCTATTTTGACATAACAGTTAACTAAAACCATAACTGAAATCATAGCGTATGATTTAGATGTATCAATAAATTTAAACAATAAGACATGATTTATATGCTCCATAAAAGTATCTACCTTAGCTAAGTTATGCAATCCTATCTAGTTCACCACACAATTTAATCAAAGGAAAGTCATTAAAATAGCATTTGCATCTTCCCAGGTAGCTGACCCTGGGCTATATTGGTCCCACTACTTTTGGTTGACTTCTTCTAGTTATTTGTGAAATCCTCACTCGCTCATCTTAAGTATCTTATCTATTACTCATTTCAATTCATCCCCTCATTCTATGTTGGTCATAGTTATGACTCATGAGGGCTACCATTTGTTATTTTCATTATAAAATTTACAAATTCCACCTTTGCCTTTATCCCATAGGGTAACTTTATCAAATCTACATTGCTAAATTGCTTGTTTAGTTATAACATCCATTTTCTTAACCTTGGCGTAAGAATATGAATACTTCACATAAAAAGTGTTTCATTGGACAAACTACATCTCTCCTTTATGTAATATTTGTTAATATAAAATAATTTCCTATTCCTATAAATCATAATCGAAAAATATAACCTCTATTTACATTATATGTACTCCATATTTAACATTACTTTTAATTTAATTCATAACTTTATTTAACTCATATTGACGTTATATAACAACCCAATATATTTAAGCATAATATAATAATATCAATATCACAAGCAATATTTAACCTATAGATAATTTTTTTATATATATTATATTTAATATGAAAGTTCATCACACACATTTACCCTATTATCTATACACTACCTCTTTAATTATAATTAATATATTCTATTAAAAAAAAATATACTTGCTTTTATATATCTTCATTTTATACCTAAATTACTAATTATACCATTTTCCTAAAATTTATATTTTCAAAATATTAAATAAGAAACCTTATATATTTATATATCAAACTAATATATCACAAATAATTTGTCAGTTTAAACTTATGAATCTGTAACTTTAACTATCCAAGCCAATATATAACTATAGTGATTTTTTGAAATCGTGGCAACTAATAAGATAATTCTAGATGCAAAAATAATATGTCACCAAAATTACATTGTTTAACCATTGCAAAGGCTGTAAGAACCATCGAGCTTATAACGACCCGTACCTAGTTTTTATTTAGACAATGTGATTGTAGTTTCCATGTGGGAAAAACATGTTTCTAATTACACTAAGGCTTTGTTCGCAGTCAAGACCCAATAAATTTAAAAAATAATTCGCTCTGATTTCAGTAATAGTAGCGTAAAATAATTGAAACTGAAATGAAAATAGTTAACTTGAGAAAAAGGAAAAAAGGAAAAAATTTACGTTGACAAATTGCAAATACAATCAGTTGTTGCAGTGGGATAGAAGAGGTTTGAGAAAACTTTTATTGCCAAAAGGCCGTGAGCATACAAAACTGTCCAAATTTTGGCTAAATTAACCTTACCAGAATGAATTCAATAAGTTGGGTGCATTAAACTTAAATATTACAAAACGAAGCAGAGGACCACATTTAACAAGGAGCCATTGGATGCAAATATTACATAGTAACAAAATAGCTATGGGGCCAGTTTCTTGACTGGCCTACATGCTGCAGAGCAGCGACCATTTGCATCCATCTGTCCAGGTATGACAAGAACGATTATGAACTTAAAGAAGCTTTATTTGAATGAAGATGCTAAACAGAAATGCACAAAATCATTTAGGAACAGGGTTTGGAGATACAAAGTGATCGAATTCAGCCCTTTCAATAATGCTCAACCACAAATAAACATTCTGTTCAATCTTGACTGAAAAATTAATTGCCTAGACTGAAAAATATCTTTAAATCTTAAAACCAATAATTCATATAAATCGATCTTTAAACCTTAAAACCAGTAATTCATATAAGTCGCTCAAGGCAGGCAGGTACTCTCAGCCGTAAATCATTTCACAGTGGATGCAAATATTACATAGTAACAAAATAGCTATGGGGCCAGTTTCTTGACTGGACTATGTCAGAAGCACTTCTTGCTGCATCAGTTGCATCAGCAACAGCAATTCCTATGTCTGCCTTCTTTAGCCTGCAATCGTTTAACAATCTCGTACTTATGCTCTGCAATGACCAGTCAAAATCAGGAAGGATATGGAATCAAACACTAATTAAGGAAATGAAAAAATAAAAGTATCTGAAAAAACACAGAAGTAAAAGATAATTGTTGCTCACCAGGGAAAACACCAGCAAAACCATCAGCCTTCTCTATCAGTTCATCAACTGGCGAAGCTGCAATTGATTCATCTTTGTCCTGACCTAGTAAAGAGGATGATGGATACATGTTTGTACCCATGCCCAGTCGGCGACCTGTCTCCTTGGCAATAGCTAATTGATCTCCTGATGAACATTTGCAAGTAAATAGTTAAATGTCAGCTCGCTGCATTACAAAAACAGTAGTGAAACTGATGACACCATAACCTCACCATACCTGTGATCATTTTGACATTTACACCAAGATTAAGAGCCCTTGTGATTGTTTCAGCACTGTCATGGCATGGGGGATCAAAAAGAGGCATCAATCCAATAAAATGCCAGGGCCCTCCTGGACTCTCCTTCCTGCCCTCTGGAACTTCTTGCAAACATTTTGAGATAGCTATAAATATATACATAATCAACAAGAAGAGCTTATTGGGAAGATTCAGCACACGGATAAAGCAAAAGAAGCCATATTATTAACCTGATATGCAACTGCAAGAGAGCGAAGTCCTCGTTTAGCAAACTTGTCAATAACTGTATGAACTCGCCGGTCAATTTATGGCTTATTATGTGCGAGGTTAAGAATCTAGCAGAAAGTATTTGGTCATTTTAGTTTTAATAGAATGTGTACAAATAAGTTTTGAAGCACTTTCTAAACAATACAGCCCATTACCAAGCCTAATGAAGAAGGTCAAACATCCAAAGAACAATACCTACTCTGGAGCACCTTTACTAACTCGATGCATTTTCCCTTCATTGTCAATATAAGTGAGAGCTGTCCTCTTGTCAGTTGGATTAAAAGGAAGAAAATGGACCTCTTGAATGCCTGCCCGCGCCTTTTACATCCATGGATATTAAAACCCACAACAAACGATACAAATCAGTAAAATAAGCATAGGCCTGCTTATCAACTAAAATTTAATATGATGACATAAAAAAATACTTGCCTCCTTAGGATCCGCAAGCATCCCAACAATTGCCGCATCAATGGCATCTTGATTCTCTGTTCTGGATGCTCTTGTAGCCATCAGGACAACAACATCCTTGTCATATCCTTTCGTGAAAACCTATTCATGACAACAATTAGTAATTGATACTTGTTTGAAGGAAACTAACAGGACCCTAACTAGCCAATTTGGTACAACTGCAGTATCACCAAAAATTATGTATTTATGAAATAAGAGAAAGGACAAAAAAAGAATCAGAAGTCCAGAATAAATACCAACCTTTTGGAAGTGGCCAACTTGGTTTGTACTGTCCACAATATGTGTTGCTTTACCAAAAAAGGTATGGACCCCAGTAGCAATGACAACACATTCAAGTTCACCCTGTTTGCAAGTAGAGCCAGAATAAACCCCATCGTCAGGACCCTTTGTTACTGGTAATGACTCACCAGTGAGGTCAGACTACACACATTCAAAAATATTGTCATAAAACGTGGCTCAGGAAAAGTACCAAAACAGTCGAAGTTAATCCCAGAAACCATATAAAAGCATACCGAAAATTCCAGCACTTGTAATCAGAAATAAGAAGTAAAGAAAAGGATTGGATTAAGACCTGATCAATCTTTAAAGGATCTCCTTGAAGAAGACGCGCATCCACAGGAACAATATCTCCAAGTTTGATGCTGATTATGTCACCAGGAACAAGCACCGTTGCATCTTCTTCACTCCATTGTCCATCTCTGAGAACCTGTTAAGTTCAAAGTCTTAAGTCATTGACTAAGGAATTTAAAACTGCAGCACCCATGATCTTAAGAGGATTCTGAACATCCAATTGCATGCTTCCCCGCAAAACCAAGGATAGAAAACTGAAAATATCGGGGCTGCCACTCATACAAAAGATAGTGAGCAGTCCTTGCTCTTTGGAGCCAGCCGAGTCATCAGTGCCGCAGCAGCATTGCCAGCATTGTTTTCCTCTATGAAACTTATGGTAGAGTTTATAACAAGCAATGTTAGAATACCAACAAAATCTTGCTAGTCAGGAGGTTTTCCCTGCAAAGATACAATTTACATGATTAAAGCCTCAACTAAAAAGAGCGGATAGGGTATGCCCTGACTGATACTGGCTACAAGAGAGAAATATTGTGACACGGTAGAACAAGAAGCCATCTTCTTTTCCGATAATATGCACAGGAACCATAAGGATGAAGTAATACTGTGAACTACTAAAAATACAATAGAGGGGAACGATATCCAATGGGAGAGACCAAATGCCACACTACTATTTACTATCAAACGAACACAGAAAACACAAAATTAGCAACAATACTAGCAAATATTATTAATGATGAAAAAACAAAAGAATAACCATGACCAATTTGCCAAAAAAATACAATTATCAGAAGGAATGGCCAAACTTTAAAGATATGTGTTTAGTTCATGGATTGATCAATGGGGGTATATTATCCAAGCATGTTGAAGAGTCAAGACAGGCAGACAGACATGTTTGATAAACTGAATGCACACATTGTAGGCCCGACTAGGAAAAGCCCTTGCAGAGAAGAAAACACCATAGAAAAAAAAAATAGAACATATAAAAGTAACAACATGATATTTGTGGTGTAAATAGCCAAGAGTTTTCAAAAACAGAGAAAATATGGCATTAGCAGTATATCAACAGTTGTTTTACCAACGAGAAAGACAAATCACTAGTAATGACTGAGACTGCAAAGAGACGAAGAACCCGAGATAGAAAAATGATGAGTGCAGCGACTGTGCCGACAAAATATATAGAACTAATTACATGATATTAGCAATGAAGCTTGATAGCTGCTTTATAATAGAATCAACGAGGGGAATTAGAAGTGTATGATGCTTACTCCTCCATTCGCCATAGCAATGGCCATCACAGCTGCGGCTTCCATAACCCATGATAAGGGGTTCCACATAAAACCCAAAAACTTGAGAAATTTGCTTTCCTGCGCACCCAAAAGACGTCATGGAGTTAAATTTAATCAATTCTTGACAATGTTCAAGTACTCCGCATAAACCCCAAGTGCATGAACCTCTTGGCATAAGCTATGACAAAGGATCCCTCATCGGAAGCCTAGGCAATATACTTTCCTGTAGCCTAAAGATTTGATGTTGCAGTATAAGCCCGACCAAGCTAAGAAAACGTATTTATTTTAAAGAACGATATAAGCCATGGAAATTACACTGTGCCTGTTCATATCTCTAACCGTGAAAGAAATCGCTTCACAGTAGAACCAAAGAATTTGCTTTACTCTGCATACCTCAAGGCTCAAACAGCCTTAGAAATTCAATTCCCCGTAGATCTCAAATCCCAGCTCAACTCCAGAACTGAGCTCAAAATTAGAAATATGTCGAAGCTACCCTTACCTTTTTCTCTTTGAGCTTGTTGTATCCGAATATAGTGAGCCTCTCCTGCGTAGCTTGGCTGCTCAAACCCTCCTTGCTGCATCTTAGATTCTCAAAAACCTCCTCGATGGGAATATTTTCCTGCATTAGCAAACCTCACAAAATCAATCTCAAAGCTCCATAGAAACACCTGGTAAAAGACTCAAAAGGCATTCAAGTCCTCCTTACCAAATCCATAGCTTCTTTGTTAATGGCTTCCAGAGTCGCAGCCTTGTCACCCATTTCCGCAAATCGGGTTTACTCACCGCCCCGGCGCCCACAAGATACACACATGCAATCCAGCGATCAATGCATCACCGAGCTCTATTTGCTTCGATATTCCAATCACCAAACACTTGAGCTGAGGAGATTCGAACTAGGGACGTGAAAAACAACGTTGGGCTTAAAAAAAACCAGTAGAAAGATGAGATTTCAGTGGATAGAAAGAAATAATGTGAGATGTGGAATCCGATATAGAATATAGGATGAGTTTCCAGGTGTCCAAAATTCACTGTTATTGCTTTTATTCTCACTCACCCTTTTCACCGTGGCCTTGCTACAAACCTGGGCATTACGTGACCAAAATATATCCGTTCATATACATGAAGTATGCTAAGTCTACTTGCTTGGCCTATCCAGCAAAGAAATCTGGAGTGACAACAACACCCAAAATTGGTAACCATGGAAGGTAGGTGCAAAATGAAGATTGCTCTTCTTCCACCCTACCTTACCAAACACCAACCTCCTTTTGTCGTTAAGGAACGTGCTAATCCTGCAGCAAACATATGCATCCATCTGTCCAGGTATGACAAGAACCATTATGAACTTAAAGAAGCTTTATTTGAATGAAGATGCTAAACAGAAATGCACAAAATCATTTAGGAACAGGGTTTGGAGATACAAAGTGATCGAATTCAGCCCTTTCAATAATGCTCAGCTACAAATAAACATTTTGTTCAATCTTGACTGAAAAATTAATTGCCTAGACTGAAAAATATCTTTAAATCTTAAAACCAATATTTCATATAAATCGATCTTTAAACCTTAAAACCAGTAATTCATATAAGTCGCTCAAGGCAGGCAGGTACTCTCAGCTGTAAATCATTTCATAGTGGATGCAAATATTACATAGTAACAAAATAGCTATGGGGCCAGTTTCTTGACTGGCCTACATGCTGCAGAGCAGTGACCATTTGCATCCATCTGTCTTATGCGGTCTAGGATGATAAAGAAGACAAGAGCCGTTGGAAGCTGATATTCCGAGTTATATTCAATGGCTTAGTTTGCTCTTTCACTGGCGGCTTAATGCACTTTATAATATAATTCAAATAAGAGACTTTGGATGGCATATTGAACTTTTGAAATAGGAATTCAGTCATTCAAAACTATCATCAACATGATACTTACAAGTAGTAAAGTTGAACTCTGAACTATGTGTTCAACATTCAGGGCATATTTCCAAATTATTGTCCGGAAATAACTTACTCAGACCCTGTAAATTTGACAAAATGCACTTTATAATATAATTCAAATAAGAGACTTTGGATGGCATATTGAACTTTTGAAATAGGAATTCAGTCATTCAAAACTATCATCAGCATGATACTTACAAGTAGTAAAGTTGAACTCTGAACTATGTGTTCAACATTCAAGGCATATTTCCAAATTATTGTCCGGAAATAACTTACTGTCAACAATAATATTTATCAGATTTAGGTCTGATATTCAGAAGTTTGACAATGTGTCCTCAAAAATGTGACTTGTTATAGATTTCCGTAGATTCCTATGCTCCTAGTTGGAGATGTTATTGTTAGTGGCTATTTCTTGGTTTCTTTTTTCTTTGTGCTTCTACTTTTAGGATGTCCATAATCAGAAGGGTCATGAGAAGAAGTGCTAAGAGAAACAATGCTGCCAGTTGAGTAAGTTGGCTGATGCTAATGGATTCCATGTTATGTGAAGCAGAGAGATGTATGTCAATATGTAGGTGGAGAAGGAAGTTATGTTTTGTAGGCAAGAAATTAGACACTGCTTTTGCCAATTTATAAAAGAGTTCAACGTGTTTGCAAGCTGGTTTTAAATGTGAATGGCACTAAGTTTTTGGGAATATTTTACTGTAGGCAAGAGGTAATCATTTGAAAATATTGAAAGACAGTGGGTAATGGATGTTTGTATAGGCTTCTTCATCCTCGTGAAACGAGCGTTTTTGGAACCTATGCGCTAAAAGAGATGCAACCGAGAAGTCCTGTAGAACCAAATAGGGAAACGCGTGCAAGATTGCAACACTTGAATGCGGGATAAATTTCTGACAGGTGAAGTAATAAATACATATACGGACTGATTTGAAATGGAGTTGAAATACTTCAAGATCAGATGGGAGAGGATATAATCCAATATGAAGAGCATTTATTGGAGCAAACCGGTGTTAAAATGTTTTAAATGCTTATTACCTAACGTTGTTGTGGTATTTTTGCGTCTAGTCTTTTCAATCTTGATTTCTGTTATGGCATGCAACTCATAAATAGATATACTGTCCGATTTGAAATGGAACTGAAATAGTTCACCTAGAGCTGTTATGGCATGCAACTCATAAATACATATACTGTCCGATTTGAAATGGAACTGAAATAGCTCACCTAGAGTTGTCAAATCGACGGTGATGTGCGGAATTTGATATGCAATTGGTGCAGTTAAGTGAGTACTGCAATATAAGCGTAGGGTTGCTTATTGAAAAGAAGTGGTCACCATTTTTGGAAATCATGCACGAAAGGATATAGCACCCATTTTTTGAAAATTGAAAATTGTACTATTTGTTTCTGAGAGGGCGAAAATTAAGGTATGGTTACGAATTTTCTGACCATGGTGACGCGACGTAGGCGCACTTGAGAAATGCACCAATAAGTGATAAGATGCCTTAAGAGCATTTGACAAGAAACTGGGGCATAAACCACCACAATATAGTGAGGGTTAGGAAAAGGAGTTTCTGAAAATGAACATTTTCTCATGCTTGGCCTCAAACTCTTCATGGACTATGAAGCATGGAAAAAACCTAATCTGAATGTTGACAGATTACTAATATTCATGGCAAAAACCTAATCCGAATGAAAAGGAGTTTCTGAAAAATAATACTGTTTGTCATTGTGCAAACAATTTGAGGGCATAATTGGTACAGGTATCAGACAATCACAACATGATCTCTAAAGATTTGGGAGCCTGGAATTTTGCCCAGCTATAATTCCCCTGTAATCGTGGCACACACCAAATCCCGTCCTTAACAACCACAGATCTGAACCAGAAACGACAGAGCCTAGGCACAGAAAGAAAGTTTTGTTTACAGTGATGCATTATGTGATGCCAAAGAGAGAAATGTTGTCACTGGATTTATTTTTCAGCACGAAAAAAACTGTATAATTGTAGTCATGGGAGGAAACAAAATACAACTGCATTATCTCAGATATATTGTCAGAGAAATATGACTGATGGGGATTTGGCACATTCTATAAAGATGACTAAAAATATGGACCATATGCAACCTATATTGCGATAGTTACATTGGGTATGGAATCAATAGGACTAGCAAAATAACAAAAACTTGATGAGCGCATACCTTAACATTAACATAGAGTTAACCTGTTGTCTGAAATTAAGAAAAAACATACCAGAAATTAACAGTATTGAGAATCATATATCCTGAAAACAAAAATCTTGAACCTAGAAAACCTCAGGTTCCTTTAGAGCTAGTGTAACCTCTCTCTTGAGAAAACCTCAGGTTCCTCTATGTATCAACGGCAAGATGCAAGGATAATGTTTGAAATTTCAATCGATCACAGACATTTAAAAGAAACAGGCACCATGATTCAGACAATTGAAATAATATGTTTACTAAATAACAGTTCCAAAGATAAATAAAAGATATACTTAGTTGATAAACCAGTTAGAAGTGGATCAAACGCACACCTCAATATATGTTTATATAGACCAATGATGGAAGGCTAGAAACGAGACGAGGAAACATCAAAAGAGTGTAGTCAATCAAGTCTACTTAAGAAAGGAAAGATTAGACAGGCTAATTGAGCACCAGACAATGCATCACATATTCACTGTTTGAGCTAGCATTTAGGAGGCTAGACAGAATCACTTGAAGCTGTACTGCTTCTGTGTTGATTTTATGAAGGCCTTTCACTCTGCCTCTTTATATGTGAATATTGTGAAAGAATAACGCATACCAGAATACTGCGGTTTGCAACAGGTTGCCAATTGAAGTGCAAACGCTGTCAAATTGAACTGGACCTCAACCACTGTAGCAATTCAAATGTATAAAAGCAAAGACAAACTGTATTGTAACAAGGTAAACCGTAACAAAGTAAAGACAGAGCTTTTAAACAAGTTAAAGACAAAGCCTTTAACTAGACACTTGTCACACATGCAAAAAGAAAGGTATAATACAAAAACATATTTCAAACAAGTAAACTACCGTGGAGCCCACAACTTTACCAGCTGCCTGCCTCTCGTCCTTCATGCATACCCAATGTCTTTACCTCTGTCTCTTTTGAATGTCCAACATTACAAGGCTTAACCCTGAACTCGGGAATGCGCCAGATGACCGAGAAATCGCATTTACGGAGCGGTTGGGGGAGGGCTGACCTAACTCGAGGTCTATTACAAACAAGGGGAGGCTACTCAGAATGTTCTTTTTTGTTCATTGAATTACAGTCAATTTAACTTAAAATTAATGTTTTGAAAAAGTTTTTCCTTTGAGCCAATTTTTATTAGGTCCGACCTCGTCCATATCGACATAATGCTTTAACTGTGATATTTTACTTCTTAAAGCCCTTGTAAGCATATAATTAGGTTACTTCCATTCTTTTTTCCAAATATTACTTGTATACACTTCACTTGAGGATTTTATGAGTCATCTATACTGAATATTGCCCATATATTTTGTTCATGATTATGGACTAATGCCCTATTTTCAGATTCTTTTTGCAATTTCCCATTTCTACAAGGGGTTGGAACCTAGTACTAGTTTGTTGTTCATTCTATCATATTTTTTAACATGGTATACATGCAGAAGAGTAGTTATGCATGATATGCCATTTTGATTTATGATAATATGTATGTGTTAATTTATGCCATTTTAATATTTTTGCATACAAGAAGGGCTTGTATGGGTAATCATAATCCTCCACTGTCCGGTTAAGACAGTCATTCGCACCCGCTTTCTCAGTAGGGACGACAGGGAGTCGGTTGGAGATTCTCGAGTTGCAAGGCCTGGCATGTTTGGGATTTCCCCCCTCGCGTTCGGTACATCGGTCCTGAACGCCTTGGCCTATATATGAGATTCTCGACAGAGGGATTATAGACAGGGATTCATCTCGGTGACTGAATTCCAAATCGGTAATAGAAGGTAGTGAGAACGGCTAGGTGTGTGCCTTTGTTTAGGAAGGGAATCCTGGTGAAAGCTTCAATCTTGTAGCAAGGGCGATGAATGGGGCATAAGCTTAATAAGCAGAAAGATCTAGCTACCGAAAGAGAGGATGAAGCCGATGAGACGGTTATAGTGGCTTTTCCAGCAAAATAGGAAGTCCTTGATACGGGAGGGCGATGCTTTTCAAGCTGCAGGGCAGGGATATCCACGGCTCCATGAGCGACAACCTCAATGGCCAAAGAAGGCTTTTCTTCTCTCTGCACGAAAGAAGCGAGACATGTGCTTGCTGTGAAACACATTACCGTGAGGGCCTGGTCTAGCTAACCAGCGGCTTCTGCGAGATTATCAGTTTCGCTAAAAAGCCACTTATAGAATAACAGAGGTTTTGCATAACTGAGTGTAAAGAAACCCCTTCGAGACGCAAGCCAATACTATCAATCGACTTGAAGCGTCATAGGTCCTGACATAAAACAACAATAAGATATCATGGAAATTTGCAAGTCTGAACAACCCTCAAATAAGTTATTAAACTCTAAATTGCTGGGACTACTGAAAACAGGTCGAAAGTAGCACCTGGAGGAAACAAGCACTTTGTATAAGCATGAGAGGCCCTCGAGAAGATTAGAAAACTTGCCCAAGAACCAGTCAGGAAATTTACCTGCAAAAAAATATTCACCACACTGGTGGAATCAATTAGTTTGTTCTAGGCATGCAACTAAAAAAAACATTTGCTAGAGTTAATTTTGTAAACAAAAAGCCCCGCTTACTTATGTCGGACCTCCCGTCGCCGTGTTGGTCTGCATGTAGCAAAGGGTGTCAGTGTACTGCAGTCACCCTCAACACAACCACCGAAGACTTTAACTGAAAAGAAGGTAGTGTGTCCGCTCATGGAGAGGCAAAGACCATACCTGGAATTAACAACAGAACTTGAGGGAGTTTGACTGTAAGATTCCCCAGAAAGCCTGTGCGGTTGATGGACCTGCAGTCACTGCCTTCAATTCCGTTAAATGTCCAAGCAATAAACATGGAAGAACTGAAGGGTTGAACAAATTTCGGAATAGGAAAACTCACCGTGGTGTAGCGACTAAATGGCAACCTCTAGTGTTGAACTCACAGTGAAGGAAAGTGTTTGAATACAAAACCTTAACGCAAGTTGCAGAGCTAACCTTCCATGTCGGCACCATTTTGCACCTGTGTAGGGGAAATCTTCTTCTCGGTACTCTGCGATTTTGAACTCTCAGCTTGCAAAGGCTCATTTCTGGTCTCCACGTCGCCGGGTTCGTTAGGCGTTTCATCGTTCAGAGGCCTCCGAAACGGCGACTGCTCAGCTTTTCTGGAGGAGCTTCGGCTCAAGGTCTGTGGAAAACCGGGTTCGCTTGAAATCCGCAGTGCGGGGGATTGATGTTGAACTACTCTCCCAAGCTGCTAGTAGCTGCCTTCTGCAGAGAATTAATAGCCCGAGCGAGAGACATCTGGCACTGGCTGCATGCAAGGCGCTCATGCAGGGCACGGAGAAGAACATGCAGGAAAGGAAAATAGGCACCCTGAACATAAAACTTACGGTAAAATATTTTGTCCCCGCTGAAATAACATCGGGGCACGTGAAGCGTGTAATAAGACCTTCAATTCGCAACTTTGGTTATAAATTTCTTACACCGAAATTTGCAGAGATAAACTTTGGTTAAACTTTGATAGTGCACAAATTTTTTTGGTCAAAGGACCGGTTAATGTATGGTCAACGCCCTATCGATCGCTAATAGTCCCAGGCAGGGACTAATAAGATAAATTATATGCATCCAAAGTTAAAACTAACCATTTTTAGCCATCCATCATATGTCCTCCAAAAATAGTGAAATTAGTCATTTTAGCGAATATCCGTAGAATTTTATCCAACACATAAATAATGAACTTCGTATCTCCGTATTATAATTTTCATGTGGCAGTGCCACTTAAAGTGAGATCCCAACTCCACAAGTTCGTAGTCCTCTCGTGATAAGAAATTAAAGGAAAACTTAATTATTTTATGAAATAGAAAATGTTTTTAAATGAAATAAGGGGATTTAATTGGTTGTGTTTGTATATGTTAAAGTTATGTAAAATAAAATTTTCTAATTCAAACTTCTAATGCCCATCTATCAAATTCTGCATAAAAGAGAGCATGCATAACCCAATGCACTTGATTATAATGACATGTAAATTTAAACATTGAGTAATTATTTTGGCATATATAAATTACACATAAATAAGTTCTTTTATTTAATTTGTTTTATTAATAATAATTATTTTATTTTATTTTAATAGTATAACGAAAATCTTTCCTATATCTATTTTTTATTTTTATTTTAATAAAAAAAAAAAAATATTTTTATTAAATATTGTTCTTCTCAAGATAAAACAATATATTAGATTATTTCTCTATTTAATTAAATAATATCATAGATATTTTTAACCAGATGAAGAATTCAATTTACATATAGATTTTTTTTTTAACTAAATCAAACATGCGTGCCAAGGGTCATAGGCCGCAAGGGTTGTAACTCACTCTGATACCATATGTAATAACCCAATTAAAACATGTAACTAATTAGATCAATTATGTGATTTACAATCAACACACCTCTCTTCATAGAATTTTTAAGAAATAGGAGCAAAAGCAACTTACCTGTAGCGATGATATTCCTTACTTGTAATTTTGGAGTTGAATGTTATTTGAATCCTGCTAACCGCAACAAAGTTTTGGGGACGACTCTCCACCCAACCGTAGGCTCAATTGCACAAAATCTTGCTACCACTGGCCACCCCTGAGCCCTCAATCAACGCACTACTGCCAGGGAATCCTTTGTCTCACAACATTTTTCTCCCAGGAGAATGGATGATGGAATCATGGAATGATGGAATGATCTCTCATCTTTCTCACCGTCTATTAAATAGAGAAAACATCGGAAGGGGAACTGCATGCACACACTCCATGTGTCAACATGCAACTTTTATTTCTTTATTTTAAATTTAACTTAATTTAGTAATTCTCTTAATATAATTCTTTCTTATTTTATCATTTTTACTTTTTGATAACTTTTCTTATTTTGACTATTTTTATAGTTCTCTTAATTTAACTCTTTCTTATTTTCTTTCACTTTTTGTTAACTTTACTTATTTTTACTATTTTTACAGTTTATTTTTATTTATATTTATTTAGAACTCTAGTATTGTTATTTATTTATTATTATTATATTTTCTTTATTATTTATTATTTATTTACTATTATTATCTTTTCTTTATTGTTTATTATTTATTTTCTTATATTTTAATATTATATTATAATATTTCTTATTTCTTATTTTTTTGTTATTATTAGGGGACATTATAACTCCAATCATATTAGTATGACATATTTTGAAAGCATTCATTCTAAAACTCAAATTTTAATATTAATATTAATATTGTAGAGCAATATTCTTTTGTATTATGTTTATTTAGTTTTCTATTTTTAAATAATATCCATCTATTCTTTTTTTGCTAATGCAAGTGTCGATCCTTCTATTCATAAAACCGAAAAATAGTGTACAATATTTACAAACGTCCCCCCCACGCTAGAGCATCGGAACTTGGGGCTAAACTTCAAAACCTTACAAAGAAAAATCACCGAACTTATGAGGAAAAAAAAAGAAAAAAAACCCACAAATACAAACAGCTCCCGAAAAAACCCGCGGAAGCCACCAAAACCCCTCCCCTGGGAAAGCCCCATTAATCAGAGTCGTCCATTCCGCAATAAAACCAACGGCCGCGGAGGAGATCGCTCCACAAAGACGACTGATGTTTAACGGTCCATTCCAACCAAATAGCTCGATCAAACTCCACTATTGATCCAATCAGCGAAATCAGACGGCTGGGAATAAAATCGCACCCATCAAGGTACTCTGACATTAGTGCACGATAAAAAGCAGTTTGCGGATCCAGCCCCCTGCCACGTGTAGGAGGCTGAATGGTATCACTGCGAAATCTCAAAAACCATTTCCATTTGAAAAGCGGTGCGAAAAGCCGAAAACCGCCTAGGAGGCGGTATACCATACCAAACCCCTGAATTCTGAAGAATCTGGTTGCCGAAAAAACTGAATACATCCCTCGCTGATTCTTCGTCCATGCCTGAACCTGGAACCCAGTAAAGATAAAAGGCTTTCCACTGATCAACGATCTGTGATGTCCGTTTTGCTCCCCCTGATGAACAAAGATATCCCTCTTGCTGACTCTGAGAATTTCAGTGGCTAGTCGTGGTTTGCTGCCCGCCCTAGAACAGATAAAAAGATGTTGATGCCGCATACAGAGGACCAATCATTTCAAGCTAGCCTCCATGGCTTTGTATCTAAACACTTCCCTATCTTCTTCTGCTTGCTCGCCACAAAGAGCTTTCAATCTGCTCAGACGCAACTCTTGCCACTTCATCGAAACCATATCATTTATGCAGCTGACCCCCTGGTTGGCTAGAAGATCCGCCAGCTTATTTGCTTTTCTGCGGACATGGTGGAAACTGACAGTACGAAGACTTTGGAGATGACCCTGAATTCTATAGAAAACTTGAATTAATTTCCAATGATTGGAGACTTTCTCCGGCGCTGATCCACTATTTATTTTTTTTACTAAATTAATGACTATCTCAGAATCCGCCTCTATCATCACATTGCAACAGTTTTCTTGACTCAGAAAATCCAGGCATTGTTCCAAAGCCATTAGTTCAGCTATGTTGTTGGTGGCTATTCCAAGGTGACAATGGAAGATGAAGATAATACTTCCTTCTGCATCCCTAAGGACTCCTCCATACCCAGTTGTTCCCGGGTTTCCTTTAGAGGCCCCATCAATGTTGAACTTCAGATAACCTTCCGGGGGAGGATGCCAAAAATCCTTCTTCGTATCCATAGATATGACCTTCCTATCTAGGCCCTGAGGAGTGAGCCCCTGCATCCTCAGTTGTCTGAGAATATTTAAATCCACATCTGAGGGGGATTTTTCGGGATGTTACAAATAGTGGTTCCCACAGTCTCCTTTAGCTGTTTCAGGATTATCTCAAACAGGCAGTGTGGGGGATTCTTTTCCTCCTTAAAATTTCTTTTGTTCCTCTCCTTCCAAACGTTCCAAATAATAAAGCTTGGTGTAAGGGCCCAAGCTGAGTTGAGAATTTCGTAATCCGAAAAATTTCTTCTCCAATTTTTGAGGGTGCTAATGATGCTTCCTCTGTCCCTGTCGGATTGCTGAAAGATGGTGGCAAAAGTGTCCCATATCCCGGAGGTGAAAATGCAACTGTTCAGTAGATGCTCCATTGTTTCCTCTTGAGCCTCACAGAGCTAGCATCTTGAAGGCCCCAGTACCCCTCTCCTCCTAATGTTGTCCCAAGTTAGGATTTTCTTACGGTATACCAACCACATGAATAGTTTTATTTTCATCCACCCTTGATGCTTCCAAAGGTTCTGCCAGATTTTGTCCGGTACCTGGGGATCCAGCTCAAGGAGAATGCCTTTTGCTTCCTTAAGATTGAAGGTGCCCTCTTTGTTATTGCCCCATCTTAGTTGGTCTTGCCCCCCTGCCACTAAGATCTTTCTTTGTTGCAGCTTTTTCATGAGCGCTTCTGCTTTTGTTTCCAAGGGATTGTTATTTCTGTAGTCTATGTCTCTCCAGATTCTCCACTTTTTCGTTTGCTGAGTATGTTTCCAGAAGTCCTTTACCTTAATTAATCCTTGGGAATCTGTCTCATGCTTAAGGTCGAAGAATAGTTCTTTTAACAGAATTGGTTCTTGTTGCCACTTATCTTCCCAAAAAAGAGCAAGATCTCCTTCTCTAATTTCCCAGAAGCTGTTTTCTTGTATTAGGCTTCTATTCTCCCAGGCTTTGTTCCAGATGTGCGAGCCCTTTATATTCCCTGACATTCTTATGAGATCACTGGTTTGCCATGAGCTTGCGTATTTTTCCTTCCAGATATTTGCCCATTGAGACTCTGGATGCTGAACCCAACGCCCCCATAGTTTGGCCCCTAAAGCTTTGCTGAGAATTTCCTGATCATCCAATCCTAGTCCTCCATGGTTCTTGGGCTTACAAATTTTCTCCCAAGACACTAAGGCCCATTTTTTCCTAGACTCCTCCTTACCCCATAGGAAGTTTCTTTGAATATTTCTGAATTGTTGTAGTACTCCTTTTGGAGCTGGGAGGGCTGATAACATAAAAATAGGGATTGCTTGCAGAACAGCTTTTGTGAGAACCAGCCTGCCAGCAAGATTTAAAGATCTGATGGTCCATTTAGAGACTTTATCCTGTAGCTTGTTGATCAAGGGTTCCCAAATGCTTTTGAGCATCGGTCTAGCCATAAGAGGAATTCCCAAATATTTTGAGGGAAGGGAATCCCGTTGAAATCCTAGGATTCTGGAGATATTTTTCTGAATAGCAATATTGGTATTGAAGAAAAAGATTTTTGATTTGGAAAGATTAACTTCCATACCTAAAGCCAAGGCAAAGAGATTAAGAATTTTTTTGTAGGCTGAAGCTTCTTTGACTGTAGGGATTCCCTGTAGCATTGTATCATCTACAAATTGTTGGTGAGTCAGGGCCTGACCATTCTCAGATAGTTGCAGACCCCTAATCTTTCCCATTACTTTAGCATGCTTTATTGATCTTCCCAAACCTTCCATCATGAGGATGAAAAGAAAGGGAGAGAGCGGGTCTCCCTGTCTGAGGCCTCTTGAAGGACTGAAAATCTCTGAGGGAGAGCCATTAACTAATATAGAGAAACTGGAGGAAGTCACCAGCGCCATGACCCACCTGATCCAGTTGTGATCAAATCCAAAGGTAATGAGAATTTTCTTGATGTAAGTCCAGTTTACTTTGTCATAAGCTTTGGCTATATCCAATTGCATGATCATGCCTGCCTGTCTCTTGCTAGATAAAGAGTGAACCACCTCTTGAGCTTGAATAATGTTGTCCAGAATTTGTCTGCCTTCCACATAACCTTATTGTTCCCCTGAAACCAGAACAGGAAGTAAAGGTTTGAGTCTATTAGCCACTACCTTGGATATTATCTTGTAGACCACATTGCAGAGGGCTATGGGTCTATATTTATCCGGTGTTTCAGCAATGTCTTGTTTGGGGATCAGGGAGATGAAGGAGGTATTGAGCGCTTTCAGGATGGTTCTGCTCAACCTGGAATCCTCCACAACATGCACTATATCCTGTTTAACAATATTCTAGAAAGCTTTGAAAAAATCCACATTTAAACCATCCGGGCCTAGTGCTTTTCCATTCTGCATATCTTTGAGGACTTCACTAACCTCCTCTTCCGTTACTTGCCTGTTAAGGTTGAAATTATCTTCTCTGGATACCAGTTTCGGTATATTACTAGTTATCTCCCCGATGAAGTGCTCTCTATCTGAATTGTTCTCTCGAGTTATACCTTGGAAGTGCTGGACTAACACTTCTTCAATGGCATCATGGGATATATGTAGCTCCCCCACCTCATTCTTGATCGAAGAGATTCTGTTGTGAGTCCTATTAGTAATGGTGGTTCTGTGAAAAAACTTAGTGTTGCGCTCTCCTTCTTTGAGCCATTGAACTCTAGACTTTTGTCTCCAAAATATCTCCTCCTGTTTACATAGATTCTCCCAATCTTGATGATATTTATCCACTTGTTCACTTATGGCTTTTTCATATCCTTCCGTGATCAGAGCTTGGTTGAGAACCTGCATTTTGTTTTCAACATCTTTTTTCTCCTCAAAAATATTGCCAAAATCCTTCTTGTTCCACTCTTTCAGCCAGAGTTTGATGTGCTTGAGTCTTTTGTGGAGGAGGAACATTCTTGTCCCCTGAATCTGTAAATCTTCTGCCCACCATTTTTCAATATTGCTGATGAAATTTGGGTGTGACAGCCAGATATTCTCAAATCTAAAAGGTTTGTTTCTGGGAGTTCCAATACCCTTAATCTCCAATTGAACCGGCTAGTGATCCGAGCCTCCAAAGGGAAGAACTCCCGCTGTTACTTCTTTATCTGTCAGCATGAGATCCTCAAAGATGATGAATCTGTCTAATTTTGAGGCCACAAGGGACTCTCCTCCTCTTTTATTATTCCAAGTAAAGAGGCCAGTATTCCTATTAGTGTCTACGAGATTCATATTGTCTGAAAAGGTTTGAAATGCTAAAGAGTCTTTACTTAGAGTTCTAGTTCCCCCTTTTTTCTCTGTAAGAGATTTGATCATGTTGAAGTCACTTCCCATGATCTAGGGTATATCTGCATGTCTGTCTCTGAGATCCACAAGGGAATCTAGAAACCTGAGTTTATCATCTATTCTCTGAGGCCCATAAACGTTTGTGACCAGAAAAGTATCCATGTCTCCTACCGGTTGAATAACAACTGATAAATAATTCCTAGATGCCTCGGCATCCAAAATGCCTATTTTTTGGGGGTTCCAGAGAGTGAGTATGCCCCCCGTTGTGTTCTCTGCTTTAACTTCCAGAAACTCAAATCTACTGAGCCACTTGCTATGAATTTGTCTTAATTTTTGAATGGAACATTTTGTTTCTTGGATGAAGATTATATCTGGCATCTATTGTTTCATTCTATTACTAAGCAATCTTTGCTTTCTCTTACTCCCTAGACCTCTAATGTTCCACGATGTAAACTTCATTATTAAAGATTTGTAAAAGAGTAGCTGGCTAGGTCTTTCATCTTACCTAAATCAATCATGAGCTTTCCACACTCTATCAAGAGTTCATTCTGCTTTTTCCTGCCCCTTTTCCTACCTAGGTTTCTAGTGGCTAGTCCCAGAGTCATTTTCATCATTTTCACCCCTCTGTCATCCTGCTTATCGATGATTATTCCCCTCTCCAGCGCCTTAGCCTGCGTTTTCCATAAAAACAACTGTTGTATTCTATTGAGCTCTTCTTGAGGTAATGAATCTACTCCTCCCTTGGTTCCCTGAATCAAGAACCCTTCTAGATCTAGGTTTTCTTTGTCAAGAATTTCCTGTAGTTCATGGTCCTCCAGGTCCATTTATTTCTGGTCATTTCTTGATCCATCTCCTATTCTGCATCACTCATTGTAGCTTCCTTCTGATAATCACTATCCCGTGTTTGTTCCAGATTTTCATTTTTCGCCTTTTCCACAGGACTTCCTTCCATCGCTTGATCTTCTTTTGTGATTTCTTCATCTTCCTCAAGCACTTGGAATTTGTTCTGACTTGTCTGTTTTCCTTCATCTTGATGTTGTTTTGGTCCTCTTTTACCGCCTTTACCGCGATTCACCACTTTCTGGAAGTTGTCTGTATCCTTTGTTGAGATAGTTTTCCTCTTGTTTATTACTTTACTGAGCGGACAGTCTCTGAAAAGGTGTCCATGTTCATGACATTTGCGACATCTGAACAGAATGTGCTCATAGTCTACTATTTGTACCCATTTTTCATCAAAAACTTCCAAGATTATTTCATCCGGTAGAGCCCCTGACAGATCCATTTCCACACATATTCTGGCAAAGGAGGTATATTTTCCCCTTCTTGTGGATTCAGAAGCTTTAACAAATCGACCTAATTTGTTGCCTATGGTGGCCAACGATTCATTTTGCCAGTAATCAAGAGGTAGAGAATAGAGCCTTACCCAGACCGGAACTGAAGAGAAAGTTTCCTGTTCTAGGACAAAATTCATCATCCATGGCTGCATGTAGAGTCCAGCTGCCGCATAGAAGTAAGGCCCTCCTTCAAATACTCTGTCCTTGTCTTCAATATTCGTGAAAACCACAGTAAAGAATCCCTTTGACCCCAGATGTAGGTCAATACTCCCTTTAGGTTTCCAGTGGTATTTGATCCATGATTGTAAAGCTTTTTCAGTGGGCCATAATCCCATGAATTTACAGATGATGGCATACGTCCTCATATGATCCCGATGCGCCTGCAGAGCTGGATCATTTAAAATAACTCTGGGTGTTATCTCTGTTTTTGGTTTGCAGGGTCCCTTTTGTTTTTTGTCTTTAGCTCCTTGATTTTTGTCTTCTACCTCCTTGTCTTTTGTGCCATTTTTTTCCTTATTTATGGCTTCTCCTATCTCGTCTTCCATGTTTCTTTTTCCTTCCTCCTCAATACCTCCCGCATTTTCTAGAGGTTTTTTGCCTCTGCTGGCTATGGCCTCCTTGAAGGAGGGAGTGGAGCTCCCTCCTCTGCGGCCCTCCATCTGGTTCACCGACTGCAACTCTCATAAACCCTCGTTGTTCACTCTCACCTTCATAAAAGTAGTCAATCCATAATTCAATAATATCCATCTATTCATTATGATAATAAATTCTCATTTTAAAATCATCAATATTAATATGTTTCCATATAGTAATTATTACATAATTTCCCTTATCCCCAAAACATTATTGTCATAAAGTGTATGATAGCTATTATCATTATAAAGTGTATTTATTATAAATCATTCATTAAACTTATGATTCAAGTATAAAATATCAAGTTGGATATAATGCATATGGTCATTCCATTATCACCGTTATCAACATTATTGATATACTCCAAAATGTAAATGTTGTGGTTTATGAATTCATTTAAATTTCTAAAAATGTTTCTATTTAATCACATTTTCATAAAACTCACTCCGTCTACTCAAATTTATATCTACATTCCTTTAAAAAATCTCATAGCCATAAATATATAATATAATTTTCCATCCGTAAAACAACTAACTCATATCCCTTATAAATAAAAATATTCAAAATCCAATTATAAATTAATCATAATCTCAATAAACCTATTAACAATTAACCATAATCTCATAAATAAACAAACTTATATTATAATTAACAAATTCCTCTTAATAATTCAAAGTCATAAATTTTACTTCTAACTACAGTACCTAGTTAAATTCAAACAACAAAATGTAAACTATTCATAACCTAATTCTCTTCATAACTCCAATAACCTACTCTTCATAATCATTCTGCATTTTATTTCCTTTATTCATTATATTAATTGATACTATTATTCCTAACAAAAGAGATGAATGATGAAGTCACATAATGAAATTCAAAAGTGTGTCTTCCATGCACAAACTCAAAGGTATGTTTTCCACTCACATGTGTAAGTGTAACGAAAAAAACAAATTAAACTTATCTCAAATGATATTTATTAATCACGTGTAACCATGTAAAATTCATATCTACTCCATGAATTTTTATTTATTATTTATGAATAATATATGAATAATAAATTTAATTTAATTTAAATTTAAATGTATATTAAATTTTATGAGGATTATTTATATTTTAACTAATCATCAATATTATTCATAAATTTATAACTAATACTAAAGTATCATACAATTCAATTTAATAAAAATAACAAATAAATTAAACCAACACTTCACTCTCCTTCTGAAGTTATTTAACATATCTCTCTTTGAGGATAGTTGTAATAGGTATTTCCTTTATAAATGAAGCTAGTTTAACATAGTCCTCTCAACTAATAACAATATAAATCAATCTAGTTTAATATAGTCCTCTCAACTACTCTCTCAACTAATAACAATGTGGTGTAGTTTAGTTTGGTTTTTTTGTTTTTGTTTTTTGTTTTGTCTTGTTGTTTTTTTTTTTTCTAAGTTGGATTTTAATAATAATTTTGTAAGTTAAATTGTGGTTTTTTTTTATTTAAAATGTGTTTTTGAATGTATAAATAGATTTAGCACACTAAAAAAAATCATAACTCAAACTTGTGATTCTAATAAATTTTTATTAAATTTCAAACAAAATTCATTAACAAATATACCAAAAAAACTAATACATAAAAGATTTAAATTACGACTATCAAAAATATTAAAATTAACTATTTCAATAAATATTACTTTAATTGTCGTGTTTTTTAATGCTATTATTATTATTTTAAATATTGTTCATAGGTGGTCACTACATTCACGGGAAAATTAGGCAGATCAAACCCGAAGGGGTAGATTAAACCCAATGGGATCCATAGGAAAATCACGCAGGTCAAACCCGACAAACAAACCCGAAGGGGTAGATCAAACCCAAACGGATCTACAACAAACCCGAAGGGGTAGATCAAACCCGAAGGGGTAGATCAAACCCAAAGGGATCTACCTGTTGACCAAACAAGTAGGGCCTAACCCCAAGGGCATTGAGGACATTTGACCCCGTGAACCCGTGACCTCCCGATTGAGAAGGTACGTAGCAGCGTTAAGGAGATTTGACCTCGTGATCTCCCGATTGACAAGGTATTTAGTTGATCAAACTAATCCAAACAACCCCGAAGGGGTAGATCAAACCCAAAGGGATCCACAGGAAAATCAGGCAAATCAAACCCGACAAACAAACCCAAAGGGGTAGATCAAACCCAAAGGGATCTACAACAAACCCGAAGGGGTAGATCAAACCCAAAGGGATCTACCTGCTGACCAAACAAGTAGGGCCTAACCCCAAGGGCATCGAGGAGATTTGACCCCGTGAACCCGTGACCTCTCGATTGAGAAGGTACTTAACAACGTCAAAGAGATTTGACCTCATGACCTCCAGATTGACAAGGTACTTAGCTAATCAAACTAATACGCATCGAAAAAATTGAATGCATAACCTCCTAATAGCAAAGTACTTTAACAACAAAACCTTGACTAATTAAACTAAACTTCGAAACTTATTTTATTATTATTATTATTTTATTTTAACAATAACCAAAATTACATTCTTATTCAATAAAATGATTATTCAATATGATATTTAACCTAATCATAAACTAATTATCAGTCTAATCTTTAACCCCAATCATAAACTAATAACTAATTACTTTCAGTCTGATTCATTTACCCTCTTTTTCAATTATTGAATATTATGACCTCTGGTTAAAAAGAAAAATATTATTCTTTAGCAGCCCACCAGGGTTATAGATTGAAACACATAACATGAAATAATAATTACGACCTGCAATCAAGGTCAACTTAAAAAAGGACCCGAACCCAACCCGAAATACTGATAAAGTATTCTAAACCAAATTATTTAAAACACAATTAATAAATATCACAACAAAAAAATCCGTATTCCGCGCCAATGCCAAAAAAGCAACGAAATCGAGGCTAAATAAAAAACGCGCGGGCGGTATAAAAAATCATAAACTTCACTCCATCGGAAATTTTCCAAAAAAATTCACTTAAAATCAATTTGAAAATTAACAAAATCATATCCCAAAGTTAATGCGATAATTCTGTTGTGGCCACCGGACTCTCTTTTCCCATTACGATGGCGGTCCATCTTCATTGGGGTTTGTTCGTTACAAATATTTGGTTAGCATTTTGGTAGCAAAGTGGCAGCTTTGGAGTGATAAATAATTACAATGTGAATTGAATTTTAAAAAACTGACAATTGAACTTATTGAATTTTTTCCCCAATTTCAATATATGCTTATCTGTAAATATAATTATTTAAAAATATATTAAAAAATTTAATAATTTTTTTTCCAAAATTTTTCATTTAAATTTTAAACTAGGAAAATATACACATCTCCATATATGTAAATTACTAGAGGATATTATTGAAAAATATAGTAAATATTAACATGAATGAATCTTAATAAAAGTATATTGAAAAAAAATCAAATCACTACCCATGAACTTTAAACTAGGTTGAAAAAGTTTGAAAAACTTTTTCAAATAGAACACTTTTCATGTAATATTTTTCTAAATTATATCGAATGTAACATTTTTCTAAATTATATCGAATTTAAAATTGAAGCGGATAATTATGGTTCATCATGTATCAATAAATCAGTACCAACGAATTTTAATGAAAATATATTGAAATAGTAAATGTTTTTAACAATAATAAAAGTTTGTTGAAAAAGTGTGTAGAATTTTTTCAAATAGAAGTTTTTTCCAATGTAATTTTTTAAAATTATATTGAATTCAAATTTGAAGAGAATAATTATGGTTCAAATTTTAATGAGTAATGATTAACATCATTTGTTTATTAATTTAGATTTATTTTAATTTCAAATTTATTAAATATTGAGAGAGATTTAATTTCTTTTTTCTCTAAAAGAGATTGTTATTTCATGAGATTTGATCTTTTTACGTGTTTGTTAGCTTCAAAGTTAAGATAAATCAACATTGGTTTTATACACCTTATTGGAAAAACCATGGATTGTTAAAACCCAAAGCCCAAAAGCCAGTAATAGTGAATTGACTATTTTACCTCAATTTAATTTTCATTATTAATTGTCTCAGGAGCATTAACACCTAGTTAGCCATTTTTTTAACTATATCCAAGTGGGTGATGAAATTCTCCAAAGTGGAAAAAATTCCCTCAAATGTTTTATACAAAATCATGCAATTTGATGTAAATACAAGTATCCAGATTCTAGAAGAATCTAGATGGTTATGTTATTTTTATGAGTTATCATTATAAGTGGGTCTTTGTAAAGATGACAAATATCAAGCTAGAGGGCATTAGGAAGTTTTAGAGATAAAGACAAACATCTCAACAATCTAGATTTTGTTAAGATATCTTCCTAACCTGTAATCATACATATGTAGTTACAGAGGGAGTAAGAGTTCGCAGGGGTAAAGTAGGCCCAAAGAGCTCAAGAGAGAGCACAAGTGCTTGAGTTGTAAGCCCATGTAGTCTCTATAAATATATTGTTATGGAAATTCACTAAATCAGTGATTATGATGTCTATTGTGTGTTCAGTGTGTAGCCATTGCCCCTTTGGAACTATGTTAAAAATATATGATATTATTGGCTCATGTGTGCTATTATCCCCTCCAACGTCTGCATGCCATCTTCATAGTAAGGAAGACACGAACCCAATACCTAATTAGATGAGAGATATAAAGCACGGGTTTGAGGAATCGAAGAGGGTTGGCGAGATCTAATTTATACCTATGGAAGAGCAATCGAGGTGGATCATAGTAATTGTTGAGATCACATATGAAATCCAGTGTTGAAATGCCACATCGACACTGTCTTAGATTGAGAAAAAGTAGAGTCTCGAGATCCTGAGCGATGGTCGAAGACGTAAGGTGAGGGAGTTCCCTATAGTTATAAGCCTAATTTTCCAACCAAATGTTAAAGAGTCGTCTATGGAGGCAGAGGAATTGCTTGGACGGCCAAAAGTGGCCAGAATCTGGGCAAAAAAATTTCAAAAAATCTTGTAGATGCAATGTTTGAATCATGTTTTTGATGGTGGAAATGGATTCAACACCATCAAAAACCTCTAAGGCACCTAAAATTATGAAGTTTGACAACTTTTACTTGGATTTACAAAAATCCCTGCCGGATTTTTTCAAAATATGGTCGGAATTTCCATAACTTTCAGGGAAAAAAAGCATAATCGTTAGACTACGACAAATGTTAATCCCAGTCACCAGTGCAAGAAATTGACTGAGCTCACAAGTAGATGTGAAAGCTGAGAGGGATACTAGCGTTTGAAATGTGGATATTGGCATTTACGTTGATCGTGACTGTTGAACTAAGGCCCCATGCCGACGAGAGCCCCTAGTCATCAACAAGTCATTTAGACCATGGGCGGGCCAAAGTACTTCGTGTTTAAGCCTTGTTGATTACACCGTTGAAATAAAAAAAGGTTAATAACTGAGACGGAGCACCCAAAGAATTGGGTCCTATGGGATAGACATAGGACAACAGGCTGGATAATGAGTGCTAAGGCGCCACAAGGAGAGGAGTAGAATTTATGTTGCATCAAGTGGTATCAAAGCTCAATAACACTCTTCGCGATTGAGAAGAAAAGCAAGTGATTGTGCAAATGAGGAGGTGATTAGAGAAGAATTGCAACCAAAGATTTGAAAAAACTGCTTGTGGAGGAGAGAGCAAGCCAAAGAACTAAAACTTAGTGATAAATATTTCTAGCCAAGCGAGAAATGGAAGATGACAGTTAGAGCACATTAAAGCAAGGAATGCAACAAATTGCAAAGATTTCATTATGAGGAGACTCTGCAGGTAATCCTGGTCTTATGGTTCTATTTTAGCCTAGTAAAGAAGCTGACAAATTGTAGGTAGCAACAGGAGGAAGAGAGTTGTGGTAGAGAACCCTTGTAGCAGAGGAGATGCAACAGGACAAAGAAATTCCTCAAGAGAAGTGAAGAGAATAGGATCATTTCTCAAGGAAGGTGGGCAAAGTGCAACATCCATAACACTAGAGAAGGCTCGAGAGGTTCTAGAGGAGAACGTGTGATACCAAAAGGCCAAGCCAGAGGAGAGAAGCTTAGTGAGGTGTCATGTGGACTCTGTTTGCAACTCACAGTGAACATAGAGAAGCTCATGTAGAAGGAGAAAGAGACGACGATTGATGGTCATGAAAAAGTTCCAGGTGAAAGCCATAAGAGAATGGAGAAGGATGCTAATGTAGATGGCATCAAGAGAAGAATGATGAGCCAAGAGGAAATCGATTGAGAGATGGGTGAGATAAAGGAAAGACTTAGTGCGATGAATGTTGTTACAAGAGATGGAGAATGAAGAACAAAGATGCAGATGGACTCTGAAGAAGAAGATCCAATGGCCTATTAGGAAGTTATATTCCAGGAAACTTAGAAAGAAATTGATGCATCTATTGAGTGTTCAGTTGAAATATGAAAAGCGCAGAGCAACTAAGTGTGAGGAAGAGAGAGTTCACTGTTTTGAACTAGAACAAGGAGTATTTCTTGGAGAAGATGAAGAGAAAAATGTTGTAGAGAGACCCATCAAGAGTCTCAAGAACTGTGTGGGAATTTCAAACAATCTTGGAGATCTAAAAGCATAAATCTCAAATGAGGCTAGAGAGCCTTCTATTTTTAAATCTGACAAGTTATGTATGATTTCAGGCCACAGACATCATGAAGGAAGAAAACCACCTATATTTGTCATAATGATAAATGTAAATGGAAAAAAAACTCCTCAAAACATTAAAGGAGGACATAATTTAAAATCTAATGAGACAACATTGCCTCATAAAGGAAACCAAAATAACATCCATACATAATAGGGGGAATTAATGATGAAGACAACAAAAGAAGTTAAAAGTCTCATGTTTCTAAAGATAATAATTTGTATGTAGGATATGAGGATTGAAAGACTGCTCAAAAGACATAGGAGAAGACAAAATCACTCCAAGGAGGTCAAGGGAAATATAATCCAACAGAGGATAAATGATCCCTATTGATTTTCTCAAAAGAAGAAGAAACATGAGTTTCTTCTCAAAAGATGAAACAAGGAGAAATGAGTTTGTTTCTTGAAAACAATCAAAGACAATTGACAAGGGAAACCATGACAGTAAACAAGAGCAGTCATGCAAAAGGTGGAGAAGAAAAACTACTAAAAGTTGTGACAAAAAGAGGCAAGTAGGAAAGATTGCATTACGAGGATACCCCAAAAAGGATAAGGAACAACATTCAAATATAATGTTGTTGCAATATGAAAAGGAACCGAAATCTACGAAAGACTAGTTAGATAATCCAAGATTTGAATAAACTTGTATGAGGAATGAAGGAAAGGAGCATGAATAGAACATGATGCCTAAACCGTCTAACTATTTTGATAACAATGAAAAGACTGTTGAGATTATGAAGAAGTGTGCAGGGCAAGAGCAATGATAGTTGTCAACAGAAGATGAGAAGAATGAGGATGAGACAAGTTTGTCTCATGAGAATGGAATCTTATTTCAGAAAGAAGAATTGAACATTGTTTATGTATTTTGTGTTGAGGTGCAAAATTTACAGTTGAGGGAGTTTCAACAACAAATGAATAATTCATATAAACAACCTAAAGGAATTGGAAATCCATTCACATTTTTGGTGCATGAGGATATTATTTAGAGAGACATGAATTGTAGGACTAAAACCAATATGTTAAATATGGAGATCTATTTTTCATTGAGTGGCAGGGGAGGATGTATCCGAGCACATTTTGTATTTCCAGAAATATGCATCCATAGAAGATTATACAAGATGACATGGAAGTAAAGAGGCTGAGAATACACAAGCCAAAATGTATCCTGACAGGAATCAAATATCTTCTGAAAAATCAAGATGATGAAGAGCATGATGAAGGAGAAATTTAGAGGAAGCAATGCAATTCTAGAATTAAGGAAGAAATGGAGGCTATGCAAAGTTGCAGGCAACTAGAAAATAACCAAGGAGAGAAGGATAAAAGCCAACTCTCTAAAGGAAAGAAGGAGATAACATTAGATGAGATAGATAACTCATCTAAGGGTCACCTAAAGGAAGAATAATTCCAAGAAAGGGAAGATAAAAAGAAAGGCTGCCAAAGGTTTTCAAAAATCAAGCAATGATTTGAAGGCATCCTGAGCTAGCTAAGGGATATTGTGATCAATATCTTGAGAGGGTGTATACAATCTTGTCTTGGTACAAGCATGAGGCTTGCAAAAAATGAAATAGTAGTTTGAGGATGTGGAAAAGATGAGGCACCCAATCAATGGTGCCAAGATATAATGAATTTTTTGCAAAAAGAGTATATGAATGTAATTCTTTTCCAAATTCCTTTAATTAATAAGATCGAAATAAGTTTTGGACAACATGAGGAAGAGAAAAAAGGCAGTGGCCTATGAAAAAAATAGGACAAAGGTTGAAAACCAACCTTTGCATGATGATGGATGAATGGGAACAATAATGACCAAGGAATAGGGCATGGTATTTGTGCAGTTTGGTAGCCACTAAGAAGAGGACTCAACCATCAAGAAAATGTGGTTAGCTAAAAGGGATTGTACCAACAAAGCAAGAAAGTAGGAACAAAGCAAGGTATGGAATCTTGGAAAAGAGAGACAACCATAGAACAATTGGGACAAGCATGCAAACATCAACAACACATAGTTTGGGATCTTGGGGGATTTCCACAAATTGAATACACATGACTAAGAGGTCATTAAACATTCTACTTGGGGAGTTTGATGTAGAAGCATCAACACCTAGTCAACCATTTTTTACTAGATCTAGAGGACAATGAAATTCTCCAAAGGGGAATAAATTCACTCAAATGTGATTTGTATAAAATTAGGCAATTTGATGTAAATAAAAGTATCTGAATTCTAGAAGAATCTAGATGGTTAGGTTGTTTTGATGAGTTAGCATTATGGCAAAATGGGCCTTTGTAAATATGAAAAATGTAAAACTAAGGTGTTAGGAAGTTTTAGGTATTTGGATAGATATCTAAATAGTCTAAGTTTTGTTAGGATATTTTCCTAACCTATAATTATACATGTGTGGGTACCTAATAGAAAAAAGGAAGAAATAGTTAGTAGGATTTAACAGGGGTAGAATAGGCCAAAAGAGCTCAAAAGAGAGCATGAGAGCTTGGGTTGTAAGCTCACATAGTCTATGTAAATATATTATTTTGGAAATTAATTGAATCAAGGATTATTGCATGTCTATTGTGTATTCACTGTGTAGACATATCACCTCTGGAAATGTGTTAAAAATATACGATGATGCTATTATCTCCTACATAGTTTGCATGACACCTTCAAAGCAAGGAACAGATGAACCTGGTGTTTGGTATAGTGATAGACGTAAATCATGGGTTTGAGGAATTGAAGAGGGATAGGGAGATATGGTTTATACCTATGGACGAGCAACCAAGGTCAAGCATAGTGTTTGTTAAGATCAAATATGAAATTCGACATTGAAACACCACAACTACACCCCCCTAGATCGAGAACGAGTAGAGTGCCAAGATCCTGAGCGATGGTTGAAGTCGCAAGGTGAGGGAGTTCCCTGTAGTTGTAAGCCTAATTGCTCGATCACATATTAATCCCAGTCACTAGTGAAAAAAATTGATTGAGCCAATGGGCAGATGTGAAAGCAAAGAGGGATATTGGAGTTTGATGTGATGACATTAGTGTTTTGGCATGAGGATAGGTCGATCATATCCCCCTTCCTTCCCTTCACTGACGTTAGGGGTCACCTCCCCTTGCAGTCCTTGAGAACTATTGATTCAATCAACGATTTATAACCATTGCACCCCACACCTTTTGTCTATGTCACAAGGGAATCCCCCCATAATCCACCTCCATTATGAATTGATGAGAATTGATCATGGTTATTGAATTTAGGTTCTACATTGATGAGAGCCCCTAATCATTGACAAGTCATTTCAACTATGGGCAAAAGTACTTCGGGGTTAAGCCATATTGATTGCATTATTGAAATAAAAATTAGTCAATAACTGAGGTGGAGCACCCAAACACTTGGGTCTTTTGGGATAGACATAAGACCACAAGTTGGTTAATGAGCACAAAGGACCCACAAGGAGAGGAGTAGAAAATATACCATGTCATTAATTTTATTATTTTATTTTATTTTTATGTAATTTGACCAAGTCAAAATGTTTATACAAAAGGATAAGACATGATAAGACATTACATCTCTTCCATACTAGGCTAGAGAGTGCCACTCAGCGCAATAATTGGTGAACCAACATAGCTAGTCTTTGAACTCAAAGTGAAAGAAGCAAGTTAGGTTATTAAAGCTCTGTTTCCATGCAAAGTTTTACAACTAAATTGTGCTTTTATCCTTTCCACTTGAAGCACACCACTTGCAATTATCTTGTTCTATGGTCTACATTATGAACATTCTATTTGTCAAAATATTTCTAATCAACCACAACTAGCGATATATAGAATTGTCTACCAATGTATGCATTGAATTACAGATAAAATGGCTACTACACACTGCTAATTTTTGGACAGCTTTAATCATAAACGATGAGGATTTAAAGGGAGGACAATAATTGAATGTACCTCCATTGTTCAACCTAAAACCTCCCATAAAATTTCAATATATACCCACCTATCAACATAATTCACAAGCACCAATAAAACATGTAGTATTATGAATAAATAAATAAATTGATTAACAAACATAAACACAAATAACTCACAATAATATCAATTAATATTTCCTTGTACATAATTTCAATAGTAATTGTGATCTCCCTTACCTCATTAATCATGGTGTGCTGGAATATATAACTCATACTTAGGTGTGATCATGTTTGTGGTTATTAGGCCACAGGTTGTCTATTTTGGAATATGGCTTCCAAAGATTTAATTTAGTTATCAATAATTATTAGGCGGATGGTAAGAATTTAATTTCCATGGAATATTCTAGAATATTCATAGTAGTATACACAAATCAATAGTTGAGATTTATCTCCAAAGTAATTATGCTCTTTTTACCCTTTTAGTTAATTAAATTAATTAAAATAATGCCATGTAGGCAAGTGTCATATGGAGTGACACTCTTTCACTTCATCTCTGTAACTGTTGGGTTCGAAATTTGCTTTCCTATTTTGTTAATCACACCATATCAAAAGCCTTCATAGTCGGTTTTGGGTGTTGCCAACTCCATACAGTGTCGCGTTCAAGAGAAGTCCTTCAGTTGACATCTGCGACAATACTTTTAAGACTTCTTTCATGTCTACCTTTCTTGAACCAGCTCTACATCAACATCATTCTGTCTCAAATCTTGATACCTGTTTCGTGTCATTGATGAGGGATACATCAAGGCCCTCATGAGACAAGTCACTTCCTGTCAACATCAACACATTATCCATTAATTTGACTTAGAAAATCCCTTCAGTGCCTTAGAAATTCCATACCTCAATGGCAAGTTTCCTCACTTTCAATGACAAGTTTTCATCATTGGCCTTCGACCAGAAGATTCTTTGTGGTGTTCGACTTCATCTCATTCATTCACACCATATAGATTGTATTGTAGTACCTTGAGATCCATTAACATTATTAGTGGTTTATATCACATCCGTTATTGACTTACATCATTAGTCGATAATCAGATGGTGTCTACCATGTTCGAATCCAACTCATTCATTCACAGGATTATACTCGTACTATTGAGTGAACGAGGTACAAGACCTCAAATCTAGTTTCATCCATTTGGGTTGTGTTTTTAGGATTCATACCAAGATCACAAAGGATGATGGTTATGATCATTCCAAAGGTCATCCAAACATGAGCCCATACTTTGTGTTCAACAGATGAGAATTTTTTAACATTGTACATGTAATATGGCTTATATGATGAGTATGGATATGCCTCCCTCAGCAAGGATATCATGATGATAGTATGTATTGTAACTGATGATGATATCGACCAATTGTTTCTTGATCTAGACTTGTCACAAGTTAAAACACTTCAGTCCTGAGCCACTGCTTTTGACTTTGCACTTTAGGGGGCAATCTATTACAGGTCATTTTGTCGCATTGACTCAAAAGGCCTGAAAATTCAGATCAATCAACATCCTTAACACCTTTTCAATATCCCTTTGCAAATCCCTAAGCATCATCTCTCCAAAAAGTCTGAGGTTCTGTGTCAATCAATTCAATACAATGTTTTTATCCCTAGCACACCCTGCATACATGTCCACATGAAATGGTTGCAAGTTGGATAACTGAGCACCTGCAATGATCAACACACGTTTCTCTACTCTGCATGTGTGATGTTTCTAGAATTTCGAGAAAAATAAAAAATAATTTCAAAACTTCTTCTTCCAAAAGCTTCTAAGGTGGTTTTAACCATTTACCTTCGATAAAGATCACAATTTCCTCCTCTAGAGGTCCTATCTCTTATCCCTAACGCTTATCCTCCTTCATATGTGGATCTCAAGCCTAGATTGGTAAATCCTAAACTACCATCTTTTCCCTATAAATTAACTGCCCCCCCATAAGTTCTGGGTTGGCTTTTGGAGATTACTAGTTCCCCCATGTTGCTTACTTGAGCCTAAAGAGTCATCACACTCATGCATTAGCGTTGATGTTGAGGGTTTGCTTTGTGGCAAGGAAGGACAAGTCAATTGAGGAGACATCTACAAAGTCAAGCAGCTATAAATGGTTGTAACTCTCTCCTTTATTTATTAATACAAAAAGCACTTTAATTTCCTATACTTGTGTCATGTTAATGCTCATGTATTTCAATGTCATTTGACTCATTGATTAGAGATATTGGATTATGTATGTGGATGTTGTAGTTCCTTTGTAGGTTTTAGTCATTGTGCAGGTTCTTATTATAGCCCTTGGAGCTAGAGTTGGAGCTTACAAGCAAGGAGGAGAGGAAGATTTACTATAGATTCCAGGTAGGTCCCTTTTCCATATTTTAATCTCTCTAAAGAAAACATTGATGTTTTTTCCCTTGTTATTTCCAGATCATGACACCAAATCTAAGATGTTCATTTTTGTCCACAAAAGTGAATTTTCCCTATAACATCTAGAAAGTCGGAAATGGAAAACATCTTAGAGTAAGATTGGATTCGTGGGTTGGGTGTTTAGGTATATACAACCTTCCACAATATTTAGTGGCCTTTCTAAATAATCAAGGTATAGTTTTTTGCACCAGATTGTAGATGCAAATCACTCATCCTTTTGGTCTTAGGGATGGATGAGTGCTAATCAACTTAACTTAAATGGGGAATATGTGGTAATATGGTCCAATTTCATAGATGATTTGAAAAGATCCAACATTAGAATCATAGATCGCGAGGATACTTTGTGTGGATCCATTCCTCATCTGGGGTTTATTATCCAAAAGAAGGATATCGTCACCAATTTTCCAACAGGTTTAGAGAAGCCTTAGAATGGTGGTGGAAATCAATTTGGAAATTGGGATTTCTGGAAAAAACTAGAATTTTTCTTTGGTGTCTAATCAAGAACAAGGCACCCACCTCGGACAACTTGAGAAAAAGAAAAAAAGAAGGATTTGGTTGGTGTATATTATGTAAAGGTGATGAAGAATTAGTTGATCATTTGTTTATTTGATGCCCTTTCTCGTTATCTATTTGGCATAAAACCAAGCTCTTATTGAACTGTAATATGGTTTCTTCTCAAGGCAGATTTCTAGAAGCCCAAAGAAATTGGTGGGATTCTTCAAATAGTGAAGGAAATAAGAACATTCTTCCATTGATGTGCCGGGGAATTTGGATTGCTCGAAACAAAACCATTTTCAGGGACTCAACATCAGCCCCAGATCTAATAGCTGTTGAAATTGGAGCAATATATGCCCTTCCCCCCTTTAAAGAAGAGGTACACAGTCCTAGAATAAATTATAAATTCTCAAATCCCTTGGTCTTATTTCAATGGAGCCTCTTTTGGAGAAGGAATATGTGATGGGGGGCTCATATTATTTCTGAATGGACGACATTTTCTAAAGTTAGAGACGGTTTAGGCAGGGGAACCAATAATTATTCATAACTCATCTCCTTAAAACTTTTGTTGTGTTGGGCGCTAGAATACAACTATCTCTCCCTTCAAGTGTTTGGAGACTCTTTAAATGTCATCAAATGGTTTAATGAATCTCAAAGATGTCACAATCACACATTGCTTCCCATTCTTGAAGAAATTTTGGAGCTTAAGCATGCTTTTAATTCTATTACTTGTTGTTATATATACATGGAAATGAATTTTGCAACAGATCTTTTATCCAAGGAATGCATTCAACAGGATATGGGGGATTGGCAGGACCGTGAACATATAGACGACTCAGTTCATAGTTTTTAGCATCAATCTTTTCTAGAGATCTAGTGCATCATAATATGTTTTTTGTTTTTGGATAGTCCTTACATCAGACTGTATTTTATTGTTATATGTATATGTTTATGATATACAATAGTTTGATCTATGGCAGATCCATATATTTGATAAACTTACTATTTTTTTAGATTCTATTAAGGACTCTGGGGATGTATCTTCGGTACATTGAATCAAGAACAATAATTTTGATCATATATGTATGCAATACATGGACACCGATTTTGAATGCCCCATGGTGCATCTGCTAATGTAATGTGAAATCAAATATCATTTAATCTTTTAAAATTATTATATAAAACTAAAAAGAATATATATATATAAAATGTGGTTCGCTATTGATAATATCATATTTATTTCTATAAAAAAAAAAATATCACATAACTACAAATACATGTAATTTACAAGGAAGTTACCAATCTAAATATTGTCTTTTCACGCGGGAACACCCCATCACTTACATCGCAGAACAAGGGTCATGCACAACAGCAATGTAATGCGGACAAACTCCACCTCGGACATAATTGTAATGCGCACAAACTCCACGTGGGACGCAATGTGGACAAACTCCAAATGGGACATAATTATATTGCGGACAAACACCATGTTCTGCAACACAAAGGACTAAACATTTAGCTTTTGATGCTTAATCGAAAGCACAAAATTGACAAAAGAAAGCCTAAGAACACAAATGCCCCCATCACCATGTGGGGGTAAAAGACCATTATCATGCCAGGGAGTCCCATCGACTTCGAGACAAAAGTCAAGATACCTCTTTGGAGAAACAAGAGCCATATCATCTATTCAATTAACTTACAATCCAAAGAGAAGATCTGAATTTAACAATTTAATATAATAAAACTCATTAGTTCATATCACTTTTTGGCAACAAATAACTGGTCCGCTAATGTGTAGTAAATGTGTGGGGAAACGCTTAATCAGTCATATATAGGGTATTCAATGTCCCGGGAGATGCACAGGAGATAGTCTGTTAACACGCAAATTCGAAAACTCGCCACTAAATAAGAAAGGGCAATTCGAGTGTTAGCGGGCTATGTTCCGTGCATCTCCCGGCACATTGAATACCCTATGTATCACTGGTTAAGCGCTGCCAATGTGTGGGGCGGCATATTGAATACCCTATATATGACTGGTTAGGCGCTGTCAATGTATGGGCTATTCCAAAATCTTACCGTCACAGAAAGGTCAAACAGGTCAATGTTTGAACTTTGACCCTCATTGAGTTATTATAACATATTCCCAAAATCTACCATCGACATAAAAATCTCTCAATGCAAAATGCACAACACCTGGTAATGCCGGTGGTGGGTGGCTCGTCGCGTCTTCTGTCTCCTGGGGCGGTGGTGGGTGGCTCGTCGGGCCTTCTATCTCGTGAAATAAGAGCTCCAAGTTAATCCATGAAAGCTGGTTCAAATGCACGTCGATTTTTGAAGTGAGCTCTGTGATCTGTTTGCTCTTTTTACAACGAGCAATCGGTGACCACGTGTCTTTTATTCCACTTCCCTCTCCAATAATGGCATTCATCTCGTCAACCCAATTGCTTGCATTGTTAAGCCAGTTGCTTGCATCGTTACCTCGTTGGATCTCATTGATCCCATTTAGGATATCGGCAATGAAAGGCCTCATCTGGTTCAATAGATCTTTGAAAGACCCCAACTTTTTCTTGAAGTTAAGAATCCTCCCGATATAGAAAAACATTGCCAGCAACGCAGAGACTGTGACCCAACCAAGAATTCCAGAGTCCAAACCGCTGCCCCGAATAATTCCATGGAATAGCGCTGGCGCTCGCTTTGGCGGTGGCGGTAGCGGTGGCGGTGGCGGTGGAGGGAGCCTCCTTTGAATCTCCAATAACTTCGAAATTACGCAATCCAACTGAATCAGAGGAACCAATTTCAAATGTTTCTGGATATCTGAAATTAAATTGGCAATATCTTTGCTTCTTCGGTAACGAGAACAAATATTTAATTTATGCTGTAGTCTGCAAAATACTCTGTGCTCTTCCACCATTCTAGATGCTCTGCTGACAAGCTGCTGCAACTGTTCATCATATGGATGAATGCGGGAGGGTGAGGGACTCTGCTCCCTGACACGCTGGAGAGAATTTTGTCTAATTGTATCAACCATATTTGCCAGAGATTCCAGCATCTGTTCGCTGCAAAGCGCAACTTTGATGTAGTGAACAGCAATCTTGTCCATGAAAATGGAGATGAGCGCACCGACAATTGCAGGGACTGCATAATACATGAAGAATCCCATATTAACACTCTCGCTCTACAGGATAACAATATGTGCAATTCTCAACCAATGCAAGCAGAGTCCAAAATCCTGTGAGAAAGGAAACCAGAAATTGGACAAACTTGAATGCAACTAAGAAGAAGCAAGATCGTGGCCACTAATGCTGAGACCACCTATCAAACACAAATCTGAGGGATATATAATCTGTGCTTATGCAGCATCAATGTCCAATTTCTAATCTTCTAACCTTAGTTTTGCTGGACTGTTGGTGAAGAAGGGAATACAACTGGAAGGCACTCGATCATCCATCTCCATCGATCTCCCCATATCATCCATCTCCGTCGATCTCCCCATATTATCTTTCTACAAACACCGTGATCAATCAAATTTCCAGAAGTAGTTGATTTTCAAAATCATTTTCTAGTTGGAAGCGTAACTTCGTCTAGGTACCTGATTTTCAAAACAAATTTCCACAATTAGTTGATTTTCAAAATCATTTTCTAGGTGGAAGGTAACTTCGTCTTACTACTTGATTTTCAAAACCATTTTCTATTTGTATGGAGCCATGCTTTGCATCATATATTATCGTCTTTTGTCAATATCCCATCAATTAATTATCCTCTATCACTTTAACATTGATCCAGGCCACTTTACCATTGATGTGTAAGCCATGTTGTGTATATATACTTGTCTTTCTTCAATGCCTTGTTATTAATTAATTGTCCTTTATCATCAGGGTTGTCACTTTAGCATTTATGTTCTGAACCATGCTTTGTCAATATATAGTTGTTCTATCCCATCAATTAATTATCCTCTATCACTTTAACATTGATGTGTATGCCACTTTACCATTGATATGTAACCCATGTTGTGTATATATACTTGTCTTTCTTCTATGCCTGGTTATTAGTTAATTGTCCTTTACTATCAGGGTTGGCACTTTAGCATTATGTTCTGAACCAAGCTTTGTCTATATATGGTTTTTCTGGTGAATTTCATATCAATTAATTGTTTTATGGGTGAAACAAGTAAACATATTATCAATAAAATATGGTTCATAATATAATAATAATAATAAAATTATAGTCCAATTAAATATATAAATTATGGATAAGATTTTTTTGTTGAAAAGAAAGAAATTTCTTAATAATTTAATGGCTAAAGTCTATAGACATGTATATTAGACTTTTTTCTAGATTTGAACTTATAATTTTTTAAGAGGAAAAACATATTTTACACCATTAAACTAACTATTAACATAAATCAAACTTGATTCAATTTCAAATTCCAAAGATATTCTAGAATTTGATAGATAAGAGATACACCAATTGTTTAACTTTGCTCATATTCGTCATATTTCAAAATATGCAATCTAGGTAAAATATGGCATTAATATATGAAGCATATCTTCTCACATATATTAATGTAACAAAATTCATGTGATTCCATTACATTTTTTTATTGACATATTTTAATTTGACATCTACATAGATATTTTTAGTGCCTTATTTTTAATGAGTTATATATGGTTAATAATGGATAAATGACTCTATGTCTTTTATGTGGAAGACTTATTATCAACGTGGTGTTTCATGTGGAACATCATAAATAAGAAAACATGGACAACGGTCATGTCCTTGTATAACATGGTGGCTTAATAAGATTTATGTTTTTTTCTCATTGTAATGAAATATGGGCATGCCCACTTGAAGGGGTTGCATATTGATTTAGCTTGACTATTGGAGGCTCACCTGGGTTAACCCGAAGGATCAGGCTTGCGCCTCGTGACAAAGGGCCAACATACTGGCAAGGGAAGGGGGGGGGTGTGGGGCGCTTCGACCAATCGAACTACTTGCCCAAGCTAATAAGATCTATGTTTTATTTGAGTTCTCTAATTATGATAAATAAAGGGGGCAAATGCCATGCAAACACAATTTAATGTTTTTGCCTCAAACTAATGGTTTTGGTTTTACTATTTTTTTATAAAACTTGGGAAAGAATTTTGGCATTTTGCTAAGTGTATCATGAGTCTACTAAGTATATGATGTTAAATGTTAAATTTTGATTGTATTTAACAAATAATTTTATAATAATTTATTCACATAATGCATTTTGAATATACAAATAAATTCAAAATCCTAAAAACTCATAAAATACTTAGATTATAATGATTCTATAATTCAAATTTATAATTCAACAAAACTCTAGAGAAATTTGAAAAAATAACTCAAAAATATACAAAAAAAAAAAATATAAAATATAAAAAATAAAACCAAAATATAAGAAATTAATTAAACTACAACATTTCATGAACTTTTTATGCTATAGTCCTCATTTCATGTTTATGTTGAATTCTATGATCTAAATCGAGGTTATTCTAAGGAGGAATTATCCAACACCTTGTTGGACCAAAGATTACACTTGGGGGCTAGGTGAATCAATGTGAGAGAAAATTTAACATTTCATAACTTTTCTTTAACAAACAATTATTTGCAATGAACCATAACCATTTTCAAAATATAAATCAATAGATAAAATGCATCATAAAGCTACCGTCGCATCAATAACAAAGAGACATAAGCTTTTACATGGAGACCAATATGAGAGAAAATCACAAAATCCTTCTTCTTCTTATGCTTCAATTCAGTATATAAATTTTCAGTGCTCGAACAGCTAGAGACACCAAACCCCAAGATATGCAAGCTACTACTTGTGGTAGGATGCAACATGATTGAGGATTCAACCTCAAAAATGTGTAATTAACAACTCATTATAAGATACAACCTAATTAGAAACCAACCTCACTAATGAGCAATCTTTGAGCTACTCTAGCCTCGAACTTGATTGAGGCAATAACCTTGAGGATGAGCAAGATTTGAATTTCTCTGAGCTTCACCTTGTGATTGACCAATAATACAACGATCCCAATTACATAGTGTATAAATGTAGAGTTAATTCAACTTTCGTGCCACCATTATGGAAAAACACCTAGGTGCCTAGACTTAATGATTTAAAACCTCACTAATGAGCCATCTTTGACCTACTCTAGCCTTGAACTTGATTGAGGCAATAACCTTGAGGATGAGCAAGATTTGAATTTCTTTGGGCTTCAACTTGTGATCGACCAATAATACAATGATCCCAATTACAGTGTATAAATGTAGAGTTAATTCAATTGTTGTGCCACCATTATGGAAAAAACACCTGGATGCCTAGACTTAATGTATTATATCATTCGATGTGTCAACCCCTTTGGTGTTCTTTCCAATGTGCCAACTCTAGCCTCGAACTTGATTGAGGCAATAACCTTGAGGATGAGCAAGATTTGAATTTCTCTGGGCTTCAACTTGTGATCGACCAATAATACAATGATCGCAATTATAGTGTATAAATGTAGAGTTAATTCAATTGTCATGCCACCATTATGGAAAAAACCCTTGGGTGCCTAGACTTAATGTATTAAATCATTCGATGTGTCAACCCCTTTGGTGTTCTTTCCAACGTGCTAATTGTTGGCGCATTGCTTGGACTTGCTTAGACTTACTTATTTTAAACTGGGAGGTGTGGGGGTTCGAGCGCAAGTCCATTCAATGTAACTCAAGTCTCATGATGCCAATGTGCCAGTGTTACAATATTATGGTCAATCAACTCTCAAGATTTTATGCACATGCGGGGTTGGGCCTTGAATCCCATCACCAAGTTAATATGATTGTCAATGTGCCAGCATGCCACTATTGTGGCCAATCAATCTAAGGCTTCTGTTGATGTGCCAACTTTGGCCCAATTAAAAATAATGGTCGAGCGAACAGATATTATATTAGTCTTCTGTCACACGGATCTCGACCCAATGACTATTGTGAGCTTAAATAGGTATTATATCAAACCCTCTATCATGTAAATCTTGGTCCAATGAATATAGTATCAGAAACACTGAAAACTCATGAAAAGAGCTTGACATTTCATTACTAAACATAATTATTTATAGATACATATGAAGGAGAGTCAATAATGACCTCCGCCGATTTCTGCCGTCTTGAAATGATGTTTAACTGATTCATGCACAATCACATTAAACTTGCTGACGTTTGAACAGTGGTCGACGATGTTTGAGCAGTTGTGATTAATGGTCTAACACCTCCCCTTAATCACAACTACCTAAAATTTAACTTGCCTACTGGTCTAAGTCTCAGCTAAGCTTACAACAAAACATTTCATTTTTGTCTTCTTATTAAAGGGTCCATGCTTGTTCCTTTTCCTTTGCTGGTGCAGTTTCATCTTCACCTTTCTTGTCATAAGATAGTGATTGAGCTTCTCCTTTCTTGATTGCAGGTTAACATTCTTTGTATTCAACATTGCTTCAGGTTCTTGGGACTTATACTTGTCCTTAATGCTTGTAATTTCTTCAAGTTTTGTTGCTTCTTCCTGATTGTCAATATCTGCACACTCCAAAACAATGTTAGATTCATAAACAGAACCATATTGATTTTTTTCATCGCGCTCTTTGGAAAGAGCTTTGCTTCCTTCATTTTCTTTTGCTAACATAGTTGATTGATTCATGTCTTCAACCTCTTTTGTCAATTCTTTTGTTGCAGACATGTTGTCCTGCGTTTGATTTGTGTATGGAGGTAATCAACTCTTCTCACCAAACAACAACTCATCAATAAGATGCTCTTCATGCATCATATTGAACCACTCATCATGGGATACATGATTGTCATCAAATTTTACTTCATAAATCTCTACATCACAGAGAGTTTCCTTAATATCACATACTACTCTATTGTCAGCTAAAGACATACTTTCAGCGTTAATCCCAACTATGATGCTTTCAACACAATCACTTTTGGCAACAACACCTTCATCAGCTTCAGCTTTCTTACTACCCTCCATACTGTATTTCATTTCAAGAATATCCCAAAATATTTTTGCATCACATATTTCACCAAATTCATACAAAAGACTAGACAAAATATTTTCATCTAAAGCTGATATGATGAGAAACAATGCTACTGCACCTCTACTTTTATCAATGGCATTTATGGAAATTCCTTGAACAAATTGCCATAAATTTACTGAACCAAACAATCCCTCCATTTTTATTGCCCAAAGTTTAAAACCTTTACCTGAAAAAATTGGCAAAACTGGCATTAGTCGTTTCAGTATTGCATCAGTGTCTTCAAATTCTTCTGTCTGATTCAGATCTACTGTTGGCTGAAGCATTTCATATTCTTCTGCAACTATTGCCATTTCATTCTTTCTCCTCACCTATTTCAATTCTCTACGAGACTGTCTCCTCTGTTGACACATCACTCTACCATAGAGTCAAATTCAAAATAATTTGCAGTTGAGACTTCACTACAGGCTCCTTCACGCTGAGTAGTGCGCTATCACACTTAAACCCCACTTTCACAACATCTCCAAATACACAGCAAACTCAAAAATAGAGAACTAGCTCTTCAAAGGCTCTTCACACCAGTCGATAGAAATAACAAAATCTCCAGGATTATCATCAAACAGACGTATTCCTCGAGTGCTTGTAAAACACTGCAACAACCACACCAATGCGACTCTTCAAATTCTCTAGATCCGGCCCTTTGGCTCTCTTCCACGACAGTTCCACGACTTCAAGACCTTCACATGTCACAACCCAAGTATCTGCTCACACCTCCCATGTGTGAACGATAACACCAGAATGCAGATTGCTCGCACCATGCCAGAGAGAATATAGAGACTCGTCTAGGCTCGGCAGGCAATGACCAACAGACTTCACCTGATTTTCTCAGGCACACTCGGCGAGCAGTCAAACTTCTTTACACAACTCCTCGCCTATTCCGCTCGACTTCTTCAGGCGCACTCGATAGCCAACGAGCAGGAAATTATCCCAAGTGCAGTCGATTTCCTCAGGCTGCCACCAGACCTTCAGCTCTACACACATACGCCGACGCCTCCAGGGAGCACAACTCCATAATATTTTCTTGGCATTCAGGCACCCTCTTAGTTGATCTCCACGTGGGCAGCCACTCACACAACCCTCAACATGTCATGAAGTCGCATAAAAAACTCTACAATCGGCTCATTCAATGCAGCAGACCCTCCACAACGATCTGATTGAATCCAAATCTTCATACACACAGATGGCTAATGGAAACTTGATTCACACAGTGCATTCACACTTGGTTGCACCAATAAACAAATAAAATTACCAATAAAATTAATATCCTATAAATACTTAGAATTAACTTCCCAAATAAATAAATTATCTAACTTCTTTTGATTAGAAAAATAAAATATATTTAGATTTTAATGTATGGCTAAACTATAAATATCTTAGGACTAACTAAATAATTAAATAAATAAAACTTTGAACAATTAAATCTCTAGAATTGAGTAAATAAATATTTAATTTAACAATGATGTTTTATATCTAGAATAAATGAAATTTAGATTAAAGGTTCAATAAGAATGTTAAATTTATATAGATTTGACTAAGAAAATAAATAAATAAATATTATTTTTGAAAATATATATATTTAGTTTTGAATAACGACACAAATATTTTGCTTTAAATAGGTTAAGAGATTAAAATTAAAATCTACCCAAATATTGTAATTTAAATTAAGTTAAGAGAATTAAAAATAAAATCTATCTTTTAAAGTGAAAATAATAAAATTAATAAATATAATTAAAGATACTAATGATAATAAACAAATGCAAATTAATGAATAAAAAATAAAAATTGGAAAGATATATATCTCATAAATAAATAAATAAAAATTAAAACTAGGAGGATAAGGTAGGGACTCAGCAACTACTAATCTTACAACTATCATCTTTGTTCAGATTACTAGGCCCCCTTTCAATTTCTATAGCTTCCCTAAACTTACGGTGATGGAAATGATTAATTTTAGCAATGACCCTAGCATCCTGAATGTAGATATGATGTTTAGTATTTTTTGCACTTTCAACCAAAGTCAAAGAACACATCCTCCCATGTTTTATGTCTGCCACATGTTCACGAATCCTTTGATTTATAGAGTCGTCTGTCTCACCAATGTAGGTAGTTCTACATGAACAAGGGATGAGATAAAAACTTGATAAAATCCCCTTAAAGAGGATCTCCAAAAATGTGGCTCTTGGCATAAAATCAAGTAACTCTGTGAGCTCTTTAAGCCATAAGCTTATCAAGAGTAACCCTCTCACCTCTAAGATTTATGGTCTTCCTAAGATCCATAAGGAAAGTGCTCCTTTTAGGCCCATTGTCAACATTATAAGGGGGACGACCTATCTTCTAGCTAAATATTTAGCCTAGAGGCTTAAACCCCTCGTTGGTCACACTAATTCCTCTGTTAAAGATTCTGCATCTTTTGTCAATGAATTAAAAGATATAAGACTTGGTCCTAATGATAAGTTGGTTAGTTTTGATGTGGTTTCACTCTACACTAATGTCCCCATTAACGAGACCATTAAATTCGTCAGACGTTATATTGATCCTGATATAATCAATGTAGTTGAAATTTGTCTTACCTCCACGTTCTTCAACTTTGAAGAGGAATTTTATGAACAAACCTATGGTGTTGCCATGGGTTCCCCTCTTTCCCATGTTGTGGTGAATCTGTTCATGGAAGAATTTGAATCTAAGTTGTTTTCCTCTTCTCTATTCCAACCAAAGCTTTGGAAGAGGATTGTGGATTAAACTTGCATCATCTGGCCCCATAGTCAAGATAGGTTGGACCTCTTTTTCCAATATCTTAACAATCAATCGAGTTTCATTAAGTTTACTATGTAATGTGAGATCAATGGGTGTCTGCATTTCTTTGACGTCCTTATTTCTAAAGAAGAGGATGGTTCTTTATCCCATTAGGTATTTCGGAAGAAAACTCACACGGAGCAATATCTTAATCCTAAATCTCATCATTTCCCTCCTAAAAAACTAGGTGTTCTCAATACCTTAGCCATTAGGGCATTAAGAGTTTCTGATGAAAATCATCTCAATGATGAAAGAACCCACCTCTTGAATGTTCTTAATAGTAATGGTTATATAGTAAGAACCAGTGCCTTAAAGCTGAAAAAGGTCCCATGATTAAGAAAGATAGCAAGGATAGGTTTTTAGGGGTGCATCTTCTGTTTATCCAAGGGACCACTATTAGGATTACAAGGATTCTGAGGAAGCTTAAAGCTCCCTCGACCTTGAGGTCCCTAAATACAATTAAGAGCTCTATGATGTCGGTGGAGGACCATGTGGACCCCAAGAATATGAAATGTCTTTATCTCATCCCTTGTTCATGTGGAACTCCCTACATTGGTGAGACTATTCATTTTATAAATCAAAGGGTTCATGAGCATGCGACGGACATAAAACATGGGAGTATGCGTTCTTCGACTTTGGCTGAACATTAAGAAAAGACTAAACATCATATTTTCATTGAGGACGTTAGGGTCACTGCTAAAATTGATCATTTCCATCATCGTAAGTTTAGGGAAGCTATAGAAATTAAAAGGAGGCCTAGTAATCTGAACAGGGACGATGGTTGGAAGATTATTAGTTGTTGAGTCCTGCCTTATCCTCCTAGTTTTAATTTTTCTTTATTTATTTCTGAGCTATCTATCTTTCCAATTTTTATTTTTTATTCATTAATTCTTATTTGTTTATTATCACTAGTATCTCTAATTTTTATTTTATTTTATTTTTAATTTTCTTAACTCAATTTAAATTACAATATTTGGGTAGATTTTAATTAATCTCTTAACCTATTTAAAGTAGAATATTTGTGCAGTTATTCAAAGTTAAATATATATTTTTCCAAAATAAATAAATATTTATTTATTTTCTTAGTCAAATCTATATAAATTCAACATTCTTATTGAAACTTTAATCTAAATTTCATTTATTCTAAACACAAAACATCATTTTTGAGTTAAATATTAATTTAGTCAATTCTAGAGGTTTAATTATTCAAAGTTTTATCTTTATTTAATTATTTAGTTAGTCCTAACATATTTTTGATTTAGTCATGGGTTAAAGTTTAAATATATTTTATTTTCTTAGTCAAAAGAAGTTAGATAATTTGTTTATTTAGGGAGTCGATTCTAAGTATTTATAGGGTATTAATTTTATTGATTAATATTAACATTCATTTTTTAGTCAAAATATAGTTAAGGTCTTCATTCTTTAATTATGATATTCTTATTATTTAGTCAAAACTAGCCATTAAACTATAACGATCGAAAAATTATCTCTCCTCATTATTTAATATGTTACCATGATTTGACTCTGCATCTTGTCTTGATGATGAACCATACTACATGGTTGGAAACTGATGAGAGCCAGTATTGCAGCAAGGATGCTGCAACTCCTAGGCTACCAACTTTACTTATCAACTCGGGGTTCGTACAAACTTGGAGGTGGCAGTGTTGTATGCACAAGTAAAAGTGATGGTCCTGCCTGTTGTCACTTTTCGGTTGGCGAGAGACCACTAGGGTTCTAAGCTAGAATTCTATGGAGTAAGAAGAAGCTTGATTCTTTGATGGAAGAAAGGTAAATCTACTTCTAAGAGAGAGCTACTCTACTGCAATAATGGAGAAGGTCGACATGTAATGCTAATTTAATCACACCACTCCCTAATTAACCATTTAAGAAGCTATGCTAGGTAGAAATGCTAAATCAACATGAAATAAATGCTACTATCTAAGTTGTAGAAGTAAGAGGCATCAAACAACACTAATGTGCAAGTAAAGAGACTAAACTAAATCTGTTTTTTCTTTTTTGTCTTTTTATGCAAAATCAAGTATGTAACTAATTACTTTTGTGGATGTGGAAGGTGAGTTAAGGATGTTTGAGGATGGATGGAAGGGCTACGAAATGGTTGGATGGTGTGGAATACCCCTGGGAGGCTTTTGGTGACTTCCTAGAGGTTTTCCATCAATTCGGCCTCAAAACAGACTATTTCAGGAAAACCTACATGATGTACTAGAAACCTATAGGAATGACTAGAAACCTAAAGGATACAACTAAGTGTGAAATGTGAGGTGTTGGAGGTGATGGGAGGCCTAGGAAAGGTGTGCGATGGGTGGAATGGAGTGGGAGAAGGTCTAGGATCACTCAAGAGTCAATATCCAAGATAGTAGGTGGATGGATTCGTTCAATGTGCTTGGAAGAATTTCTATGAAAAGTGAGGAAACACTAGTGAAGGTGATGGTGAAGAAAAGGGATGGCTAAGGTGGATGGAGTGGAAGGTGGCTGCTGGCTATGAAGTCTTAGTCTCCTCCTGAAGCACCTGCTCTGCATAAAACATGTGTGTCTTCCAAAAATCTATGCAACAAGATACATTTTCATAAACTAGAAAAAGAAGAATTAATGAATCAATTGCCTATACTATGCATGAAGAAAGTTGTTGAAAGGAATGAAAGCATTAATGAGATCTATTGCAGAAATGGAGATGAAAAAGATGACAATTGAAATCTACCTTGGAAAACTAACCAAATACTAATTTGAAGACAACAAACTCCAAAGCTCATAAAATAACTAGAAATTTGTGTTTTTGGGGATTCTTAAGGGTCCCTTCCTCAAGTCATGGTCCCAGAGGGAGGAAGTGAGGCCGCGACTCCTGCTGACAACCTTGTGGTGATCCTTTTTATCCCTGCTAATCTGCTACTTGAAAGAAGGCACAAATGGAAGCAAACTATTAAACAATCAATCTAATCTACACTACTTGTAATGGAAATGCATCTAAAAATCAAACTAACAATGAAGCTATTGACCTACACTAAACATACATGTACAATAAAGAGGAGCCTTGGCTGCTAGGATTGGGCCCTAACCCAAGAGCTTCAACCCTCTGAGTTAACTCAATATTGGCTCAAAACAAAACTCATTCTTATTACCAAAACAACAAATTACATCAATAGAACTTTCACAAGTCTTGCAGCTCGAAAATAGCCTAGAGTTTTACAATAAAAATATGAATCCTACTTAGGTCCTAGGCCTCTCTACTTATACATCTGAAGTCCCCAACAACTTCCTTAAAATTAGGGAGGTTCGACTCCCAAACTCGAGATAAATTGGTGCTTTGTCTCTCACTTGCTCGGCTGCCTATCTTCATGATTTGGTTGTCTGCACTTCGAGTTGATGTGATGAATGGAGGAATATTCAAATGGAGCAGTAGTAAATGAGGAGGGTTTACCTCCTACAATCCCTCTCCTTTTTCCCATTCAAGTTTTGACCTTAGTCTTTTTCAAAATTCCTTGATTTTCTCCTTTAATCCTGCATTCAATGCATATTAGTCCACAAAGCATAATATCCAACTCTAACTCACCTCATAAACAAAATATAATAAAAAACATTTGATAAGTTATGAGAAAAGTTGGTTTAACTAAGCTAGGAGGTGAATTAGGGCCCATATAATTACCTAATGATGAGGCTCATCAGAAACATGTTGACAAAAAGCTCGGATGTGATTAATACCGAAATATGTCCTAACAATCATAATTATGGATCACAATAGCCTAAATTCGAAAATAAATTTTCTCATGTTCATCATATTTAAAAATATTCCCAAAATATGCAATCTAGATAAAAATCACCATTAATATATGAAACATATCCCCGATCCTATATTAATGTAACAAAATTCATGTGATTCCATTACATTTTTTTATTGACATAATTTAATTTGAGATCTATATACATAGATATTTTTAATGCCTTATTTTTAATGAGTTATATATGGTTAATAATGGCTAAATGACTATGTCTTTTATGTGGAAGAATTATTATCAATGTGGTGTTTCATGTGGAACATCATAAATAAGAAAACATGGACAAAGGTCATGTTCGTGTATGACATGGTGGCTTATAAGATCTATGTTTGTTTTTTCATTATAATGAACCATAAGTGTGCCCACTCAAAGGGGTTGCATATTGATTTAGCTTGAATATCGGAGCCTGACCTAGGCTAACATGAAGGATTGAACCTGTGCCTCGTGATAAAGGGCCAACATACTAGCAAGTGAAAGGAGAGGAGGGGGGGCTTTGACAAATCAAACTACATGTCCAAGCTAATAGAATCTATGTTTTATTTCAGTGCTCTAATTGTGATAAATAAATGGGGCATATACCATGGAAACATAATTTAATGTTTTTTCCTCAAACTAATGGTTTTGGTATTATTATTTTTTATAAAACTTGGGAAAGAACTTTGGCATTTTGCTAAGTGTATCTTTAGTTTACCAAGTATATGTTGTTAAATGTTAGATTTGGATTGTATTTAACAAATATTTTTATAATAACTTATTCACATAATTAGTTATGATCAAATTGAAATAATTAGATTGAAGATAGTACAAAAATCAAGTTTAGAATATTTTTTAAGTGTAGTTTAATTATTCAATGTTTTAACAATTAGTTTTTTAATTAAAATGTAGTTTTTTTATCATTTAAAATGCATTTTGAATATACAAATAAATTCAAAATCCTAAAACCCCTTAGAATACTTACATTATAAAGATTCTATAATTCAAATTTATAATTCAACAAATCTCTAGAGAAAATTTGTAACACCCTCCTCCCACATCCGCCCAAGTAACTATGCCAACCACGGTAAACATGACACGAGAGGATACTATGATTAGATTCGACCTCCTATGTAACCTTAACGAAGTGGAATCGTCAAAACATCACACACAATCATCCAACATCATCAACATAACCCTCAGGAGATAAAATCAGCCACTCAGACAGTGTGATCTTGGGTCCCACTGTTGTTCTGGATCTATGAGGCCATAGTCGCTCTCATGCTATGGGCAAGGGAGTGACCACATACCTAAATTCGCTCTCATAGGCATACATGCCAGCGACTGTGGATAAAACTTGCCAATTTTGTGCCAGGGACCCTGGGATTTAAAACACTTTTTTAGGCCCAGAGCCCAGGTCAATGCCCATAATGGAATGAAAGCTTAGAATCAAGTAAAGTATAGGGAAACAATGATGCAAAAGTAAATAGTTGATCAAGACCTTAACCAGACCCCTACTAGCCATGACAGGAATTTCATCAAACATATTTTCAACATGTAACCTATAGGTGTAAACAACAGAATTAAGTGTAGGGATCTCATACTTATCTGAGAATCACTATGAACCATTGTTCCCTCATGCCATTTGCTGCCTTATCACTTATTAGGTCATAGATACCATATCCATTCAAATACAAGTAAAAACATGCTAAGAGCCATACATAGTTGCTGTCACAAAATGTACATATAACCAACATAATAGGAACATAAATACCATAAACATATTATCCATCAAAATCCATATATACATCGATACATTTGCAGATAGAAATCAAAGGGATGAATTTCTCAGTAATCAATGCAATCAACCAACTGGGGATGGGACTACCACATTCTACTCGACCATAGAATGGCTGAGTCAAATCTCTCTTCAACCATTAACCCTCGTGCCATATTCCAAGCATGAATGTGGGACTCAAACCAAAAGAACTCAACCAGGGCATACCAAGGCTAAACCACCTCACCCTCATCAATAGAAACCAAGCTTTACCATAATCCATCCTGGATCACTAGGCCAACATAATGAACACATCATAACATGCTTTATCGTGATCTCCACCCAATCACTAGGTCAAACAAGCATGGATGCCACCAAATTTCTCCACCTACATCGTGAGGAATTTTCCTGTCTCCTAGTCTCTCAGGCTTTACCGCAATCGAAACCCAAATCACTAGGCCCTAAACCGAGACCCACTCTCCAGGCTTTACTGCATATCCCAAACCTGAGATTACTAGGCCCAATGGAGAGAAAACCACCTCTAGGATTTACCATATATCATAACGTTCACTAGAAAGGATTCCTAGGCCATCTGAGGCAACACAAAATCTGGATTTACTGCAACCCATAGTCTGGTTCAGGGGTTACGAGGCCATGTGTTCTATCATTTCAAATATCCATATCACTTAGCTTCGAATCCATCTTGAAATCTAGCTCAACCAAACATGAGAACCCCATCACAACATGCTATCTAGAAATAGCAAGGCTAGGCTAAAACATTGCCACACCAGGCAAAGCCCATGCCATGATAGAAAAGAACCACATGCAATACCATGCATGCCAAATCTAGCAAGTAAAATACACATGCAAGTCAATACCTGAAATGAAGCCTGTTGTAGCTGCTTGATCCTGCCTTTCCCTGCTTTATCCTTGCTTCCTCTTGCCTTCTTTTCCTTTATTGCCCCAGTGCCAAAGTGCTCCAAGAAAACTCTAAGTATCCAAGAGTATGCGAGAGAGAATAATGAGAGTGCTCCAAAACTGAATTGACAAAAGGTTACCAACTGATCCTCAGAAGCCTTTTTATGAATGAGGCCTCTATTTTCTTCATTTTCCATTATTTTCCTTCATTTTACTCCTCACATGCAACCTGTGACCTTTCAACTCATTATTCTCCTAATTTCCATTATTTTCATAAATAATTGTGCCAAAATTGTCATTTTTCCTTTCCAAAACCTTATCCATTTACTTTGCCAATTTCCTTAGCTATAAACAACCAAATGAACACCCCCTAGGATGTCTTGCCCAACATTCAACTTGGAATAAGTGTCCCATTCATTTGTGGTTATTGTTTTTAACTTTTATTACATAGAATTTTCACCAAGGATGTTACAGAATCCTCCCCCTTGGGGGACACTGTCCTCGGTGTTCAATCACACATATACCTTAGAAACTCGCTGAAAGAAGACATACTTCTCATGGAGCTTCATAACATAGCTCAATACAGTATTTATAATGAAATATCTGCTCAAGATAAGAACATCATGATAACATACCGCATAGTGGAGCTTTATATGACAACTCATTATGAAATTGACAATGATCATCCTGTTGAGTGCCAATCCACATGAAATCATAACATCATGATAACATGACCACATGATAACATAATAACATGATAAAATAACCATAATTACATGATACCCATACCGCATAATGGAGCTTTATAACATAGCTCATTACGATATTTACATCCATACACGGGTGTACATATAGCAACATCATCAAAAATATAGATACCAAAACATATGCCAAATCATATACCAAAACATATATCAAAACATGCACTAAAAACCATGTCTAAGCATATATCAAACCATCATAAAACATATATCAAACCATCATAAAGCATGTACCAAAAACCATAAAGAAAATACCAAACCATCATAAAACATATACCAAACCACCATAAAGTAAATACCAAACCACTATAAAGAAAATACCAAACCACCATAAGCTAATACCAAACCACCATAAGCTAATATCAAACCACCATATCAAGTTGTTTTTCCTCAACCAGAAAACAAGGAAAGATACATGGCCCGCATCTGATTTGCCATCTCCCATGTAGCTTCATCGATCCCAAAGTGCTTCCATTGCACTTTAACTTGCTCAATTGCTTGGTTCTGGAGCATGATCACCTTTTTTTGCAATATACACTGAGGCTTCAGCTCGATTTCTCCATCTAGTTCCGCCTGCAATACAGGCCGATTAATCACATGATCAACATCCTTAATATACTTCTTAAGAAAAGATACATGGAAAACCTCGTGGACTTTCACTGTGGGAGGTAGTGGAAGTTGATAGGTTACTAGCCCAATGCTTTCAATGATACTAAAGGGCTCACAAAATTGTGGTGTCAGGTTGGCACATGATCCAATCTGCGAGGATCTATTTCTCGGTTTGATGCACAAGTACACTTGTTCCCCAACTTGGAACTCCTTGAACAACCTGCTCCTGTCAGCATAACTCTTATGCCTATCATGTGCTGCCTTAAGATTTTTCTTGATCACTTGCATTTTTTGTTCCATGTCTGCCAATATATCTAGTCCAATCAATACTCTGCTACTTAGATCACTCCAATTGATGGGAGTGTTAAAACTCTGCCCATAAAATGACTCAAAAGGACTCATCCTCAATGACTCCCGATAACCATTGTTGTATGCGAACTCTACCAAAGGGAGATACTCTTCCCATTTATCTTGTTGATGCATCACATGCATCCTCAACATATCCTCCAATATCCTGTTGACTCTCTCTGTCTGTCCATTTTTCCACGGATGATAAGTTATGCTGAAGGCAAACTCTATGCCCAAACCTACAAATAAATCCTTCAAAAACTTGGAAATGAACTTCACATCCCTGTCTGACACAATCTTATTTGGAACACCATGTAGTCGAACCACATCTCTGATGAACACCTGTGCCACATCACTATCTGAGTATGTAGATTTCACCGAAATGAAGTGTGCAACCTTTTTAACATGTCCACAATGACCATGATGGAATCATGTTGTTTCACTATCTTTGGAAACCTTGTGATGAAATCCATAGAAATGACCTCCCATTTCCATTCTGGAACTATGATCGGCTGTAGCAGTCCACCTCGATGTTTACACTATGCTTTCATTCGTTGACAATTAAAACATCTAGCTACAAACTCTGCTACAACCCTCTTCAAGTTCAGCCAATAGTAAGATCTCTTCACTGTTTTCTGTGTTTTCTGGTAACCTGGGTGACCTGAATACGGTTTCACATGAAACTCCCTCAAGATCACCTTCCTGAGATCACTACCATCTGAAACATATATCCTATCTCAAAACCTGACCAATCCATCTGTTGTAAGATAATAATCCAAGTTTTGTGCACTTGCACTTATACCTATACCTATATTTGTACTTGTACCTATGCTGCCACATGTACATGTACCACTACATGTACCTGTACCTACACCTATACTATGACTTGTAGCTATACCTGTACTATCACCCTACTACGACATGTGCACAATCTCCATATACCTAACATCTTGTTGTCTTGCCTGCACAATCCTATCTTGTAATTCCATCTCATAGGAGCTCACAACTGCCAAGTGATGTACCTGTACCCATCTACTGAGAGAATATGCCACCCTGTTCTCTTTACCTTAGATGTACCTAATCTCGAAATCAAAGTCGTGGATCGTGGCCAACCATCTAACCTGCATGGCATTCAGATTCGGCTGGTTAAACAAATACCTCAACCCAATGTGATCACTCATAAGCACAAACCCCCTACCAAGAAGATAGTGCCTCCACATCTTAAATGCATGTATAATTGATAATAACTCAAGATCATGTGTCAGGTAGTTCTGCTCATGCTCGTTTAGTTTTCGAGACTCATAACATACCACCTATCCATCCTGCATAAGGACTCCACCAAGCCCTCTCTTGCAAGCATCTATGCATACCACAAACTCTTTGTCCGTATCTGCAATCTGTTGTGTTGGTGCATGTGTAACAACTGCTCAAGATGCTCAAAACTAGTTTCACACTCCTCAGTCCATTTGAGCTTCTTACCTTTCTTTTGCAACGATGTAATGGTATAAGCAATATGCGAGAAGTTCTTGATGAACCTCCTATAATATCCTGCCATACCCATGAAAGATCTCACCTCATCCACATTCTTAGGAGCTACCCACTCCATGATGACCCTTATCTTCTCTGGATCTACTGCAATGCCTTCATTAGGGACCACATGCCCCAAGTAGTGTATCTCAGTCTGAAAGAAACTACACTTGCTAAGCTTAGGATACAACTCATGCTCTCTCAAAAACCTCAATAATGCTGCTAAATGCTTGACATGCTCTTCCTCACTTTTAGAATATACCAATATATCATCAATGAACACAATAATGAACTTATCCAAATATGGACGCAACACACTATTCATCAAACACATGAATGTAGATAGAGCATTAGTTAAGTCAAATGGAACTACAACAAACTTATAATGCCCATACCTAGTCCTAAACAAAGTCTTGTAAATGTCTTCCTCTTTGATGCATACCTGATGGTATTCGAATCTCAAGTCAATCTTTGAGAACATTGTTGCTCCCTTTAGCTGATCAAATAATTCTTCAATCCTCGACAAAGGATATTTGTTCTTGATAGTAACTTTGTTCAATTATCGGTAGTCAATGCATAATCTAAGGGTACCATCTTTCTTCCTCACAAACAAGACGATGCACCCCAAGATGATACACTTGGCCTAATGTATCCCTTGTCCAACATTTCCTTCAGCTGCAACTTTAACTCAACCAACTCAGGTGTGCTCATTTTCTAAGGTTCTTTCGATGTTGGAGATGCCCATGGCACTAACTCAATCGAAACGTATACTTCCCTGTGAGGTGGAAATTCTATAATGTCCTCAAGGAATACCTCCTAAAACTGCTGCAACACTAGATATATGTTCAACACATCTACATCCTCAAACTCCTTACCCTTATCACTAGAAATGTGTATTGCAAATAGTTTGCACCCTTATATGTTCAACACATATACATCCTCAACCTCCTTACCTTATCACTAGAAAGGTGTACTGCAGATAGTTTGCACCCTTTCTCGCATCTACGCTTTACTTGCATAGTTGTCACCATGCTAACTGATGTGGCTTTCTTCTTACCTTGCAAGACTCTTGGTTCTCCATTGTCATCAACACACTTAATATATTTTTCATAGCAGTCAACCTTGGTTCTATGTATACACAACCAATCCATGAGCAACAACATATTGTATGATCCCAATGGTAACATATTCAAATGTGTTGTTTTAGGCATACCATTTAAACCAAATGTGTATGGCGTTACCCAATGATGAACTCGCTTCTTTTTACCTGTAGCCGACTGCACTAACCAAGAATCCGCATGCAATTCCTATTCAGACCACACTTATCCACTAGGTAAGGAATAACATAGCTATAATTAGATCGAGGTTCAATCAAAATAGAAATAACTTGATCACAAATCTTACCGTCCATCTCAATGATAGATGCCTGGTGTTCTTCCTTCTTGTTGTCCACTATTGCATAGATATATCGAATACTCTAACCAACTTCCCCAACAATAATTGTATATCTAAGGCCTACCACCATAGTTCTATGGAAAATCTCTCTTAAGGTGTTCCTTGCCGCATGTCCAACACTCCAACTGACTAGTACCAACACCTCTATGTTGCTGCTACAACTCATGTCCCTGTCTAGCTGCATTAAATCTCTTTTGTGGTGCCACATTCTCTTTCTCATTTGCATGCAAAGGCCTTGTCCTCCTTGGGTGCCATTTACCTTTACCTTTGTCCTTTGCCTTCCATCCATGCTGAGATTCATTCTTATGCTTTGATTACTCATATAAATTCTTCAATTCCCCAATAACTTCCTCAAGTGACCGAGGCTCATCATACTCAATCCGATCTCTAAATTCTAATGGAAAACCACTGACAAACCATTGAACTTTAGCCTTCTCATCAGTGAGATAGGTGCATACCTCAATAACTCTTGAAACTTGTTCTTGTACTTTTCATCCAACTTTGATCCAATCTTTATCTCAAAGAATTCTTTTGCCTTATTGTCATAGTACCTCTCTAATAAGTACTTCTTCCCGAAAATTCTCTTGAATTCCCACCAGCTCAAGTCATTTGTCTTGATGTCTCTAACCCGCTTAACATCTTCCCACCAAATGTTTTTTTTACCTTTCAAGCTGAAGATAACTATTCTAGCCTTCATGTTATCCGTGTAATCATGCAACCCAAAGAATTTGTTCATTCCAAGTATCCAAGCCTTTACATCTTCTGGCTTCTTCATATCTTCGTCAAAAGTAGGTGGCTTTTCTTTCTTGCATTTGGGGACTTTTGAGGTCTAAAATGGGCCTCCTAAGAAAAATGTACAATCAAAATAAACTTTATAAGAACCATTAGGATTCAAGATGACGATATCAACCATGGGGGATGATTCACCCTTTTTGGAGTAAAAAAGTAAAAATAATAAAATAATAAAACTATTTTTTCAACTCATATTTTTAACTTATCTCCCTATGGGTTTACTCAAATTTTGAGCGAGAGTACTCATTGGATGCAAAATTTAATTCCTCATCCACACGAAAAATGAGAAATACATGAAAAAATGTGATTGCAATCACATTTTTCATGTATTTATCATTTTTAGTCTAGTACAGTCCATCAAAAATATGCAACATGGGTAGTCCTTGGATAAGGAGTCAAATTTTGCATCCAACTATTGTTCCACTCGAAATTTGAGTAAACCCACAAGGAGATAAGTTGAAAATACGAGTTGAAAAAATAATTTTTTTTCCCTCTAAAATTTGATGATGTAATCTAATTTTATTTTATTATTTCCATTATTATTTCATAATTTCCCTAGGAGGCCCATTTTAGACCTCAAAATTCCCCTAATGAACTCATCCGTCAAGTAACCCCTATCATTCCTCCTATAAGGATGATAGCGATGACAATAATGATGTCTATCAGAACCAAAATTAGAATAATACTTGTGCTCATCACCCCTCCTATCTGGAGTGTCCAACAACCTGCCATATCTCACTGTATCAGATTTATTCGAACTATGTCTACCTGGGGATCTATTTCCATATTCCCCATTAGTTTCTTCCTCATGTCCATGGCTGATCTGAAGCACCCCTTATTGCTACAAGTCTGACAAACTCTGAAGAAGTATATCATTCACCTCTACTTCCTTCTTTTGTGCTTGTATGGTCTGGTCATTATCTGCCTTACAACTCCTTATCTCTTCCTTCAAACTTCTCAATGTAACTGCCAAATCTGAAGAGTTCCCAACACGATACTACTCTCCGGATTCATAGGGAGAGTCTTTGTAGTCAATGATCTTGTTATCCATTGATATTTTCTTCATGTAATGCATAATATGTCAGATAAACCAACGTACCTTAGTATAGCTTGTGGAGGATACCTTGTCTACAACATCACCAAATCAATGTGATACATGCATAACATAGACATAATAACATATCTACATTCACAAGCAACTATATCAACACATAATCATCACTCTAACTAGGATCTAGTCATCAATGCAAGGCCATATCAACAATGCATGCAATGACCTCATGCATGACAACAACCATTACTCCATTATACACATTGTTACATGCAACTGACATTATGCATAAGTAATTCCTAGCCAACTAAAAATATGCATAAATGCATGTAGTCGAACATAATCAGTCAATCTTGTAATCAACCTACAAGACTGATACATGTAATCAAAATATTCACAGTGTTACCTAACATACAAGGATGTAAGTAAACGACATAAAATCAACATGTAAGTGACAAATAACCATATACAGTCAATCACATACTCATGTTAAATACTCTTTATGAAATCAACATCAAATTCTCCATGATGACCATATTATAACCGTAATCCAACATTAAGCAAATGCAACAAGTATATAAGTGTAAGAGACACACATGCAATTGACATGCATGCATGGCTAACACATTCAACCCCTCCAGTCCGAGAGTTCAACCATGCTCTAATACCACTCTGTAACACCCTCTTCCCACATCCACCCAAGTAACCATGCCAACTGGAGTAAACATGAGACGAGAGGGTACTATGATCAAATTCGACCTCCTAGGTGACATTAAGGAAGTGGAATCGACGAAGCATCACACATAGTCATCCAACATCATCAAAAGAACCCCCAGGAGATAGTCATCCACTTAGACAACCTGATCCTGGGTCTCACTGTTGTTCCGGACCTTTGAGGCAATAGTCGCTCTCATGCTATGGGAAAGGGAGCGACCATAGACCTAAAGTCACTCTCATAGGCCTACATGCCAGCGACTGTGGACCAAAATTTCTAGTTTTGTGCCATGGATCTCGAGATTTAAGTCACCTTTTCAGGCCCAGAGCCCAGGCCACTGCCCAAAAAGGAATGAAAACTCAGAATCAAGTAAAGTATAGGGAAACAATGATGCAAAAGTAAATAGTTGATCAAGACCTTAACCAGACCCCTACTAGCCATGACATGAATTTCAACAAACATATTGTCAACATGTAACCTACAGGTATAAACAACATAATTAGTTGTATATATCTCATACTTATCTGAGAATCGCTATGAACCATTGTTCCCTCATGCCATTTGTTGCCTTATCACTTATTAGATCATATATACCATATCCATTTAGATACAAGTAAAAACATGCTGAGATCCATACATCGCTGCTGTCACAAAATATACATGTAACCAACATAATAGGAATAGAAATACCATAAACATATCATCCTTCAAAATCCATATACACATCAGTACATTTGGACATAAAAATCAAGGGGATGAATTTCTCATTAATCAATGCAATCAACTAGCTGGAGATGGGACTACCATGTTCCACCCGACCATAGAATGGTTGACCCAAAACTCTCTTCATCCATTCACCCCTATGCCATATTCCAAGCATGAATGTGGGACTCAAACCAAAATAACTCAACCAGGACATACCGAGGCTAAACCACCTCACCCTCATAAATAGAAAACAGGCTTTACCGTAATCCATCCGAGATCACTAGGCCAACACAATGAACACGTCATAATAGGATTTACCATGATCTCCACCCAATCACTAGGCCAAAAAAGCATGGATGCCACCGGATTTCTCCTCCTACATCATGAGGAATTTTCCTATCTCCTAGTCTCTCAGGCTTTACTGCAATCCAAACCTAGATCACTAGGCCCTAAACCAAGACCAAGTTTCCAGGCTTTACTGCATATCTCAAAACCGAGATTACTAGGTCCAACAGAGAGAAAAACACCTCTAGGCTTTATTGTATATCCTACCATTCACTGGAAAGGATTCCTAGGCTATCCAAGGCAATGTAAAATATGAGTTTATTGCAACCCACATTCCGGTTCAGGGGTTACTAGGCCATGTGTTCTATCATTTCGGAGATCCAACTCACTCAACTTTGAATCCATTCGGCAATCCAAATTAACCAAACATGAGAACCCCATCACACAATGGCTATCCGGAAATGGCAAGGCTAGGTTGAAAACATTGTCACACTCGGAAAAACCCATGCCATGATAGAAAAGGACCACATGCAATACCATGCATGCTAAATGTAGCAAGGAAAATACACATGCAAGTCGATACCTATAATGAAGCCTGTTGTAGCTGCTTGATCCTACCTTTCCCTGCTTGATCCTTATTTCCTCTTGCCTTCTTTGCCTTCCTTGTCCCAATGACAAAGTGCTCCAGGAAAACTCTAAGTATCCAAGAGTATGAGAGAGAGAGAGAATAATGACAGTGCTCCAAAGCTGAACTGCCAAAAGGTTACCAACTAATCCTCAGAAGCCTTTGTATGAATGAGGCCTCTATTTTCTTCATTTTCCATTATTTTCCTTCATTTTCCTCCTCACATGCAAACTGTGACCTTTCACCTCCTTTTTCTCCTAATTTTCATTAATTTTCATAAATAATTGTGCCAAAAATGCCATTTTTCCTTTCTAAAGCCTTAGCCATTGCCTTTGTCAATTTCCTTAGCCATAAACAACCAAATGAACACCCCCAGGATGTCTTGCCCAACATTCATCTTTGAATAAGTGTCTCATTCATCTGTGATTATTATTTTTAACTTTTATTACATGGAATTTTCATGAGGGCGGTTACAAATTTGAAAAAAATTAACTTGAAAATATGCTAAAAAAAAAAACCAAAATATAAAAATTAATTAAACTGCAACTCATGAACATTTTGATGCTATTGTCATCATTTCTTGTTTATGTTGAATTCCATGATCTGAATCAGGGTTACTCCAAAAAGAAATTATCCAACACCTTGTTGGACCAAAGATTACACTTGGGGTTGGGTGTATCAATGTGAGAGAAATTTTAACATTTCATAACTTTCTTTAACAAACAATTATCTTGAAATGAACCATAACCATGTGCAAAATGTCAAACAATAGATAAAATGCATCATAAAGCTACCATCACATCAATAACAAAGAGACATAAGCTTCTACATGGAGACCAATATGAGAGAAAATAACAAAATTCTTCTTCTTCTTCTTATGCTTCAATTCATTACATAGATTTGTAGGCCTCGAACTACTAGACACACCAAACCCAAAGATATGCAAGCTACTACTTGTGGTAGGATACAATCTAATTAGGAACCAACCTCACTAATGAGAAAACTTTGGCTTACTCTAGGCTCAAATTTGATTGAGGCAATAACCTTGACGATGAGCAAGCTTCAAACTTCTCTAGGCTTCAACTTGATTGAGGCTCCAACCCAAGTGGAATCACCCACCTCCTTCTTCAATTCCTTGTGGACCTCTTCTCAAGATATTTCAAACTAGATCCACATATTCATCAAGATAAATCTTCAAAATGGATAGGTTGTTGTTTTCATATCATAGTGCATGCCTATCGTACCCTGTTATAATATTTTCTTCAACTTTTTCATTACTTTGGTCACATATCGCTCATTTATGAACCTGCTTCTACCATATGCTCAAAACCACTTCAACCTGCTTATAAGCCCTCAAAACACACCATAGATATTTTAATCATCAATAACAAATTTATAAGGCTTTTCATGCCTCCAAAAATTTCCACCTTTAAGCCCTAATCACTGTGTTTCTTTCAAAATCCAAGTTGGCTAAAAATAATCGTATAAACACAAAAACACCATACAAAACAATATATTAAATGAAGGACTTTAAAAATACCCCTTTTCGAGTGTTCTTCTACAAAAGGGAAAATTTCGATAATGAGATCCACTAAAAGGTCTCTTCCTAACCTATTAAATGTTCTACAAAATGCAAATTATGAACAATTAAAAAAACATCTAACTTGATAGTCGTTGGGACTCAAACCTCAATCTCACCCAACATACCATGATTAGATTTCTAAATAAGCTATGCGATGGGACTTGTCATGTTATGCTTCTAATCCTCCTTTGTTGTGGATATCTTAACTTCAAATTAGAGGGCGCGGGGATTTGACGTTGTGATCAGCGAATAATACAACGATCACAAATACATAGTGTATAAATGTAGAGTTAATTCAATTGTTGGTCGGTCAAGTTTGTATATTAGCCGAGTTTGTATATCCTGAGGCAGAGCCTATTTTTTTCAGGAAGCCTTTGGTAATGCTTATTCCTCTGTGAAAAGCAAAAGTCTGATAAATGCAACAATAGTCTATCTCTGCAAGGAATACTCTCTGTGATCTGTAATCTGTAATCTATATCCATTTCTGAGAAATAATATGAGAAGGCATTTTCCGCATTTGAATACCTGTGCGCTTTTATAAATCGTCTGTTGTGTAGTAGTTGTCTCATAATCTTCACTCGAAGTTCATTAGGGATTCGTCAAAGGTTTGAAGGAACACCAAACCATTTGAAGGCAAGGTTGTCGTGTGTTTGGTTGCAGAGCGTGAAAGATCCGAGTAGGTTTGCACTAAGTTCACCAGAGGTCGATCAGTGAAGAAAAACGAAGAGACACAACAAGGCAAAGACAATAGAGAGTGAGAGCAGCATAGCGCGCAAAGCGCGTGACACTGTAGCAACATTGTAGCAAGCTTTGCCAGAAGCCCTTGTTGAAAATTGGTATCAGAGCCAGTAACGTCTGGTTCAAGAGGTAGGTATTCTAAATCATCTCTCATATTAATGGATCCATTCAAGAAGTCTGTATCCTTCCATGAATTAGAAGATAGAGAGTCATCTGCTATAGAGAATCCCCTTAGGAATATGTTTGCATCAAGTACTAGTCGAGTCTTAAATCAAGCAGAACTTCAATATGAAAAGCCACAACTGTCTGTTCGATGGCAATTCCCTATTATCTCTGCTTCAGAAATTTATGATGATTTGTCTATATTCCACTTAAAAGCTGCCACTAGAATTAGTATAAAGGAGTCTATTAGTCAGATTCAAGAGAATTCTGACAATATTCAGTCTATTCCTCTTCTGGATCTAGAAACATTACAAGCCGAAGCTGAAAGGTTAAAAACAAAATATTTGCACTTGGGATGCATAAGGATTGGGATCAACCCTTTGACTCATCAAGGGTTAAATAATTTTGTGCTAGCCACAGTCTGAGATCTTACTCACAATAAGTATACTGATTCCTTAATAGGAGGTATAGTTTCCCTTCTGTCACATGGCCCAGTATACTTTGACTGTTATCCAAATTTTTCAGTCTATGTCTTTGATGAAACAATAGATCAAATCCTACAGTTACAGATCCAAACTTCAAGGTTTGATATGCACCAAAAAAGACACAACATAGCCATACAATCCAAAGGATGTTTCCAGAATACAAATACCTTATGGCCAGCCATATGCCATACACCCAGTCGAGATTCAAAAGCAAGTTTTGTTGTTCTAACAAATTCAAAGAATTAGAAAATAGAACATCAGACAATTCGATGGGAAGATCTTACATTCCCTGAACATTGGGTAGTTTCTAATCCCAAGCCTACAACACTTAAAAGAATAACCTCTGTTGTTCTATCTTTCCGTAGAATATCTACTATTGATTATAGAGGAATTGAGAGAGCCTGTAAAAGTTCCAAGTTTTATAGAGATCCGTCCACTATTGATACTGCTTGTTCTAGTTCAATTTCCTATAGACATATTTCTTTGTTTGAATTTTCCCAGTTAGTCAATTTCAATTCCCTAGAAGTTAAATGCCCTAAATGTAAAGCTGCTGTAAATTTATGTACCCTTGCTGAATCTGTCATTCACGAGAATCACCATCAAAAACTGGATAAGCTCCTCCTTCCACATCAGTCAATCCATGCCCAAACCCAAAATGTTCAGACATTCCTTTTCCTCATGAGCCAAAGTCTAACCATGTTCTAATAATGCATGAGATTATCACTCTAGAAGGAGAAGATCCCAGATTAACAGAAATTTTCAGTGTAATGAGGCCAACCAAGCCCAAATATGGATTAGGCTATCTTGAGCAAGAAAAAGGCCTGATTCCTTCATGTAGATTTGGTCTTGTTCCAGATGACTGTAAAAATCCTGCAATCATGGAAATGCACAAGTTCTTTACTCTGATGAATGGTTGTTTGAAATCAGAAATAAGTTCTAAATGGATGAAAGCCATGTTGAATTGGGACTTATTTACCAATCCAGAAGCTGAGCAGTTTGGCCTAAGTCATACTATTGAGGAGAAGAAGAGATTAGCTGAAGATTGGAAACATTATATGGAAATTACAAATTCTTGGATTTCCTTTTATGAATGGAAGAAAAATGTTTCCCCTGAAGTTGTATTGACAGGATCATCTTCTTCATCATCTTCCAAACATGCTTGGACTGCCTTAGATGGCAGCAGAATAGAGACTCCATCTACCTTTCCTCCATACAGAGGGATTATCATTGAAGAATTTCAAAATGTAGAAAAGGAAATTCCTTTGGTTCAAAAGGATGATAATGCTCTAGGCATAGATGGAAGGATTCAAAAAGCCAGTGAACAAATAAACTAGACCAATACAACAATAAAGGGTCTGGAGATAAATACAACAAATATTGTAGAAATAAAGGAACAGTTTGATATTATTCAAGTCTCACTAAATGAGGTTAATAGAAACCTCAATGATGTACACTATACTTCATTTGTTTTTAGATCTTATGCCAAAGAATATTTAAACAAAATATAGGAAGTAGAAGAAAATACAATAGATCACATAGATACTACTAAAAATCTGATATGTGGTTTAACTGAAAGGGTTGAAAAGATAAGTACGTCAAAAACAGATAAAACAATTCCTACCTCTTTTCTCTACAAAGGAAATATAAAGATTCAGGATCTTGTTAAACCAATCAACAGGTTCCCAGCACTATTCCCCAAAGATGTAGCCACATCTTCAGAAGGAAAGCCAAAGGCGACAGAAAAATTCACCATTGCTTCCTTATTTAAGGAAGAAGAAGATGATAACAAAGAATCCGAGTCTCAGATCCTTCCCATATATGAACCTCTTGAAAGTAGGTTCAATAAATATCCTACACCCGATCTTGAAGGCAAAGGCAAGCTTCCTAAAGCTCATACATTTTTCCCTGAATCACATAGAGAGTGGAATATTGATAATCTGATTGTTGGTTAGATTAGACAATTAATTGATATGATGGTCACAGAATATAAACTCATGTGTCTTAGAGGAAAAAGTGAGATAGAAGCATGCAAGACTATTATTCAGTGTTTTATAGGAACATTGCTTAGGTGGTGGGAGACTGAATCGTCTCCAAAATTGCTGATAAAAATGGAAGCAAAAGTGCTTAAAGACGAAGCAGGAGATGTGATTCACAATTCATATAGTTCAACTATAAGTAACATGATTGGAGCTTTAACCTCCATGATCTTAGAACATTGGTGTGGCAGTGAAACAGAGATTGCAGAAAAGCATGAAGTCATCCTCATGAATCTCGAATGTCACAAGATGTCATAATATTAAGACTTTCACAGGGATTGGATGCAAAGAATCTATGAAGTCAAAGATTCAAAGAATCTGTTACGGAAACAGGTATATCTTGCTACTCTTCCATCCAGATGTGTTGATTATATTAGGTTGCAAGAAGTTTTCCAGTTGCCATTTGAATCATATACATGGGGTGAGATTTATTCTCACATTACAAAAACATTAGTGAGCTTATGCACAAGTTCCAAAGTAAACAAATCTTTGGAAAAACTTTCAAAGCTCCTAGACAAGAAGTCCATTTGCAGTAAATATGGACTTACAGTTGATGACCCTTTGGTCAAAAGAAGAAAAGCAAAGAAAAGAGCTAAAAAGGAGTATAAACAGAATGTAAAAGGCTACAAAGATTGAAGAAAGTATTCTCAGCAGTCTAAAAGTCCTCCTCTAAAGCCAGGAAGGGCTACTACAAGTATGTCCCCTGGACACATTATTGTAGGCCCTCTGACATTCATTTACATACATCTAAACAAGAGAAATGGAACAATATCACTTGTTGGTTGTGTGGCAAGACTGGACATACATCCTCAAGGTGTCCAGAAGGAGAAGAATCTAAGAAAAATAGAGGGAAGAAGTCCCAAGCCTCTTTTAAGAGAGGTAAAAATATCAAGCAAGAGGAACAGATACAATGCATGAAGTGTGGTTCCCGCACTGACAGGACAAAACGCTACCCAAATGTGGTAATTGAAGACCAAATCCAGCAACAACAACTGGAAGAATCATCTTTTGATTCCTTTAGTTCTTCGTCTCAAGAAGAATTACAAGCAGACATACAAGACTGTTCAGATTCTGAAACAACATCCTGTTCTTGTCCTGAACCAGAAGAATGTGCTTGTCAGATGCATTATGATTTTGATTCAGAATCATATAGTGATCCCAGTTCTGAAGAAATGTCCTTCAGACCACAGAAGGAGAAAATCTTAATGGCTGCCATAGAAGAAGATGAGATAAAAATTCTTTCTTAGATTCGAGCAATGGAAGATGGAGAAATGAAGATTCGGCTAACAGAGGCATTCCTGGACCAACTCAAATCCAATTCTTCCAGAAATTCAGGTAAAAAGCCATTATTTGTTGATGCTTCTTTTGAAAGGAATACCAAGTCCTTCCAGAGACACCAAGAGAAGCCAGATAAGGTGCGTTCACTCACTTTGGGGGAAGTGAGTAAAGAAATTCATAATATTAAATCTGAAATCTCTACCTTGAAATCCCAAATTGCTGATACAAAGAAAGGAAATCAAGTTGTAGAGGAAAATTCTCATTCATGGGACACAACAGAATATGCCAAAAATCTTAACCGAAATCTTGAAATTGTTGAAGGAAAGAAAGACCTTATCTTTAGATTTCAAGAAATGAGAATTTTAGCTATCTCCTACCAGCAACATCATGTAAAAGTGAGCATCTGCATAAAGGGAGAAATGTTTGAACTCACAACACTCCTTGATTCAGGAGTTGTTGTGAACATTTTAAATAAGAAAGTGTACCATCAAAATATTGGGTTTCTACAAAAAGAAATGTTGTAGGATTGGGGAATAAAATGCTCAAGTATGAATTTCCTCAGGCTTCTATCTGTTTTGAACATCACTGCATCAATTTGAAATTTGCAATAGCAGACATCCCAGTTGACTGTATTCTAGGAAATATATTCCTAGCAGCTGTTGAGCCACATGGGTCAACAAGATTAAAATAAAACAAAGATGGTTATTTTATTTCTGTTCCTACTTCAAAATGAATAACAAAAAGGATTGAGTTGCCCTATATCTCAAATCCTAGAGTCTCTACAATGGTCCAAACTATACAAAATTTGGACAAAGAAGAAGCCAAACTGACAGGTTTGAAAGATTTGAAATCTACACTTAAGGTAGAAGAACAGCTGAAGAATCCTCAAGTTAGAAGAAAAATTGAGGAATTGAAAAAACAAATTGAGGACGAATGCTGCTCAGAAGAAGCAAATGCATTTTGCAACAGAAAGTAGCATACTATTGAGCTCCCATACAAAGAAGGTTATACGGGTAAGCCTTGTAAAAGTAGAGCTATTCCTATGAGCAAGGAATATAGAGATCTCTATGAAAAGGAAATTGAACATCTCTCAGACAAAAAGCTCATCAGAGAATCTGACAGTCCCTGGAACTATTATGGATTCTATGTCAACAAAAGAGCAGAAGAAATCAGAGGTACCAAGGTTGGTAATAAATTTCAAACCTCTTAATTCTGTTCTTGCAAATGACACATATCCGATTCCTCACAAAGGAGATCTGATTGCAAGGATAGCAGGAGCTAAGATATTTACAAAGTTTGACTTGAACGCAAGATTTTGGCAAGTAATCATTTCAGAAAAAGATAAGTTCAAAATTGCCTTCAGTATTCCAGCAGACCACTATGAGTGGAACGTCATGCCTTTTGGTTTGAAAAATGATCCATCTAAATTCCAAAAGGTAATGGATAAAATATTTAAGCCATACTTTGATTGGCTCATAATTTAGATTGATGATGTTCTGATCTTCTCCAGGAACATCCAATACCATTTTAAACATGTTCATACATTCAAGTAGTTGGTAAAGCATAATGGTCTTGTTTTGAGTAAGAAAAAGATAGAAGTCTTCCAGACTACTATCAAATTTCTTGGCCATACCACATTCAATGGCCAAATCTCTCTACAGAAGCATGCGCTTGAGTTCACTAACAAATTCCCAGATGTTATAACAGAGAAGAATCAGGTTCAAAGATTCTTGGTTTGTTTGAATTATGTCAGTAATGTTTACAAATATTGTGCTATAGACAGAAGTGTCCTGAATAAAAGACTCAGAAAGAACCCACCTTAGTGGACAGAAGAACACACTAAGGCTATTCAGAATATCAAAGCCAAGGAAAATCTCTTCCCATTTTATATGTCTGTGATGATAGTGCGTTCAATAGTGCTGAAACAAATGCCAGTAATATAGGATGGAGAGGCATCCTAAAACAAAGAAAAGTTGACATTGAACAAGTCGTCCAGTTTGCATCAGGCACCTGGAATCCCGCTAAGCAGAATTACTCCACAATTGAGAAAGAAGTCAAAGCTGCATGGAACTACATCAACAAATTTGATGTCCATTTGATAAACAGACAGTTTTTTCTTCGAAATGATGCTTCAGCTTTACAGAAAGTATTAACTAAGGACATCAAGAAACCAGGCGAGGCAAAATTTGCTAGGTGGCAAGCACTCTTCGCTAATTTCGACTTTCAAGTCGAACATATAAAAGGTGCAAAGAATTGTCTCCCATATTTTCTTAGCAGAGAGTTTATCCAACCTCAAGAACATATCATGTTAATAGTTAAATAATGGGACCAAGAGCACAAAGAAGAAATCTTGCGCACTATACCAAATAACCAGGACTGGGAAGAATACAACGAAAACTGGAAGCCTACATGGAAATTGAGGAATACAAAAGTATTAGATGCTAATATGCAAGCTCATAATGACATTCAACATCTAGTACCTGAAAGAAGAGTGTATCCAAAAGGGAGTAAATGGATACATGATATGATTTATACAAAAGCAAAAAGGGATGCATTATATGCAGAAGATGCTCTTCAAAGAGACTTTCATGATATTTCAGGCATATTGTGTCATGGAGGAATCCGTCGAGGAATTTATGAAAAATATTTCTGCATTAACCGAGCCAAGAATCTGGCATGGCCTATGCCTACTCAGACCTCTGCATTATGGCCAGGAGGAAATCCTAAACTTATTTTTCCTGACACAGTGTATGATTTTGTAGCATACAAATAGCTATGGTGGGATTTCCTGAATGTAGATGACAAAGAAGAAACCCATTATACTAAATTAAAATTTAGTACAACGGGAATAATGCAAAGAAATCAACAATGCGATTGGCTACAGAAATGGTGGGTCGACTATGGTGTTAACAGAACAACAATGGACCCACACTATCATGAAGCATATTGCAAATTCCACTGTGATATTTGTTTCGAACATAACATCCCAGACTGCTTCCACATACCTTACAAAACTATCAAAGAAATGACAGTAGGAGAATGGTCTCCTTTTCATGATGAAAATAAAACTTTAAAAGAATACATGTCCCACCATTATGAATGGCTTGTATTAACAAAGGTGAAACATCAAATCATCTTAGGGAAACCTATGATTGTTCGGAGGATTTTCACCAAAGCATGGGATGAATTATTGTACAAAAAACATAGATTCCCTGACATTACGGTATTCTGACGGTTCTCATGGGCTTGTCCAACAAAAACATCCATTATTGTAATAATGTTGTCTAGTCACAAGGACTTGATTGTGGCCAGCTTTTCTCATGGGCTTTGCTGGACAAAAGCATCCACTTTGTAAATAATGTAGACAACATATTTTTCCGTAGGATATATTTTTTCGGACCATGAATCTTTGTGCGGATGTCACCTCGATGTTACCTGAAAACAATGATTCCGTCCCTTTGTATGATGCCCTACAACAATGTTTGTCCCCTCTCATTTTCTATAAATTGATTGTAAGGCTCATTACGAAGGCATTCGCATTTGGAGAGTTTTAGAGCCTTAGAGTCCTGGAGATTTGAGAAGCCTACATATCAATGTGCTCGGCACTGGTAAGAACCTAAAGTGGCCAGATCTATTAGTAGTTAGCCAAGTCTGTATATTCTGAGGTAGAGCCTATCTGTTGCCAGGAAGCCTTCGGTAATGCTTATTCCTCTGTGAAAAGAAAAAGTCCAATAAATGTAACAATAGTCTATCTCTACAAGGAATACTCTATGTGATCTATAATCTGTAATCTATATCCATTTCTGAGAAATAATATGAGAAGGCATTTTCCGCATTTGAATATCTATGCACTTTTTTAAATCATCTGTTGTATAGTAGTTGTCTCATAATCTTCACTCGAAGTTCATTAGGTGTTCGCCAAAGGTTCGAAGGGACGCCAGACCGTTTGAAGGTGAGGTTGTTGTGTGTTTGGTCGCAGAGCATGAAAGATCCGAGTAGGTTCAAACTAAGTTCAATAGAGGTCGATCAGTGAAGACAAACGAAGAGACACAACAAGGCCAAGACAATAGAGAGCAACAACAGCATAGTGCGCGAAGTGCACGCCAGTGTAGCAAGCTTTGCTAGAATCCCCTACTGAAAATTGGTATTAGAGCCAATAACGTTTGGTTCAAGAGGTTGGTATTCTAAATCATCTCTCATATTAATGGATCCATTCAGGAATTCTGTATCCTTCCATGAACTAGAATATAGAGATTCATCCGCCACAGAGAATCCCCTTAGGGATATGTTTGCATCAAGTACTAGTCGAGTCTTAAATCAAGCAGAACTTGAATATGAAGAGCCACAATCGTCTGCTCGATGGCAATTACCTAGTATCTCTGCTTCAGAAGTTTATGATGATTTGTCTATATTTCATTTAAAAGCCGCCACTAGAATTAGTATAAAGGAGTCTATTAGTCAGATTCAGGAGAATTCTGACAATATTCAGTCTATTCCTCTTCTGGATCCAAAAACATTACAAACCAAAAAAAATTTGCACTTGGGATGCATAAGGATCGAGATCAACCCTTTGACTTATCAAGGGTTAAATACTTTTGTGCTAGCCACAGTTCGAGATCTTACTCATAATAAGTATATTGATTCCTTAATAGGAGGTATAGTTGCCCCTCTATCACATGGCCCAGTATACTTTGACTGTTATCCAAATTTTAATTTAGTATAATGTGTTTCTTCTTTGTCATCTACATTCAGGAAATCCCACCATAGCTATTTGTATGCTGCAAAATCATACACTGTGTTAGGAAAAATAAGTTTAGGATCTCTCCTAGCCATAGTGTAGAGGTCTGAGTAGGCATAGGCCATGCCAGATTCCTGGTTCGATTAATGCAAAATTATTTTTCATAAATTCCTCGACAGATTCCTACATGACACCATATGCCTGAAATATCATGAAAGTCTCTTTGAAGAGCATCTTCTGCATATAATGCATCCTTTTTTGCTTTTGTATAAATCATATCATGTATCCATTTACTCCCTTTTGGATACACTCTTCTTTCTGGTACTAAATGCTGAATGTAAATATGAGCTTGCAAATTAGCATCTAATTCTTTTGTATTCCTCAACTGCCATGTAGGCTTCCACTTTTCGTTGTATTCTTCCCAATCCTGGTTATCTAGTATAGTGCGCAAGATTTCTTGCTTGTGCTCTTGGTCCCATTCTGTAACTATTACCATGATATGTTCTTGACGATGGATAAACTCTCTGCTGAGAAAATCTAGGAGACAATTCTTTGCACCTTTTATATATTCGACTTGAACGTCGAAATTAGCGAAGAGTGCATGCCACCTAGCAAATTTTGCCTCACCTAGATTCTTGATGTCCTTAGTTAATAATTTCTGTAAAGTTGAAGCATCAGTTTGAAGCAAAAACTATCTGTTTATCAAATGGACATCAAATTTGCTAATGTAGTTCCATGCAGCTTTGACTTCTTTCTCAATTGTGGAGTAATTCTACTCAGTGGGATTCCAGGTGCCTGATGAAAACTAGATGACTTGTTCAATGTCACCTTTTCTTTGTTTTAGGATGCCTCCCCATCCTATATTACTGGCATATATTTCAACAATCTTGAACACACTATCATCAGAGATATATAAAATGGGAAGAGATTTTACCTTGGCTTTGATATTCTGAATAACCTTAGAGTGTTCTTCTGTCCACTGAGGTGGGTTCTTTCTAAGTCTTTTATTCAGGACACTTCTGTCTGTAGCACAATCTTTGTAAAAATTATTGATATAATTCAAACAACCCAAGAATATCTGAAGCTAATTCTTGTCTGTTATAACATTTGGGAATTTGTCATCGAACTCAAGCGCATGCTTCTGTAGAGAGATTTGGCCACTGAATGTGGTATGACCAAGAAATTTGATAGTAGTATGGAAGACTTCTATCTTTTTATTACTCAAAACAAGACCATTATGCTTTACCAACTGCTTGAATGTACGGACATGTTTAAAATGGTCTTGGATGTTCTTGGAGAAGATCAGAACATCATCAAAGTAAACTATGAGCCAATCAAAGTATGGCTTAAATATTTTATCCATTACCTTCTGGAATTTAGATGGATCATTTTTCAAACCAAAAGGCATGACGTACCACTCCTAGTGGCCTGCTGGAATACTGAAGGCAATTTTGAACTTATCTTTTTCTGAAATCGCTACTTGCCAAAATCCTGCGTTCAAGTCAAACTTTGAAAATATCTTAGCTCCTGCTATCCTTGCAATCAAATCTCCTTTGTGAGGAATCGGATATGTGTCATCTGCAAGAACAGAGTTGAGAGGTTTGAAATTTATTACCAGCCTTGGGGTACCTCTGATTTGTTCTGCTCTTTTGTTGACATAGAATCCATAACAGTTCCAGGGACTGTTACATTCTCTTATGAGCTTTCTGTCTAAGAGCCATTCGATTTCCTTTTCACAGAGATATCGATATTCCTTGCTCATAGGAATAGCTCTACTTTTACAGGGCTTACCTGTATATCCTTCTTTGTATGGGAGCTCAATAGTATGCTGCGTTTGGTGCCAGAATGCATTTGGTTCTTCTGAGTAGCATTTGTCCTCAATTCCTCAATTTTTCTTCTAAACTAGAGGATTATTTTGCTGTTCTTCTACCATAAGTGTATAAATGCAGAGTTAATTCAATTGTCGTACCACCATTATGGAAAAAACACTTAATTGTCTAGACTTACTATATTAAATCATTCGATGTGTCAACCCCTTCAGTGTTCTTTCCAACGTACCATTCGTTGGCGCATCGCTTAGACTTACTGATTTTAAACTGGGAGGTGTGGGGGTTCAAGCCTAATTCCGTTCAATGTAACTCAACTCTCATGATGCCAATGTGCCAATGTTCCACTATTGTGGTCAATCAACTCTCAAGATTTTATGCACATGCTGACCTCGATCAAATGAATAGAGTGCAGGGTTGGGCCTTGAATACCATCACCAAGTCAATATGATGTCAATGTCCAAGCATGCCACTATTGTGGCCAATCCATCTGAGGCTTTTGTTCTGAACCATGCTTTGTCTATATATGGTTGTTCTGGTCAATTTCATATCAATTAATTGTTTTATGAGTGAAAAAAGTAAACATATTATCAATAAAATATGGCTAATAATATAATAATAATAATAAAATTATAGTCCAGTTAAATATATAAATTATGGATAAATTTTTTTTTTTTTTTTTTTTTAAGAGAGAAATTTCTTAATAATTTAATTGCTAAAGTTTATAGACATGTATATTAGACTTTTTCTAGATTTGAACTTATAATCTTTTAAGAGGAAAAACATATTTTACACCATTAAACTAACTATTAACATAAATCAAACTTAATTCAATTTCAAATTCCAAAGATATTCTAGAATTTGATAGATAAGAGATACGCCAATTGTTTAACTTTGCTCATATTCGTCATATTTCAAAATATGCAATCTAGGTAAAATATGGCATTAATATATGAAGCATATCCTCTCACATATACTAATGTAACAAAATTCATGTGATTCCATTACATTTTTTTATTGACATATTTTAATTTGACATCTACATAGATATTTTTAATGAGTTATATATGGTTAATAATGGATAAATGACTCTATGTTTTTATGTGGAAAACTTATTATCAACGTGGTGTTTCATGTGGAACATCACAAATAAAAAAACATGGACGAAGGTCATGTCCTTGTATAACATGGTGGCTTAATAAGATTTATGTTTTTCTCTCATTGTAATGAACTATGGGCATGCCCACTCAAAAGGGTTGCATATTGATTTAGCTTGACTATCAGAGACTCACCTGGGCTAACCCGAAGGATCAAGCTTGCGCCTCGTGACAAAGGGCCAACATACTGGCAAGGGAAGAGGGGGCGCTTCAACCAATCGAACTACTTGTCCAAGCTAATAAGATCTATGTTTTATTTGAGTTCTCTAATTATGGTAAATAAATGGGGCAAATGCCATGGAAGCACAATTTAATGTTTTTGCCTCAAACTAATGGTTTTTGTTTTACTATTTTTTTATAAAACTTGGAAAAGAATTTTGTATTTTGCTAAGTGTATCACGAGTCTACTAAGTATATGTTGTTAAAGGTTAAATTTTGATCGTATTTAACAAATGTTTTTATAATAATTTATTCACCTAATGCATTTTGAATATACAAATAAATTCAAAATCCTAAAAACTCCTAAAATACTTAGATTATAATGATTCTATAATTCAAATTTATAATTCAACAAATCTCTAGAGAGATTTGAAAAAATAACTCAAATTTTTTTGATTACAGTCAAAGTATACTGGGCCATGTGATAGAGGGGCAACTATACCTCCTATTAAGGAATCAATATAATTATTATGAGTAAGATCTCAGACTATAGCTAGCACATGGCATTAATATATGAAGCATATCCTCTCACATGCATTAATGTAACAAAATTCATGTGATTCCATTACATTTTTTTATTGACATATTTTAATTTGACATCTACATAGATATTTTTAATGCCTTATTTTTAATGAGTTATATATGGTTAATAATGGATAAATGACTCTATGTTTTTATGTGGAAAACTTATTATCAACGTGGTGTTTCATGTGGAACATCACAAATAAAAAAACATGAACGAAGGTCATGTCCTTGTATAACATGGTGGCTTAATAATATTTATGTTTTTCTCTCATTGTAATGAACCATGGGCATGTCCACTCAAAAGGGTTGCATATTGATTTAGCTTGACTATCAGAGACTCACCTGGGCTAACCCGAAGGATCAAGCTTGCGCCTCGTGACAAAGGGCCAACATACTGGCAAGGGAAAGGGGGGAACTTCGACCAATCAAACTACTTGTCCAAGCTAATAAGATCTATGTTTTATTTGAGTTCTCTAATTATGACAAATAAATGGGGCAAATGCCATGGAAGCACAATTTAATGTTTTTGCATCAAACTAATGGTTTTGGTTTTAGTATTTTTTTATAAAACTTGGGAAAGAATATTGGCATTTTACTAAGTGTATCACGAGTTTACTAAGTATATGTTGTTAAATGTTAAATTTTGATTGTATTTAACATATATTTTTATAATAATTTATTCACCTAATGCATTTTGAATATACAAATAAATTCAAAATCCTAAAAACTCCTAAAATACTTAGATTATAATGATTCTATAATTCAAATTTATAATTCAACAAATCTCTAGAGAGATTTGAAAAAATAACTCAAATTTTTTTGATTACAGTCAAAGTATACTGGGCCATGTGATAGAGGGGCAACTATACCTCCTATTAAGGAATCAATATAATTATTATGAGTAAGATCTCAGACTATAGCTAGCACAAAAGTATTTAACCCTTGATGAGTCAAAGGGTTGATTCTGATCCTTATGTATCCCAAGTGCAAATATTTTGTTTTTAACCTTTTAGCTTCGGCCTATAATGTTTTTGGATCCAGAAGAGGAATAGACTGGATATTGTCAGAATTCTCCTGAATCTGACTAATAGACTCCTTTATACTAATTCTAGTGGCAGTTTTTAAATGGAATATAGACAAATCATCATAAACTTCTAAAGCAGAGATACTATGTAATTGCCATCGAGCAGACGGTTGTGGCTCTTCATATTCAATTTCTGCTTGATTTAAGACTTGACTAGTACTTGATGCAAACAATCCCTAAGGGGATTCTCTGTAGCGGATGACTCTCTATCTTCTAATTCATGGAAGGATACAGACTTTCTGAATGGATCCATTAATATGAGAGATGATTTAGAGTACCAACCTCTTGAACCAGACATTACTGGCTCCGATACCAATTTTCAACAAGGGCTTCTACCAAAGCTTGCTACAATGTCGCACACTTAGCGCATTATGCTGTTGTTGCTCTTTACTGTCTTGTCCTTGTTGTGTCTCTTCCTTTGTCTTCACTAATCAACCTCTGGTGAACTTAGTGCGAACCTACTCGGATCTTTCACGCTCTACGACCAAACACACGGTAACCTCGCCTTCAAACGGTATGGCGTCCCTTCGAACCTGTGGCGAACCCCTAATGAACTTCGAGTGAAGATGATAAGGCAACTACTACACAGCAAATGATTTATAAAAGCGCACAGATATTCAAATGTGAAAAATGCCTTCTCATATTATTTCTCAGAAATGGATATAGATTATAGATTACAGATCATAGAGAGTATTCGTTGCAGAGATAAACTATTGTTCCATTTATCAGACTTTTGCTTTTCACAAAGGAATAAGCATTACCGAAGGCTTCCTGGCAATAGATAGGCTCTGCCTCAGAATATACAGACTTGGCTGACTACCAATAGATCTGGCCACTTTGGGTTCTTACTAGTGCCGAGCACACTGATACGCAAGGTTCTCAAATCTCTAGGACTCCAAGACTCTAAAACTCTCCGAATGCGAATGCCTTCGTAATGAGCCTTACCCTCAATTTATAACAAATGAGAGGGGACAAACATTACTGTAGGGCATCATACAAAGGGATGGAATCATTGTTTTCAGGTAACACCGAGGTGACATCTTCACAAACATTCTTGGTCCGAAAAAATAAATCCTATAGAAAAATATGTTGTCTGCATTATTTACAAAGTGGATGCTTTTGTCCAGCAAAGCCCATGAGAAAAGTTGGCCACAATCAAGTCCTTGTGACTAGACAACATTATCACAATAATGGATGCTTTTGTCAGACAAGCCCATGAGAACCGTCAGAATATAGTCATGCTAAGGAATCTATGTTTTTTGTACAATAATTCATACCATGCTTTGGTGAAAATCCTTCGAACAATCATAGGTTTCCCTAAGATGATATGATGTTTCACCTTTGTTAATACAAGCCATTCATAATGGTAGGACATGTATTCTTTTAAATTTTTATTTTCATCATGAAAATGAGAACATACTCCTACTATTATTTCTTTGACAGTTTTGTAAGGTATGTGGAAGCAGTGTGGGATGTTATGTTTGAAACAAATATCACAGTGGAATTTTCAATATGCTTCATGATAGTGTGGGTCCATTGCCGTTCTCTTAACACTGTAGTGGACCCACCGTTTCTGATGCCAGTCACATTGTTGATTTCTTTGCATTATCCCTATTGTACTAAATTTTAATTTAGTATAATGGGTTTCTTCTTTGTCATCTACATTCAGGAAATCCCACCATAACTGTTTGTATGTTGCAAAATCATACACTGTGTCAGGAAAAATAAGTTTAGGATCTCCTCCTGGCCATAATGCAGAGGTCTGAGTAGGCATAGGCCATGCCAGATTCTTGGTTCGGTTAATGTAGAAATATTTTTCATAAATTGCTCAGCGGATTCCTCCATGACACCATATGCTTGAAATATCATGAAAGTCTCTTTGAAGAGCATCTTCTGCATATAATGCATCCCTTTTTGCTTTTGTATAAATCATATCATGTATCCATTTACTCCCTTTTGGATACACTCTTCTTTCTGGTACTAGATGCTGAATGTCAGTATGAGCTTGCAGATTAGCATCTAATACTTTTGTATTCCTCAACTGCCATGTAGGCTTCCACTTTTCCCTGTATTCTTCCCAGTCCTGGTTATCTAGTATAGTGCACAAGATTTCTTGTTTGTGCTCTTGGTCCCATTCTGTAACTATTACCATGATATGTTCTTGAGGCTGGATAAACTCTCTGCTGAGAAAATCTAGGAGACAATTCTTTGCACCTTTTATATGTTTGACTTGAAAGTTGAAATTAGTGAAGAGTGCTTGCCATTTAGAAAATTTTTCCTTGCTTGGTTTCTTGATGTCCTTAGTTAATACTTTCTGTAAAGCTGAAGCATCAATTCGAAGCAAAAACTGTTTTTTTATCAAATAGACATCAAATTTGTTGATGCAGTTCCACGCAGCTTTGATTTCTTTCTCAATTGTGGAGTAATTTTGCTCAGTGGGATTCCGAGTGCCTGATGCAAACTGAACGGCTTGTTCAATGTCACCTTTTCTTTATTTTAGGATGCCTCCCCATTCTATATTACTGGCATCTGTTTCAACAATCTTGAACACACTATCATCAAAGACATATAAAATGGGAAGAGATTTTACCTTGGCTTTGATATTCTGAACAACTTTAGTGTGTTCTTCTGTCCACTGAGGTGGGTTCTTTCTAGGTCTTTTATTCAGGACACTTTTGTCTGTAGCACAATCTTTGTAAAAATTACTGATATAATTCAAACAACCCAAGAATCTCTGAAGCTGATTATTGTCTGTTATAACATCTGCGAATTTGTCAGCAAACTCAAGCGCATGCTTTTGTAGAGAGATTTGGCCATTGAATATGGTATGGCCAAGAAATTTGATAGTAGTCTGGAAGACTTCTATCTTTTTCTTACTCAAAACAAGACCATTATGCTTTACCAATTGCTTGAATGTATGAACATGTTTAAAATGGTCTTGGATGTTCCTGGAGAAGATCAGAACATCATCAATGTAAACTATGAGCCATTCAAAGTATGGCTTAAATATTTTATCCATTACCTTTTGGAATTTATATGGAGCATTTTTCAAACCAAAAGGCATGACGTTCCACTCCTAGTGGCCTACTGGAATATTGAAGGCAGTTTTGAACTTATCTCTTTCTGAAATGACTACTTGCCAAAATCCTGCCTTCAAGTCAAACTTTGAAAATATCTTAGCTCCTGCTATCCTTGTAATCAGATCTCCTTTGTGAGGAATTAGGTATGTGTCATCTGCAAGAACAAAATTGAGAGGTTTGAGATTTATTACCAGCCTTGGGGTACCTCTGATTTGTTCTGCTCTTTTGTTGACATAGAATCCATAACAGTTCCAGGGACTGTCAGATTCTCTGATGAGCTTTCTGTCTAAGAGCTGTTCGATTTCCTTTTCACAAAGATCTCTATATTCCTTGCTCATAAGAATAGCTCTACTTTTACAAGGCTTACATGTATATCCATCTTTGTATGGGAACTCAATAGTATGTTGCTTTTGGTGCCAGAATGCATTTGGTTCTTCTGAGCAGCATTCGTCCTCAATTTGTTTTCTCAATTCCTCAATTTTTCTTCTAACCTAAGGATTCCTCAGTTGTTCCTACCTTAAGTGTATAAATGTAGAGTTAATTCAATTGTCGTGCCACCATTATGGAAAAAATACTTGGGTGTCTAGACTTACTATATTAAATCACTCAATGTGTCAACCCCTTCAACGTTCTTTCCAACGTACCAATCGTTGGCGCATCGCTTAGCTTATTGATTTTAAACTGGGAGGTTTGGGGGTTCGAGCCCAAGTCCGTTCAATGTAACTCAACTCTCATGGTGCCAATGTGCCAATGTTCCACTATTGTGGTCAATCAACTCTCAAGATTTTATGCACATGCTGACCTCGATCAAATGAATAGAGTGTAGGGTTGGGCCTTGAATACCATCACCAAGTCAATATGACGTCAATGTCCAAGCATGCCACTATTGTGGCCAATCCATCTGAGGCTTTTGTTCTGAACCATGCTTTGTCTATATATGGTTGTTCTGGTCAATTTCATATCAATTAATTGTTTTATGAGTGAAAAAAGTAAACATATTATCAATAAAATATAGCTAATAATATAATAATAATAATAAAATTATAGTCCAGTTAAATATATAAATTATGGATAAGATTATTTTTTTTGTTTAAAAGAGAGAAATTTCTTAATAATTTAATTGCTAAAGTTTATAGACATGTATATTAGACTTTTTCTAGATTTGAACTTATAATCTTTTAAGAGGAAAAACATATTTTACACCATTAAACTAACTATTAACATAACTTAAACTTAATTCAATTTCAAACTCTAAAGATATTCTAGAATTTGATAGATAAGAGATACACCAATTGTTTAACTTTGCTCATATTCGTCATATTTCAAAATATGCAATCTAGGTAAAATATGGCATTAATATATGAAGCATATCCTCTCACATATACTAATGTAACAAAATTCATGTGATTCCATTACATATTTTAATTTGACATCTACATAGATATTTTTAATGCCTTATTTTTAATGAGTTATATGGGGTTAATAATGGATAAATGACTCTATTTTTTTATGTGGAAGACTTATTATCAACGTGGTGTTTCATGTGGAACATCATAAATAAGAAAACATGGGCAAAGGTCATGTCCTTGTATAACATGGTGGGTTAATAAGATATATGTTTTTCTCTCATTGTAATGAACTATGGGCATGCCCACCCGAAGGGGTTGCATATTGATTTAGCTTGACTATCAGAGCCTCACCTGGGCTAACCCGAAGGATCAAGCTTGCGCCTCGTGACAAAGGGCCAACATACTGGCAAGGGAAGAGGGGGCGCTTCAACCAATCGAACTACTTGTCCAAGCTAATAAGATCTATGTTTTATTTGAGTTCTCTAATTATGGTAAATAAATGGGGCAAATGCCATGGAAGCACAATTTAATGTTTTTGCCTCAAACTAATGGTTTTTGTTTTACTATTTTTTTATAAAACTTGGAAAAGAATTTTGTATTTTGCTAAGTGTATCACGAGTCTACTAAGTATATGTTGTTAAAGGTTAAATTTTGATCGTATTTAACAAATGTTTTTATAATAATTTATTCACCTAATGCATTTTGAATATACAAATAAATTCAAAATCCTAAAAACTCCTAAAATACTTAGATTATAATGATTCTATAATTCAACAAATCTCTAGAGAAATTTGAAAAAAATAACTTAAAAATATACACAAAAAAATAAATTAATTAATTAATTAATTAAACTACAACATTTCATGAACGTTTTATGCTATAGTCCTCATTTCATGTTTATGTTGAATTCTATGATCTGAATCAAGGTTATTCTAAAGAGAAATTATCCAACACCTTGTTGGGCCAAAGATTACACTTGGGAGCTAGGTGAATCAATGTGAGAGAAAATTTAACATTTCATAACTTTTCTTTAACAAACAATTATTTACAATGAAGCATAACCATTTTCAAAATATCAATCAATAGATAAAATGCATCATAAAGCTACCATCACATCAATAACCAAGAGACATAAGCTTTTACATGAAGCCCAATATGAGAGAAAATCACAAAATTCTTCTTCTTCTTATACTTCAATTAAGTATATAAATTTTCAAGGCTCGAATGCTAGAGGCACCAAACCCCAAGATATACAAGCTACTATTTGCCATAGGATACAACCTGATTAAAGATTCAACCTCAAAAATGTGTATTAACAACTCATTATAAAATACAACCTAATTAAAAACCAACCTCACTAATGAGCAATCTCTGACCTCTCTAAGCTCGAACTTGATTGAAGCAATAACCTTGACGATGAGCAAGATTTGAATTTCTCTGGGCTTCAATTTGTGATCGACCAATAATACAACGATCCCAATTACATAGTATATAAATGCAGAGTTAATTCAACTGTCATGCCACCATTATGGAAAAAACACCTGGGTGCCTGGACTTAATGTATTAAATGATTCGATGTGTCAACCCCTTCGGTGTTCTTTCCAACGTGCCAAGATCAATCCCTTCGCCGTGGTGATGTCGGCCCAATGCAGAGAGATATGCATACCGAGACTTTGAATTTATATCAATCAATGTGTTGTTGTCGGTGACCCTACAAACAATTCAACGTGCCACTCTTGACGCACGATATACATCAATGAACATAATCAAAACTTCACAACCATCACCAAAACCAAAACGCTATAATAAACTCAGAGCTCGTGTCACGTGTGTATGTACACACTTGATGAATTGAAAACTGAGAAAGATGGAATAAGATAAGTTTCTCACACTTCCCATAAATAAACAACACCGTCAACTCTACTATCAGCGCACCGACAATTGCATAGACCGCATAATACATGAAGAATCCCATATTAACACTCTCGCTCTACACGATAACAATATGAGCAATTCTCAACCAAAGCCAGCACAGTCCAAGATCGTGTGACAAAGGTAGCCAGAAATTGGACAAACTTGAATGCAACGAAGAAGAAGCAAGATCGTGACCACTAATGCTGAGACCTTCTATCAAACACAAATCTGAGAGATATATAATGTGTGTTTATGCAGCATCCATGCCCATTTTCATGGTGTTTCCTAATCTTCTGACCTCAGTTTGCTGGATTGTTGGTGAAGAAGGGGATACAACTGGAAAACACTCGATCATCCATCTCCATCGGTCTCCCCATATTATCTTTCTACAAACACTATGATAAATCAAATTTAACACAATTTCAAATTCCAAAGATATTCTCAAATTTGATAGACAATAGATACATCAATTGTTTAACTTTGCTCATGATTATTAGGACATCTTTTGGTGTATTAATCACATCAGAGTTTTTTGTCAAAGCTTTTCGAACCATCTAGTGTGGTTCATCATTAGGATCCTAACGTGTCAAATCATGTCAAAGCTTTTCGAACCATCTAGTGTGGTTCATCATTAGGATCCTAACGTGTCAAATCATGGCAACAGATTAAATAGCAAAGAGGAGAGCTTTTTTTCGACCGTTATAGTTTAATGGCTAGTTTTGACGAAATAATAAAATATCATAATTAAAAAATGAAGACCTTAACTATATTTTGACTAAAAAATGAATATTAATATTAATCAATAAAATTAATACCCTATAAATACTTAGAATTGACTCCCTAAATAATAAATTATCTAACTTCTTTTGATTAAAAAATAAAATATATTTAAATTTTAACATATCACTAAACCATAAATATGTTAGGACTAACTAAATACTTGAATAAATATAAAACTTTGAATAATTAAACCTCTAGAATTGAGTAAATAGATATTTAATTTCACAATGATGTTTTGTATCTAGAATAAATGAAATTTAGATTAAAGTTTCAATAAGAATGTTAAATTTATATAGATTTGACTATGAATATAAATAAATAAATATTATTTTTGAAAATATATATATATTTAGCTTCGAATAACTGCACAAATATCTTTAAAGAGGTTAAGAGATTAAAATTAGAATCTACCTAAATATTTTAATTTAAATTAAGTTAAGAGAATTAGAAATAAAATCTATCTTTTAAAGTGAAAATAGTAAAAATAATAAATAAAATTAAAGATACTAATGATAATAAACAAATAAAAATTAATGAATAAAAAATAAAATTGGAAAGATAGATATCTCAAAAATAAAAAAATTAAAATTAAAACTAGGAGGATACGGCAGGGACCCAACAACTACTAATCTTCCAACTATCATCCTTGTTCAGATTACTAGGCCTCCTTTCAATTTCTATAGCTTCCCTAAACTTACGGTGATGAAAATGATCAATTTTAGCAATGACCCTTGCGTCCTCAATGTAGATATGATGTTTAGTATTTTTCACATGTTCAGCCAAAGTCGAAGAACACATCCTCCCAAGTTTTATGTTTGTCGCATGCTCATGAATCCTTTGATTTATAGAGCAACCAATCTCACCAATGTAGGTAGTTCCACACGAGATAAAAACTCGATAAAATCCCCTTAAAGAAGATCTCCAAAAATGTGGCTCTTGCCATAAAATCAAGTAGCTTTGTGAGCTCTTTGAGTCATAAGCTTATTGAGGGGAACCCTCTCATGCCTAAGATTTATGATCTTCCTAAGATTCATAGGGAAGGTGCTCCTCTTAGGGCCATTTTCAACACCATAAGGGGGGCGACCTATCTTCTAGCTAAATATTTAGCCCAGAGGCTTAAACCCCTGGTTGGTCACACTAATTCCTTTGTCAAAGATTTAGCATATTTTGTCAATGAATTAAAAGATATAAGACTCGGTCCTAATGATAAGCTGGTTAGTTTTGATATGGTTTCACTCTACACTAATATCCTGATTAGCGAGGCCATTAAAGTCGTTAGACACTATATTGATCCTGATACAACCAACGTAATTGGAATTTGTCTTACCTCCACATTCTTCAACTGTGAAGGGGAATTTTATGAACAAACATGTGGTGTTGCCATGGGTTCCCCCCTTTCCCATGTTGTGGTGAATCTGTTCATGGAATAATTTGAATCTAAGGTGTTTTCCTCTTCTCTATTCCAACCAAATCTGTGGAAGAGGTTTGTGGATGAAATTTGCGTCATCTGGCCCCATGGTCAAGATAGGTTGGACCTCTTTTTCCAACATCTTAACAATCAATCGAGTTTCATTAAGTTTACTATGGAATGTGAGATCAATGGGTGTCTACATTTCTTTGACGTCCTTATTTCTAAAGAAGAGGATGGTTCTTTCTCCCATCAGGTCTTTCGGAAGAAAACTCACGTGGAGCAATATCTTAATGCTAAATCTCATCATTTCCCTCCTAAAAAACTAGGTTTTCTCAAAGCCCTAGCCACTAGGGCATTAAGAGTTTCTGATGAAAATCATCTCAATGATGAAACAACCCACCTCTTGAATGTTTTTAATAGTAATGGTTATAGTAAGAACAAGTGTCTTAAAGCTAAAAAAGGCCCTATGATTAAGAAAGATACCAAGGATAGGTTTTTAGGGTGCATCTTCTGTAAGGGACCACTACTAGGATTGCAAGGATTCTGAGGAAGCATAAAGTCCCCTCGACCTTGAGGGCCCTAAATACAATTAAGAGCTCTCTGATGTCTGTGAAGGACCATGTGGACCCCAAGAATATGAAATGTCTTTAACTCATCCCTTGTTCATGTGGAACTCCCTACATTGGTGAGACTCATCGTTCTATAAATCAAAGGGTTCATGAGCATGTGACAGACATAAAACATGGGAGGATGTGTTCTTCGACTTTGGTTGAACATACAGAAAAGATGAAACATCATATTTACATTGAGGATGCTAGGATCATTGCTAAAATTGATCATTTCAATCATCATAAGTTTAGGGAAGCTATAGAAATTGAAAGGAGGCCTAGTAATCTGAATAGGGACGATGGTTGGAAGATTATTAGTTGTTGGGTTCTGCCTTATCCTCTTAGTTTTAATTTTTCTTTATTTATTTATGAGTTATCTATCTTTCCAATTTTTATTTTTTATTCATTAATTTTTATTTGTTCATTATCACTAGTATGTCTAATTTTATTTATTTTCACTTTAAATGATAGATTTTATTTTTATTTTTCTTAACTTAATTTAAATTACAATATCTAGGTAGAATTAATCTCTTAAACCTATTTAAAGGAGAATATTTGTGCTGTTTTTTTTTCACTACTAGTTCACGGATACCCATGTTCAGTGGGTCCGCTACGTCCAGGATCGAACAACGGTAAGGTGGACCCCACCCGAAGGGGGTCACACCCCTCGGCCTATTGACTGACCTGACCCCAAGAGCTTTCGGGTTTCGACCCTGTGACCTCCCATTGGTGAGGCCCTGGCTTGACCGATTGAGCTAACCCTTGGGACTAGAATATTTGTGCAGTTATTTGAAGCTAAATATATATTTTTCCAGAAATAAATAAATATTTATTTATTTTCTTAGTCAAATCTATATAAATTTAACATTCTTATTGAAACTTTAATCTAAATTTCGTTTATTCTAAATACAAAAAATCATTGTTAAATTAGATATTTATTTAGTCAATTCTAGAGGTTTAATTATTCAAAGTTTATGTTTATTTAATTATTTAGTTAGTCCTAACATATTTCTGGTTTAGTCATAGGTTAAAATTTAAATATATTTTATTTTCTTAGTCAAAAGAAGTTAGATAATTTGTTTATTTAGGCAGTCGATTCTAAGTATTTATAGGGTATTCATTTTATTGATTAATATTAACGTTCATTTTTTAGTCAAGATATAGTTAAGGCCTTCATTCTTTAATTATGAAATTTTTATTATTTAGTCAAAACTAGGCATTAAACTATAACGGTCGAAAAATTATCTCTCCTCGTTGTTGTTTAATTTATTACCATGATTTGACTTTGCATCTTGTCCTGATGATGAACCATACTAGATGGTTCGAAACGCGTTGACAAAACTTTGACGTGATTAATACTGAAAGATGTCCTAACAATCATAATTATGGATCACATAAGCCTAAATTCGAAAATAAATTTGCTCATGTTCATAATATTTCAAAATATTCCCAAAATATGAAATCAAGATAAAACTTGCCATTAATATATGAAACATATCCCCAATCATATATTAATGTAACAAAATTCATGTGATTCCATTACATTTTTTTTATTGACATAATTTAATTTGAGATCTATATACATAGATATTTTTAATGCCTTATTTTTAATGAGTTATATATGGTTAATAGTGGCTAAATGACTCTATGTCTTTTATGTGGAAGACTTATTATCAATGTGGTGTTTCACGTGGAACATCATAAATAAGAAAACATGGACAAAGGTCATGTCCTTGTATGACATGGTGGCTTAATAAGATCTATGTTTGTTTTTTCATTGTAATGAACCATGGGTGTGCCCACTCAAAGGGGTTGCATATTGATTTAGCTTGACTATCGGATCCTGACCTAGGCTAACCTGAAGGATTGAACCTGTGCCTCGTGATAAAGGGCCAACATATTAGCAAGGGAAAGGGGGCGGGGGAAGGAGCTTCGACCAATTGAACTACATGTCCAAGCTAATAGAATCTATGTTTTATTTGAGTGCTCTAATTATGATAAATAAATGGGGCATATACCATGGAAGCATAATTTAATGTTTTTGCCTCAAACTAATGGTTTTGGTATTACTATTTTCTATAAAACTTGGGAAAGAACTTTGGCATTTTGCTAAGTGTATCATGAGTCTACTAAGTATATGTTGTTAAATGTTAGATTTCAATTGTATTTAACAAATATTTTTGTAATAATATATTCACATAATTAGTTATGATCAAATTGAAATAATTAGATTGAAGATAATATAAAATTCAAGTTTAGAATATTTTTTAAGCGTAGTTTAATTATTAAATGTTTTTGTTTTTGTTTTTTTGTTTTGTTTTGTTTGTTTGTTTGTTTTTGTTTTTGTTTTTTGTTTTTTGTTTTTTGTTTTTTTAATCAGAATTTAACAATTAGTTTTTTAAATGAAAATGTAGTTTTTTTATCATTTAAAATGCATTTTGAATATACAAGTAAATTCAAAATCCTAAAACCCCCTAAAATACTTACATTATAAAGATTCTATAATTCAAATTTATAATTCAACAAATCTCTAGAGAAAATTTGTAACACCCTCCTCCCACATCCACCCAAGTAATTATGCCAACCAAGGTAAACATGAGACGAGAGGCTACTATGATCATATTCGACCTCCTAGGTAACCTTAAGGAAGTGGAATTGACGAAACATCACACACAGTCATCCAACATCATCAACAGAACCCTTGAGAGACAAGTCAGCCACTCAGACAGCCTGATCGTGGGTCCCACTGTTGTTCTGGACCTCTAAGGCCATAGTCGCTCTCATGCTATGGGCAAGGGAGTGACCACAAACCTAAATTCGCTCTCATAGACCTACATGCCAGTGAATATGGAAAAAACTTGCTAATTTTGTGCCAGGGGCCCTGGGATTTAAGCCACTTTTTCAAGCCCAAAGCCCAGGCCAATGCCCATAATGGAATAAAAGCTAAGAATCAAGAAAAGTATAGGGAAACGATGATGCAAAAGTAAATAATTGATCAAGACCTTAAACAGACCCCTACTAGCCATGGCAGGCATTTCATCAAACATATTGTCAACATGTAACCTACAGGTGTAAACAACAAAATTAAGTGTAGGGATCTCGTACTTATCTAAGAATCACTTTGACCCATTGTTCCCTCATGCCATTTGCTGCCTTATCACTTATTAGGTCATATATAACATATCCATTCAAACACAAGTAAAAACATGATGAGATCCATACATAGTTGTTGTCACAAAATGTACATATAACCAGCATAATAGGAACATAAATACCATAAACATATCAACCATCAAAATCAATATATACATCAATACATTTGCAAATAGAAATCAAGGGGATGAATTTCTCATTAATCAATTGAATCAACCAACCGAGATGGGACTACCACATTCCACCCGACCATAGAATGGCTGAGCCAAATCTCTCTTCAGCCATTCACCCCCGTTCCATATTCCAAGCATGAATGTGGGAATCAAACCAAAAGAACTCAACCAGGGCATATCGAGGCTAAACCATCTCACCCTCATCAATAGAAACTAAACTTTACCGTAATCCATCCTAGATCACTAGGCCAACACAATGAACACATCATAACATGCTTTATCGTGATCTCCACCTGATCACTAGGCCAAACAAGCATGGATGCCACCGAATTTCTCCACCTAAATCATGAGGAATTTTTTTGTCTCCTAGTCTCTCAGGCTTTACCACAATCCAAACCCATATCACTAGGTCCTAAACTGAGACCCACTCTTCAGGCTTTACTGCATATCCCAAACCCGAGATTACTAGGCCCATTGGAGAGAAAACCACCTCTAGGCTTTACCATATATCATGACATTTGTCGAAAAGGATTCCTAGGCCACCCGAGGCAACACAAAATCTGGATTTACCACAAGCCATAGTTCGGTTCAGGGGTTACTAGGCCATGTGTTCTATCATTTCGGAGATCCATCTCACTTAACTTCGAATCCATCCAAAAATCCAACGTAACCAAACATGAGAACCCCATCACACCATGCTATCAGGAAATGGCATGGTGTTGAAGCCCCGAAAATCGGGTCTACAACAAGGGCGATACCCGCCCTGTCCGGATCTTGGTTGGCAGCACCTTTTCCGTTTGGTATAGCGGGTCCGACTGGGGATATGGGACTAGTTTCCCAATTCAAGTGTGTGTGTGTGAGAAAGATATTTCTGTTTCTAACAATTTCTAAATGGAATACTTCTACTCTAATTCTAATCTAATAAAAATGAAATTATATTCTAATAAACAGAAATATGTAAATCTACACTAACCCGGGTGTAATCTTTCTTCTATGCGATCTAAAATGATTTCAATCAACAACTGGTAATAAAGATCATTCAACTGCTATGAGAAAAGAATTCAATAAATATGAACCACTTCGTATAAAAAGTTAGACGAAACCGTTGTGAAAAACTTATCGCATAATAAGCTATTCATACACTAAGCACAAATAAATATCTATCACCGTACAAAAGTTCCAAATGATAACTCAGGCATTCATACATTAATATATAAATAACTGAACTGAACATCACTCTAACACAAGGCAGAAATAGTTTAAGAGATAGAAATACCATTTATAACTAGTCCTACTCATGAGCTTCAAGTGATAACAATTTATCTCTTCTTGATCAAATATCCACTAAGAGTACAAAAGTGCAACATCAGTAGCAGATATCAAATGCAAACATCAATAAATCTTGTTCCATTCATTCATCAAAACCTCCTCAGAGGGTACAGAAGTGCATGTTCTGGGGATAAGTTTTTGATAAATTTCGGGACCCTTCTCTAAATGCATGAGAAGAATTTAAATACTACTAACTAAATCTAAAAATAAATTATTACAAAAATGTAGGATGCGGTTTAAATGACCGTCCTCTTTTCAGGAAAATAAAACAAAATTAAAGCTAAAATTAAATCTAAAATTAAACTACTTCTGTATTTGGTCCTTGAAATTGCACACATGCAACATCTGTTTGAGAAGAGTCGGCTGACCGACTTCCGATTTTAGCTGAGCTGAGAAAACAGAATCGACAAGAGCTGGTGCCATCTTTTCGGCCGAAATGATGATACACTTAACAGTCATCCACTGGCTATGTGGCTTTACCAAGTAAGCCCAGTAATACTCCCAGTTCAACTTGGTTAACCCTTGGATTTCTTTTGCCTTTTCTTGAGCTCTCTACTTCCAATCTGCCTGTAGTTGTTGTGCATTAGGTAAATATCCTGGAGTGGTCTCCGTGATCAAATTTTCCCTGTGCAATTTTTCATTTACACAATCAATAATATTGCTTGCTGTCGTGGCTGCTCCTTCTGCTGCTTGCTCTGCTTTCTTGATTTGCTCGTCCCATTTGTTAAAGAGCATTTCTTTGTGATTTCATTGATCCTTGGTGCACTTGCTCTTTTTCCCTCGTCTGTTTCTTGCCAAGCCAAATATTCAGTCACCCGTTTATCAATTAGATCATAGTCACTTCGTAAATCTACCACTTGATTAGTGGTTTTATCACTAATTTCACAATAATAGCTCCACTGTGATATCTTTTGGCCCAACGCTTCTTGCTGCTGTAGTAATTGTTCATTCAAGGAAATGGACTCTGTGATAAATTCTGTGAGTTTAGGATTGTCCTTGTGCATCTCCTGTAGATCTTGTAAATGATTTCCTTTTTCATCCAAACTTTTCTGATATCCTATCTGCATCTGTTGGAAGTCCTGTTGTAACCTCTCAAGCTGTTTTTGTGCTTCATTGTTGGCGTTGGCTTGTTGCAACTGTTGTTGCAATACTTGTATCTGGTCTTCCCTTTCTTTTAGCAATTGTTGTACCTCATATGCCTTATCAATAGTCACAGAGGCATATGCTCCTGCGATCTGAGATAGTTTGGTGAGATTCTCAGTAGGATTGCTAGTGGGATCTTGCCACAGGACATCTAATTGTTCTGCGTCTTGAGGGAGCACATTTTCCAATTTCCTTTTCTTCCTCTGTCTTCTTACTACTGCTTTGTGCTGTGGGCTATAAAATACATCAAGAGGGGGAATTTCTTCTATTTTGAGCATAAGCTCAGAGGATGGGGCAATAGGGATATGCTTCATATCTGAGACATTGCTAACTGTTCTTGTGACTACTTGTTTTGTTACATGTGCATCGCTCACAGGTGTTTTCATGGTTTGCCCTTCAAGATTGATCAGGTCATTGAAGGTTTCCCATTCTTTATCTAATTCGGTTGTGACTGATGGCTGTTGAATGACGAGAGGGGGAGGATCTCCTTGCGGAGAGGCAATAACCTGTTGCTGTAGAAGTTCCGTTGATTGGGCAGTATCCTTTACTGACCCTTCGCTCTTATCCTGTTCACTTCCGGATCTTTTAGAATGTTCAGATGTTTCTTTTCCAGACTTGGATTTAGATCTGTTAGTGCCTGAACTTCCACTCAGACTAACACTTGGAGTTGGTTCCCTTGTGGGTTTTAGGCGTAGTTTCTCCAAAGGAACACTGGCTAACCTTCTTTCCCTGTATATTTTGAACTTTTGAAATTCTTCTGGAGAGAGTTGCCTTTGGGCTGCATGCAGAATTTCTTCAAGTGTGCTTTTTTGTTGGAATATATCATCGAATAAATCCTTTTCTCCAGAAAACACCTTTATCTTGACTACAGTAGTGAAATTCTTTGCAACATCATTAGGGTCAAATGGTCTTCCTGAAAATTTGAATAAATGTAAACACGTCATATTATTTACTTCTGTGAATGTGTGGCCTACATCAAATAGTGAAAAGGCCCCAAAGGCTATACGAAACTGTGGCCATATAGCCTTCTTTTTGTCCTTCAAATCTTTAGTTAGACCGCCTTCTCCACAGGTTTGATAGGCAATCTCTCGAGATAACAGTTTATTAGGGATATACAAAGGTAGGACATGAGGAGAAGCAGAACTTCCAAATACCCTGACATAAGTAAACAATTCCTCCCCAAACCATCTTGCGACAGGGAGGATGTCTACCTCTGCTTCAGGAGAGCATCTCAGAGCGTCTTTATCAGGCAACATTCTGTACAAGGGCAGCATAATTCCATGACAAATCTGGTAAAAGTATGGAGTGAACTTAGAGTCCCATAATTCTTTATGATAGACATGAATAGGTAAGGGGTCTTGAGTTGTCCACTTCCAACCCATTACAAGAAACTTAGAAACATAACATATCGCATCCATTACATACACTGATAGGTAAAAAGGAGGATAGATTCTCTGAGAGACAGTTCTTTTAGATCTGTAACTTACAATGGCTGTGACTAGATTTTCAGATAAGATTTTGGCCCAATCTACAATAGTGGCATTTGTGGCGGCATCCAACAACAGTAGCCATTCAAATGAAAATTTGTTGATATCTGGCATTCCAAACAATCTACAGAGCATGGCAGCAGCAAAGCAATATGGGGAGGTGAGAGAATCAGTACTGTACATACCATGTTTATCTTTCTTCAGCAGTTCGTCCCTCCTAGACCAGTCTTTGGTGGTTTCTGCTAGGTCCTGATTTTCTTTTGCAAATTTTTCCTTAAACTGCTTGTTATAAGTTGCCTGTGGCTTCGGTAAATGATACATGAACCTTAAATCATGTGTAGCAAATGAGCCGATAAGTCCCTGACCCTGAGTTTTAAACTGTCTATTTCTAATTTCTGCGTTGTCTAGTATCCACTTTACCATGTCTGTGTATGGGAGAATTTTGGGCCTTGCTGCTATCCGGTGCAAGAATGAGCAAGCTAGTTCTGTGAGGGATGCTTCAGAAGAACCATTTGAACCTGTGGTAGCAACTACTTCCATTACTCTAGGATTCTCCTCTTCAAGCAGATTATACATGCCTTCCCACATAGCAATTCCCACGTCTTCGTTACATGCCGTGTCTGTATACAAGGGTGCCATTTCCTTTTCTTCAGAGCTCGGAGTTTTGCTTTTCTTTCCCATTTTAGCCTGCGTATTGCTTTGTATCGGCCTCAGTTCTCCGTTCCTGCAATTCAAAAGTGAAGCGAAAATGAATGACAAGGAAGGGTGATGGGAAAGTTTTAAATGCCGCAGACACATCAAGTATAGCACCTTACATGAGATGATTTTTTCGATAAGCACGCACCCACATTCCATTAATAACTGGCAACTAATTCATTTATTAGCATTAAAGCGCATAACCAGGTGTCAGCTTATGGAAAATAATTTTCTTGAATAGCGTGCCTGAAATATCTGCGATGGAGCGATTTTACGATTTTCTTCGCAATATCGCAGATCGCAGCATCGCGAAATGATAATATCGCAAAATCGTAACATCGCAAAGTTGGTCGCTCATGATATCGCATTATCGCATTGTCACCGTATCGCGAGATCGTAATATCGCAATATCGCAGATCACAAGAATGTTATGAATGACAATCCTTGTTAACCTGTTTTCTGCGAAATGTGATTTGCAATCGGCGATATCGCATATCGGCAAATTTTAAAGTGTTTCATGTAAGTTGTATTTGCTGGATGAGATGCGATATTATCGCGTATTGTGATATCGCAATATTGGAACTTCGGCTTGTAAGGAGGCATCTCGCTGTCTTGTTGCGATGCGATATTCCTAAGGAAAGATTTGCATCTTACCTTATCATAAAACTTAGATTTTTTGGATTTTCAAGGGAGGCTTCCTAAGTTTATGATGGTAATTTTATTTGAAAAAGAAAATTTAAACGCTATTTTGATTTTAATTTTTTTGCTAAGGGTCCCCACTTATTTAGTATTAGGAATAACACTAAATAAGAAGGGGGTTTGTTGTTGGCCACAACAATTGGCGATTCACTTGGAAGAACCAGTTATCTCTGCTGCTTTTTGAATTTTCAAAACTTCCAAAATAGAAAATTTTCCAGAAAGTTAAACTTTATTATAGAAAGATAAAGTACATTATACTTTAACCTGTCAATGACATTTTGTTTCAACTATTTTCAACTTTGATTATTTGCTGCCTCAAGCTAGTCCTTGTATTTACATCAGTCATTACTTGGCTTGTAAAGATAAAACAAAGTCTTCTCTGTAAACCAATTTTAAATATGCTCATTTGTCGTAGGTAGAGCCTTTGCTGCCAGCAAGCATTTATAGCCTCGATAGGGTTACCTGTTACCTAGAAATGATCCTGTGTCCTACTTAAAGAAACCTACAATTCCCAAAGAAGAATCCACATCCACACTTATTGCTTTACTTTTCTTTTTTATTCTTAAAGAGCAATGTCTTGGTTTGGTAGTCAATTCATAACACAGTCATTCACTGATTTATAACTTTGCTTAAGAATTTGGCTCATGATGAGACCCCTTGTCTTTTGATTGCAACAATCTTGAGTCATTTCCCTATTGTGGTATGCACTATTGGAAGAGTCAGCAAGTTATAATATCTATGATCATGATAAGCCGGCTCGTGATGAGACCTCTTACTCTTTTAAGATAAAGTGTATCCTTGGATTGTTCCTCTGAAAGTTGTGATTTCCTTAGTAGGGAGGAAGTCATTGTTTCCTTAAGATAGCTCTGGACGACAATAATAGAGTTTTTTGGAAATAACTGTTCTACAGAGAATCTTTATTTTGTTATTGATACCTTTCATTCCACTGATATAAAACAATTTCTCACTAAAGGTTGTTTTCATCAAATTTTATGAAGTTGAAACTAGTATCATATCTAGGTTAGAGTTTTTAACTATATCTTTCAATAATAAAGATCAATTTTCCAAAAGTTTTGCTATTTATACAAGCGAAAGATCAAAATTTGAAAAAGAATTGGTGTCTTTTTCATAAATTCCTATTGTAACCATTCACAACTGGTTTTATTATGAAAAGAAAAACAACTACTCTACAAAAATAGAAGAATATTCTTCTATGGAAAATATTTCTTAAGAATCTGACCATTAACAGGTAAAGAATCCTTCTTCCCTGCTAAATCTTGTAACATGAAGGTCGATGGACCTATGACTTCTATGATCTGAAAAGGACCAAGCCACATTCTTTGAAATTTTGTATGTTTTCCCTTTTCCTCATGTGCCTTGTTCCATTTTAAAACTAAATCTCCCATCTGAAAATATTTTCTGGATATCATATTAGAATCAAAAGAGGCCTTTACCAATGCTTGATGATGAGCGTGAGTTATCTTAGCCCTTTCTCGTTGTTCTTCTAATTTAATTAATTCTGGCTGCCTAAGTTGTAAAGAGGAAGTTGGTACTTCATCAATGTAATGAACTAAGGCTAAAGAGGGAATTGTCAGATGTGTTGGAAGAACCACTTCTTTCCCATAAACTAAATTAAAGGGAGAAGTGTCGATAGAGGCTTTCTGCATTATTTGATCTGCCCATAAAGCATATATTAAAGACTTATGCCAATTTTTATGATTTTGGTCAATGGTTCGCTTAATGATTCTAATTAAGTTCTTATTTGTAGATTCAGCTAACCCATTCCCTTGTGGATAATAATTGGCCGAGTATTTAAGCTTGAAACCCCTTTTGAGTGTGAATTCAGTCATTGCATTACCAGAAAAGTATGATGCATTATCAAACATTAAAGCGGAAGGCAATCCAAACCTGGTAATTATGAACTGATCTATGAATTCAATGATATTTTTAGCATTAGTTGTCTTGAGTGGAACTGCTTCTACCCATTTAGTAAAGTAATATGTCACCGCAATGATGTATCTATGTTGTTTAGAAGAGTGAGGAACAATTTCACCTATTATGTCCAATCCCCACTGATCAAAAGGCTGTTTGATGGTAACTAGTTGCAGTGGCAAGGATGGTTTCTTTTGTCTCCCAGCAGCGGTTTGACAGACTTGGCATTTCCTTACATAGTTATGTGCATCCTTGAATAATGTGGGCCAGTAATAGCCTACGCGTAAGATCTTATGAGCAGTGGTGTCTCCAACGTAGTGTCCGCCTGTTGGCCCATCGTGGAGTTCATGCAAGACTTTTTCATCTTCAGTTTTCTCAAGACATCTAAGAAGAACATAATCATAATTTATTCTAAAAAGAACGTCATTTACGAGTTGATATTGTTTGGCTTTTAACCTCAGGGCTCTTTTCTTGGTATGATCGAGGTTTGAAGGAGCGTATCCATTCTTTAGATAATAAATAATATCAGCATATAATGACTCAGCATCGTTTATGCTTACCTTGTACACTTGTACCACTTCAGATGGATTTTCGGGCATTAGCGATGCTCCTGCCAGCATTTTGCAAAAACCTTGACCTTTTACAATATTTGTTGGTCTGATTTCTACAACGTATTCTTGTAAGGAAGTAACCCAATTGGCCCTTTTCTCACCCAAATCCTTCTGTACTAGAAGATTTCTTACCGCTGGGAATGGTACTATGATCTTGGTATGTGTTTTGAGTAAAAAAGGTCTGAAATATTTAATTGCTTTAAAAACAGCATAAGCTTGTTTTTCCACATCTGAATAATTCAGCTCAGCACCTTGTAAATTGGAACTAAAAAAAGAAATTGGGGCTTCTGCCTTTTCTTGATTTGCTTGAGTGAGTATCGCAACATATGATCTATCTGAGGCAAATGTATACAAAATAAAAGGATCAGAAAAATTTGGAGTCGCTAACGATGGAGCATTGATAATGGCTTGTTTGATCAGATTGAATGCCTCATGTTCATCTTGGCCCCATTTAAAGTTTGCATTCTTTTTAATCATGGCTTGTAAAGGAGATACGATTCTTGAAAAATCTAGAACGAATCTCTTTACAAAGTTGATCTGGCCAAGGAAAGATTGCATGGCTTTTTTATTGTGAGGTAGGGGAACTGCAGAAATTTCCTTGATTATGTCAAGATCGATGTGAATTCCAGATTTTGACACTATGAATCCTAGAAGCTTTCCTTCACTTAATGTGAAAAAATATTTTTTCGGGTTAAGCGAAATTCCATACCTTAAACAACGTTGGAAAATTTGTTTTAAATCCCTGAGATGGTTGTTTCGTTTCTTGGAATAAACAGTAATATCATCCAAATAGATTACCACTGACTTATTAATTAACCCTTTGAATGTGATTTCCATGGCTCTCTGAAATGTGGCACCCGCGTTTATCAAACCAAATGGCATCTTTTGATATGCGTATGTGCCCCACTTAGTTCTGAATGTCGTTTTTAATTGATTGTCGGGATGTACCAACACTTGGTTGGATCCTGAGAATCCATCCAAGAATGACATTAATTCTGAGCCTGCAACTGCCTGCAGTATTTGTTCCATGGGAGGTAAAGGAAAATTATCCTTTTGGCAGGCCTTGTTAAGGTTTCGAAAGTCACCAGCTTTTTGTTATAAGCCACCGTTTTCGTATTTTCATACTTGCTTCTTTGCTTACAATGACTGTCAGTCAGTTTGCAATTATTGTGATGACATTATCCTCTCACTCGAAGATAGAATTCTTCAATGCTGGGGTTTGATGGTCAGTTTATTCTCCCTTTTTCTTTACTCGATTGATTATATATATATAGTATTTTAATATGAATATGATTTATTAATTGTATTAAATAGTTTTAGTATAAAAAGAAGTCAAAAACCCTTCTTTTTATATTATATGATTGCCTTTCACCTTCAACTCTCTATCATGAATTTTAACCATCCTGATTAGTTTTCATAATTGGAAGCTAAAATTTAATAAAATATATATAAAATCTATACTTTATAAATATGTTTCTTATTCAATAAAAATATATGATAAAATTAAATCATTATAAATCTATTTTAGCCCGGATACCAATAAATTTATACATCTTTTTATTTTATTTTAAAATTAATTAAATTTGAAGTAGGTTGAAATCCTGATGATTAAAGTTACAAAAGAGATATTTGGTTTTGAATATGCTTAACACTGCTTTTGCTGGCTAGTTTTTCTTCACTTAATTAAATAGGTTAATTATTTAAGATTTAGAAAATTTTTGTAAGAGTGAAAATTTGTTTTTCTAAATAACAGTAATGAATTAATTTATATTACTAAATAATAATTAGTATTAACTATCTTATTTTATTATTAATTTAATAATTAAATTACAATAAATTTTTCCAAAAATATAAAATAATAATAATAATAAATTAATTAATTAATTAATTATGCAACTTAAAATATAATAACTAATCTCACCGTTTTTCTCAAACACACTTACAGCGAGTGCTATTTAGCAACTGTTCCACGGTGGTTGCTGAATTACCTGTTCATCAAGTTTGGGAAATATAAATATCATGAAAGCTCTGTTAAATTAATTCATTTTATGCTGTCATCAGTAAGGAACCTTACAATACAAGGACCAAAATAACATGAAAGGTACATATTATGGAATTTCCTGCTTTTGGGACTCTCAGAGTAATAGCTTATTAGTGATGGGAAAGTAATAAAATCTAAGTACTAAGCTTGACTTATTGTCATTCGACAGGTTTGCTCAGCAGTCCAGCTCACTGGTTTATTGCTTTGCCTGTTGGGAGCTGCAAAGATTACACATAGATCTCGAGGAATTCTCTCTGTAGCAACCAGATGGCACGCATTTGCTACCTGCACCTCCTATGGAGTCTCTTCTCCTCCAACAGAAAATTCATCACCGTCGCCTCCGGCACGTGAGGAGAATTCTCCGAGTCCTTCACCATGCGATGATTCTGCCAGCAATTCCGAATTGTCTGAAGTTTTTTTCATGTTTCCATCCCAGGAAGCTTCAGCGGCTTTCGACATTAGACAAGCCTTCGGTAAGTCAGTCACAAACTCTTGTCCGTCATTCTTTTCTGGTTGATTGTTTTTCTTAAACACGAATGAACATCTTCTATGTGGTCACGTTTCTGTCAATTAAAAACACAAACGAGTCTTTGAAAGCTATCAAACTTGGTTACAGATTCGAGCAGCTGCCCCGTCCCCCTTCCTCTCTGGTCCTTGAAGTTTCGCTGCTTCATTAGGTTCTTGATATCTTATAAAAACTTGAAATACTGGAATTTCGTACATATACAATCAGAAACAAATACAATAAGTGATTTCATCGAATCTCTATTGCCGAATGATCCAGGCTATTACCGAATCATGGGGTCCATCCCTGGTTTCCTGTTCCCAATGCTAATCTATAGGAACTGTCTAAAGCATATCCTTTCCCATTTAAGGAGACTTCCAAAGGAGTAAGGAGTGCATCTAGCTCAGGCTGTATAATTTCTTCGGGCTTTCAAGACATTTCTTTCTTAAAAGGGGACATTCCAGCCATGATGCCAGTTCTTTCATCAAAAGGGACATTCCAGCCATGATGCCAGAAATAAATCTAAATTTGTTTCATTTTAAGCAACTTGTCCTTACTATATCTCTTTAGGCAAAGGCACATACGGTTTACTGGACCTGCACTTTAGAGAAATCGAACTCTGGGGTTGTTTGATAGTGTGGAATGTGCTTTGAACACGGGCTGGGTAATTATTTTAATCCCTCCCCAAAATGGAAATGGAGCAAGAGCAAAGTTAATGGTTAATTTTACTATGTGCCCACTTAATTTTGCCTAGGATTAGATCCGCCTGTTTAGTGGATAGAAGAAGACCAATCTTATTAATTCCTCAAAATGGTTTCTATCTTCAATCTTTCCTCTTGAGGTTTGAGCCTGTGACCTGGTGGGTTTGTGCTCAGTTAATTTTATTCTATGCCTCATGCAAATTAACTGATCTACACCTCATGGGTCTGTGCCCAGTTAATTTTATTGCATGCCTCAGGCAAACCAACTGATCTATACCTCATGGGTCTGTGCTCAATTAATTTTATCTGATCTACACCTCATGGGTTTGTGCCCCGTTAATTTTATTCCATGCCTCAGGCAAACCAACTGATCTACACCTTATAGGCTCGTGCTTAATTAAGTTAATTCCATGCCTGGGATATATGCAGTACTTCAAACATTGAAATATGATAATCTGCATTGTGCAATGGGCATATGGTATATTTAGGCATTCTGCATATGGTGTGGAATAATGATTCATCCACCAATAAGATGCCATCACCATATTTGTGTGAGGCTTTTTTAATTCTTCCAAAATGACATACATCCTCAACCCCTCCCCATAAGCTTTGAACTGAGACTAATTTGAACACAAACCATTGGTCTACACCTCACAGGTAATTTAGGCATTTCTGTTATATCATCAGCATTTCTGTTTCTGTGATTATTAGATGATATAGCACCAAACAGTTTCTACATTTATAATACAGAGTGCTTTCAATTATCTAAATTCTCCTAAAATCTGTCTTAGGCCTCCTTGTTCATTCTAGTGCCACGCCTCTTTTTCTACGAGCCCAAGAGCTGTCATCATGTGGAAAGTGTTTGTGGTTTATTTGTTGATGAATTGTATTCCATGTGCAACCAAAGATAACAAAATGTTTAGATAGATTGAAATTCAGAAACATTGAATTCTCTGTTTCAAGGGAACAATCAAATAATTCCCCCCTTTTAAAGCAAACAAACGACCAGGGCTCATTTTCTGCAGAATCTTGGCACCGGGTAGTTGTTTTTCTTGTACCTGACCAAATTTAATGTTTATATCAGACCTTTTTACAAGCGGAGTGAAAGGTTTTTTTAGCTGTATTAGTATTTTGGGATATATGATTATGGTCTGTTTTAAAGTAAACTGTAAATGACGAAGGCCTATTGCCAATTTCAGTGCTCTAGTTTGATGAAGATATACCTGTTTGTATCGTGTGCAGTAACATATTTACAGCACAACAACGCAGGCATCACATTGTTTGGATTTGAACTGGATCGTCGCTTGTTGCATACATTATTTGCCTTTGAATTCTCTCTTGTAATGTGGATTCTAAGTAAATTTACTGTCCTCTCATAAGTTGTAATCCCTGTTCCATAGATGAGTTATTAGTTTCCGAATTTTAAGGGCAGCGTGATTTACCTGCCTTGGGCGATTTTTTTCATCTGCATTCCTCCCATGGTTGATTGTTATGTTATTCTTTTTCATGTATAATCATTACCATTGTATAGAAGAATTGGAGATCACAGTTTTTAGTCAGTGTTGCTCTGTTATACCTCTACTTGCAAAGTTCGAAAGGTTAAAGAAAGTATTCTTAGCAATACAAGTAAATGTGAAAGCTGCAAATGGTCAAAAATAAATATATTTAAGAGATTGGAGATCACAGATGTATCAATTGTGAATTTCATAATCAAAATTATGAAAAGAAAACTATTTTAGATTATTATGTAATATGCGCAACTTCAAGAATGAAGCTTGCGAAGTATAATTATGTTTTGTGTTTTCGTTTTTACGCGGTATAAAGCAGTTGTACTTGTAGTCACCGTCCAAGCAAACTCACAAAGATACCTAATAAAAGCTAAAAAAATGAAACAAGAAATTAAATTAGATGCATACATAATACAAACTCAGAAACGAAACAAAGAAGTTAAACTAGCTGTATACATAATACAAACTCAAAAATGAAACAAAGAAATTAAATTAAGCTAAAATTGTTAAGGGATTTTGCAATCATAAGTTGAACCATTCAATCTAAAGTGCTCTCCGGGGATCTTACAGTTAGAAAGCTTGATGTGATAAAAAAAACAGTGCAGACAAAGTCATTTTTAATTTAATTAGAAAAATAAATGAAGAAACTTGATAACTTGTTTTAAACTGGATTTCAGAAAATGTCATTAGTTTTTTAATATCTAAAATCAACTGTTAATCTTAGTGACATTTTTGGTTTATTGTAACTTTTAAATTTGCAATCACTGAACTCGAAAAGATTCAGTGAGATCCCAAAGTTAAGACACCTGTCTTGATCAAACAAGAACCGAAAAGTGGTTTTTTATTTTAATAAAAAAATGAAAGTAGAAAAATGAAAACTTATTTTCAAAAAAGCCATATGACTTTATAAACCGAAAAATCATGAATATCCTAATCGTTAAAATCAACGGTTGATTTCGATGAATTCTTGTGGTGTTAAGTGAAATAAATATTCTCCAACATGCTTTCTATGTGTTTATCTACATTGACCCTGGGAATGGTTGCCTAATAGACTGACTGCGAAGCTACCTACATCAATTCAATGATTAAAATGAGATTAGTTTTAAAATGAGATTAATACCCTCAAAGAACGATGGTCTAGTAGCTCCTAGCCATCATAAAGCTCTGGAATTTTCAAAAATTTTCATAATATTTAATTAACTAACTAAACTTGGTTTAAGTGAAAATCATACTTTTCATAACATTTAATTAAGTAACCAAACTGGTTTCAGTGAGAAGAAAAAAAAAATGTCTTTTCCTTATTTTTAATGAAATATTTAGTTTAATTGTCTTTTAAATTCGTTATTTTTTTAATTAAACTAATTAATAAAACTCTTTAATAATGTTGTAAGATTTGTTTAAAATATCTCACAATTTACTTAGACACTAAATTAAACTCTAATTTTGTAGACTTTGAGTCATAGTCCATAAACTATTATCAATCTTTGTAAAGTATAAGTATAAGAAGTATCATTGTCTAGAATTACCTATGCTTTAATCATGGATTTTCATATGCTATTTCTGGTTGCATTCTAATGTCTTTTCACCTCATTCTATAATCATTAATTTTCATATGCCATTGATTTTCCCATGCTCTAATAATGGATTTTCATATGCTAGTTGGATTCTAATATATTTTCACCCCATTCTATAATCCTTAATCTTCCTATGCCATTGGTCTTCATATGCAAATGCCTTTGAGAAAATGATGCCTTTTTACCCCATGCTATAATAATTTATCTTCATATCCCATTTCTCAAGAGTATTGAATTCAAGTTGGCTCATCAATTCCAAATTAGCATCATTTTCATTCTTGGATCATATAAGCATTATTTTTCTTTTAATTTTTATTTTTGGATTATATAATTTTTATTTTTGGATTATATAATTTTCATTTTTCTATTAATGTTCAAGACTAAGAAAGAAAAACAATTCTCTTAAAAGTCTATATGCAAGAAACATTTTCACTATTCTTTTGAGCGTTTAATGTTGAAAGTTTTAGAAAATTTCATCATTTTAATTTATTTAACTTTAACAGGCTCTTCTTCACTAATATTCATTTTTTCAAAGAGTAAACTTTGAAATGCTTAGTTCAATGTTGAATAAGTTTAAAACTACTTCAAATTTTGAGTAAGCTTATTTTACAAAACTTCAAATTTCTATGTCATTCTAAATTTATTGGATTATTATTTCCTTAAAGTAGATATTTATTTCCAAAGATTTGTTAATCTCATGCATTTATCATTTTTATCTTACTTCAATCATATTGATATGATATAATTTGAAAGCATCTATTATTTTTATCTTACTTCAACCATATTAGTGTGACATATTTTGAAAGTATTCAATCTAAAACTCAAATTTTAATATTAATATTTTAGAGCAATCTTCTTTTGTATTATGTTTGTTTAATTATTCTATTTTTAAACAATATCCATCTATTCATTATGATAATAAAATATCATTTTAAAATCATAAATATTAATACGTTTCCATATAGCAATTATTACATCATTTCCCTTATCCCCAAAACATTATTATCATAAAATGTATGATAGCTATTCAATAACTTCAACAGGTTAACCCACTTTTAGTGTATTTATTATAAATCATTTATTAAACTTATAATTCAAGTATAAAATATCATTTTGGATCTAATGCATATGGCCATTCCATTACTCCAAAATGTTGTGGTTTATGAATTCATTTGAATTTCTAAAACATCTACTCAAATGTATATCTACATTCCTTTAAAAAATCTCATTCCTTTAAAAAATATCATGACCATGAATACATAGTACAACTTTCCATCCTTAAAACAACTAACTCATTTCTCTTATAAATAGAGATATTCAAAATCTAATTAAAAAATAACCATAATTTCATAAATGAATAAACTTATTAACAATTAACCATAATCTCACCAATAAACAAACCTATTATAATTAACAAATTCCTCTTAGTAATTCAAAGTCATAAATTTTATTTCTAACTACGCTACCTACAAAATGTAAACTATTCCTAACGTAATTCTCTTTATAACTCCAACAACCTACTCTTCATAATTATTCTACATTTTATTTCCTTTATTCTTTATATTAACTCATACTATTATTCCTAATCACATAATGAAACTCAAAGGTATGTCTTCAATGCACATGTGTAAGTGTAACGATAAAAACAATTAAACTTATCTCAAATGATATTTATGATATTTAATAATCATGTAAAATTCATATTTACTGCAGTAATTTTTATTTATTATCTATAAATAATAAATTTAAAATCAAATATATATTAAATTTTATCATAATTATTTATATTTCAATTAATCATAATATTATTCATAATATTATTCATAAATTTATTAATATTATTCATAAATTTATAACTAATATTAAAATATCATACAATTCAATTTCAGAGAAATCACAAATAAATTAAACCAACACCTCACTCTTTGTTGATCAGATATAGGTAACACCCGAAGTTATCTAACATATTTTTCTTTGAGGATACTTGTTATAGGTATTTCTTTTATAAATCAAGCTAGTTTAACATAATCTTTTCCAATAATAACAGTAAGGTGTAACTTAACCTTTCTCTTTTTTTGGTTTTTTTTTGGAATTTAATAATAAATTTTTAGGTTAAATTGTGATTTATTTGTTATTTAAAATGTGTTTTTAATGTATAAATAGATTTAACACACTTAAAAAAAAAATCATAACTCAAACTTGTGACTCCAACAAATTTCTACTAAATTTCAAACAAAATTCATTAACAAATATACCAAAAAGATACGACTAACAAAAATATTAAAATTAACTATTCTAATAAATATTACTTTAATTGTTGTGTTTTTTTATGTTATTATTATTATTATTTTAAATGGTGTTCATAGACTGGGTGGTCGCTACATCCAAGGGAAAATCCAGGCACATCCATGGGAAAATCCAGGCCGACCAAACAAGTAGGGCCTAACCCCAAGGGCGTCGAAGAGATTTGACCTCGTGACCTCCCGATTGACAAGGTACTTAGCAACGAGAACTTGACCTATTGAGCTAACCCTTGGGGTTTTTCTCTCTAAAATCAAGGTAGGTCCACCCAAAGGGACTACACCCCAGGGAAAATCCAAGCAGATCAAATCTAACTTAGCAACGAGAACTTGACCTATTGAGCTAACCCTTGGGGTTTTTCTCTCTAAAATCAAGGTAGGTCCACTTGAAGGGACCACACCCCATCCAGGCAGATCAAATCTAACTTAGCAATGAGAACTTGACCTATTGAGCTAACCCTTGGGGTTTTTCTCTCTAAAATCAAGGTAGGTCCACCCGAAGGGACCACACCCCAGGGAAAATCCAGGCATACATGGGACCCCAGGGAAAATGCAAGCAGATCAAATCTAACTTAGCAACGAGAACTTGACCTATTGATCAAACCCTTGGGGTTTTTCTCTCTAAAATCAAGGTAGGTCCACCCGAAGGGACCACACCCCAGGGAAAATCTAGGCATCCATGGGAAAATCCGGGAAGATCAAACCTAAATGGGGCAAGTCGACCAAACAAGTAGGGCCTAACCCAAGGGTGTCGAGGAGATTTGACCTCGTGACCTTCTAATTGACAAGGTACTTAGCAACGAGAACTTGACCTACTGAGCTAACCCTTGGGGATTTTCTCTTTAAAATCAAGGTAGGTCCACCCCAAGGGACCACACCCCCAACCAAACCAATCTGCATCCAGAAAAATTGAACCCATGACCTCCCAATGACAAGGTACTTTAGCAACAAGACGTTGACCAATTAAACTAAACCTCGAAACTTATTTTTATTATTATTATTTTATTTAACCATAACACAAATTACATTCTTATTCAATAAAATAATTATTCAATGTGATCTTTTTAACCTAATCATAAACTAATTATCAATCTAATCTAATCTTTAACCCCAATCATAAACTAATAACTAATTACTTTTAGTCTTATTCATTTACTCTCTTTTCTAATTATTGAATATTATGACCCCTCGTTAAAAAGAAAAATATTATTCTTTAGCAGCGCACCAGAGTTATAGATTGAAACACATAACATGAAATAATAATTACAACCTGCAATCAAGGTCAACTTTGTTGAAGATAATGGAGAATATCCTTGAATAGGTTGAGTTGGTTCACATAACCTCAAGATAGGAATTAGTTTCTATTTCTTAGGATGTTGTTCTAACTTCCCTAAAACCATGTTTTCTATTTAATTTGTAATGTGCATGAAAAATATAGAGCATTATGCAGAGCCAGACTCTCCTGGTTCAGACTCTCTTTTGTAGAGATGGCCAGTGGGTTTTATTTCATTTAATACAAACATTGCCATTTTTATGATGGTATCATAGCGTCAAGGCTGAGGAACCTGTACGCTGTCTGGTGGGTGTGACTAAACCGAAATCAGTGCAGGTTTTGAGTAGATAGGCACGACGATAGCACTATAACACTTCCCGTCGACTGTCGCAGGTTTTCAATGTACATATGCAACAGTCTCAGATATTAGGTGTATATCTACGACAATCTCAGATATTAGGCGTACATCTATGATGACGTCTCAAAAAATTGATGTATATCTATGACCATGGAAAATTTTAGGGGCTAATGTTCGCCCAGTGCGCTAATTTTCCATGATTTTTCCACCAAAAAGATTCGCCAATTTCCAATTTTATAAAAGACGATTCGCCCAAATTTTAGAATATAAAATTATTTTACCTTAAAAATCGCCAACATTATAGAGAGACTATATATAAAATATTTATAAATTCGATTAATTTTACAAATATATCAATAAACATTTATAATTTGCATATTAGGGATTAGTGAGATTCGCCAATGTTTTAAACTTCAAGAAAATTTTCCATCCTTTAAATTTTCCTTGTCTATGACAGTCTAGGATATTGGGCATATATCTGTGACGATCGTGTAAACAACAAAAAAAAGGCTTCGAGAGAAGGATGCATCTTGGAGAAGGTTGCAGAGGCTGACAACAAAAGGTTGTCTGGAGCCTGTGAAAGCGGCCATGGTGATCAGCGGGTGTGCTGCGAGATCAAACAACATTGAAGATCAGTGATCTGTCTCTGTCCCAGATCTGGGGTAAATCTAACATCTTCTTTTACTTGTCGAATTTTCTTTTCTAAATCGCCAAGATGAATAACAATATGTTTGAAGCATGCTTGAATGAGCATAACAAGCTCGATGGTTCCAAATATACAAATTGGAAATTGAAGATGCAGACTATGCTAAACATGTAGAGTGCTTGGACGATTGCAAATGGGGATGAGCCAAAGCCCACGACTGGATCAACATCGATCCCAGATTGGGAGAAGCGAGAAGGTAAAGCAAGGACATTGTTGAAGATGTCAGTGAAAGACTGCATCATACCACACATTAGAGAATGTAAGACAGCTAACGAGATCTGGGGAATTCTGAAGGATTTGTATGAGATCAGGAATTCAAATCGTCTTCTGTTCCTCAAGAGTAAGATCCTATCCCTGAAGATGGAGGAGAATGAAACAATTGCTTCATTTGTAGCAAGGATCAAGGATCTGAAGAACAAATTGGTAGACATTGGTCATACAGTTGACGATACAAATCTAGTAACAATTACCATGAATGGTGTGACCGATGACTACGAAATGTTCATCACTGGGATAAATGCGAGAGAGAAGATCCCAAAATTTGAAGAGCTGACAGGAATATTGATGCAGGAAGAAGAAAGAAGATCGACTCTGAAGCCCTAGAGTGTCGATCTTGCATTGATGGCGAAGAAAAACTTCTTCAAAGGGAAAGGAAGTCCACAACAGCAAAATAGAGAAAACTCACACAAAATACCGAATCAGACCCAAGGTATGCATCCGAATAGAAACTACTCTGAAACTAAATGTTTTTATTGTGGAAAACTGGGTCATATTTCCAGGGAGTGCAGGAAGAAGAAATATCATGAAGAACAACAGAAGCAGAAAAGACATGCAGGTCATCTCGCGAATGACAATCATGTGCAGAATTTCAGATTGTTCATGGCAAATCATGATGAGAATGTTGATGCAAACATCTGGTATGTAGATTCAGAAGCGTCAACACACATGACAGGGAACAAGCATTGGTTCAAAGATTTTAAAGAAATCAACGAAGGAGCACAAAGTCATCAAATCAAAGGGTGTGGTAAAGTTTCTGTCATTCTACCTAATGGTAATATCAAACAAATTCATAATGTTATGTATGTGCCTGGTGTAACAAAGAACTTGATTTTTGTATCCATGATTACAGATCAAGATCTAAAAGTTGAATTCTTTAAATCTAACTGTTATATTAAAGATCTGCTAGATGGCATGAAGACAATTGCTATAGGAATCCGAACAGGAGGACTGTACAAGTTGGATGTAAGACCTGCACCAGTTCGAGCATTGACAACAGCGAGCCTAACTACAAAAGAGCTATGGCATCAAAGATTTGGCCACATCAACTACAATGATTTGTTGTTACTACAAAAGAAGGAAATGGTAAGAGATCTTCCTATGCTAAAGCAAGTACATAATGATTGTGATGCCTGTACATTAGGAAAAATGCATAGAGAATAATTCCCTGTTCGAGTAGAAAAGAAACAGAGGGATATACTTGAATTAGTGCACACAGACCTTTGTGGACCCATGCAGACAAAATCATTAGGAGGTGCACTGTATTTTCTACTGTTTATTGATGACTGTATGAAGTTTTCTTGGGTGTATTTCTTAAGTAAGAAGAGCCATACATTCAAATACTTTAAGCAGTTTAAAAATATGATTGAAAGACAAACAGGGAAACAGATAAAAATTCTTCATTCTAATCAAGGGGGAGAATACAGGAAGGATGAGCTTATCAGGTATTGTAAAGATCATGGAATTTTGCAGCAGTTCACAGTACCCCATACTCCACAGCAGAATGGAGTAACAAAAAGAAAGAACAGAACACTGGTGGAATGTGCTAGAAGTATGTTGAAAGGTAAGAATCTTTCAAATGGTTTTTGGGCTGAAGCAGTGAATACTACAGTTTATTTGAAAAATAGGAGTCCTACAAAGATTCTTGAGTCTAAAACTCCTTATGAAGCATTATATGGATTTAAGCCTGCAGTAAAACACTTAAGAATATTTGGATCTAAAGAATTTGCCCACATTCCAAAGGAAGATAGAAGAAAATTAGATTCAAAAGCCATCAGATGTACCTTTATAGGGTATTGTTCATAGTATAAAGCTTACAGATTATTTAATCCCTCTACTCACAAGATTTTTGTTAGTAGAGATGTCAAATTCCATGAGTAGGATCATGAAGAATCTGATGAGCACAATGAGGAATGGGACATTCTGTACTTGGTGGAAGAAGAAGCAGAGAACAATCAGGGTCAGCAGAAGACAAAGGAAAATGATGAATAGCAACAACAACAACAGCAACAACAACAGGAAGAAAAATAAAATGATGATCAAATAAGGTTTGAAGCCATCCCACCACTCAGGAGATGAGGTAGGAAAGCTCAAATGCCTGCAAGATATAGGGAAAATGCTTTTATAACTAGTATGATGAATGTGGTTGAACCGTCTAGTTATAAAGAAGCAAATGAATGTAGTGAATGGAAAACAGCCATGGAACAGGAATATGATTCAATAATCGGAAATAACACTTGGGAATTGGTTGAAATTCCTAGAGGAAAACAAACCATTGGTTGTAAATGGTTATATAAACTAAAGATTAATGCAGATGGAACCTGTTATCACAAAATCACGCACTGAAGGCTGCCAAACAGTGAGATTATGTGTAACTATTTCAAACCAGGCTTTAGACTAAAGCTTAGCCTCTTTAGTCAGAGAGGGCTCTCTCACAGCTTGTGAATAGGAATTAATAACAAGCAAAGATGGCTAACTCTTTAAACATCGCATAAAAAAAAATAAACTGGCTGGACACTATCAAGTCAACTCCCATTGGGCTTATGGAGTCTCACACATCTCAGCAAACTAGAACACTATCCTTTCATAGAAGTCAGGGCACTTTACATCAACTTGTTCAAACATTTTCACATAAACACAGCTTGCAAAGCATACTGGAAGTCAGAGCATGTAACATGAATTCTGAGTGATTATGCTATTACAAAACTGTAAGAAAACATTAAAAGAATAGACCATCATCACACATTTGAACAATGAGACATATTGTGAATCCTGAGAAGAAACAACAACTGTTTGTATTACTGAAATCTGCTTTTTTACATAAACCAAAATGGACCTGCTCTTTATCAAAATCTCCAACCTCAATTACATCCTAGTCTAATCCATTTATAGGAATACATTCTTCACTCCCTAGAGCTAGCTCGAAGGCTTCTATTAACTATCACATCTACTGATTAACTAATTCATTAATTACATAAGTGTTGAACTGTAAATTACAAAAGATCCTAATTAATTCAAACTCAGATCTGTCCATCCTCGTAGCATGATGACTTTCTGATCCTTGACACCTATATCCATTCTGTTTTGGCCGAAATATATTGGAGAAGAATCCACTGAATGAACTAGCTTTGGATACTGGCTGCGTACATGGCTCATTTATTAATTAAGATAGGTGTCCCCTGTTTCCACGGTCCTTGTCTATCGGCCTTTGGTTTTCCTCAAAGATATTCGAATCCAACAAACTATACCTTTCATCTTTGATTATTCGGAACATATCAGAATGCCACATCCACCTTTGCCATGTCAGATTTTTAGCATTAAGAAAAATATATCAGGGCCTTTTTCCATATAATGTTCCAGACTTCATGACAAGATCTAAAAACACAATTCAAATAAAGATTTGTTGCTGTCTTCAGTGTCAAAAAATCTGCCCTGTTGTGACTATACGAAAACCGTAAAGTCAATTGTATGGGTGTTTCTCCAGATAGAATCCTTTTTATCTTTGCTAATCTTTCTGTGAAAGCTGCCTCTTTTATGTCTGTTAAATTGGTTTTCCCATTGCTAGTATGAACAGTATCAACCATGCTTAAAATATCCAATAAACTACTAGAGATTTGACAGTTCTTGAAGGTTTCTATTTCTTCTTCATATTCCTCCAGAGACATATATGCAGCTGCCTCTGTCTTTCCAGACCCTTTTCTCCTCTTCCTAGGCTTGGTTCCAGGAATATCTAGCAACTTGTCGATTAAATCTTTGTCAGCAGCTGTGGGTCCTTGACGTTTATGGTTGGTAACAAAGGTGATGAGATGTTTTTCCGTTTCTGTATCTCCTTGCACAAAAATTTTTGGAGGGCCTGCTTTCAGATAAGAAAACATGGTGTTGAGAACTTTCGAGGAAGGATTCAGGAAACTTGCAAAGAAGGCCGCATCATTTTTTCCCTTTGCAAGTAGCTGCAGAATGGAATTGGTTCATCACTCTGGAGATCCTCGTTTTCAAGCAACTCTTCAACAAGAACTTCAACGAGTCTCTGCCGACTCTCTGTTTTTGCGGTGTGATTATACAGATGCAAAACAGATTTAATTTTTGACCGACCTGAATTTCTTAACATCTTTTTCAAGAGAAAAATGACAATGGTTTTCACATTCTCGTTTGCTTCACAAAGGCCATCGCATATAGGGGTTAAAAGCATTTCTAGCTTGAACCTATCTTTTAACAACAACCGCATATATGCACAATATGCGAGCTCTTTTAATCTCTCATCCCCCAGGCACGATAGCGATGATTCAAAAAATCTTCTTTATGAAAACAAGCTTTGGGGATTTCAGAAGATGAACAGTCTTAACAAGACCATTACCCGCATTGGCAACCTCCTCCAATATATTTCTCACATCAAAAATTGTTGAATTAAGTTCTTTTCATTTTCTCTTTTGAACAGCCTTACAACAATGGTTAACACTTATATAATTCTGTCCCTTATAAGCCTCTTCAAATTGCTAGGCGCCCTTCGAATTTTGAATTTGATCCTCAATGCTCAATGCATGTCTTCAAATCTGAAAATAATCCTCTAAAATCACTGGTATTTCTGTTTCTTACGATGCTTTTGTTCATTGTAACGTAGGCCTTCAAAAGAGCTCAACCCAAGCCGTCTAACCAATCTTTCAAATAGTAATCTGTCAAGCAAAAAGCGAGCCACTGAAACCTGATTGGGGCGCTCTGTCAAGCCGGCCATAACCGGTGCCTTCATAGAGCGGAGCACCAGCACTAACATCGTAATCTAGGTGTGCCCTCGAGTGCCTTAAATCTAGTTCTGTATACCTAGGAACATCATCCAGAACAGAATATGGACGTTTTGAACAATAAACTCCACCATAAGGACGGCTAGGCGCATCCAAATAGCTATGCACACGTTCCAGATGTCGACTATATCTATCATTAACTATCTTTGCATAAGATTGCATGTCACCACGTGCTCTTTTAATGTTTTGATGCTGTCGAAGTTATAAATCCATCATTCGACCGTTTTGCACCAACTGTAACTACCCCAGGTTCAATTGCTTGTTCAAGGATACTACAGGAACCTTTAAAAGGCGCCATAGAACAAAACCATTCATCTGATAGATTTTCACTGTTGTAACTTGGATCCAGAAGTCGCCATTTCCAACATTTATTGCACTGAACCCATTCACGGTCAGGTTTGTACCCTTTGTTGTTGTGAATTGGAGGATGGTTCAGCTAACAATATAGGATGCTCCTTTGGGTCAATTAGCAAGCGTTCCCGAAAAGCATGGTCCCATATGCTATCCACAACATCCCAATCAGCAACAATACCATCCTTCAGAGCTGGAATCACCTCCATAAAATCACGTCGGTAGCCCAGAGCTTGAGAACCAACATACAATTTCCGCTTGGATTTGGACTTCTCAGAGTCTAGCTTGACATTCATTTTGGCATCTGAAGATTCTAAATCTCCTTCAACTTTGACTGCATCAGCCATCCCTGTTTGCTCAATAGATCCCACAACAGAAGGAAAAACTGCCTTTGGGGCATCTTCGCCTGCAAAAGATTTGAGTGCAAAAGTTTAGACATTGCAGAGACCACCGCTTCCTTGAAATCACTGTCGCTGCTCTCATCTGCAGAACTCTGTACAATAGGCATGCTAGGATTTTGGCCTCCACTGAAAACTCGAACAAATTCCCAGTTTCGTAGCACGCTACGAAACCACCTAAACATGTAGCGCTGCGAAACTGCTAAAGGATTTCTGCGCTGCGAAAACACTTTGTCCTTAAGCTAGTCTGAGCAATTTTTGGAAACAGAATTTTCAGTGATAACAGAACCATAGAAAAACTAAAAGCTAAGTTGGTAGCAAATGGGTATTCACAAAAAGAAGGGGTAGACTATGAAGAAACCTTTGCCCCTGTAGCTAAATTAAACACTATTAGAATGTTAATCACTTTAGCTACTAAGAAACATTGGATGATGCACCAACTAGATGTAAAGTCTGCATTTTTGAATGGAGAACTAAAAGAAGAGGTTTATTTAGAGCAACTGGAAGGGTTTATCCAGAAAGGAAAAGAACATTTAGTCTGTAGATGGAAGAAAGCACTTTATGGACTAAAACAAGCTCCCAGGTCTTGGTATGAAAATATTGATTCATTTTTTCTGCAAGCTGGCTATAATAGAAGTAGAAATGACCCTAGTATTTACACCATGAAAGACAAACAAGGGCATGTAGTGTTGATTTCGTTGTATGTAGATGATTTGATCATTACAGGTAATGCTACATATCTAATCGATGAAATCAAGCAACAAATGTCACAGGTGTTTGAAATGAAACACCTTGGTGAACTCGGATATTGTTTAGGTCTTCAGATCTGGAGAGATTCAGGTCAAACATTTCTGTCCCAAGCAAAGTATGTCAAAGGCCTATTAGAAAAGTTTAGGATGGATCAGTGTAAGCCTGCAGTGGTACCATTGCAGCAGAACATCAAATTGCAGTGTGAGGATGGCTCAAAAGCGGCGGATGCAACACTTTACAGACAACTGGTTGGGAGTCTAATCTACCTAACCACCACCAGACTTGATTTGGCTTATGCAGTCAGTGTGCTAAGTCAATTTATGTCTAAGCCACTTTAAAGCCATTGGAATGCAACGAAAAGTGTTTTGAGGTATCTACAAGGTATTGTAGATTACAGTGTTACTTACACTGACTCCTCTGATGTTAGATTGGCAGGATATGCAGATTCAGATTGGGTTGGAAATGTAGATGATCGCAGATCTATAACAGGTTATGCATTCAGCATTGGATCCGGGGTGATCACATGGAGCAGCAAGAAGCAGAACACAGTCTCCTTATCCTCAGTGGAAGCAAAGTATCAAGCCATGTGTGCAGCAACGTGTGAGGCAGTTTGGTTGCAGAGACTTCTCCAAGATGTTGGGGAAGAACAGATAGACGCAACAACAATCAGATGCGACAATCAGAGTTCAATCAAACTTGCCAATAATCCGGTGTTTCACAAAAACACTAAACATATTGATACACAATTCCACTTTGTCAGGGAGAAAGTGCAATCAAAAGAAATCCATTTGAAATATTGTAATACATGTGATAATGTTGCAGACATTTTCACTAAGCCTCTTGGAAAAGTTAAGTTTCAAATGTTTAAGGAGATGTTAGGCATATTTGTGAACCCATTCTCCATTAAGGGGGAGTGTTGAAGATAATGAAGAATATTCTAGAATAGGTTGAGTTGGTTCACGTAACCTCAGGATAGGAATTAGTTTCTATTTCTTAGGATGTTGTTCTAACTTCCCTAAAACCATGTTTTCTATTTAATGTGTAATGTGCATGAACAATGTAAAGCGTTCTGCAGAGCCAGACTCTCCTGGTTCAGACTCTCTTTAGTAAAACTGACCAGTAGATTTTATTTCATTTAATACAAACATTGCCATTTTTATCAAACTTAAAAAAAACCCAAACACAATCCAAAATACTTAATAAAATATTTTAAACCAAATGATTTAAAACACAATTAATAAATATCACAACAACAAAAATCCGTATTCCGCGCCAATGCCAAAAAAGCAACGAAATCGAGGCCAAATGAAAAAAGCGTGCTGTATAAAAAAATCATAAACTTCACTCCGCCAGAAAATTTTACTGAAAATTTTCCAGAAAAATTGAAATTTTCACTAAAAATCAATTTGAAAATTAACAAAATCATATCATTAATTTGCCAAGTAAATCCAATAATTCTGTTGTGGCCACCATAATAATAGACTCTCTTTTCCCATTACGATGGCCGTCCATCTTCATTGGGGTGTGTTGGTTGCAAATATTTGGTTAGCATTTTGGTAGCAAAAGTGGCAGCGTTGGAGTCACACAAATAATCATAATGTGAACTGAATTTTAAAAAATGACAATTGAACTTCTTGAATTTTTTCTCAAATTCGATATATGCTTACCTGTAAACATAATTATGTAAAAATATATTAAAAAATTTAATAATTTTTTTTCAAAATTTTTTAATATACACATCTCCATATATGTAAATTACTGGAAGATCTTATTGAAAAATATAGTAAATATTAGCATGAATGAATCTTAATAAAAGTATATTGGAAAAAATCAAATCACTAACCAAAAACTTTTTCAAATAGAACACTTTTCAATGTAATAATTTTCTAAATTATATCGAATTTAAATGTGAAGTGGATAATTATGGTTCATCATGTATCAATAAATCAGTACCAACGAATTTTAATGAAAATATATTGAAATAGTAAATGTTTTTACCAATAATAAATGTTTGTTGAAAAAGTGTGCAGAAAGAATTTTAATGAAAATATATTGAAATAGTAAATGTTTTTACCAATAATAAATGTTTGTTGAAAAAGTGTGTAGAATTTTTTCATTTTTTCAATGTAAAATTTTTAAATTATATTGAATTCAAATTTGAAGGGGATAATTATGGTTCAAATTTCAATGAGTAAGGATTAAAATCATTTATTTATTAATTTAGATTTATTTTAATTTTAGATTTATCAAATATTGAGAAAGATCTAATTTTTTTCACTCTAAAAGAGATTTGTACCTCATGAGATTTGTACGTGTTTTGTAGTTTCAAAATTAAGAAAAATGGACACTGAAAAGTTCGAAAAACTTTTTCAAATAAAACACTTTTCAATGTAATAATTTTCTAAATTATATTGAATTTAAATCTGAAATGGATAATTATGGTTCATCATGTATCAATAAATCAGTACCAACGAATTTTAATGAAAATATATTGAAATAGTAAATGTTTTTACCAATAATAAAAGTTTGTTGAAAAAGTGTGTAGAATTCTTTCAAATAGAAGATTTTTCCAATGTAAAATTTTTAAATTATATTGAATTCAAATTTGAAGGGGATAATTATGGTTCAAATTTTAATGAGTAACGACTAAAATCATTTATTTATTAATTTAGATTTATTTTAATTTTAGATTTATCAAATATTGAGAGGGATTTAATTTTTTTCACTCTAAAAGAGATTTGTACGTGTTTGGTAGTTTCAAAGTTAAGAAAAATGGACACTGGTTTTATACACACAATTTATTGGAAAAACCATGGATTGTTAAAACCTAGAGCCCAAAAGTCATTAATAGTGAATTGACTATTTTACCTCAATTTAATTTTCATTATTAATTGACTCAGGAGCATTAACACCTAGTTAGCCATTTTTTTTAACTATATCCAAGTGGGTGATGAAATTCTACAAAGTGGAAAAAATTCCCTCAAATGTTTTATATAAAATCATGCAATTTGATGTAAATACAAGTATCTAAATCTAGATGGTTATGTTATTTTGATGAGTTATCATTATAAGTGGGCCTTTATAAAGATGACAAATATCAAGCGAGAGGGCATTAGGAAGTTTTAGATATAAAGACAAACATCTCAACAATCTAGATTTTGTTAAGATATCTTCCTAACCTGTAATTATGCATATGTAGTTACGTTTGATATAAAAGAGGGAGTAAGAGTTCGTAGGGGTAAAGTAGGCCCAAAGAGCTCAAGAGAGAGCACAAATTCTTGAGTTGTAAGCCCATGTAGTATCTATAAATATATTGTTATGGAAATTCACTGAATCAGGGATTATGATGTCTATTGTGTGTTCAGTGTGTAGCCATTCCCCCTTTGGAACTATGTTAAAAATATACGATACTATTGGTTCGTGTGTGCTATTATCCCCTACACTGTCTGCATGCCATCTTCATAGTAAGGAAGACATGAACCCAATACCTAGTCGCATGAGAGACATAAAGCACAGGTTTGAGGAATTGAAGAGGGTCAGGGAGATCTGGTTTATACCTATGGAAGAACAATCGAGGTCGATCATAGTAATCATTGAGATCACATATGAAATCCAGTGTTGAAACGCCACATCAACACTGTCTTAGATTGAGAAAAAGTAGAGTTTCGATATCTCGTGCGATGGTCGAATTCGTAAGGTGAGGGAGTTCCCTATAGTTATAAGCCTAATTTTCCAACCAAATGTTAAGGAGTCGTCTATGGAGGCAAAGGAATTGCCCAGACAGCCAAAAGTAGCTGGAATCTGGCCAATTTTTTTTTAAAAATCTTGTAGATGCAGTGTTTGAATCATGTTTTTGATGGTGGAAATGGATTCAACACCATCAAAAACCTCTAAGGCACCTAAAATTATGAAGTTTGACATCTTTTACTTGGATTTACAAAAATCCCTACCAGATTTTTTCAAAATATGGTCGGAATTTCCATAACTTTCAGGGAAAAAAGCATAATCGTTAGACTATGGCAAATGTTAACCCAAGTCATTAGTGCAAGAAATTGGTTGATCTCACAAGCAGATGTGAAAGCCGAGTGGGATACTGATGTTTGACACGTGGATACTGACATTTACGTTGATCGTGACTGTTGAATTGAGGCCCCATGCTGACGAGAGCCCCTAGTCATCAACAAGTCATTTAGAGCATGGGCGGGCCAAAGTACTTCGTGTTTAAGCCTTGTTGATTGCACCGTTGAAATAAAAAAAGGTTAATAACTGAGACGGAGCACCCAAAGAATTGGGTCCTATGGGATAGACATAGGACAATGGGCTGGATAATGAGTGCTAAGGCGCCACATGGAGAGGAGTAGAATTTATGTTGCATCAAGTGGTATCAAAGCTTAATAACACTCTTTGCAATTGAGAAGAAAAGCAAGTGATTGTGCAAACGAGGAGGTGATTAGAGAAGAATTGCAGCCAAAGATTTGAAAAAATTGCTCGTGGAGGAGAGAGCAAGCCAAAGAACTAAAACTTAGTGATAAAGATTTCCAACCAAGCGAGAAATGGAAGATGACAGTTAGAGCACATTAAAGCAAGGAATGCAACAAATTGCAAAGATTTCATTATGAGGAGACTCTGTGGGTAATCCTGGTCTTATGGTTCTATTTTAGCCTAGTAAAGAAGTTGACAAATTGTAGGTAACAATAAGAGGAAGAGAGTTGTGGCAGAGAACCCTTGTAGCAGAGGAGTTGCAACAGGACAAAGAAATTCCTCAAGCGAAGTGAAGAGAATAGGAGAATTTCTCAAAGAAGGTGGGTAAAGTGCAACATCCATAACACTAGAGAAGGCTTGAGAGGTTCTAGAGGAGAACTTGTGATACCAAAAGGCCAAGGCAGAGGAGAGAAGCTTAGTGAGGTGTCATGTGGACTCTGTTTGCAACTCACGGTGAGCATAGAGAAGCTCATGTAGAAGGAGAAAGAGATGACAATTGATGGTCATGAAAAAGTTTTAGGTGAAAGCCACAAGAGAAGGAGAAGGATGCTAATGTAGATGGCATCAGGAGAAGAACGATGAGCGAAGAGGAAATTGATTGAGAGATTGGTGAGATAAAGGAAAGAATTAGTGCAATGAATGTTGCTACAAGAGATGGAGAATGAAGAACAAAGATGCAGATGGACTCTGAAGAAGAAGATCCAATGGCCTGTTAGGAAGTTATATGCCAGGAAACTTAGAAAGAAATTGATGCACCTATTGAGTGCTCAGTTGAAAGATGAAAAGCGCAGAGCAACTGAGTGTGAGGAAGAGAGAGTTCACTGTTGTGAACTAGAACAAGGAGTATTCCTTGGAGAAGATGAAGAGAAAAATTTTGTAGAGAGACCCATCAAGAGTCTCAAGAATTTTGTGGGAATTTCAAACCATCTTGGAGATCTAAAAGCATAAATGGGGCTAGAGAGCCTTCTATTTTTAAATCTGAGAAGTTATGTATGATTTCAAGCCACAGACATCATGAAGGAAGAAAACCACCTATAGTTGTCATAATGATAAATGTGAATTGAAAAAAAACTCCTCAAAACATTGAAGGAGGACATAATTTAAAATCTGATGAGACAACATTGCCTCATAAAGGAAACCAAAATAACATCCATATGTAATAGGGGGAATTAATGATGAAGACAACAAAAGAAGTTAAAAAGCCTCATGTTTCTAAAGATAATAAATTGTATGTAGGATATGAGGATTGAAAGATTGCTCAAAATACATAGAAGACAAAATCACTCCAAGGAGGTCAAGGGAAATATAATCCAACAGAGGATAAATGATCCCTATTGATTTTCTCAAAAGAAGAAGAAACCTGAGTTTCTTCTCAAAAGATGAAACAAGGAGAAATGAGTTTGTTTCCTGAAAGCAATCAAAGACAATTGACAAGGTAAAAGTTGTGACAAAAAGAGGCAAGTATGAAAGATTGCATTACGAGGATACCCCAAAAATGATAAGGAACAACATTCAAATATAATGTTGTTGCAATATGAAAAACAACCGAAATCTATGAAAGACTAGTTAGATAATCCAAGATTTGAATAAACTTGTATGAGGAATAAAGGAAAGGAGCATGAAGAGAACATGATGCCTAAACCATCTAACTATTTTGATGACAATGAAAGGATTGTTGAGGTTATGGAGAAGTGTGCAGGCCAAGAGCAACGATAGCTATCAACAGAGGATGAGAAGAATGAGGATGAGATGAGTTTGTCTCATGAGAATGGATTCTTATTTCAGAAATAAGAATTGAACATTGTTTATGTATTTTGTGTTGAGGTGAAAAATTTATAGTTGAGGAAGTTTCAACAACAAATGAATAATTCATATGATAAAAAACCTAAAGGAATTGGAAATCCATTCACATTTTTGGTGCATGAGGAGGTTGTTTAGAGAGACATAAATTGTAGGACTGAAACCAATATGTTAAATATGGAGATCTATTTTTCATTGAGTGGCAAGGGAGGATGTATCCAAGCACATTTTGTATTTCCAGAGTTACTATACATCCATAGAAGATTATACAAGCTGACATGGAAGTAAAGAGGCTAAGAATGCACAAGTGAAAATGTATCCTAACAGGAATCAAATATGTTCTGAAAAATCAAGATGATGAAGGAGAAATTTAGAGGAAGCAATGCAATTCTAGAATTAAGGATGAAATGGAGGCTATGCAAAGTTGTAGGCAACTAGAAAACAACCAAGGAGAGAAAGATACAATCCAACTCTCTAAAGGAAAGAAGGAGATAACACTAGATGAGATAGATAACTCAGCTAAGGGTCGCCTAAAGTAAGAATAATTCCAAGAAAGAGAAGATAAAAAGAAGGCTGCCAAAGGTTTTCAAAAATCAAGCAATGATTTGAAGACATTCTCAGCTAGCCAAGGGATATTGTAATCAATATCTTGAGAGGGAGTATATAATCCTGTCTTGGTACAAGCATGAGGCTTGCAGAAAATGAAATAGTAGTTCGAGGATGTGGAAAAGATGAGGCACCCAATCAATGGTGCCAAGATATAATGAATTTTTTGCAAAAAGAGTACATGAATGTAATTCTTTTCCAAATTCCTTTGATTAGTAAGATCAAAATAAGTTTTGGACAAATGAAGAAGAGAAAAAAGGTAGTGGCCTTTGACAAAAATAGGACAAAGGTTGAAAACCAACCTTTGCATGATGATGGATGAATGGGAACAATAATGACCAAGGAATTGGGCATGGTATTTGTGCAGTTTGGTAGCCACTAAGAAGAGGAGTCAACCATCAAGAAAATATGGTTGGCTAAAAGGAATTGTACCAACAAAGCAAGAAAGTAGGAACAAAGCAAGGTATGGAATCTTGGAAAAGCGAGACAACCACAGAACAATTGGGACAAGCATGCAAACATCAACAACACATAGTTTGGGATCTTGGGGGATTTCCACAAATTGAATACACATGACTAAAAGGTCATTAAACATTCTACTTGGGGAGTTTGATGCAGAAGCATCAACACCTGGTCAACCATTTTTTACTAGACCTAGAGGACAATGAAATTCTCCAAAGGGGAAGAAATTCACTCAAATGTGATTTGTATAAAATTAGGCAATTTGATGTAAATACAAGTGTCTGAATTCTAGAAGAATCTAGATGGTTAGGTTGTTTTGATGAGTTAGCATTATGGCAAAATGGGCCCTTGTAAATATGAAAAATGTAAAACTAAGGTGTTAGGAAGTTTTAGGTATTTGGATAGATATCTGAATAGTCTAAGTTTAGTTAGGTTATTTTCCTAACTTGTAATTGTACATGTGTGGGTACCTAACAGAAAACAGGAAGAAAGAGTTAGTAGGATTTAACAGGGGTAGAATAGGCCAAAAGAGCTCAAAAGAGAGCATGAGAGCTTGGGTTGTAAGCTCACATAGTCTATGTAAATATATTTTTTTGGAAATTAATTGAATCAAGGATTATTGCATGTCTATTGTGTATTCACTGTGTAGACATATCACCTCTCGAAATGTGTTAAAAATATATGATGATGCTATTGGATTATGTATGCTATTATCTCCTACATAGTTTACATGACACCTTCGAAGCAAGGAACGGATGAACCTGGCGTTTGGTATAGTGAGAGACGTAAATCATGGGTTTGAGCAATTGAAGAGGGACAGGGAGATATGGTTTATACCTATGGAGGAGCAACTGGGGTCAAGCGTAGTGTTTGTTAAGACCAAATATGAAATTCAACGTTGAAACACCACAACTACACCCCCCCTAGATCGATAACGAGTAGAGTGCCGAGATCCTAAGCGATGGTTGGAGTCACAAGGTGAGGGAGTTCCCTGTAGTTGTAAGCCTGATTGCTCTATCACATATTAATCCCAGTCACTAGTGAAAAAAATTGATTAAGCCAAGGAGCAGGTGTGAAAGCAAAGAGGGATATTGGAGTTTGATGTGATGACATTAGTTTTTTGACGTGAGGATAGGTCGATCACATCCCCCTTCCTTCCCTTCACTGACGTTAGGGGTCACCTCCCCTTGCAGTCCTTGAGAACTATTGATTCAATAAAAAATGTATAACCATTGCACCCCACACCTTATGTTGATGTCACAGGGGAATCTCCCCATAATACACCTCCATTATGAATTGATGAGAATTGATCATGGTTATTGAATTGAGGTTCTACATTGATGAGAGCCCCTAATCATCGACAAGTCATTTCAACTATGGGCCAAAGTACTTTGGGGTTAAGCCCTATTGATCGCATTATTGAAATAAACATTAGTCAATAACTAAGGTGGAGCACCCAAACAATTGGGTTTTGTGGGATAGACATAAGACCACATGTTGGTTAACAAGCACAAAGGACCCACATGAGAGGAGTAGAAAATATACCACGTCATTAATTTTATTATTTTATTTTATTTTTATGTAATTTGACCAAGTCAAAAAGTTTATACAAAAGGATCAGACATGACAAGACATTATATCTCTTCCATACTAGGCTAGAGAGTGCCACTCAACACAATAATTGGTGAACCAACATAACTAGTATCTAAACTCAAAGTGAAAGAAGAAAGCTAGGTTATTAAAGCTCTGTTTCCATGCAAAGTTTTACAACTAAACTGTGCTTTAATCCTTTCCACTTGAAGCACACCACTTGTAATTATCTTGTTCTATGGTCTACATTATGAACATTCTACAACTAGCGATATATAGAATTGTCTACCAATGTATGCATTGAATTACGGACAAAATGGCTACTACACACTGCGAATTTTTGGACGGGTTTAATGGTAAACGATGAGGATTAAAAGGGAGGACGATAAGTGAATGTACCTCCATTGTTCAACCTAAAACATCCCATCAAATTTCAATATATACCCACCTATCAACATAATACACAAGCACCAATAAAACATGTAATATTATGAATAAATAAATAAATATATTAACAAACATAAACACAAATAACTCACAATAATATCAATTAATATTTCCTTGTACATAATTTCAATAGTCATTGTGATCTCCCTTACCTCATTAATCATGGTGTGATGGAATATATAACTCATACTTAGGTGTGATCATGTTTGTGGTTATTATGCCATAGGCTTGTCTATTTTGGAATATGGCTTCCAAAGTTTTAATTTAATTATCAATAATTATTAGGTGGATGGTAGGAATTTAATTTCCATGGAATATTCTAGAATATTCATAGTAGTATACACAAATCAATAGTTGAGATTTATCTCCAAAGTAGTTATGCTCTTTTTACCCTTTTAGTTAATTAAATTAATTAAAAGAATGCCATGTAGGCAAGTGTCATATGGAGTGACACTCTTTCACTTCATCTCTGTAACTGTTGGGTTGGAAATTTGCTTTCCTGTTTTGTTAATCACACCATATCAAAAGCCTTCACAGTCGGTTTTAGGTGTTGCCAACTCCATACAGTGTCACGTTCAAGAGAAGTCCTTCAGTTGACATATGCTACAATACTTTTAAGACTTCTTTCGTGTATGCCTTTCTTGAACTAGCTCTACATCAACATCATTCTGTCTCAAATCTCGATACCTGTTTTGTGCCATTGATGAGGGATACATCAAGGCCCTCGTGAGACAAGTCACTTCCTGTCAACATCAACACATTATCCATAAAGTTGACTTAGAAAATCCCTTCAGTGCCTTAGAAATTCCATACCTCAATGGCAAGTTTCCTCGCTTTCGACGACAGGTTTTCATTATTGGCCTTCGACTAGAAGATTCTGTGTGGTGTTCGACTTCATCTCATTCATTCACACCATATAGATTGTATTGTAGTACCTTCACATCCATTAACATTATTAGTGGTTTATCTCGCATCTGTTAAAGACTTGCATCATTGGTTGATAATCAAATGGTGTCTACCATGTTCGACTCCAACTCATTCATTCACATGATTATACTCGTACTATCGAGTGAACGAGGTAGAAGACCTCAAATCTAGTTTCATCCATTCGGATTTCATTTTCAAGACTCATACCAAGATCACAGAGGATGATGGTTATGATTATTCCAAAGGTCATCCAAACATGAGCCCATACTTTGTGTTCAACATATGAGAATTTTTTATGATTGTACATGTAATGTGGCTTATATGATGAGTATGGATATGCCTCCCTCGGCAAGGATACACTGATGATAATATGTATTGTAATTGATGATGATATCGACCAATTGTTTCTTGATCTAGACTTGTCACAAGGTAAAACACTTCAGCCCTTAGCCACTGCTTCTGACTTTGCACTTTAGGGGGCAATCTATTACAGGTCATTTTGTCGCATCCACTCAAAAGGCATGAAAATTTAGATCAATCAACATACACCTTTTCATTATCCCTTTGCAAATCCCTAAGCATCATCGCTCCAAAAAGTTTGAGGTTCTGTGTTAATCAATTCAATACAATGTTTTTATCCCTAGCACACCCTGCATACATATCCACATGATATGGTTGCAAGTTGGATAACTGAGCACCTGCAATGATCAACTCAGGTTGCTCTACTCTGCATTTGTGATGTTTCTAGAATTTTGAGAAAAATAAAAAATAATTTCGAAACTTCTTCTTCCAAAAACTTCTAAGGTGGTTTTAACCATTTACCTTCGATAAAGATCTCATTTTCCTACTCTAGAGGTCCTATCTCTTATCCCTAGCGCTTATCCTCCTTCATATGTGGATATCAAGCCTAGATTGGTAAATCCTAAACTACGATCTTTTTCCTATAAATTCACTATTCCCCCCATAAGTTCTGGGTTGGCTTTTGGAGATTACTGGTTCCCTCATGCTGCTAACTTGAGCCTAAAGAGTTATCACACTCATGCGTTAGGGTTGATGTTGAGGGTTTGCTTTGTGGAAAGGAAGGACAAGTCAATTGAGGAGACATCTACAAAGTCAAGCAGCTATAAATGGTTGTAACTCTCTCCTTTATTTATTAATACAAAAATCACTTTATTTTCCTATACTTGTGTCAGGTTAATGCTCATGTATTTCAATATCATTTGACTCACTGATTAGAGATATTGGATTATGCTATGTGGATGTTGTAGTTCCTTGTAGGTTTTAGTCATTTGTGCATGTTCTTATTATAGCCCTTGGAGCCAGAGTTGGAGCTTACAAGCAAGGAGGAGAGGAAGACTTACTACAGATTCCAGGTAGGTCCCTTTTCTGTATTTTAATCTCTCTAAAGAAAACATTGATCTTTCTTCCCTTGTTGTTTCCAGATCATGCCACCAGATCTAAGATGTTCATTTTTGTCCACAAAAGTGAATTTTCCTTATAACACCTAGAAAGTTGGAAATGGAAAACATCTCAAAGTAGGATTGGATTCGTGGGTTGGGTGTTTAGGTATATACAACCTTCCACAATATTTGGTGGCCTTTCTAAATAATCAAGGTATAGCGTTTTGCACCAGATTGTAGATGCAAATCACTCATCCTTTTGGTCTCAGGGATGGATGAGTGCTAATCAACCTAAATGGGGAATATGTGGTAATATGGTCCAATTTCATAGATGATTTGAAAAGATCCAACATTAGAATCAAATATCATGAGGATACTTTGCGTTGGATCCATTCCTCATCTGGGGTTTATTATCCAAAAGAAAGATATAGTCACCAGTTTTCCAACAGGTTTAGAGAAGCTTTAGAATGGTGGTGGAAATCAATTTGGAAACTGGTATTTCTGGCAAAAGCTAGAATTTTTCTTTGGTGTCTAATCAAGAACAAGGTGCCCACCTCAAACAACTTGAGAAAAAGGAAAAAAGAAGGATTTGGTTGGTGTATATTATGTAAAGGCGATGAAGAATCAGTTGATCAATTGTTTATTCGATGCCCTTTCTCGTTATCTATTTGGCATAAAACCAAGCTCTTATTGAATTGTAATATGGTTTCTTCAAATAATGAAGGAAATAGAAACATTCTGCCATTGATGTGCTGGGGAATCTGGATTGCTCGAAACAAAACCATTTTCAGGGACTCAACATCAGCGCTAGATCTAATAACTGTTGAAATTGGAGCAATATATGTACTTCCCCCTTTTAAAGAAGAGGTACAGGGTCCTAGAAGAAATTATAAATTCTCAAATCCCTTGGTCTTATTTCATTGGAGCCTCTTTTGGAGAAGGAATATGCAATGGGGGGCTCATATTATTTCTGAATGGATGACATTTTCTAAAGTCAGAGACAGTTTAGGCAGGGGAACCAATAATTATTCAAAACTCATCTCCTTAAAATTTTTGTTGTGTTGGGCATTGGAATACAACTGTCTCTCCCTTCAAGTGTTTGGAGACTCTTTAAATGTCATCAAATGGTTTAATGAATCTCAAATATGTCACAATCACACATTGCTTCCCATTCTTGAAGAAATTTTGGAGCTTAAGCATGCTTTTAATTCTTTTACTTGTCATATATACATGGAAATGAATTTTGCAACAAATCTTTTATCCAAGGAATGCATTCAACAGGATATGGGGGATTGGCAGGACCGTGAAAATATAGACGACTTAGTTCATAGTTTTTAGCATCAATCTCTTCTAGAGATCTAGTGCATCATAATATGTTTTTTGTTTTTTGATAGTCCTTACATCAGACTGTATTTTATTGTTATATGTATATGTTTATGATATACAATAGTTTGATCTATGGCAGATCCATATATTTGATAAACTTACTATTTTTTTAGATTCTATTAAGGACTCTGGGGATGTATCTTCAGTACATTGAATCAAGAACAATAATTTTGATCATGTATGTATGCAATACATGGACACCCTTTTTGAATCCACCATGGTGCATTTGCTAATGTAATGTGGAATCAAATATCATTTAATCTTTTAAAATTATTATATAAAACTAAAAAGATATATATATATATATATATATATATAGAATGTGGTTGGCTATTGATAATATCATATTTATTTCTATAAAAAATATATCACATAACTACGAATACATGTAATTTACAAGGAAGTTACCAATCTAAATATTGTCTTTTCACGCGCAAAAACCCCATCACCTACATCACAGAACAAGGATCATGCTCAACAACAATGTAATGCAGACAAACTCCACATCGAACATAATTGTAATGCGCACAAACTCCACGTGGGACGCAACGTGGACAAACTCCAAATGGGACATAATTGTAATGCGGACAAACTCCATGTTCTGCAACACAAAGGACTGAACATTTAGCTTTTGTTGCTTAATCGAGAGCACAAAATTGACACAAGAAAGCCTAAGAACACAAATGCCCCCATCACCATATGGGGTCAAAGACCATTATCATGCCAGGGAGTCCCATCGACTCCTAGACAAAAGTCAAGATACCTCTTTGGAGAAACAAAAGCCATATCGTATATTCAATTAACTTACAATCTAAAGAGAAAATCTGAATTTAACAATTTAATATAACAAAATTCATTAGTTCATATCACTTTTTGTCCGCTAATATGCAGTAAATGTGTGGGGCTATATATGTCCACAGTTAGATCACTAGCCTACCAAAATCTAATTGTAGACATATACAACCCTGCACACTCACTGCCCATTAAAGTCAGTGATTTTCAACCTCACTTCTCATCTTTTCCGTATTCGTTAATAATATATTAATTACTTTTGTAATCTTCCTTAGGTATTTTAACTACTTAATTCATTAACATAGGCTCATAGAGAGAAGCAATCTAAAGATTCAAATGCATTAGAAAATAAAAAATGTTAATCCTATGAAAAAAAAATGTTAATCTTATAAGATGTAAATTCCTGAAATTATATAAACAGCAGATTGGGGGGATATTCAAGAATCTTACAATCACAGAAAGGTCAAACAGGTCAATTGTTTGACCTTTGACCCCTCATTGACTTATTATAACATCGACATAAAAATCTCTCAATGCAAAATGCACAACACCTGGTAATGCCGGTGGTGGGTGGCTCGTCGCATCTTCTGTCTCCTGGGGCGGTGGTGGGTGGCTCGTCCGCTCTTCGATATCGTGAAATAAGAGCTCCAAGTTAATCCATGAAAGCTTGTTCAAATGCGCGTCGATCTCTGAAATGAGCTTTGTGATCTCTTTGCTCTTTCTACAACGAGCAATCGGTGACCACGTGTCGTTTATTCCATCTCCCTTTTTAATAATGGCATTCATCTCGTCAACCCAATTGCTTGCATTGTTAAGCCAGTTGCTTGCATCGTTACCTCGTTGGATCTGATTGATCCCATTTCGGATATCCCGGATGAAATGCTTCATCTTGTTCACTAGATCTTTGAAAGACCCCAACTTTTTCTTGAAGTTACGAAGCGTCCCAATATAGAAAAACATTACCAGCAGCGCAGAGGTTATGACCCAACCAACAATTCCAGAGGCCAAATCGCTGCCCGGAGTAATTGCTGCAGGGATTGGATATCCAATTAGGGGTAGCCCCCTTTTCTCCAATAACTTCGAAATTACGCACTCAAACTGAATCAGAGGAACCAATTTCAAATGTTTCTGGATATCTGAAATTAAATTGGCAATATCTTTGTTTCTTCGGTAACGAGAACAAATATTTAATTTATGCTGTAGTCTGCAAAATCCTCTGTGCTCTTCCACCATTCTAGATGCTCTGCTGACAAGCTGCTGCAACTGTTCATCATATGAATGAATGCGGGAGGGTGAGGGACTCTGCTCCCTGACACGCTGGAGAGAATTTTGTGTAATTGTATCAACCATATTTTCCAGAGATTCCAGCATCTGCTCGCTGCAAAGCGCAACTTTGATGTAGTGAACAGCAATCTTGTCCATGAAAATGGAGATGAGCGCACCCACAATTGCAGGGACTGCATAATACATGAAGAATCCCATATGAACACTCGCTCTACTGGATAACAATATGTGCAATTCTCAACCAATGCAAGCACAGTCCAAAATCCTGTGAGAAAGGTAACCAGAAATTGGACAAACTTGAATGCAACTAAGAAGAAGCAAGATCGTGGCCACTAATGCTGAGACCACCTATCAAACACCAATCTGAGGGATATATAGTCTGTGCTTATGCAGCATCAATGCCCAATTTCTAATCTTCTAACCTTAGTTAGTTTACTGGACTGTTGGTGAAGAAGGGGATACAACTGGAAGATACTCGATCATCCATCTCCATCGATCTCCCCATATTATCTTTCTACGAACACTATGATCAATCAAATTTCCACAAGTAGTTGATTTTCAAAATCATTTTCTGGTTGGAAGTGTAACTTCGTCTAGGTACCTGATTTTCAAAACAAATTTCCACAATTAGTTGATTTTCAAAATCATTCTCTAGTTGCAAGGTAACTTCGTCTCCCTACTTGATTTTCAAAACCATTTTCTCTTTGTATGGAGCCATACTTTGTATAATATATTATTGTCCTTTGATATATCCCATCAATTAATTATCCTCCATCACTATCCTCCATCACTTTACCATTGATGTGTAGGCCATGTTGTGTATATATACTTGTCCTTCTTCAATGCCTTCTTATTAATTAATTGTCCTTTACCATCAGGGTTGTCACTTTACCATTTATCTTCTGAACCATGCTTTGTGTATATATGGTTGTTCTTGTCAATTTCATATGAATTAATTGTTTTATATCACTTTACTACTATGAGTGGAAAAAGTAAAACATATTATTAATAAAATAGGGCCAATAATATTAATAGTTAAATATACAAATTATGGATAATTTTTTTTAGTTTAAGAGAAAAAGAAACTTTTTAGTAATTTAATTGCTAAAGTCTATAGATATGTATATTAGACTTTTTCTAAATTTGAACTTATAATCTTTTAAGAGGAAAAACATGTTTTTCACCATTAAACTAACTATTAACATAAATCAAACTTAATTCAATTTCAAATTCCAAAAATATTCTAGAATTTGATAGATAAGAGACACGCCAATTGTTTAACTTTGCTCATATTCATCATATTTCAAAATATTCCCAGAATATACAATCTAGATAAAATATGTCATTAATATATGAAACATATCCTCTCACATATATTAATGTAACAAAATTCATGTGATTCCATTACATTTTTTATTGACATATTTTAATTTGACATCTACATAGATATTCTTAATGCCTTATTTTTAATGAGTTATATATGGTTAATAGTGGATAAATGACTCTATGTCTTTTATGTGGAAGACTTATTATCAACGTGGTGTTTCATGTGGAACATCATAAATAAGAAAACATGGACAAAGGTCATGTCCTTGTATGACATGGTGGCTTAATAAGATCTATGTTTTGTTGCTCATTGTAATGAACTATGGGCATGCCCACTTGAAGGGGTTGCATATTGATTTAGCTTGACTATCAGAGCCTCACCTGGGCTAACCCGAAGGATCGGGCTTGCGCCTCGTGACAAAGGGCCAACATACTGGCAAGGGAAGGGGGGGCTTTGACCAATTGAACTACTTTTCCAAGCTAATAAGATATATGTTTTATTTGAGTTCTCTAATTATGATAAATAAATGAGGCAAATACCATGGAAGCACAATTAACGTTTTTTCCTCAAACTAATGGTTTTGGTATTACTATTTTTTTATAAAACTTGGGAAAGAACTTTGGCATTTTGCTAAGTGTATCACGAGTCTTCTAAGTATATGTTGTTAAATGTTAGATTTGGATTGTATTTAACAAATATTTTTATAATAATTTATTCACATAATTAGTTATAATCAAATTGAAATAATTAGATTGAAGATAGTATAAAAATCAAGTTTAGAATTTTTTTTAAGCGTAGTTTAATTATTTGATGTTTTAGTTTTTTTTAATGAATTTAACAATTAGTTTTTTAATGAAAATGTAGTTTTTTTATCATTTAAAATGCATTTTTGAATATATAAATAAATTCAACTCCTAAAATACTTATATTTTAATGATTCTATAATTCAAATTTATAATTCAACAAATCTCTAGAGAAATTTGAAAAAAATTAACTCAAAAATATAGTTAAAAAATAAAACCAAAATATAAAAAATTAATTAAACTACAACATTTCATGAACATTTTTATGCTATCATCCTCATTTCATGTTTATGTTGAATTCTGTGATTTGAATTGAGGTTATTCTAAAGAGAAATTATCCAACACCTTATTGGACCAAAGATTACATTGGGGGGCTAGGTGAATCAATGTGAGAGAAAATTTAACATTTCATAACTTTTCTTTAACAAACAATTATCTACAATGAACCATAACTATTTGCAAAATATCAATCAATATATAAAATGCGTCATAAAGCTATCATCACATCAATAACAAAGAGACATAAGCTTTTATATGGAGACCAGTATGAGAGAAAATCACAAAATTTTTCTTCTTCTTATGCTTCAATTCACTACATAGATTTTGAGGGTTTGAACTACTAAAAGCACCAAACCCCAAGATATGCAAACTACTACTTGCAATAAGATACAACTTGATTGAAATAAAATACAACTTGATTGAAGATTCAACCTCAAAAATGTGTAATTAACAACTCATTGCAGAATACGACCTAATTAAAAACCAACCTCACTAATGAACAATCTCTGACCTACTCTAGCCTCGAACTTGATTGAGGCAATAACGTTGAGGATGAGCAAGATTTGAATTTCTCTCGGCTTCAACTTGTGATCGACCAATAATACAACGATCCCAATTACATAGTGTACTCTAGCCTCGAACTTGATTGAGGCAATAACCTTGATGATGAGCAAGATTTGAATTTCTCTGGGCTTCAACTTGTGATCGACCAATAATACTTTGAATTTCTCTGGGCTTCAACTTGTGATCGACCAATAATACAACGATCCCAATTACATAGTGTATAAACGCAGAGTTAATTCAATTGTCGTGCCACCATTATGGAAAAAACCCCTGGGTGCCTAGACTTAATGTATTAAATCATTCGATGTGTCAACCCCTTCGGTGTTCTTTCCAACGTGCCAATTGTTGGCGCATTGCTTAGACTTGCCGATTTTAAACTGGGAGGTGTTGGGGTTCGAGCCCAAGTCCATTCAATGTAACTCAAGTCTCATGTTGCCAATGTTCCACTATTGTGGTCAATCAACTCTCAAGATTTTAAGCACATGCGGTGTTGGGCCTTGAATCCCATCACCAAGTCAATATGATGTCAATGTGCCAGCATGCCACTATTGTGGCCAATCCATCTAAGGCTTCTGTTTATGTGCCAACTTTGGCCCAATTAGAAATAATTATCGAGCGAACAGATATTATATTGGCCTTCTGTCGCACGGATCTCGACCCAATGAATATTGTGACCTTAAATAGGTATTATATCAAACCCTCCGTCATGTAAATCTTGGTGCAATGAAAATAGTGATATCGAATGAATATATTATATCAAACCATTCGCCGTGGTGATGTCGGCCCAATGTTGAGAGATATGCATACCGAGACGTTGAATTTACATCAACCAATGTGTTGTTGTCGGTGCCCCTACAAACAATTCAACGTGCCACTCTTTGACGCACGATATACATCAATGAACATAATCAAAACTTGACAACCATCACCAAAACCAAAACGCTATAATCAAAAGTTCGACCTTAGTAAACTATATAACTTTAACTCAGAGCTCGTGTCACGTGTCTATATACACACTCGATGAATTGAAAACTGAGAAAAATTGCATAGGAAAGATGAAATAAGATAAGTTTCTCTCATGCTTCCTTTAAATAAACGATACTGTCAACTTTACTATGAGCGCACCGACAATTGCAGGGACTGCATAATACATGAAGAATCCCATATTAACACTCTCGCTCTACACGATAACAATATGTGCACAGTCCAAGATCCTGTGACAAACGTAACCAGAAATTGGACAAACTTGAATGCAACGAAGAAGAAGCAAGATCGTGGCCACTAATGCTGAGACCTTCTGTCAAACACAAATCTGAGAGATATATAATGTGTGTTTATGCAGCATCAATGCCCATTTTCAAGGTGTTTCCTAATCTTCTAACCTCAATTTGCTGGACTGTTGGTGAAGAAGGGGATACAACTGGAAAACACTCGATCATCCATCTCCATCGGTCTCCCCATATTATCTTTCTACAAACACTATGATCAATCAAATTTCCACAAGTAGTTGATTTTCAAAATGATCAATCAAATTTCCACAAGTAGTTGATTTTCAAAACCATTTTCTAGTTGGAAGTGTAACTTCGTCTCAGTACTTATTTTCAAAACAATTACTCAGTCTCAGTCCTCTGTCAATATCCCATCAATTAATTATCCTCGATCACTTTACCATTGATGTGTGGGCCATATATACTTGTCTTTGTTCCATGCCTAGTTACTAATTAACTGTCCTTTACTGTTAGGGTTGTCACTTTACTTTACCATTTATGTTTTGAGCCATGCTTTGGGTATATACATGGTTGTTCTGGGTCAATTTAATATCAACTAATGGTTTTATATCACTTTGCCATCATGTGTGAAAAAAATAAAAGCGGTATGTTAATATAATTGTTTTTTATTAATATTTTAATAATAATAATAATAATTTTAAGATTCTAATCAAGTTAAAGATCAAAAGAATTATTAGTTTATGAGAGAAATAAACTTCTTGTTATATATAAGAATTTTTTGTTTATAAGAGAAAAAATCTCTTAGTAATTTGATTGCTAAAGTTTATAGATATGTACATACTATAACCTCTCTAGATTTAAACTTATAATCTTTTAACAAGAAAAACCATTAAATCCACTATTAATATAAATCAAATTTAACTCAATTTCAAATTCCAAAGATATTCTCAAATTTGATAGACAATAGATACATCAATTGTTTAACTTTGCTCATGATTATTAGGACATCTTTCTGTGTATTAATCACATCAGAGTTTTTTGTCAAAGCTTTTCGAACCATCTTGTGTGGTTCATCATCAGGATCCTAATGTGTCAAATCATGGCAACAGATTAAATAGCAAAGAGGAGAGCTATTTTTTTGACCGTTATAGTATAATGGCTAGTTTTGATTAAATAATAAAATATCATAATTAAAGAATGAAAACCTTAACTATATTTTGACTAAAAAATGAATATTAATATTAATCAATAAAATTAATACTCTATAAATACTTAAAATTGACTTCCTAAATAAATAAATTATCTAACTTCTTTTGTTTAAAAAATAAAATATATTTAAATTTTAACATATGACTAAACCATAAATATGTTAAGACTAATTAAATAATTAAATAAATATAAAACTTTGAATAATTAAACCTCTAGAATTGAGTAAATAGATATTTAATTTCACAATGATGTTTTGTGTCTAGAATAAATAAAATTTAGATTAAAGTTTCAATAAGAATGTTAAATTTATATAGATTTGACTATGAATATAAATAAATAAATATTATTTTTGAAAAAAATATATATTTAGCTTTGAATAACTGCACAAATATCTTTAAATAGGTTAAGAGATTAAAATTAAAATCTACTCAAATATTTTAATTTAAATTAAGCTAAGAGAATTAAAAATAAAATCTATCTTTTAAAGTGAAAATAGTAAAAATAATAAATAAAATTAAAGATACTAATGACAATAAACAAATAAAATTTAATGAATAAAAAATAAAATTGGAAAGATAGATATCTCAAAAATAAACAAATAAAAATTAAAACTAGGAGGATAAGGCAGGGACCCAATAACTACTAATCTTCCAACTATCATCCTTGCTTAGATTACTAGGCCTCCTTTCAATTTCTATAGCTTCCCTAAACTTACGGTGATGAAAATGATCAATTTTAGCAATGACCTTGGTGTCCTCAATGTAGATATGATGTTTAGTCTTTTTCACATGTTCAGCCAAAGTCGAAGAACACATCCTCCCATGTTTTATGTTTGCCACATGCTCATGAATCCTTTGATTTATAGAGCAACCAATCTCACCAATGTAGGTAGTTCCACATGAGATAAAAACTCGATAAAAACTCAATAAAATCCCCTTAAAGAAGATCTCCAAAAATGTGGCTCTTGCCATAAAATCAAGTAGCTTTGTGAGCTCTTTGAGTCATAAGCTTATTAAGGGGAACCCTCTCATGCCTAAGATTTATGGTCTTCCTAAGATTCATAAGGAAGGTGCTCCTCTTAGGGCCATTGTCAACACCATAAGGGGGGCGACCTATCTTCTAGCTAAATATTTAGCCCAAAGGCTTAAACCCCTCGTTGGTCACACTAATTCCTTTGTCAAAGATTTAGCATCTTTTGTCAATGAATTAAAAGATATAAGACTTGGTCCTAATGATAAGCTGGTTTGTTTTGATGTGGTTTCACTCTACACTAATATCCTGATTAGTGAGGCCATTAAAGTCGTTAGACACTATATTGATCGTAATACAACCAACGTAATTGGAATTTGTCTTACCTCCACGTTCTTCAACTTTGAAGGGGAATTTTATGAACAAACATGTGGTGTTGCCATGGGTTCTCCCCTTTCCCATGTTGTGGTGAATCTGTTCATGGAAGAATTTGAACCTAAGGTGTTTTCCTCTTCTATATTCCAACCAAATCTATGGAAGAGGTTTGTGGATGAAATTTGCGTCATCTCGCCCCATGGTCAAGATAGGTTGGACCTCTTTTTCCAACATCTTAACAATCAATCGAGTTTCATTAAGTTTACTATGGAATGTGAGATCAATGGGTGTCTACATTTCTTTGATGTCCTTATTTCTAAAGAAGAGGATGGTTCTTTCTCCCATCAGGTCTTTCGGAAGAAAACTCACGTGGAGCAATATCTTAATGCTAAATCTCATCATTTCCCTCCTAAAAAACTAGGTTTTCTCAAAGCCCTAGCCACTAGGGCATTAAGAGTTTCTGATTAAAATCATCTCGATGATGAAACAACCCACCTCTTGAATGTTTTTAATAGTAACGATTATAGTAAGAACAAGTGTCTTAAAGCTAAAAAAGGTCCTATGATTAAGAAAGATACCAAGGATAGGTTTTTAGGGGTGCATCTTCCATTTATCCAAGGGACCACTATTAGGATTGCAAGGATTCTGAGGAAGCATAAAGTCCCCTCGACCTTGAGGCCTCTAAATACAATTAATAGCTCTCTGATGTCTGTGAAGGACCATGTGGACCCCAAGAATATGAAATGTCTTTATCTCATCCCTTGTTCATGTGGAACTCCCTACATTGGTGAGATTGATCGTTCTATAAATCAAAGGGTTCATGAGCATGTGACAGACATAAAACATGGGAGTATGTGTTCTTCAACTTTGGTTGAACATACAGAAAAGACGAAACATCATATTTGCATTGAGGATGCTAGTGTCATTGCTAAAATTGATCATTTCAATCATCATAAGTTTAGGGAAGCTATAGAAATTGAAAGGAGGCCTAGTAATCTGAATAGGGACGATGGTTGGAAGATTATTAGTTGTTGGGTTCTGCCTTATCCTCTTAGTTTTAATTTTTCTTTATTTATTTCTGAATTATCTATCTTTTCGATTTTTATTTTTTATTCATTAATTTTTATTTGTTCATTATCACTAGTATGTCTAATTTTATTTATTTTTATTTTTATATTTATTTTTATTATTTTCACTTTAAATGATAGATTTTATTTTTAATTTCCTTAACTTAATTTAAATTACAATATCTGGGTAGATTTTAAATTAACCTCTTAACCTATTTAAAGGAGAATATTTGTGCAGTTATTTGAAGCTAAATATATAATTTTTCCCAAAATAAATAAATATTTATTTATTTTCTTAGTCAAATCTATATAAATTTAACATTCTTATTGAAACTTTAATCTAAATTTCGTTTATTCTAAATACAAAACATCATTGTTAAATTAGATATTTATTTAGTCAATTCTAGAGGTTTAATTATTCAAAGCTTTATGTTTATTTAATTATTTAGTTAGTCCTAACATATTTCTGGTTTAGTCATAGGTTAAAATTTAAATATATTTTATTTTCTTAGTCAAAAGAAGTTAGATAATTTGTTTATTTAGGCAGTCGATTCTAAGTATTTATAGGGTATTAATTTTATTGATTAATATTAATGTTCATTTTTTAGTCAAGATATTGTTAAGGCCTTCATTCTTTAATTATGAAATTTTTATTATTTAGTCAAAACTAGGCATTAAACTATAACGGTTGAAAAATTATCTCTCCTCGTTGTTGTTTAATTTGTTACCATACTAGATGGTTTGAAACGCGTTGACAAAAAGCTTTGACGTGATTAATACTGAAAGATGTCCTAACAATCATAATTATGGATCACATAAGCCTAAATTCGAAAATAAATTTGCTCATGTTCATCATATTTCAAAATATTCCCAAAATATGCAATCTAGATAAAACTCGCCATTAATATATGAAACATATCCCCAATCATATATTAATGTAACAAAATTCATGTGATTCCATTACATTTTTTTTATTGACATAATTTGATTTGAGATCTATATACATAGATATTTTTAATGAGTTATATATGGTTAATAGTGGCTAAATGACTCTATGTCTTTTATGTGGAAGACTTATTATCAATGTGGTGTTTCATGTGGAACATCATAAATAAGAAAACATGGACAAAGGTCATGTCCTTGTATGACATGGTGGCTTAATAAGATCTATGTTTGTTTTTTCATTGTAATGAACCATGGGCGTGCCCACTCAAAAGGGTTGCATATTGATTTAGCTTGACTATCAGAGCCTGACCTAGGCTAACCTGAAGGATTGAACCTGTGCCTCGTGATAAAGGGCCAACATATTAGCAAGGGAAAGGGGGCGGGGGAAGGAGCTTCGATCAATTGAACTACATGTCCAAGCTAATAGAATCTATGTTTTATTTGAGTGCTCTAATTATGATAAATAAATGGGGCATATACCATGGAAGCATAATTTAATGCTTTTGCCTCAAACTAATGGTTTTGGTATTACTATTTTCTATAAAACTTGGGAAAGAACTTTGGCATTTTGCTAAGTGTATCATGAGTCTACTAAGTATATGTTGTTAAATGTTAGATTTCAATTGTATTTAACAAATATTTTTGTAATAATTTATTCACATAATTAGTTATGATCAAATTGAAATAATTAGATTGAAGATAGTATAAAATTCAAGTTTAGAATATTTTTTAAGCATAGTTTAATTATTAAATGTTTTTTTTTTTAATAAGAATTTAACAATTAGTTTTTTAATGAAAATGTAGTTTTTTATCATTTAAAATGCATTTTGAATATACAAATAAATTCAAAATCCTAAAACCCCCTAAAATACTTACATTATAAAGATTCTACAATTCAAATTTATAATTCAACAAATCTCTAGAGAAAATTTGTGACACCCTCCTCCCACATCCACCCAAGTAACTATGCCAACCAGGGTAAACATGAGACGAGAGGCTACTATGATCAGATTCGACCTCCTAGGTAACCTCAAGGAAGTGGAATTGACGGAACATCACACACAGTCATCAAACATCATCAACAGAACCCTCGAGAGACAAGTCAGCCACTCAGACAGCCTGATCGTGGGTCCCATTATTGTTCTGGACCTCTAAGGCCATAGTCGCACTCATGCTATGGGCAAGGGAGTGACCACAAAGCTAAATTCGCTCTCATAGGCCTACATGCCAGTGACTGTGGACAAAACTTGCTAATTTGTGCCAGGGGCCCTGGGATTTAAGCCACTTTTTCAAGCCCAAAGCCCAGGCCAATGCCCATAATGGAATGAAAGCTTAGAATCAAGAAAAGTATAGGGAAATGATGATGCAAAAGTAAATAGTTGATCAAGACCTTAACCAGACCCCTACTAGCCATGACAGGCATTTCATCAAACATATTATCAACATGTAACCTACATGTGTAAACAACAAAATTAAGTGTAGGGATCTTGTACTTATCTAAGAATCACTTTGACCCATTGTTCCCTCATGCCATTTGCTGCGTTATCACTTATTAGGTCATATATACCATATCCATTCAAACACAAGTAAAAACATGATGAGATCCATACATAGCTATTGTCACAAAATGTACATATAACCAGCATAATAGGAACATAAATACCATAAACATATCAGCCATCAAAATCCATATATACATCAATACATTTGCACATAGAAATCAAGGGAATGAATTTCTCATTAATCAATGCAATCAACCAACCGAAGATGGGACTACCACGTTCCACCCAACCATAGAATGGCTGAGCCAAATCTCTCTTCAGCCATTCACCCCCGTTCCATATTCCAAGCATGAATGTGGGACTCAAACCAAAAGAACTCAACCAGGGCATACCGAGGCTAAACCACCTCACCCTCATCAATAGAAACTAAACTTTACCGTAATCCATCCTGGATCACTAGGCCAACACAATGAACACATCATAACATGCTTTATCGTGATCTCCACTTGATCACTAGGCCAAACAAGCATGGATGCCACCGGATTTCTCCAACTAAATCGTGAGGAATTTTCTTGTCTCCTAGTCTCTCAGGCTTTACCACAATCCAAACCCAGATCACTAGGTACTAAACCGAGACCCACTCTTCAGGCTTTACTGCATATCCCAAACCCGAGATTACTAGGCCCATTGAAGAGAAAACCACCTCTAGGCTTTACCATATATCATGACATTTGCCGGAAAGGATTCCTAGGCCACCCGAGGCAACACAAAATATGGATTTACCGCAAGCCATAGTCTAGTTCAGGGGTTACTAGGCCATGTGTACTATCATTTCGGAGATCCATCTCACTTAGCTTCGAATCCATCCAAAAATCCAGCGCAACCAAACGTGAGAACCCCATCAAACCATGCTATCTGGAAATGGCAAGGTGTTGAAGCCCCGAAAATCGGGTCTACAACAAGGGGGATACCTGCCCGGTCCGGACCTTGGTTGGAAACTCCTTTTCTGTTTGGTATAGCGGGTCCGACTGGGGATATGGGACTAGTTTCCCAGTTCAAGTGTGTGTGTGTGAGAAAGATGGATATTTCTGTTTCTAACAGTTTCTAAATGGAATACTTTTACTCTAATTCTAATCTAATAATAATAAAATTATATTCTAATAAACAGAAATATGTAAATCTACACTAACCCGGGGTGTAGTCTTTCTTCTATGCGATCTAAAATGATTTCAAACAACAACTGGTAATAAAGATCATTCAGCTGCTATGAGAAAAGAATTCAATAAATATGAACCACTTCGTATAAAAAGTTAGATGAAACAGTTGTGAAAAACTTATCACATAATAAGCTATTCATACACTAAGCATAAATAAATAGCTATTACCGTACAAAAGTTCCAAATGATAACTCAGGCATTCATACATTAATATATAAATAACGGAACTGAACATCACTCTAACATAAGGCAGAAATAGTTAAGAGATAGAAATACCATTTATAACTAGTCCTACTCATGAGCTTCAAGTGATAATGACTTATCTCTTCTTGATCAAATATCCACTAAGAGTACAAAAGTGCAACATCAGTAGCAGATATCAAATGCAAACATCAATAAATATTGTTCCATTCATTCATCAAAACCTCCTCAGAGGGTACAGAAGTGCATGTTCTGGGGATAGGTTTTTGATAAATTTCAGGACCCTTCTCTAAATGCATGAGAAGGGTTTAAATACTACTAACTAAATCTAAAAATAAATTATTACAAAAATGTAGGATGCGGTTTAAATGACCGTCCTCTTTTCACGAAAATAAAACAAAATTAAAGCTAAAATTAAATCTAAAATTAAACTACTTCTGTATTTGGTCCTTGAAATCGCACACATGTAGCATATGTTTGAGAAGAGTCGGCTGGCCGACTTCTGATTTTAGCTGAGCTGAGAAAACAGAATCGACAAGATATGGCGCCATCTTTTCAGCCGAATTGATGATACACTTAACAGTCATCCAATGGCTATGTGGCTTTACCAAGTAAGCCCAGTAATACTCCCAGTTCAACTTGGTTAACCCTTGGATTGCTTTTGCCTTTTCTTGAGCTCTCTGCTTCCAATCTGCCTGTAATTGCTGTGCGTTAGGTAAATACCCTGGAGTGGTCTCCGTGATCAAATTTGCCCTGTGCAAATTTTCATTTACACAATCAATAATACTGCTTGCTGCCGTGACTGCTCCTTCTATTGCTTGCTCTGCTTCCTTGATTTGCTTGTCCCATTTGTTAAAGAGCGTTTCTTTGTGATTTTCATTGATCCTTGGTGCACCTGCTCTTTTTCCCTAGTCTGTTTCTTGCCAAGCCAAATATTCAGTCACCCCTTTATCAATTAGATCATAGTCACTTCGTAAATCTACCACTTGATTAGTGATTTTATCACTAATTTCACAATAATAGCTCCACTATGATATCTTTTGGCCCAACGCTTCTTGCTGCTATAGTAATTGTTCATTCAAGGAAATGGAATCTGGGATAAATTCTATGAGTTTAGGATTGTCCTTGTGCATCTCCTATAGATCCTGTAACTGCTTTCCTTTTTCATCCAAACTTTTTTGATATCCTATCTGCATCTGTTGGAAGTCCTGTTGTAACCTCTCAAGCTATTTTTGTGCTTCATTGTTGGCGTTGGCTTGTTGCAACTGTTGTTGCAATACTTGTATATGGTCTTCCCTTTCTTTTATCAATTTTTGTACCTCAGATGCCTTATCAATAGTCGCAGAGGCATATGCTCCTGCGATCTGAGATAGTTTGGTGAGATTCTCAATAGGATTGCTAGTGGGATCTTGCCACAGGACATCTAATTGTTCTGCGTCTTGAGGGAGCACGTTTTCCAATTTCTTTTTCTTCCTCTATCTTCTTACTACTGCTTTGTGCTGTGGGCTATAAAATACATCAAGAGGGGGAATTTCTTCTAGTTTGAGCATAAGCTCAGAGGATGGGGCAATAGGGATATGCTCCATATCTGAGACATTGCTAACTGTTCTTGTGACTACTTCTTTTGTTACCTGTGCATCGCTCACAGGTGTTTTTATGGTTTTATCTTCAAGATTTATCAGGTCATTGAAGGTTTCCCATTCTTTATCTAATTCAGTTGTGACTGATGGTTGCTGAATGACGAGAGGGGGAGGATCTGTTTGCGGAGAGGAAATAACCTGTTGCTGTAGAAGTTCTGTTGACTGGGTAGTATCCTTTACTGACCCTTCGCTCTTATCCTGTTCATTTCTGGATCTTTTAGAATGCTCAGATGTTTCTTTTCCAGACTTGGATTTAGATCCGTTAGTGCCTGAACTTCCACTCAGACTAACGCTTGGAGTTGGTTCCCTTGTGGATTTTAGGCGTAGTTTCTCCAAAGGAACACTGTCTAACCTTCTTTCCTTCTATATTTTGAACTTTTGAAATTCTTTTGGAGAGAGTTGCCTTTGGGCTGCATGCAGAATTTCTTCAAGTGTGCTTTTCTGTTGGAATATATCATCGAATAAATCCTTTTCTCCAGAAAACACAGACCGCAGTAGTGAAATTCTTGGCAACATCATTAGGGTCAAATGGTCTTCCTCAAAATTTGAATAACTGTAAACACGTCATATTATTTACTTCTGTGAATGCGTGGCCTACATCAAATAGCGAAAAGGCCCCACAGGCTACAGGAAACTGTGGCCATATAGCCTTCTTTTTGTCCTTCAAATCTTTAGTTAGACTGCCTTCTCCACAGGTTTGATAGGCAATCTCTCGAGCTAACAGTTTATCAGGGATATACAAAGGTAGGACATGAGGAGAAGTAGAACTTCCAAATACCCTGACATAAGTAAACAATTCCTCCCCGAACCATCTTGCAACAGGGAGGATGTCTACCTCTGCTTCAGGAGAGCATCTTGGAGCATCTTTATCATACAACATTCTGTACAAGGGCAGCATAATTCCATGAAAAATCTGGTAAAAGTATGGAGTGAACTTAGAGTCCCATAATTCTTTATGATAGACATGAATAGGTAAGGGGCCTTGAGTTGTCCACTTCCAACCCATTATAGGAAACTTAGAAACATAACATATCGCATCCATTACATACGCTGATAGGTAAAAAGGAGTATAGATTCTCTGAGAGACAATTCTTTTAGATCGGTAACTTATAATGGCCATGACTAGATTTTCAGATAAGATTTTGGCCAAACCTACAATAGTGGCACTTATGGCGGCATCCAACAATGGTAGCCATTCAGATGAAAATTTGTTGATATCTGGCATTCCAAACAATCTACAGAGCATGGCAGCAGCAAAGCAATATGGGGAGGTGAGAGAACTAGTACTGTACATACCGTGTTTATCTTTCTTCAACGGTTCGTCCCTCCTAGACCAGTCTTTGGTGGTTTCTGCCAGGTCCTGATTTTCTTTTGCGAATTTTTCCATAAACTGCTTGTTATAAGTTGCCTGTGGCTCCGGTAAATGATACACGAGCCTTCAATCCTGTGTAGCGAATGGGCCGATAAGTCCCTGACCCTGAGTTTTAAACTGTCTGTTTCTGATTTCTGCGTTGTCCAGTATCCACTTTACCATGTCTGTGTGCTATCCGGTGCAAGAATGAGCAAGCTAGTTCTGTGAGGGATGCTTCAGAAGAACCATTTGAACCTGCGATAGCAACTACTTCCATTACTATGGGATTCTCCTCTTCAAGCAGATTATACATGCCTTCCCACATAGCAATTCCCGCGTCTCTATTACATGTCGTGTCTGTATACAAGGGTGCCATTTCCTTTTCTTCAAAGCTCGGGATTTTGCTTTTCTTTCCCATTTTAGCCTGCGTATTGCTTTGTATCGGCCTCAATTCTCCATTCCTGCAATTCACAAGTGAAGTGAAAATGAATGACAAGGAAGGGTGATGGGAAAGTTTTAAATGCCGCAGACACATCAAGTATACCACCTTACATGAGATGATTTTTTCAATAAGCACGCACCCACATTCCATTAATAACTGGCAACTAATTCATTTATTAGCATTAAAGTGCATAACCAGGTGTCAGCTTATGGAAAATACTTTTCTTGAATAGTGTGCCCAAAAGATCTGCGATGGAGCGATTTTACGATTTGCTTCACAATATCGCAGATCGCAGCATCGCGAAATGATAATATCGCAAAATTGTAACATCGCAAATTTTGTCGCTCATGATATTGCATTATCGCATTGTCGCTGTATCGCGAGATCGCAATATCGCAATATCGCAGATCGCAGGAATGTTATGAATGACAATCCTTGTTAACCTGTTTTCTGCGAAATGCGATTTGCGATCGGCGATATCGCATATCGGCAAATTTTAAAGTGTTTCATGTAAGTTGTATTCGTTGGATGTAACTTCGGCTTGTAAGGAGGCATCCCGCTATCTTGTTGTGATGCGATATTCCTAAGGAAAGATTTGCGTCTTACCTTATCATAAAACTTAGATTTTTTGGATTTTCAAGGGGGGTTTCCTAAGTTTATGATGGTAATTTTATTTGAAAAAGAAAATTTAAACACTACTTTGATTTTTAAATTTTTTGCTAAGGGTCCCCACTTATTTAGTATTAGGAATAACACTAAATAAGAAGGGGGGTTGTTGCTGGCCACAACAATTTGCGATTCACTTGGAAGAACCAGTTATCTCTACTGCTTTTTGAATTTTCAGAACTTCCAAAACAAAAAATTTTCCAGAAAGTTAAACTTTATTATAGAAAGATAAAGTACATTATACGTTAGCCTGTCAATGACATTTTGTTTCAACTATTTTCAAATTTGATTATTTGCTGCCTCAAGCTAGTCCTTGTATTTACATCAGTCATTACTTGGCTTGTAAAGATAAAACAAAGTGTTCTCTATAAACCAATTTTAAATATGCTCATTTGTCGTAGGTAGAGCCTCTGCTGCCAGCAAGCATTTATAGCCTCGACAGGGTTACCTGTTACCTAGCAATGATCCTGTGTCCTACTTAAAGAAACCTACAATTCCCAAAGAAGAATCCACATCCACACTTATTGATTTACTTTTCTTTTTTATTCTTAAAGTGCAATGTCTTGGTTTGGTAGCCAATTCATGACACAATCATTCATTGATTTATAACTTTGCTGAACAAGCTGGCTCGTGATGAGACCCCTTGTCTTTTGATTGCAACAATATTGAGTCATTGCCTTGTTGTGGTATGCAGTATTGGCAAAGTCAGCAAGTTATAATATCTATGATCATGATAAGCTGGCTCGTGATGAGACCTCTTACTCTTTTAAGATAAAGTGTATCCTTGGATTGTTCCTCTGAAAGTTGTGATTTCCTTAGTAGGGAGGAAGTCATTGTTTCCTTAAGATAGCTCTAGACGACAATAATAGAGTTTTTTGGAAATAGTTGTTCTATAGAGAATCTTTATTTTGTTATTGATACCTTTCAATGCACTGATATAAAACAATTTCTCACTAAAGGTTGTTTTCATCAAATTTTATGAAGTTGAAACTAGTATCATATCTAGGCTAGAGTTTTTAATTGCATCTTTCAATAATAAAGATCATTTTTCCAAAAGATTTGCTATTTATACAAGCGAAAGATCAAAATTTGAAAGAGAATTGGTGTATTTTTCGTAAATTCCTATTGTAACCATTCACAACTGGTTTTATTATGAAAAGAAAAACAACTACTCTACAAAAATAGAAGAATGTTGTTCTATGGAAAATATTTCTTAAGAATCTGACCATTAACAGGTAAAGAATCCCTCTTCCCTGCTAAATCTTGTAACATGAAGGTCGATGGACCTATGACTTCTATGATCTGAAAAGGACCAAGCCACATTCTTTGAAATTTTGTATGTTTCCCCTTTTCCTCATGTGCCTTGTCCCATTTTAAAACTAAATCTCCCATTTGAAAATCTTTTTTGGATATCATATTGGAATCAAAAGAGGCCTTTACCAATGCTTGATGATGAGCGTGAGTTATCTTATCGCTTTCTCGTTGTTCTTCTAATTTAATTAATTCCAGCTGCCTAAGTTGTAAAGAGGAAGTTGGTACTTCATCAATGTACTGAACTAAGGCTAAAGTTCTTTCCCATAAACTAAATTAAAGGGAGAAGTGCTGATAGAGGCTTTCTGCGTTATTCGATCTGCCCATAAAGTGTATATTAAAGACTTATGCCAATTTTTATGATTTTGGTCAATGGTTCGCTTAATGATTCTAATTAAGTTCTTATTTGTAGATTCAGTTAACCCATTCCCTTGTGGATAATAATTGGTCGAGTATTTAAGCTTGAAACCCCTTTTGAGTGCGAATTCAGTCATTGCATTACTAGAAAAGTATGATGCATTATCAAACATTAAAGCAGAAGGCAATCCAAACCTGGTAATTATGAACTGATCTATGAATTCAATGATATTTTCAGCATTAGCCGTCTTGAGTGGAACTGCTTCTACCCATTTAGTAAAGTAATCTGTCGTTGTAATGATGTATCTATGCTGTTTAGAAGAGTGAGGAACGATTTCACCTATTATGTCCAATCCCCACTGATTGAAAGGTTCTTCAATGGTAACTGGTTGCAGTGGCAAGGATGGTTTCTTTTATCTCCTAGCAGCGGTTTGACAGACTTGGCATTTCCTTACGTAGTTATGTGCATCCTTGAATAATGTGGGCCAGTAATAGCCTGCGTGTAAGATCTTATGAGCAGTGGTGTCTCCAGCGTAGTGTCCGCCTGCTGGCCCATCGTGGAGTTCCTGCAAGACTTTTTCAGCTTCAGTTTTCTCAAGACATCTAAGAAGAATAAAATCATAATTTTTTCTAAAAAGAACATCATTTACGAGTTGATATTGTTTGGCTTTTAACCTCAGGGCTCTTTTCTTGGTATGATCGAGGTTTGAAGGAGCGTATCCATTCTTTAGATAATAAATAATATCAGCATATAATGACTCAGCATCGTTTAGGCTTACCTCATACACTTGTACCTCTTCAGATGGATTTTCGGGCATTAGCAATGCTCCTGCCAGCATTTTGCAAAAGCCTTGACCTTTTACAATATTTGCTGGTCTGATTTCTACGTCGTATTCTTGTAAGGCAGTAACCAAATTGGCCCTTTTCTCACCCACATCCTTCTGTACTAGAAGATTTCTTACCGTTGGGAATGGTACTATGATATTGGTATGTGTTTTGAGTAAAAAAGGTATGAAATATTTAATTGCTTTAAAAACAGCATAAGCTTGTTTTTCCACATCTGAATAATTCAGCTTAGCACCTTGTAAATTGGAAATAAAAAAAGCAATTGGGGCTTCTGCCTTTTCTTGATTTGCTTGAGTGAGTATCGCAGCATATGATCTATCTGAGGCAAATGTATACAAAATAAAAGGATCGGAAAAATTTGGAGTCGCTAACGATGGAGCATTGATAATGGCTTGTTTGATCAGATTGAATGCCTCATGTTCATCTTGGCCCCATTTAAAGTTTGCATTCTTTTTAATCATCGCTTGTAAAGGAGATACGATTCTTGAAAAATCTGGGGCGAATCTCTTTACAAAGTTGATCTGGCCAAGGAAATATTGCATGGCTTTTTTATTGTGAGGTAGGGGAACTACGGAAATTTCCTTGATTCTGTTAGGATCGATGTGAATTCCAGATTTTGACACTATGAATCCTAGAAGCTTTCCTTCACTTAATGCGAAAAAAGTTTTTTCCGGGTTAAGCGATAAACAACGTTGGAAATTTTGTTTTAAATCCCTGAGCTGGTTGTTTCGTTTCTTGGAATAAACAATAATATCATCCAAATAGATTACCACTGACTTATTAACTAACCCTTTGAATGCGATGTCCATGGCTCTCTGAAATGTGGCACCTACGTTTATCAAACCAAATGGCATCTTTTGATATGTGTATGTGCCCCACTTAATTCTGAATGTCGTTTTTAATTGATCGTCGGGATGTACCAACACTTGGTTTTATCCTGAGAATCCATCCAAGAATGACATTAATTCTGAACCCGCAACTGCCTGTAGTATTTGTTACATGGGAGGTAAAGGAAAATTATCCTTTTGGGCCTTGTTAAGGTTTTGAAATTCAATGCAGATTCTGATATCTCTATTTTTCTTTCTAAAAAGTACCATATTGGAGACCCATTTAGAATGTCTAACGGGAAATATTATTTTGGCTTTCAATAACTCGTTGAGTTTAGTTGTGATCTGATTTTCTAAATTTGGATGGATCTTTCTCAACTTTTGTTGGATAGGTTTTTCATTATCAATCATTAGGATAGTATGTTGGATGATGGAGGTGTCGTATGTTTTGAGTTCATCATAATTCCAAGAAAAGACACTTTTGTATTATTTCAAGAGACGAATATATGCTACCTTTTCTTCAAGGGCTAGGCCAAGGGCTAGGTTGATATTCTGTGGTTTGGCGTCAGTTCCTAGATTTACTAATTCATAATTCAAAGTTGAACTTTGTAGTTTTGAATTGGTAGATCTTTTGAATCGATCTTTCAAATCATAAAGGTCTTCTAACTTGACTACTGATTTAGGTATAGCATTGTTAGTACTATCCTGTTGCAATTGTTGTTCATGTTGGTCTTCGTCAATTACTTGATTGGTGTAGGATCCTTTAGATGTGAGAAAACTCACGATATCAGGATCATCATGAAAATCCTCCAATTGGTAATGTTATCAGGGATAGATGGTCTAAAAATTAACTCAATTGAAAATCGGTCAGGGCTAAAATCTTCTGAATGAATAAGCTTGGAAGCTACGTTGGCTAAGAGGTCTGCGCTAGCATTCTGGAGTCTGGGAATTGAGGAAATATTAAATGCTATAAAATGTTCAGACAGATCTTGAACTAAAGATTGATAATGCTTTAAATGACCTGATAAACAGTGTATAGTATTGTGTACCTGTCTGATTACAATTTTAGAATCTCCAAAAAATTGCAGGTATTTGACGTTTAACCCAATTGCTTTGTACAACCCTTGGATTAGAGCTTCGTATTCCGCGGTATTGTCGGTGCACTCAAATTCGAGTCTGCAAGTTAGCATGGTTTTATCTCCCTCTGGGCTTACTAACACGCATCCTGCTCCTGCTCCTTCGTTAGACTTAGAACCGTCAAAAAATAATTTCCAAAACAAAGATTTATTTACAGGACTATCTATAAAATTAATGCATTTAGAGCTATCTGTTTGAGAAAATTTTTCTACTTGAGACAAAATAGAATTTTCTAAGTAAGGTGAAGTGTGAGCATTAAAATTTCCTAAGAAAGAATCTACTGAATAGTTGCCAATGATGTTAGAATTGTATGCTATTGGTTCATTTTCTCCCTCGAGTTCTGTTACTAAATATTTCTGATGTCGCTTGTGTTCAACTTTTATTTGGTTTGGTTTTCCATTATAAGGTAGCCACATATGTGACCAGTCAGTTGCAAAGTATCCATGAAGTTTTTCTGACCAATCTCTGCTAAGAATCAAGCCATAAAAATTCAGGAATATCAGCAAGAAAAATGTCGATTACTTGACATACCTTTGGGTTGGATGACAGCCTTATGGTAACCTGATTTAACTCGCCAATCACTTCGACTTGCGATCGATCTAATTGGACTATGCGTACAACAGATTTCTGTGGTTGAATGTTCAATTTTGCACAAATTGATCTTGGTAAAATATTCGATGAAGCTCCAGAATCAACTAAGCAATTATGCACATTTTTATTGAAAATTTCATAAGTAAGGAGAAATGGGGGAGTATGCGATCTCGATCTTCCTCCAATTAATGCGATATCATTTGGATCAACTTTATTCATCGTACTAGTTGGAGGTATTCTCATATCATGGGAAGCTTGAGAGATTACAGCAACTGGTAAAGGTGCAACTGGTACAGCATGTAATTCTTTCAAAAGTACTTTCTGCTGGTGTTTTAACTTGCTCAATTCAAAAAGAGTAATATTGGCCCTAGTCTTTTTCATATCTTCTATGATATTATACTCCATTTCATCCGAAACGATTAGCGTTTTAGATGGAGCAGATGTGTCTGTTTGGACTGGGCTAGTTTGAGTCACTTTAGGTGATGTTTTCTTGGCTGCGACTTTATCCTTAGACATTGAGATTGCACTCTTTGGCTTAGGTGTAGGTTGAGGAGGATCAAGCTTATTTCTGCTACGAGTACTAACCGGGAATGCCTCTTGATCTTCTTCATTTTGGAGGATGAAATCCCACATACCTTGTAACTCTACAACTTCTTCTTCATCGGTATGTTCTTCGGTAGTGTTTTCCTCTTCTTCTTCTTCTGACTCAGCATTTGATATAACATTAGGGGGTTTGGAATCAGTTGAAGGATTTCTTTTAAAAGGCCTGTATGGCTTTTTAGAAGAAGTTTTCGCCACTTGTTTCTTGATGTCGAGCATTTCGTTAGACATGGTCTTCAAACTTTTTGTAATCCTTCTAAATCAAATGGATCTTTCGTTTGTTTCTTCTTGGGATCTTCCTTGAAAGAGACCTTCTTAGATTTTCATTCTTCCATCGCATTTTTCTTTTCTAGGGCCGTAATACATTTCTCTACTGCTATCGCTTCTTTCATGTTTTCAACTAAGGTTGTTTTGTTATCCCTATCAACAAAGATTGCTAAGTTTGATGGTAAAGCAGTAATGTACCATTCACTTCTCACTTCTTCACTAGGCTGAGAAGCAGTAGGAATTTTGTTTAAAATTTTATTGAAACGTAAATTGAAATCTTTGATAGGTTCTCTCAACTCGGCCATAAGATTAGACAAGTCATTGATCAGTGTCATTGTAGACCTGCCGTCACCAAACTTGGTTAGGAATTGTTCTTGGAAGATATCCCAACTAGTAATAGATCCAAAAGGTAACGAGAAATACCATGACCCGGCTGTCCCTTGCAAAGTATAAGGGAAAAGACGAACAACAACAACCTCATTAACAACTCCATTGAGATTTATAGATAACATAAAGTTATTTATATGCTCTTCCGCTAGCATGCCTGCCTCAGGGTTAAACTTAGGCAACCATTTTTCAGGATAGGCCGGTACCTGACTCAAGGGTGCAGGAATTAAGACTGCCCCTAGGTTATTCCATGGAGATTGGGCCATTGCTGAACTACTAATAGAGGAAAGTGCAAAAGATGATCCTTGTGGTTGAGAAGATGAGGATATTATGACTCCAGATGGTTGAGACGGAGTTGAGGAAGTTGCAATAGGCTAATGAACGATGATCTAAAGTGGAGGAGTGGATGGTTGACTCGCGGTGAGGAGGTTGAGATGGATGATGAGGATGAAAAAGTCTCGCTATCAGATCCTTTAGGAGACTTCCTTGCTCTCTTCCTGGTAGGTAGAGGTAATTCGGTTGGCTGAACACCAAACTTTTCGCTCTTTAACCTAGTGAGAGGATGAGCAGGATTATATTGCAAAGTCACGTTGCCTTGAGATTTATCAGACTTTTGAGGAGATATTGAAAATCGCTGAAGCTTGTGAATCAAAGATTCAACTTGAGGAAGTTCAATAGTAGATTGTACTGAAATATTAGGGTTTGTAGCAGCGGCTGTTGCTCTAGCGACTTCTAACTCTAGATTTAAGGTTTCTGAATGCAATGGAGAAGTCGGAGGATATGGTGAGGGTGATTTACTCTCAGAATGGTATTTAGATTTGGATTTTCTTGCCATTCACAGTTCGGTGGTTCAAGCCCTCCTTCTAGCGCCAAATATGTTGAAGCCCCGAAAATCGGGTCTACAACAAGGGGGATACCCGCCCGGTCCGAACCTTGGTTGGCAGCTCGTTTTCCATTTGGTATAGCGGGTCCGACTGGGGATATGGGACCAGTTTCCCTGTTCAAGTGTGTGTGTGAGAGAAAGATGGATATTTATGTTTCTAACAGTTTCTAAATGGAATACTTCTACTCTAATTCTAATCTAATAATAATGAAATTATATTCTAATAAACAGAAATATGTAAATCTACACTAACCTGGGGTGTAATCTTTCTTCTATGCGAGCTAAAATGATTTCAAACAACAACTGGTAATAAAGATCATTCAGCTGTTATGAGAAAAGAATTCAATAAGTATGAACCACTTCGTATAAAAAGTTAGACAAAACAGGTGTGAAAAACTTATCGCATAATAAGCTATTCATACACTAAGCATAAATAAATAGCTATCCCCGTACAAAAGTGCCAAATGACAACTCAGGCATTCATACATTAATATATAAATAACTGAACTGAACATCACTTTAACACAAGGCAGAAATAGTTAAGAGATAGAAATACCATTTATAACTAGTCATACTCATGAGCTTCAAGTGATAACGATTTATCTCTTCTTGATCAAATATCCACTAGGAGTACAAAAGTGCAACATCAGTAGCGGATATCAAATGAAAACATCAATAAATATTGTTCCATTCATTCATCAAAACCTCCTCAGAGGGTGTGCATGTTCTGGGGATAAGTTTTTGATAAATTTCAGGACCCTTCTCTAAATGCATGAGAAGGATTTAAATACTACTAACTAAATCTAAAAATAAATTATTACAAAAATGTAGGATGCGGTTTAAATGATCGTCCTCTTTTCAGGAAAATAAAGCAAAAATAAAGCTAAAATTAAATCCAAAATTAAACTACTTCTGTATTTGGTCCTTGAAATCGCACGCATGCAGCATTTGTTTGAGAAGAGTCGGCTGGCCGACTTCCGATTTTAGCTGAGCTGAGAAAATAGAATCGACAAGAGCTGGCACCATCTTTTCGGCCAAATTGATGATACACTTAACAGTCATCCACTCGCTATGTGACTTTACCAAGTAAGCCCAGTAATACTCCCAGTTCAACTTGGTTAACCCTTGGATTGCTTTTGCCTTTTCTTGAGCTCTCTACTTCCAATCTACCTGTAGTTGTTGTGCGTTAGGTAAATATCCTGGAGTGGTCTCCGTGATCAAATTTGCCCTGTGAAAATTTTCATTTACACAATCAATAATACTGCTTGCTGTCGTGGCTACTCCTTCTGCTGCTTGCTCTGCTTCCCTGATTTGCTCGTCCCATTTGTTAAAGAGCATTTCTTTGTGATTTTCATTGATCCTTGGTTCTCCTGCTCTTTTTCCCTCGTCTGTTTCTTGCCAAGCCAAATATTCAGTCACCCCTTTATCAATTAGATCATAGTCACTTCGTAAATCTACCACTTGATTAGTGGTTTGATCACTAATTTCACAATAATAGCTCCACTGTGATATCTTTTGGCCCAACGCTTCTTGCTGATGTAGTAATTGTTCATTCAAGGAAATGGACTCTGTGATAAATTCTATGAGTTTAGGATTGTCCTTGTGCATCTCCTATAGATCCTATAACAGCTTTCCTTTTTCATCCAAACTTTTCTGATATCCTATCTGCATCTGCTGGAAGTCTTGTTGTAACCTCTCAAGCTGTTTTTGTGCTTCATTGTTGGCATTGGCTTGTTGCAACTGTTGTTGCAATACTTGTATCTGGTCTTCCCTTTCTTTTAGCAATTTTTGTACCTCAGATGCCTTATCAATAGTTGCAGAGGCGTATGCTTCTTCGTTCTGAGATAGTTTGGTGAGATTCTCAGTAGGATTGCTACTGGGATCTTGCCACAGGACATCTAATTGTTCTGCGTCTTGAGGGAGCACGTTTTCCAATTTCCTTTTCTTCCTGTGTCTTCTTATTACTGCTTTGTGCTGTGGGCTATAAAATACATCAAGAGGGGGAATTTCTTCTATTTTGAGCATAAGCTCAAAGGATGGGGCAATAGGGATATGCTCCATATCTGAGACATTGCTAATTGTTCTTGTGACTACTTCTTTTGTTACCTGTGCATCGATCGCAGGTGTTTTTATGGTTTTCCCTTCAAGATTGATCAGGTCATTGAAGGTTTCCCATTCTTTATCTAATTCGGTTGTGACTGATGGCTGCTGAATGACGAGAGGGGGAGGATCTCTTTGCGGAGAGGCAATAACCTGTTGCTGTAGAAGTTCCATTGACTGGGCAGTATCCTTTACTGACCCTTCACTCTTATCCTGTTCACTTCCGAATCTTTTAGAATGTTCAGATGTTTCTTTTCCAGACTTGGATTTAGATCCGTTAGTGCCTGAACTTCCACTCAGACTAACTCTTGGAGTTGGTTCCCTTGTGGGTTTCAGGCGTAGTTTCTCCAAAGGAACACTGGCTAACCTTCTTTCCCTGTATATTTTGAACTTTTGAAATTCTTCTGGAGAGAGTTGCCTTCGGGCTGCATGCAAAATTTCTTCAAGTGTGCTTTTCTGTTGGAATATATCATCAAATAAATCCTTTTCTCCAGAAAACACCGACTGCAGTAGTGAAATTCTTGGCAACATCATTAGGTTCAAATGGTCTTCCTCAAAATTTGAATAATTGTAAACGCGTCATATTATTTACTTCTGTGAATGTGTGGCCTACATCAAATAGCAAAAAGGCCCCACAGGATACAGGAAACTGTGGCCATATAGCCTTCTTTTTGTCCTTCAAATCTTTAGTTAGACCGCCTTCTCCACAGGTTTGATAGGCAATCTCTCGAGCTAACAGTTTATCAGGGATATACAAAGGTAGGACATGAGGAGAAGCAGAACTTCCAAATACCCTGACATAAGTAAACAATTCTTCCCGAACCATCTTGCGACAGGGAGGATGTCTACCTCTGCTTCAAGAGAGCATCTCGGAGCGTCTTTATCATACAACATTCTGTACAAGGGCAGCATAATTCCATGACAAATCTGGTAAAAGTATGGAGTGAACTTAGTGTCCCATAATTCTTTATGATAGACATGAATAGGTAAGGGGTCTTGAGTTGTCCACTTCCAACCCATTAAAGGAAACTTAGAAACATAACATATCGCATCCATTACTTACGCTGATAGGTAAAAAGGAGGATAGATTCTCTGAGAGACAATTCTTTTAGATCGGTAACTTACAATGGCCGTGACTAGATTTTCAGATAAGATTTTGGCCCAATCTACAATAGTGGCATTTGTGGCGGCATCCAACAACGGTAGCCATTCAGATGAAAATTTGTTGATATCTGGCATTCTAAACAATCTACAGATCATGGCAGCAGCAAAGCAATATGGGGAGGTGAGAGAACTAGTACTGTACATACCGTGTTTATCTTTCTTCAGCGGTTCGTCCCTCCTAGACCAGTCTTTAGTGGTTTCTGCCAGGTCCTGATTTTCTTTTGCGAATTTTTCCATAAACTGCTTGTTATAAGTTGCATGTGGCTCTGGTAAATGATACATGATCCTTAAATCCTGTGTAGCGAATGAGCCGATAAGTCCCTGACCCTGAGTTTTAAACTGTATGTTTCTGATTTCTGCGTTGTCCAGTATCCACTTTACCATGTCTGTGTTCTATCCGGTGCAAGAAAGAGCAAGCTAGTTTTGTGAGGGATGCTTCAGAAGAACCATTTGAACCTGCGATAGCAACTACTTCCATTACTTTGGGATTCTCCTCTTCAAGCAGATTATACATGCCTTCCCACGTAGCAATTCCTGCGTCTCTGTTACATGCCATGTCTGTATACAAGGGTGCCATTTCCTTTTCTTCAGAGCTCGGGGTTTTGCTTTTCTTTCCCATTTTAGCCTGCGTATTGCTTTGTATCGGCCTCAGTTTTCCATTCCTGCAATTCACAAGTGAAGAAAAAATGAATGACAAGGAAGGGTGATGGGAAAGTTTTAAATGCCGCAGACACATCAAGTATACCACCTTATGTGAGATTATTTTTTCGATAAGAACGCACCCACATTCCATTAATAACTGGAAACTAATTCATTTATTAACATTAAAGTGCATAACCAGGTGTCAGCTTATGGAAAATACTTTTCTTGAATAGCGTGCCCAAAAGATCTGTGATGGAGCGATTTTGCGATTTGCTTCGCAATATCGCAGCATCGCGAAATGATAATATCGCAAAATCGTAACATCGCAAAGTTGGTCGCTCATGATATCTCATTATCGCATTGTCACCGTATCGCGAGATCGCAATATCGCAATATCGCAGATCACAAGAATGTTATGAATGACAATCCTTGTTAACCTGTTTTCTGCGAAATGCGATCGGCGATATCACATATCGGCAAATTTTAAAGTGTTTCATGTAAGTTGTATTTGCTGGATTCGATGTGATATTATCGCGTATCGCAATATCACAATATTGGAACTTCGGCTTGTAAGGAGGCATCCCGCTATCTTGTTGCGATGCGATATTACTAAGGAAAGATTTACGTCTTACCTGATCATAAAACTTATATTTTTTGGATTTTCAAGGGGGGCTTTCTAAGTTTATGATGGTAATTTTATTTTAAAAAGAAAATTTAAACACTACTTTGATATTTAAATTTTTTGCTAAGGGTCCCCACTTATTTAGTATTAGTAATAACACTAAATAAGAAGGGGGGTTGTTGCTGGCCACAACACAAGGCTAGGCTAAAACACTGTCACACCTGGAAAAAACCATGTCATGATAGAAAATAACCACATGCAATACCATGCATGCCAAATCTAGCAAGTAAAATACACATGCAAGTCGATACTTGCAATGAAGCCTGTTGTAACTTCTTGATCTTAACTTTCCCTGCTTTATCCTTGCTTCCTCTTGCCTTCTTTTCCTTTCTTTCCCCAATGCCAAAGTGCTCCAAGAAAAATCTAAGTATCCAAGAGTATGAGAGAGAGAGAGAATAATGAGATTGCTCCAAAACTGAACTGACAAAAGGTTACAAACTGATCATCAGAAGCCTTTTTATGAATGAGGCCTCTATTTTATTCATTTTCCATTATTTTCCTTCATTTTCCTCCTCACATGCAACCTGTGACCTTTCAACTCCTTTTTCTCCTAATTTCCATTATTTTCATAAATAATTGTGCCAAAAATTGTCATTTTACCTTTCCAAAGCCTTATCCATTGACTTTGCCAATTTCCTTAGCTATAAACAACCAAATGAACACCCCCTAGGATGTCTTGCCCAACATTCAACTTGGAGTAAGTGTCACATTCATTTGTGGCTATTGTTTTTAACTTTTATTACATAGAATTTTCACCAGGGATGTTACAGAATCCTCCCCCTTGGGGGACACTGTCCTCGGTGTTCAATCACACATATATACCTCAGCAACCCGCTGGAAGAAGACATGTTGCTCATGGAGCTTCATAACATAGCTCAATGTAGTCTTTACAATGAAAGATCTGCTCAAGATAAGAACATCATGATAACATACCGCATAGTGGAGCTTTATATCACAACTCATTATGATATTTACAATGATCATCCTGCTGAGTGCCAATCCACATGACATCATAGCATCATGATAACATGACCACATGATAGCATAATAACATGATAAAATAACCATAATTTCATGACACCCATAGCGCATAATGGAGCTTTATAACATAGCGCTTTACAGTATTTACATTCATACACGGGTGTACATATAGCAACATCATCAAAAATATAGATACCAAAACATATGCCAAATCATATACCAAAACATATATCAAAACATGTACTAAACACCATGTTTAAGCATATATCAAACCATCATAAAGCATATATCAAACCATCATAAAGCATGTATCAACCACCATAAACAAAATACCCAACCATCATAAAACATATACCAAACCACCATAAAGAAAATACAAAACCACCATAAGCTAATACCGAACCACCATATCAAGTTGTTTTGCCTCAACCAGAAAACAAGGAAGGATACATGGCCCACATCTGATCCACCATCTCCCATGTAGCTTCATTGAGCCCAAAGTGCTTCCATTGCACTTTAAATTTTTCGATTACTAGGTTTTGGAGCATGAGCACCTTTTTCTACAATATACACTAAGGATCCGACTCGAATTCTCCATTTGGTTCCACCTACAATACAGGCCAGTTAATCACATGATCAACATCCTTAATATACTTCTTAAGAAAAGATACATGGAAAACATCGTGGACTTTCACTGTCAGAGGCAGTGCAAGTTGATAGGTTACTAGCCCAATGCTCTCAATGTTACTAAAGGGTCCACAAAACTGTGGTGTCAGGTTGTCACATGATCCAATCTATGAGGATCTCTTTCTCGGTTTGATGCACAAGTACACATGCTCCCCTACTTGGAACTCCTTGAACAACCTGTTCCTGTTAGCATAGCTCTTTTTCCTATCATGTCATGCCTTAAGATTTTTCTTGATCACCTGTTTTTTTTGTTCCATGTCTGCCAACATATCTGGTCCAATAAATGCTCTGCTACCTAGATCACTCCAACTGATGGGAGTGTTATAACTCCGCCCATAAAATGCCTCAAAAGGACTCGTCCTCAATGACTCTTGATAACCGTTGTTGTATGTGAACTCTACCAAAGGGAGATATTCTTCCCATTTCTATTGTTGATGCATCACATGCATCCTCAACATGTTCTCCAATATCATGGTGACTCTCTTTGTCTGTCCAAATTTTTGCGGATGATAAGTTGTGCTGAAGGCAAACTCTATGCCCAAACTTGCAAATAAATCCTTCAAAAACTTGGAAGTGAACTTCGCATCCCTATCTGACACAATCTTATTTGAAACACTATGTAGTCTAACCACATCTATGATGAACACCTGTGCCACATCACTATCTGGGTACGTAGACTTCACCGGAATGAAGTGTGCAAACTTTATTAACCTATCCACAATGACCATAATGGAATCATGTTGCTTCACTATCTTTGGAAACCCTATGATGAAATCCATGGGAATGACCTCCCATTTCCATTCTGGAATTATGATCGGTTGTAGCAGTCCACCTCAATGTTTACACTCTGCTTTCACTCGCTGACAATCAAAACATCTAGCCACAAACTCTGCTACATCCCTCTTCAAGTTCAGCCAATAGTAGGATCTCTTCACTTTTGTCTATTTCTTCTGGTAACCTGGGTGACCTGAATACGGTTTCACATGAAAATACTCAAGATCACCTTCCTGAGATCACTGCCATCTGGAACATATATCCTATCTCGCAACCTAACCAATCCATCTATTGTAAGATAATATTCCAAGTCCTGTGCACCTGCACTTGTACCTGTACCTATACCTATACTTGTACATGTACCACTACATGTACCTGTATCTACACTTGTACTATGACTTGTACCTATACCTATACTATCACCCTACTGCAACATGTGCACAATCTCCATATACCTAACATCTTGTTGTCCTACCTGCAAGATCCTATCTTGTAAGTCCGTCTCATAGGAGCTCACCGCTGCCAAGTGATGTACCTGTACCCGTCTACTAATAGCATATGCCAGCCTGTTCTCTTTACCTTTGGTGTACCTAATCTCGAATCAAACTTGCAGATCGTGGCCAACCATCTAACCTCATGGCGTTCAGATTTGACTAGTCAAACAAATACCTCAACCCAATGTGATCACTCATAAGCATAAACTGCCTACTAAGAAGATAGTGCCTCCACATCTTAAATGCATGTATAATCGATGATAACTCAATATCATGTGTCGGGTAGTTCTGCTCATTCTCATTTAGTTTTCGAGACGCATAACATACCACCTATCCATCCTGCATAACGACTCCACCAAGCCCTCTCTTGCAAGCATCTGTGCATACCACAAACTCTTTGTTCGAATCTTCAATATGTAGTGTTGGTGCATGCGTCAACAACTGCTTAAGCTGCTCAAAGCTATCTTCACACTCCTCAGTCCATTCGAACTTTTTACCTTTCTTTTGCAACGATGTAATGGTATAAGCAATCTGCGAGAAGTTCTTGATGAACCTCCTATAATATCCTGCCATACCCATGAAAGATCTCACCTCATCCACATTCTTAGGAGCTACCCACTCCATGATGGCCCTTATCTTCTCTCGATCTACTGCAATGCCTTCCTTCGGGACCTGTTGTGACCAACAACAACTCCCCCTCTCATTTAAGTGTCATCCGAAATACTAAATTTGTGGGGACCCTTAGTTAAAATATAGGAAAAGCAAAGCAATGTTTAAATTCCTTTTCCGCAAATAAAGTTACCATCATAAGCTTAGGAAACTCCTTTGAATACTTAAAATCTAAGTTTATGATAAGGGGAAAATCTTTAAAATCGCATCGTAAAAAGATAGTGGGATGCCACCGTTCAAGTACAATCCCGGCATTTGCAAGATCATGGCAATGAACAAATATCGTGTCGCATTCAACAAAACTTACATGAAACACTTCAGAATTTACCGATTTGCAATGACGCCGATCACAAGATCGCATCTCGCAAGAAACAAGTTAACGAAATTTGTTATACATAAAACTCCTACGATCTGCGATATTGCGATATCGCGATCTCGCGATAAAAGCAATGATTGCGATGTCAGGCCAGATCAAAATAGCGACGTTGTGTTTGTGCGATTCTGCGATGTTGCGATATGCGATGGTGTGATCTGCGATGTTGCGAAGCAAATCACAAAATCGCTCCATCGCAGATCTTTCGGGCACAATATTCAAGAAAAGTATTTTCCATAGCCTGACACATGGTTATGCGCTTTAAATGCTAATAAAGGAGTTAGTTGTCAGTTATTAATAGAATATGAACGCGTGCTTTTTGAAGAATCACTTCACGTAAGGTGGTGTATTTGGTATGTCTGCGACATTTAAAACTCTCCCATCACCCTTCCTGGTCATTCATTTCTACTTCACTTGTGAATTGCAGGAACGGAGAACGGAGGACGATACAAAGCAATACGCAGATTGAAATGGGAAAGAAAAACAAAGCCTCGAGTTCCGAAGAAAAGGAAATGGCACCTTCGTATACAGACACAGCTTGTAACAGAGACGCAGGAATAGCTACGTGGGAAGGAATGTATAGGCTACTCGAAGAGGAGAACCCCAGAGTAATGGAAGTTATTGTTGTTGCAGGCTCACGGAGTTCTTCTGAAGAAACCCTAACAGAACTAGCTTGCTCATTCCTACATCAGATAGCAGTGAGGCCAAAAATCCTCCCATACACAGACATGGTCAAGTGGATACTTGATAGCGTAGAAATAAAAAATAGACAGTTCAAGGTTTATGGTCAAGGACTCATCGGTTCCTTCGCTGCACAGGATTTAAAGCTCATGTATCATCTGCCTGAGCCACAGGCAACTTATAACAAGCAATTCATAGAGAAATTCGTAAATGAGAACCAGAACCTGGTAGAAACCACCAAAGACAGGTCCAGGAAAGACAAACCGCTCAAGAAAGATAAAAAAGGTATGTACAGTACTGGTTCCCTTACCTCCCCATATTTCTTTGTTGCTGCCATGCTCTGTAGAATATTTGGAATGCCAAATATCAACAAATTTTCATCCGAATGGTTACCGTTACTAGATGCTGCCACAAATGCCACTATTGTAGATTGGGCCAAAATTTTATTTGATAACCTAATCACGGTTATTGTTAGTTACCGGTCCAAAAGAGCTACGTATCAGAGAATTTATCCTCCTTTTTACCTAACATATATTATGGATTCAATATGTTATGTTTCTAAGTTTCCTGTTATGGGTTGGAAGTGGAAAACTCAAGACCCCTTGCCCATCCATGTCTATCATAAGGAATTGTGGGACTCTCAGTTCACTCCATACTTCTACCAAATTTGTCATTGAATTATGCTGCCCTTGTATAGAATGTTGTATGATAAAGACCCCCCGAGGTGCTCGCCTGAAGCAGAGGTAGACATCCTTCCCGTCACAAGATGGTTCAGAGAGGAATTGTTCACTTATGTCAGGGTATTTGGAAGTACTGCACCCCCTCATGTTCTACCTTTGTATATCCCTGATAAACTCCTAGCTCGAGAGATTGCATATCAAACCTGTGGAGAAGGTGGCTTAACTAAAAACTTAAAGGACAAAAAGAAGGTTATATGGCTACAGTTTCTTGTAGCCTGTGGGGCCTTTTCGCTATTTGATGTAGGTAACGCGCTCACTGAAGTACATAATATGACGTGTTTAAACCTATTCAAATTCCCGGGAAGACCATTTGACCCAAATGAGGTTGCCCAGAATTTCACAACTACAATCAAGATAAAGGTGTTCGTTGGGAAAAAGGATTTGATGATATATTCCAACAGAAAATCACACTTCAAGAGATTTTGCGCGAAGCCCAATTGCAATTGTCTCCAGAAGATTTTCAAAAGTTCATGATATACAGAGAAAGAAGATTAGCCAGTATTCCTCTAGAGAAACTATGACTACCCTCAAGAGAACCAACTCCAAGCGTTAGTCTTAGTGGGAGTTCACACACTAACGGATCTAAATCCAAGTCTGAACAAGAAATGCCCAAACCCTCTAAAAGATCCGGAAATGACCAGGATAGGAGCGAAGAGTCAGCTAAGGATACTGCTCAGTCAATGGAACTTCTACAACAACAGGTTATTGCCTCCCCGCAAAGAGATCCTCCTCCTCTCATCATTCAAGCACCACCAGTCACAACTGAATTAGATAAAGAATGGGAAACCTTCAACGAACTGATCAATCTTGAAGGACAAGCCCTAAAAACACCTGTGAGCAATACACAGGTAGCACAAGAAGTAGTCACAACAATAGTCAGCGATGTCTCAGATACGGAGCATATTCCTGTTGCCCCATCTTCTGAGCTTATACTCAACATAGAAGAAATTCCCCCTCTGGATATATTTTATAGCCCACAGCATAAAGCAGTGGTAAGAAGACAGAGAAAGAAAAGGAAATTGGAAAATACACTCTCTCAAGACGCAGAACAATTAGACGTCTTGTGGAAAGATCCCACTAGCAATCCTACTGAAAATCTCACCAAACTATCTCAGATCGCAGGAGCATACGCCTCTGCGACTATTGATAAAGCATATGAAGTACAATAGTTGTTAAAAGAACGAGAAGATCAGATACAAGTACTGCAACAACAATTGCAACAAGCTAACACCAATAATGAAGCACATAAACAACTTGAAAGGTTGCAGCAGGACTTCCAGCAAATGCAGATAGGATATCAGAAAAGTTTGGATGAGAAAGGAAAACAGTTACAGGATTTACAAGAGATGCACAAAGATGACCCTAAGCTTACAGAGTTTATTTCGGAATCTATTTCCTTGAATGAATTACTACAGCAACAAGAAGTGTTGGGCCAAAAGATATCACAGTGGAGTTATTATTGTGAAAGTAGTGATAATATCACTAATCAAGTGGTAGATTTACGAAGTGACTATGATCTGATTGATAAACGGGTGACTGAGTACTTGGCTTGGCAGGATGAAGACGAGGGAAAAAAAGTAGGGGCACCGAGGATAAATGAGAACCATAAAGAACTGCTCTTTAACAAATGGGATGATCAAATCAGGGAGGCAGAACAAGCGGCAGAAACAGCAGCCACAACAACAAGCAGTCTTATTGATTGTGTAAATGAGAATTTGCACAGGGAAAATTTGATCGCAGAAACCACACCAGGATATTTACTTAACAAACTACAACTAGAGGCAGAATGGAAATAGAGAGCGCAAGAAAAGGCAAAAGCATTCAAGGGCTGAACATGTTAAATTGGGAATATTACTGGGCATACTTGGTGAAGCCACATAGCCAGTGGATGACTGTTAAGTGTATCATAAATGCGGTCGAGAAAATGGCACCAGCTCTCATCGATTCCGTTTTCTCAGCTCAGCTAAAATCAGAAGTCAGCCAGCCGACTCTCCTGAAACAAATGCCGCATACACGCAATTTTAAAGACCAAATACAGGAATAGTTTAATTCTGGATTCAATTTTCGCTTTAATTTTGCTTAGAAAAAGGGCGGTCATTTAAACCACATCCTGAATTTTTGTAAATAAGTTATTATTAGATTTAGTTAGTAGTATTTAAACCCTTCTCATGCATTTAGAGAAGGGTCCAGAAATTTATCAAAAACTTGTCCTCAGAACATGCACTTTTGCACCCTCAGAGGAGGTTTTGGTGAATGAATGGATCAAGATTTGTTGATGTTTGCATTTGATATGTGCTACTGATGTTGCACTTTTGTACTCTTAGTGGATGTTAAAGCAAGGAGAGATAAATCATTATTGCTTGAAGCTCATGAGTAGGACTAGTCATAAATGGTACTTTTATCTCTTGACCATTGCTGCTTATGTGTTAAAGTGATATACAGTTTTTAGTTGTTTATGTATTATTGCATGAATGCCTGAGTTATCATTTGGCAATTTTGTACGGTGATAGCTATTTATTTATGCTTAATGGATGAATAGCTCATTATGCAATATGTTTTTCACAACTGTTTCGTCTAACTTTTTATGCGAAGTGGTTCATCTTTATTGATTTCCTTTCTTATAATCGATGAATGATCTTTATTACCAGTTGTTATTTGAAATCTCTTTAGATCGCATAATACAAGAATTACATCCCAGGTTAGTATAGACTTAGATGTGCCGTTTATTAGATTACAATAGCATAGAATTAGATTAAAGTTAGAATTAGAAAATCTTAATTAGGAACTGTTAGATCAGTAACATCAAATTCTACACACACACACTCATAGATTGGGAAACTGGTCCCATTATCCCCAGTCGGACCCACTATACCAAACGGATAAGGAGATGCCAACCAAGGTCCGGACCAGGCGGGTGTCCCCCTTGTTGTCGACCCAATTTTCGGGGCTTCAACAGGACCACATGCCCCAAGTAGTGTACCTCAGTCTGAAAGAAACTGCACTTGCTAAGCTTAGCATACAACTCATGCTTTCTCAATAACCTCAATAATTATGCTAAATGCTCAGCATGCTCTTCCTCATTTTTAGAATATACCAATATATCATCAATGAAAACAATAAAAAACTTATCCAAATATGGACGCAACATACTATTCATCAAATACATGAATGTAGCTAGAGCATTAGTTAAGTCAAATGTAACTACAACAAACTCATAATGCCCATACCTAGTCCTAAACAAATTCTTGTAAATGGCTTCCTCTTTGATGCATACCTGATGGTATCTGGATATCAAGTCAATATTTGAGAACATTGTTGCTCCCTTCAACTGATCGAACAATTATTCAATCCTCGGCAAAGGATATTTGTTCCTGGCAGTGACTTTGATCAATTATCAACAACCAATGCATAATATGAGGGTACCATCTTTCTTCCTCACAAACTAGACCAGTGTGTGCCATGGTGATACACTTGGCCTAATGTATCCATTGTCCAACATTTCCTTCAGCTACAACTTTAACTCAACCAATTCAAGTGTGCTCATCCTATAAGGTGATTTCAATGCTGGAGATGCCCCTAGCACTAAATCAATCAAAAAGTATACTTCCCTGTGAGGTGGAAACTCTGTAATGTCCTCAGGGAATACATCTTAAAACTGTTGCAACACTAGATATATGTTCAACACATCTACATCCTCAACCTCTTTGCCCTTATCACTAGAAATGTGTACTACAAATAGTTTGCACCCTTTCCTGCGACTACACTTTTCTTTCATAACTTTCACCATGCTAACTGATGTGGCTTTCTTCTTACCTTGCAAGACTCTTGGTTCTCCATTGTCATCAACACACTCAATAGATTTTTCATAGCAGTCAACCTTGGTTCTATGTATATACAACCAATCCATGCCCAACAACATATTGTATGATCCCAACAGTAACACATTCAAATGTGTTGTTTTAGGCATACCATTTAAATCAAATGTGAAAGGTCCTACCTAATGATGAACTCACTTCTTTTTACCTGTAGCCAATTGCACTAACCAAGACTCTCCATGCAATTCCTTATTCAAACCACACTTATCCACCAAGTAAGGACTAACATAGCTATAATTAGATCCGGGGTCAATCAAAATAGAAATAACTTGATCACAAATCTTACCGTCCATCTCAATGATAGATGCCTGGGGTTCTTCCTTCTTGTTGTCCATTGTTGCATAGATACGTCGAATACTCTAACCAACTTCCCCAATAGTCTGTGCCTCCTATGCACTATATATCTGAGGCCTACCACCATGGTTCTATGGAAAATCTCTCTTAAGGTGTTCCTTGCCACATGTCCAACACTCCAACCGACCAGTACCAACACCTTTATGTTGCTGTTGCAACTCATGTCCTTGTCTAGCTACATTAAATCTCTTTTGCGGTGCCACATTCTCTTTCTCATCTACATGCAAAGGCCTTGTCCTCTTCGACTGCCATTTACTTTTACCTTTGTCCTTTGCCTTCCATCCATGTTGAGATCCATTCTTATGCTTTGATTACTCATATAAATGCTTCAATTTCCCAATAACTTCCTCAAGTGACTGAGGCTCATCATACTCAATCCGATCTCTAAATGCTAATGGAAAACCACTGACAAACCATTGAACTTTAGCCTTCTCATCAGTAAGATATGGTGCATACCTCAGTAGCTCCAAAAACTTGTTCTTGTACTTTTCATCCGTCACTAATCCCATCTTTAGCTCATAGAATTCTTTTGCCTTATTGTCATAGTACCTCTCTAAAAATTTCTTCCTGAAAAGTCTCTTGAATTCCCACCATCTCAAGTCATTTGTCCTGATGTCTCTAACCCACTTAACATCTTCCCACCAGATGTTTTCTTTACCTTTCAAGCTGAAGATAACTATTCTAGCCTTCATGTTATCCATGTAATCATGCAACTAAATAATTTGTTCATTCCAAGTATCCAATCCTTTGCATCTTTTGGCTTCTTCATATCTTCGTCAAAAGTAGGTGGCTTTTATTTCTTGCATTTGGGGACTTTTGAGGTTTAAAATGGGCCTCCTAACAAAAATTTACAACCAAAATAAACTTTATAAGAACCAATAGGATTCAAGATGATGATGTCAACCATGGGGGATGATTCACCCTTTTTGGAGTAAAAAAGTAAAAGTAATAAAACTACGTTTTCAACTCGTCTTTTTAACTTATCTTCCTATGGTTTTACTCAAATTTTGAGCAGGAGTACTCATTGGATACAAAATTTAATTCCTCATCCATGGAGTACCCATGTTGCATACTTTCGATGGACCCTGCTACACGAAAAATGAGAAATACATGAAAAAACGTGATTGCAATCACATTTTTCATGCATTTCTCATTTTTCGTCTAGTAGAGTCCATCAAAAGTATGCAACATGGGTACTCTTTGGATGAGGAATCAAATTTTTCATCCAACAAGTGTTTCCACTCGAAATTTGAGCAAACCCATAAGGAGATAAGTTGAAAATATGAGTTGAAAAAATAGTTTTTTTTTCCCTCTAAAATTTGATGATGTAATGTAATTTTATTTTATTATTTCCACTATTATTTTATAATTTCCTTAGAAGACCCATTTTAGACCTCAAAATTCCCTTAATGAACTCATCCGGCAAGTATCCCCTATCATTCCTCCTATAAGGATGATAGCAATGACAATCATGATGTCTATCAGAACTAAAAGTAGAATAATACATGTGTTCACCACCCCTCCTATCCGGAGTGTCCAACAACCTGCCATCTCTCACTGTATCAGATCAAATCGACCTGTGTTTACCAGGAGATCTATTGCCATATTCCCTATTAGTTTTTTCCTCATGTCCGTGGTTGATCTGAAGCGACGCTTATTGCTACAAGTCTGACAAACTCTTAAGAAGTATATCATTCACCTCTGGCTGCTTCTTTTGTGCCTGTATGATCCGATCATAATCTGCCTCACAACTCCTTATCCCTTCCTTCAAATTTCTTAATGTAAGTACCAAATTTGAAGAGTTTCCAACACCATGCTGCTCTTCGGATTCATAGGGAAAGTCTTTGTAGTCAATGATCTTGTTAGCCATTTGATCTTTTCTTCATGCAATGCATAATATGTCAGATAAACCAAATCACAATAAACCAACGTACCTTAGTATAGCTTGTGGAGGATACCTTGTCTGAAACATCACCAAATCAACGTGATACATGTATAACATAGACATAATAACATATAAACATTCACAAGCAACTATATCAACACATAATCATCACTCTAACTAGGATCCAGTCATCAATGCAAGAACATATCAACAATGCATGCTATGATCTCATGCATGACAATAACCATTACTCCATTACACACATTGTTACATGCAATCAACATTATGCATAAGTAATGCCTAGCGAACTACAAATATGCATAAATGCATGTATTCGAACATAATCGATCAAATCTCGTAATCAACCTACAAAACTGATACATGTAATCAAAATATTCACAATGTAACCTAACATACAAGGATGTAAGTAAGCGACATAAAATCGACATGTAAGTGACAAATAACCATATACAATCAATCACATACTCATGTTAAATACTCTTCACGAAATCAACACCAAATTCTCCATGATGACCATATTACAACCCTAATCCAACATCAAGCAAATGCAACAAGTATATAAGTGTAAGAGACACACATGCAACTGACATGCATGCATGACTAACACATTCAACCCATCCAGTCTGAGAGTTCAACCATGCTCTAATACCACTCTGTAACACCCTCCTCACACATCCACCCAAGTAACCATGCCAACTGGGGTAAACATGAGACGAGAGGCTACTATGATCAGATTCGATCTCCGAGGTGACATTAAGGAAGTGGAATCGATGGAACATCACACACAGTCATCCAACATCATCAATAGAACCCGCACGAGATAGTCATCCACTCAGACAACCTGGCCCTAGGTCCCACTACTGTTTTGGACCTCTAAGGCAATAGTCGCTCTCATGCTATGGGAAAGGGAGTGACCACAGACCTAAAGTCACTCTCATAGGCCTACATGCTAACGACTGTGGACCAAACTTTCCAGTTTTGTGCCAAGGACCCCGAGATTTAAGGCACTTTTTCAGGCCCAAATCCCAGGCCACTGCCCAGAAAGGAATGAAAACAAAGAATCAAGTAAAGTATAGGGAAACAATGATGCAAAAGTAAATAGTTGATCAAGACCTTAACCAGACCCCTACTAGACATGACATGCATTTCATCAAACATATTTTCAACATGTAACCTACAGGTGTAAACAACATAATTAATTGTAGGGATCTCATACTTATCTGAGAGTCACTATGAACCATTGTTCCCTCATGCCATTTGTTGCCTTATCACTTATTAGATCATATATATCATATCCATTCAGATACAAGTAAAAACATGTTGAGAGCCATACATAGTTATTGTCACAAAATGTACATGTAACCAACATAATAGGAACATAAATACCATAAACATATCATCCATCAAAATCCATATACACATCAGTACATTTGGACATAAAAATCAAGGGGATGAATTTCTCATTAATCAATGCAATCAACCAGCTAGAGATGGGGACTACCATGTTCCACCCGACCATAGAATGGTTGAGCCAAAACTCTCTTAAGCCATTCACCCCTGTGACATATTCCAAGCATGAATGTGGGACACAAACCAAAATAACTCAAACAGGGCATACCGAGCCTAAACCACCTCACCCTCATCAATAGAAAACAAGGTTTACCGTAATCCATCCCATATCACTAGGCCAACATAATGAACACATCATAATAGGCATTACCGTGATCTCCACCCAATCACTAGGCCAAACAAGCATGGATGCCACCGGATTTCTCCACCTACATCATGAGGAATTTTCCTGTCTCCTAGTCTCTCAGGCTTTACCACAATCAAAACATAGATCATTAGGCCCTAAACCGGGACCCAGTCTCCAGACTTTATTGCATATCCCAAATTCAGGATTACTAGGTCCAACAGAGAGAAAAACACCTCTAGGCTTTACCATATATCCTGCCATTCACTGGCAAGGATTCTTAGGCCATCCGAGGCAACATAAAATATGGCTTTATCACAAACCACATTCCGATTTAGGGGTTACTAGGCCATGTGTTCTATCATTTCGGAGATCCAACTCACTCAACTTCGTATCCATCCAACAATCTAGATCAACCAAACATGCGAACCCCATCACACGATGGCTATCCGGAAATGGAAAGGTTAGGCTGAAAACACTGTCACACTCGGCAAAACCCATGCCATGATAGAAAAGAACCACATGCAATACCATGCATGTTAAATCTAGCAAGGAAAATACACATGCAAGTCGATACCTGTGATGAAGCCTATTGTTGCTGCTTGATCTTGCCTGTCCCTGCTTGATCCTTATTTCCTCTTGCCTTCTTTGCCTTTCTTGTCCCAATGACAAAGTGCTCCAAGAAAACTCTAAGTATCCAAGAGTATGAGAGATAGAGAGACATATTAATGAGAGTGCTCCAAAACTGAAATTACAAAAGGTTACTAACTGATCCTCAGAAGCCTTTGTATGAATGAGGCCTCTATTTTCTTCATTTTCCATTATTTTCTTTCATTTTCCTCCTCACATGCAACCTGTGACCTTTCAACTCCTTTTTCTCCTAATTTTCATTATTTTCATAAATAATTGTGCCAAAAATGCCATTTTTCCTTTCCTAAGCCTTAGCCATTGCCTTTGTCAATTTCCTTAGTCATAAACAACCAAATGAACACCCCCTATGATGTCTTGCCCAACATTCATCTTGGAATAAGTGTCTCATTCATCTGTGGTTATTATTTTTAACTTTTATTACATGAAATTTTCATCAGGGTGGTTACAAATTTGAAAAAAATTAACTCGTAAATATGCTAAAAAAATAAAACCAAAATATAAAAATTAATTAAACTGCAACATTTCATGAACATTTGGATGCTATCATCCACATTTCTTATTTATGTTGAATTCCATGATTTGAATCAGGGTTATTCCAAAAAGAAATTATCCAACACCTTGTTGGACCAAAGATTACACTTAGGGGCCGGGTGTATCAATGTGAGAGAAATTTTAACATTTCATAACTTTATTTAACAAACAATTGTCTTGAAATGAACCATAACCATGTGCAAAATATCAAACAATAGATAAAATGCATCATAAAGCTACCATCACATCAAGAAACCATCACATTAATAACAAAGAGACATAAGCTTTTACATGGAGACCAATATGAGAGAAAATAACAAAATTCTTCTTCTTCTTATGCTTCAATTCATTACATAGAATTGTAGGCCTCAACTACTAGAGGAACCAAACCCCAAGATATGCAAGCTACTACTTGTGGTAGGATACAACCTAATTAGGAACCAACCTCACTAATGAAAAAACTTTGGCTTACTATAGGCTCAAATTTGATTGAGGCAATAACCTTGACGATGAGAAAGCTTCGAACTTCTCTAGGCTTCAACTTGATTGAGGCTCCAACCCAAGTGGAGTCACCCACCTCCTTCTTCAATTCCTTGTGGACCTCTTCTCATGATATTTCAAACTGGATCCACATATTCATCAAAATAAATCTTCAAAATGGATAGGTTGTTTTCATATCGTTGTGCATCCCTATCATACCCTCTTATAATATGTTCTTCAACTTGTTCATTACTTTGGTCACATATCGCTCATTTACGAACTTGCTTCTACCAGATGCTCAAAATCACTTCAACTTGCTCATAAGACCTCAAAACACACCATAGATATTTTAATCATCAATAACAAATTTATAAGGCTTTTCATGCCTCCAAAAATGTCCACCTCTCAGCCCTAATCACCGTGTTTCTTTCAAAATCCAATTTGGCTTAAAAATGAACCTATAAACACAAAAACACCATACAAAACAATATATTAAATGAAGGGCTTTAAAAAATACCCCTTTCCGAGTGTTCTTCTACAAAAGAAAAAATTCGATGATCAGATCTACTAAAAACACAAAAACACCATACAAAACAATATAATAATGAAGGGCTTTAAAAAAATACCCCTTTCCGAGTGTTCTTCTACAAAAGGAAAAATTTCGATGATTAGATCTACTAAAAGGTCTCTTCCCAACCTTTTAAATGTTCTACAAAATGAAAATTATAAACAATAAAAAAATAATCTGACCGGATAATCGCCGGGACTCAAACCTCGGTCTCAACCAACATACCGTGATTCGATTTCCAAATGAGCTATGCAATGGGCCTTGTCATGTTATGCTTATAATCATGCTTTGTTGTGGATATCTTAACTTCAAATTAGAGGGCGCGGGGGTTTGATGTTGTGATTGACCAAAAATACAACGATCCCAATTACATAAATGTAGAGTTAATTCAATTGTCGTGCCACCATTATGGAAAAAACACCTAGGTGCCTATAGTTAATGTATTAAATCATTCAATGTGTCAACCCCTTTAGTGTTCTTTCCAACGTGCCAATCGTTGGCACATTGCTTAGGCTTACTGATTTTACGCTGGGAGGTGTGGGGGTTTGAGCCCAAGTCCATTCACTGTAACTCAAGTCTCATGATGCCAATGTGCCAATGTTCCACTATTGTGGTCAATCAACTCTCAAGATTTTATCCACATGCGTGGTTGGGCCTTGAATCCCATCACCATGTCAATATGATGTCAATGTGACAGCTTGCCACTATTGTGGCCAATCCATCTAAGGCTTATGTTGATGTGCCAACTTTGACCCAATTAAAAATAATGATGGAGCGAACATATATTATATCAGCCTTTTGTCGCACTGATCTCGACCCAATGAATATTGTGACTTTAAATAGGTATTATTTCAAACCCTCTATCATGTCAATCTTGGTCCAATGAATATAGTGATATTGAATGAATATTATATCAAACCCTCCATCGTGGTGATGTCGGCCCAATGTTGAGAGATATGCACTCTGTGACTTTGAATTTATAGGAGTTGTCTAGTGAGGCGGAGGAATTGTTTTGACGGCCAAAAGTTGCCGGAATCTGGGCAAAAAAATTTCAAAAATTCTTGTAGAGACAGTGTTTGAATCACATTTTTGATGGTGGAAATAGATTCATCACCATCAAAAACGTCTAAGACACCTAAAATTTTAAATTCTAACAACTATAACTTGGATTTACAAAAATCCTTGCTAGATTTTCTCTAAATATGACAGGAATTTCCATAACTTTCTGGGCAACTCCTCCGCCTCGTTAGACTACGCGGAATTTATATAAACCAATGTGTTGTTGTCGGTGCCCCTACAAACAATTCAATGTGCCTCTCTCGGTGCATGATATACATCATTGAACATAATCAAAACTTCACAACCATGACCAAAACCAAACCATTGTAACCAAAAGTCCGACCTCAGTAAACTGCTTAACTCAAAGCTCGTGTCACGTGTTTATGGATTGATTGGTGTATTTTGCATCACAATCATATATATATATATATATATATATATATATATATATATATATATATATATACTTGATGAATTGAAAACTGAGAAAAGTTGCACGGGAAAGATGAAATAAGATAAGTTTGTCTCACATCCTTTAAATAAACGATACTATCAACTCTACTATCGGTTTTGATAAAAAACAAGCCAAGGTTGTCTGTGATATAAATAAAAGAAGTATCAAGTTCAAAGGTAAGCTCCATTTCAAGTGTTTTGAATGTGGAAGGATAGGTCATTATGCATTTAAAAGTCTTTATGTCAAGATAAATGATAGTGATGATGAGTCAATATTCAAGTTCAAGGATCAAAAGAAGAAGAAAACCAATAAGAAGAAGGAATTTATATTTAAAAGAACAAAGTGAAAATCAAAGAAACGAAAGTGTGAAAAATGAAGAAAGGGGTGAAATATTATTCATAACTAAAATCAACGAATTTGAAGCAGAAAAGACTATGAAGGATAATTAGAAGTGAATTAAGGGAAATAAAGATCCTTAAAAAGAAGGAAGGTCAACTAATGAAGTAGCTTCAAGACAAAAATCTAAATGAAGGCAATATTCTTGCTCTCAAGGTTGAACTAGATGAAGATAAAAGGGTAAAATAGTTTCTCTCAACATAGTTAAATGAGAAGTAAATTTGTGGAAAACTATTACCAAGTGATGTGGATTTCTTTAGTCTTGCTCTAGTTAATTCCTCTCCTCTTCATTCTTCTCATCAATAGAAGAAACCTTGTGTGCAACGACAATATGATTAATTTTATTTCTTCTCTTACTTTTCTTCACAAAAAATTGTAGATTATATGAGCAGAGGTGCCATTGCAAGCATTATGTTGGTTGTTGTAGTATTTATCATTGTCTATGCAAGAAGGGGAACACATTTGTATGCAACATGGAGGTTTAATATGAAAATCTCTCCCAAACCCATTTTTATAAACCCAACAGGTTTAATACTAAAACCGCAAGGGATTATGAACCTAAGGCAATATTATTAAACCCAAGGGATTAATATTATAAACCCAAGGTATATAAATCTTAAGATAAATATCAAAAATCCTAAAATAAACATGGTTGATTTTCATATTGAGACAATCCTTGTCACAATGCAACATTAGACCATGGTTGACCATGGTTGATTTTCATATAGAGACAATCTTTGTCACAATGCGACATTGGACCATGGTTGACTTTCATATTGAGACAATCTTTGTCAAAATGCGACATTAGACCATGGTTGACCATGATTGATATTATAAACATATAGGAATAATAAACCAAAGGGATTAATACAAAAAACCCAAGGGAATAATATTAAACCCAAGAGAATAATATAAACCCAAGGTATATAAACCCTAAAATAAACATCGTTGACCATGGTTGATTTTCATATTGATATAATCTTTGTCACGATGTGATGTTGGATCATGCTTGACTATGGTTGACCATGATTGATTTTCATATCAAGACAATAGTTGTCACAATTAGACATTGAACCATGATTATTGGTCATGGTTGACCATGATTGACCATGGTTGACCATGATTGATTTTCATATTGAGACAATCTTTCTCACAATGCAACGTTGGACCATGGTTGATTTTCATATGACACAATCTTTGTCACAATATTTCTCACAATGCGACGTTGGACCATGGTTGACCATGCTTGACCATGCTTGATGATGGTTGACAATAGTTGAGCATGGTTGATTTTCATATTGAGACAAACTTTGTCACAATGTGACATTGGACCCTGATTGACCATGAATATGAACCAAAGGGATTTATATCAAAACCTAGGATTAATATTATAAACCCTATGAATAATATTATACCCTACGAATATGAACCCTTAGATTAATAAACCCAAGGGATTGATATTATAAACCCAAGGGTTTAATACTAAACCCACAATATATTATGAACCCAAGGGAATAATATTAAACCCAAGGGATTAATATTATAAACCCAAGGTATTTAAACCCTAAGATAAATATTATAAACCTAAAATAAACATTGTTGACCATGGTTGATTTTCATATTGAGACAATCCTTGTCACAATGCAACATTGCACTATGGTTGACCATGATCAATTTTCATATCGAGACAATATTGGTCACAATGTGACGTTGGACCATGGTTGACCATGTTTGACTTTAATATTGAGATAATCTTTATCACAATGAAACATTGGACCATGGTTGACCATGATTGATATTATAAACCTAAAGGATTAATAAACCCAAGGGATTAATACTAAAAACCCAAGGAAATAATATAAACCTAGAGCATATAGATCCTAAGATAAATATTATAAACCCTAAAATAAATATGGTTGACCATGGTTGATTTTCATATTGATACAAACTTTGTCACAATGTGAGGTTGGACCATGCTTGACCATGGTAGATTTTCATATTGATACAATCTTTATCACAATGTGAGATTGGACCATGCTTGACCATGATTGATTTTCATATTGATACAATGTTTCTCACAATGTGACGTTGGACCATGGTTTGCCATTATTGACCATGGTTGATTTTCATATTGACACAATCTTTGTCACAATATTTCTCACAATGCGATGTTGGACCATGGTTGACCATTATTAACCATGCTTGATGATGGTTAACAATGGTTGATTTTCATATTGAGACAATCTTTGCCACAATGTGACGTTGGACCATGGTTGACCATGATTATAAACCCAAGGGATTTATATTAAAACCTAGTATTAATTTTATAAACCCTATGAATAATATTGTACCCTGCGAATATGAACCCTTAAATTAATAGCTCGAAGGGATTGGTATTATAAACCCAATGGTTTAATATTGAAACCTCAAGGGATTATGAATCTAAGAGAATAATATTTAACTCAAGGTATTAATATTATAAACGAAAGGTATGTAAACCCTAAGATAAATATTATGAACCTAAAATAAGCATGGTTGACCATGGTTGATTTTAATATTGAGACAATCCTTGTCATAATGTGATGTTGGACCATGGGTGACCATGGTTGATTTTCATATTGAGACAATCTATGTTACAATGCGACATTGGACCATGGTTGAGCATGATTGATTTTATAAAACATGATTGGCCATGATTGACCATGGTTAACCATGATTGATATTATAAACCTAAAGGAATAATAAAATCAATGGATTAATACTAAAAACCCAAGGGATTATAAACCCAAGGGAATAATATTAAACCCAAAGGAATAATATAAACCTAAGGTATGTAAACCCTAAGATAAATATTATAAACTCTAAAATAAACATGGTTGACCATGCTTAACCATGGTTGATTTTCATATTGAGACATTTTTTGTCATAATGCAATGATGGACCATGCTTAACCATGGTTGACCATGATTGATTTTCATATTAAGACAATCATTTCCATAATCAGACATTGGGTCATTGTTGACCATGGGTGTCACAATGTGACATTGGACCATAGTTATTGACCATGGTTGACCATGATTGACCGTGGTTGACCATGATTGATTTTCATATTGAGATAATATTTCTCACAATGCGACGTTTGACCACGGTTGACCATATTTGAGTTTCATATTCATACAATCTTTGTCACAATGTGGCATTAGACTATGGTTGACCATAATTGACCATGGTCGAGCATGTTTGACCAATGTTTACCATGGTTGAGCATGGTTGACAATCGTTGAGCATGGTTTATTTTCATATTCAGGCAATCTTTGTCACAATTAGATGTTGGAATATGGTTGACCATGACTATAAACCCAAAGGATTTATATTAAACCCTAAGATTAATATTATAAAACTTGTGAATAATATTATACCGTAGGAATATAAACACTTAGATTAATAATCCCAAGGGAATTATATTATAAACCCAAGGGATTAATACTCAAACACCAAGGGATTATAAACTCAAGGTAATAATATTAAACATGAGCGATTAATATTATAAACCCAAGGTATATAAACCCTAAAATAAACATGGTTGACCATGGTCAATTTTCATATTGAGATAATCCTTATCACAATGCGATGTTGGACTATGGTTGACCATGCTTGACCATGATTAATTTTCATATCAATACAATGATTGTCACAATGCGACATTGGACCATGGTTGACCATGATTGACCACGATTTACCATGATCGACTATGATTGATTTTATAAAACATGATTGACTATGGTTGACCATGATTGATATTATAAACCCAAGGGATTATAAATTGAAGGGAATAATATTAAACCAAAGGGAATAATATAAAACCAAGGTATATAAACCTTAAGATAAATACTTTAAACCCTAAAATAAACATGGTTGACCATGGTTGATTTTTATATTGAGACAATATTTGTCGCAATGCGATGTTAGACCATGCTTGACCATGGTTGGCCATGATTGATTTTGACATCAACACAAACATTGTTACAATTAAGTTACGTTGAACCATGTTTAACCATGGTTGATTTTCATATTGAGACAATCTTTGTCACAATGCGACATTGGACCATTGTTGACCATGGTTGTTAGAATATGACATTGGAACATGGTTGACCATGATTGCCCATGGTTGACCATGATTGATTTTCATATTGAGACAATATTTCTCACAATGCAATGTTAGACCATGGTTGATTTTCATATTGAGACAATCTTTGTCACAATGTGGCTTTGGACAATGGTAGACCATAAATGACCATGGTCGGCCGTGTTTCACCATGGTTAACGATGGCTCACAATGGTTGAACATGGTTGATTTTCATATTGAGACAATCTTTGTCACAATGGGACATTGGACCATGGTTGACCATGGTTTACCATGATTGTAAAATCTAGGATTAATATTATAAAACCTATGAATGATATTATACCCTAGGAATATGAATGCTTAGATTAATAAACCCAAGGGATTGATATTATAAACCCAAGGGAATAATCAACCCAAGGGATTAATACTAAAACACTAAGGGATTATAAACCCAAGAGAATAATATTAAATGCAAGGGATTGAAATTATAAACCCAAGGTATATAAACCCTAAGATAAGTATTATAAACCCTAAAATAAACATGGTTGAACATTGTTGACCATGGTTGATTTTCATATTGAGACAATCATTGTCACTATGCGACGTTGGACCATGGTTGACCATAATTTATTTTCATATCATGACAATCTTTTTCACAAAACGATGTTGGACCTTGGTTGACCATGATTGACTATGGTCGACCATGATTGATTTTATAAAACATGGTTGGCCATGGTTGATATTATAAACCCAAGAGATTAATACTAAAAACACAAGGTATTATCAACCCAAGTGAATAATATAAAACTAAGGTGTATAAACCCTAATATAAATACTACAAACCTTAAAATAAACATGGTTGACCATGATTAATTTTCGTATTTAGAAAATCTTTATCACAATGCAATGTTGGAATATGTTTGACCATGGCTGACCATGTTTTATTTCCATATCAAAACAATCGTTGTTACAATCAGATGTTGGACCATGGTTGACCTTGGTTGATTTTCATATTGAGACAATCTTTGTCACAATGCGACATTGGACCATGGTTGTCAGAATGTGACGTTGAACCATGGTTATTGACCATGGTTGACCATGATTTATTTTCATATTGAGGCAATTTTTCTCATAATGCGATGTTGGACCATGGTTGATTTTCATATTAAGAAAATCTTTGTCACAATTTGTTACTGGACAATGGTTGACCATAATTGACCATGGTTGACCATGTTTGACCAATGTTGACCATGATTGACCATGGTTCACAATGGTTGAGCATGGTTGATTTTCATATTGAGACAATATTTATCAAAATGTGACGTTGGACCATGGTCCAACATCACATGGTTGACCATCGTCAGTTGAGTTAATGAAAAGTTGGCTAAAAAGACAAGAATGTTGACAACAACACTAACAAGGAAGAAAATTAGTAATTAATCATATCCAATGAAAGGGAATAAGTGAACAATGAGCACATTATTTTACATGGAAATAATACCAATAATAAGAATATGAAACATGACATAAAAATATAAAACATGATAGAAAACCACTATTGAAGCTGGAACTATATTGAAACCCTCTTTGCCAAGAAAGTATAATATTGAGATGGCATAATGAATGATATTCATGGAACAAGGCATTAATGACTAATTACTCAATAACATATTATCCAGTGTTAGTAACTACAATAAATTAGAGAAGATGTGACATGCAAGGAATCAAAGAAAATGAAATTATCAATGATTAACCCTGAAAGTAATAAAAATATGGATAGATGATAATCATAAGTGACATGAAATAGAATTAAAATAATCAAATCCTATGACTAGGTTTCATCATATCTCCCCAACTAAAGGGTAAGGTTTTTTGGAAAAATATATGTGATGAGTCTAAGGAGGATTATATTGTTAAATTTATATGTAATAGGGGTCAATTTAATATGAGGTGCATATACACAATGACAAACAATATGTATATATAGAAGTTAATATATTCATTTTGATAAACATGTTTTGGTTATATGGATGTGTTTGGGTATTTTGAAGGGTTCAATTTAGGTATTTGACATTTTGGTCTTTTGGTGAGTTTGATGATACAATTTTGGGCAAGCCTGTGATTCTTTAGTGCTTAAAACATGTTTTAGAATGCATATATGGATTGAGTGTCATAAAAACCCTTTGTGGCACTTGAATTGTCTAGATTAAATAGCTCAATCTTATAATTCCAACAAATTGGAGCAAAAATTTGATAAAAAATCCAGTAGAAAATATGCTCGGAAATGAGTCAAAATGTTGAAGAGTTAAAGTATGCAATTTTGTAGGAGGTTCTCGTCATCAATAGAAATTTATTTTGTAACTCATGATTATTAAATATTCGGGTTTTTTTTCACCATCATAAATAGTGTATATGGTGTGTACAATCTAGCTGGTTATCATAAATAATGTATAATGGTGTATAAAATCTAGTTGGTTGTGAACATATATTTCGTTCTAAATTTTATAATCCAAAAACTCACGTTTAACCATTAATTCAATATAGAAATTGATTAAAAACATGATATTATTAATGTTACTAGGCTGCATATCTAGTTTTCCCTGCCGCTTAGTTTAATTCAGCTACTACCGCTTAATTTAATTTAGCTTCTAATTGATTTTGTGTTGCTATGATGTAATTAGTTTTGGTTAAATGTAATTAGTCCAAAAATTGGTCAAAAGTAATGCCGTTGTCATATTGTTTTTTTTCAAAGATGTTATATAACAATTCCTCTATTTTTTTTAATGTGTCATCTACAGAGCTAATTGGTTCAAGTGATAAATTTGATCCTACTATATTATAGATGTAATAAATGTGAAAGTAATATTTAAGAAAATATTATTTCTTTAAAGGAGAACTTCAACTTGGATACGGTGAAGTTGTTGGTGAAATGCAACTCTTTCTCTGTAATGGAAGCGATTTTTGACAATTTAATTTCTTCCCTATTTCCTTCGTTTCCTTTAAAAATATTTAAGTGGTCTTTGAGATTATGCACTTTGTTTTAAGTGGTTTATGAGATTATCACACTTTTATTATGGTCAATACTTTCGAGGTTGTAATTCACAGTCTGTAAAAGTAAAAGCAAAAGGCACTACATTAACATTGAATATACGACATTAACAATGAAATTGAATTGTGAGATTTCATTATGAACGTTTGCGTGATAAGTTTTGGCGAAGTAAAGCAGGAGTGGACAAGCATATCATTGTGTTGCCTAGATAAAACTAGTATTTCACCCATAATACCAACAATTCTTACAAAATATGTAATCAATTAATTTTTAATTAAAATAATATAACATCAATAAGTTAATTGTGTATTCTCGAAAGAATGAAAAGTGTTAATTTTTTTTTTTTATAAACATACTATCAATTCTTACACAATATTTAATTTATATATATTGGTTAAGTATTCAATAAAAATTAATGAAACATTTACCGTATTGAAGTAATGAAAAATAAAATATTCATTGAATAAATAAACTCTAAAAATATAATACATTATTATTTTATCAAACTCGTCTCATTTTTCCTTTGACACCTTGGCTGAATCTCAACCAAGCCCTATCATAAACCTGTTAGGGAAAGTGACAATTACTAGATGTGATTACCATCTAGTAATTGTCACTTTCCCTAACAGGTTTATGCTTGGTCCTCAACCTCGCCAATATGGAAGGATGCAGAGGATCTTCGTCTGCCTCTCCCTCTGCGACAGATTTGGGATTCGGCGGTCAAGTATTTCACTGAAAAGGGTATTAAACAGACAGGGTTCAAAGATGAATTGGTATGGTCTGCGTTGAACTCATCTCAACCAGTACGCGTTAAAGATTTATATGAAGCTGCTTTGACAAATCTACAGCCGCGACCCTCTCCTATCTTTCCAACGAAATTTTGGAAAGCCACCAGCCCGCTCAAGGCAATATTATTTTCGTGGTTGATGTTCTCCAATCGAAACCTCACATGGGAGGTTCTTCAACGAAAGGGATGGTCGGGTACAGGCAGATGTGTTATGTGCCGTCAGGCTTCTGAAACTAATGTCCACATGTTCTTTCAGTTGTTGGAAATAATACTGAGAGGGGGGGTGAATCAGTATTATCAGATCAATAAAACTTTTTCAATGCTCAGAAACATATACGCTACTTCAGTTAAGTGAACCAGCGTGTACACGCTACTGTGTCTAAAGAAACCAACGTATAACCATAAATCTTATAATTCAGTTAGTTTATCTTCAGTTAAATGCATCAGGACATTATTCATCATATTAAGAGTAAACAGATGCAATATAACAGAACAGATCATCACACAAAAGCCACACACATGAAAACCATGATATAAGGTGGAAACCCAATGTGGGTGAAAACCACCTGCTACAAGTCGTCTCTATCTTTCTTTAATAAGAACTTCAGTTTACAATCTTTTGTACTGGTGCAGCCTTATACCAGTACGCAGGCTACAACCTGCAGAAGGCTTCAACCTTCTCTCGTTCTCCAAACTTCCTTGGAAGGGAGCTCCAACCCCCTTTGCTCTTGTACTAGCTAAGATACTAGTACGTAGGTGCTGGCCTACAATCTTCTTTCCTTCAGGTACCACTTTTCATCAATTTTCAGACTGGATACTCCTGAAGCACAACATTACAATCTGAAGACCACAATTCATTCAACTTTCATAGCAGATTACAAAACAACCAACAATCACTGAACCACTGAAACCCTGTCAAACCTAGTCACCAGAACACAGAGCAGACTACAGAACTCTGCAATAACAGTCAGACCCAGCTGCAACCCAAAAATCAAGCTCCAAAAGATATACGCTACTTCAATGAAGGCAACCCGCGTATACAGGCGGTTTTACCGAAGACAACCTGCGTACAGATCTAAAAATAATTTTTCATAACTTGCAGCTGTACCAGACATCAGTTATACCCAGAACATAACATTGCGTCAGTATGCAGATCTAGAAATACGCATAATCAACTATATAAAGATAGTTCATTTCAGACCATTTGATCCCGATCTCTCCTTAGATCTTGTTCTCCATCAACCGATGAGATCTCTCCTTAGCTCAGATCAAGTAATACATCATCAACCAATAACCTGCATACTGGATCTAATACTTCATCAGATATTCAAGACATTTCAGATGCCCTTGCCTAATGATTTCCTTCTCCTTATATAGCCTTAGGCCTTGTTCAATACCAAGGACCAAAACCATAGAAATCCAATACCATCATCTTCAAAACTAGGGATCAACACGTCTGTCGAGACACCAAGGACCAAAACCATAGGCACAACTTCCAAGGAATAACCGCTGTGGACCAAAGATAAGTTTTCCACATACACGCGCTTTTACTGAAGCCAACCAGCGTGTACACGCGACTTGGTATATAGCGAACCTGCGTATACGCGACTTGGTATATAGTGAACCTGCTTGTATACGCGACTTGGTATATAGTGAACCAACGTGTATATATTTTTCTTCATACTTGTAGACTGATCATCAATTCCTTGCTGCTATCCTTCTGCACTATGATTTGTTATCAGTGTGATTTGCCATCAAGGAAAATACTTGTCTTATAATGCCAACATCAGTGTCCAGCATCGGCGCAAATATGGTATGATCTCTCTGCTTCTCATGGTTTTCCTCACCTGGTTTTCTCTTCTGTACAGGAGGGATTCATGTGGTGGAGTGCCCAACATCCAGAATGGAGATCTTTATTCATCATCTCGTGTTGGTGTCTTTGGAAGTGGAGGAATGCCTGCATCTTCCAGGATTCCAAGGCCCCTATCGCCTCTACGTTGGTCCATATATCTGCTATGCATCAACAGGCTTGAATAATTTTTGGCTTCTCTCTTCATGATTTCTTTTTTCTGGGTCAATCTTTTCTTTTCATATAGTTTTTTGTGTGCTCCATGCAGAACTTCTTCTTCCGGAACCTTTTCTCCTTTTCGTATGTTTATCAAGGATATGTTTTGTTATTCTGGATATCCTCATATGGATCATGTTTCAGCTCAAAACTATTTTATTTGTATTCAAGTCTTAGCATTGATGCTTATCCTATCCTAGATTAATGTTATTAAATTCGTTTTTTTTTTTTTTTTAAATTCAATTCTGTTTTTAAATTATTATTGTTTTAAACATCCATGTTTCCATATATTGTGTCGAGTATGCGTTCGAGTACACAATTTTCCCACTTGTGCGTTTGAGGTGGAGCCACGTGAATGCACATATTTTATATTCATTAGACTCATATATATTGGGATCACACATCTTTGTCCTTTATTCAATAAATTTTTAGAGCAACTTGTATGAAATTACAAAGGAGCCGCACGTTACATTAACGTTAAAAATTATATTTATTTGAAATTGACTTTGAGCTTTATGAAGTGACCATTGTTGGTAAATTAGCATTATTATACAATAAGACCTCAATAATACCTAAATTGATTTAACTAATCAAAATCCAGAAAAAGAAAAAAAAAATTATTTTAAAAATAAAATAAATTAATCTATAATGTTTTAGGTAGCATAGTTTAATTTTTGGTAAATTTAAAATTAATGTCAACATCAATTCATTTTGAATACCTTATTACCTTGCTGCCGCAGGGAATAATAATAATAATAATAAATATTATTAATAATAATGACTATTTTTATATTAAAACCTATAACATATTATTATACTTGCAGCTCACAAGATATAACATATTCAATTTTTCATTGACTTTCTATTAGTTTTTTTTTGACTAAAAAAATTTAAAATCTATCCAAAGTTTAACATTATGAAATTAAATTTATTATTTTTAAATAAAATTTATTTCTATTTATCTCAAATATGATTGGTTGAAATGTCTCCCCTCTTATTGTGTAATGATGACAAGAATTGACTTTTGTGTACTCTATTATTAATTACTATGTACTATATCACTAATTACTATGTACAATAAATATAAATAATTTGAAAAATATTAATTACTATGTACTATAAGCACAAATAGTTTGTAAATAAATTAAAAAATTCCATTTTCTCATTGGTGTAAAGTATTGAATAGATAATTTTTATGGGTTTTATTTTTTAATTTACAAAAAAATAATTTAAAAAATATAAATTTGAAAAAAATATGTAAAAATAACATGTGTACAATTTGTACAACTCTCATTATATCAATCTATAATCTATACTATAATGACATAACATTTATACTATAATATGAACATTATATAAAAATTTTGTCTTCATTCAATATTAAATAAATAATTATTAACTTGCTATCATTCTATTCAATGTCAATTATATATATAATCTTTATCTACTAAAACAATGTTTAATTATATAAAAAAAAATTAATAAAAAAAAAGTTAAACAAATATTCATATAACTCAATTTACAATTTTATTATTGTTTGGAGTACATACAACACATCATGACATTAAAATATTTTATTAAACTAAGAGACATGAAACGCTAGTTATGTAATCTTGTTTGTTATTTTAACTGTATTATTTTAATCAAAATTTTAAAAGAAAAATAAATACTTTCCATTTTGAATCTGTATTAACTCTTTTTCGTTACATCTATGATCCACACAAAATAATTTTTTTTCATATTTAAAATTGACCATACATTAAAATTATTATTAATTTTATTCTAAAACTTATTAGGCAAAAACTAAATGGTTAACTTTATTTATAACGGATATGATTTGTTCAGAATCTAACATAAAAATGGCTATCCAATATGCATATAATTTTTTTTTCCCAACTTTCACTTCTAAACTGCACAGTATCAATCCTGGTTTCAGGGTGTAGAATTGGATCTAACGCGTTTATTGGCAGCAGAATGAGATAACTGTATCAGATAGGTTAAGGCTGCGGGGATTCACCTTATAGAAGAAGAGGATAGGCTAACATGGATGGAGAAAATCAAACATAATCATATTTCGGTCAACAAAATATACAAGCACATCACCAACTCTATCCCCATTCCAGCAACTCCTCATTGAATTCATAAGATTTGGAAGTGGGAGAACCCACTGAAACTATTTTTTTGGTTGATTGCCTCTCCAAGATAAAATTCTTACATGGGGAATCTCTGTTGCAGAGGCTACCACGACCCTGGAATATGTTCTCTTGTATGCAGAGCTCAGAGGAGGTGTCAAATCTACTTATCAACTTTCCTTTTGCCACAAAAATTTGGAAATGCGTTCTACATTATTTTCAGATTGAAGGGAACTGGACATAGCCCTGGAATATGTTCTCTGTGTATGAAGAGCTCGGAGGAGGTGTCACATCTACTTATCAGCTTTCCTTTTGCCACAGAAATTTGGAAATTCGTTCTACATTATTTTCAGATTGAAGGGAACTGGACATGCCTTTCCCTGCAGGAATGTTTCAAATTATGGTTCACAACTCAGCAGGAGTATTATTCCTTACCCTTCTACATCATATGGGGTATCTTGAAATGCAAAAATAGAAAGATTATTTAGCATAAAAAGGTGAATGCCAGATACATTGTAACGAGGATTGTTGCATATTTTACTGAGATCGGACCCAAGAAACATCAGATCAAACAGAGACAGTCTATCAAAAAGGACTTATGGAATAAGTTTGTGGTAGGGTTTTTTGCTGGCACATGTAACAACAGTCTTTGTGGATGCAGAGTCTTCATAGTTAGAGAACCGGGACAATATCTACATTTTTGGTGGGAGGGAGGTAAAGGCGAGAACAACCGGTTTGAAATTATTGCAATTTGGGGCCTCCTTTTCTTGGCACGCTGGCTTGACATGAAGGATATATAGGTATTTGGGGACTCTAAAGTGTGCATCGATCAGATGAAACGTATAAAATCACATATGATCATATATATCAGGAACAAAACACCATTGCAAATATGCTGTCCGAAAGAAATGCTTTTAGTATACCTGGGGTCATCCACAATACTTCATACAATCAAGAATCCATAATTGATTCTAGCATCATTCCCATCTCTTAAGTGCCACATCTTACTATTTGATCCATGGAGAAATTGTGTTTTTTGAAAAACTGTTTGCTGAAAGCATATTTTTTAATAATAACATGTTTTTTTTGAAGAATTGTTTATGTAAATCTGCTGAAACAGGTCCATCGTTCCTCGTGTTGTATTATTGGAACAAGTTCCTGTTTTTTTTAATACATTCTAGATATTTTGAATGAACGAGAACCAAGCATATTTACTGTCTTTTATTATATAATAGAAAGCATATTTTTCCTTAAAAAAATATCATTTTTTCCACCGGAGCAAAAATTCCAAAGGTCACGCTGAAAACATAAAATAAAGAACTATTCGAATGTTTACTGTGCAGGGATCAATTAGTTACATGCAGGTTACCATTTGACTTAAGCCATAACAGCACATCCCCTGCTAAGTCTGCCATTTTCGTTTGCAATGTTGGGATGGTTTGTGAAGATCGTGTATTTAATAGTTGGAATCATCGTCACATTTTATTAATACAATCTCCTATCCTTGGTGTTCGAGCGCCTAGAATCGGAAGGCAAATCCCACCTCCATTTTAGAGGCTTGGCCAGAGACATTCAGTATATTATAGATTGATGATGACCCTTTTCTAATTTGTTTCTATTAAATAGACGATGTGTTTGACAAGGCCAAATGGGTTCGTTTTCCAGTGGCATCCACATGGAAAGATAAGAACTTGTCATCCATCAACCTCGGTTTCAGGTTAAAAGATTAAGTCACTTCAAAAGAGAATTTTTGGAAGGATTGAAAATTATCAAATTCTGAGGACTCACCATTATATTCCTCAACGTGGCCAATATTCCCCTCTAAGCACTACCGATTACCGTGTTTATGTTTACTGTGCAAGGAATACATTTACATGGTTTTTCGAGGGTTATATGGTTAAAAAAAAAACAATATTAAAAAATAAATATGAAAACATTGAGGACGCACCAGTACTCATTCTGATGATACACAACAAGGGAACCAACACAGATCTAGTCGATCTGACACGATCGGTACACGTTCAACCATGCAAATAATGTAGAGTCGAACAATGTTGTTGTGATTTCTTAAGTGTGTTAATCCAGAAACTATATATTTTTAAATTACGAGTTAGGAATAATCGTGTCATGTTTGATTCATAATATGTCGAAGTCAGTTATCTAAGTCTTATATATAAAGGATAATTGCTTTATGTGATCAACAAAACATATATGGAATGATTTGTATTGTATAAATAATATTTCTTTTCACATTTTTAACAAGGTATTTCAGATACTAAACAACGTTGTTATTGATAGATTTAAGACTTTTGTGATTTATAATTTAGAAAATAGTTTTCCGGATTAATCACATTGTAAAGATTGGGTAGACGTTTGGAACCAGCTAATGTGGTTCGTCCTTGTTACCAGCGATATACTGAGTAGAGGAATACCAAACAACGTTGTTATTGATAGATCTAAGACTTTTGTGATCCATAATTTAGAAAATAATTTTCCGAATTAATCACATTGTAAGGATTAGGTCCACGTTTGGAACCAGCTAATGTGGTTCGTCCTTGTTACCAACGATATACTGAGTAGAGGAATACCAAACAACGTTGTTATTGATAGATCTAAGACTTTTGTGATCCATAATTTAGAAAATAGTTTTCCGGATTAATCACATTGTAAAGATTGGGTCGACATTTGGAACCAGCTAATGTGGTTCATCCTCATGAACAAGGACGAACCACATTAGCTGGTTTGAAAAGTCAACCCAATCCTTACAATGTGATTAATCCGAAAAAACTATTTTTAAACTTTTAAACCTCTCCCTTCACTTCTACCATGTTACCCATCTTTAACGCTTACTCTGCAAAACTTGTAACCATGGCTGGAAACAGCGTTACCCATGATCAACAACATCGTGGAAACATATATAATTGCAGGAGCACGGTGAAATTGATTGAATTTCCTCCACAACCATGTTGCCACCCGCAATAGCCATCATCTAATCGTTTCAAATGGATCCAACTCAACGGAAATCGTTTCAAAATCTTGAAGCGCCACATTAAATTAAATTAAATTTACTTTTAACGCTTTCCATTCCCACAAATCACATTTCTGGATTGAGTGGAAATATATACGCCTGTCCTCGAACAATATGTGCTACAATTCTCAACCAATGCCAACACAGTCCAAAATCTAGAGAAAGGTAAGCAGAATAGAAATTGGACAGACTTGAATGCAAACGCTGAGACCTTCTATCTTGCCTATTTTCAAGGTGTTTTCTAATATTTTAACCTCAGTTTTCTAGACGGTTGGTGAATAAAGAGATACTACTGGAAGACCCTCGATCATCCATCCATCTCCATCTCCATCGGCCACACCATATTATCTTTTTACAAACACCACCATCAAACAAATTTCCACAAGTAGTTGATTTTCAAAATGTATATATGGTTGCTAAAAATTTTAAAAGTGCATATACTACATTTTTTTTACATTTGAATCTATAATTTTTAGAAATAAAAATATAATTTTCACCATTAAACTCATTATTAATATAAAATGAATTTAATTCAATCACAAATTTTAAAAATATTCTAATTAGAAAAAAAAACATAATTTTCCCCATTAAATTTACTATTAATACAAAATGAACTTAACTTAATCACAAATTCCAGAAATAGTTCGAAATTTGATAGACAAAAGTCAATTAGGTATGAAATGTGACCTCACTTATATATTAATGTGACACATATCATGTAATTCTATTACATTATTTTTATTGACATATTTTAATTTAGCATCTATACACATAAATATTTTTAATGTCTTATTATCCGTGCGGCAACAAGGCAGGGTATAACGCATTACTGAATTAGTTTAGCGTTGACTAAAAATTTAACGATCAATACGTAAAGGTTAAAGGTTTACATTAGAAAATAAATATAATTTATTTTTTAAATATGTAAAGGTTGTCTTGTGCTTTGTGATTATTAAATATGTTTTTGAGGCTATTCCTATGTATTGTATATCCCTTTTATGGATCTCCAACGCAATTTTGGAAAGGTACCCAAATCATGTTTACGGTTTCTATGGGCAGGTTTCCATGATCAAAGGAGGTGATCATGAGGTTGGGATTAAAGAACATTTTATTTTTCACTAAAGCTCTAGTGGCTAAAGATGGATGGAGGATTCGCACCACTCACAATTTATGGACTTGCTGTTACATATGAAATATATTTTCCCTGCATCTATTGCAGATTGGATTAAAATTCCTAATAAGATGTATCTAAATGTATTTGTTATTTGGAAGGTCATGTTAACATATTTTCAGCTCAATGAGAATTATATGGTTTGGAGAATTGGTAATGGAGATCAGGTTAGAATTGGCATGGACCCTTGGATTCGCTATGGGGAAGCCTATCGGCTTCTAAGAGACCTAGTGACCTTCCTAAATGATAGCAACTTTATTTTTTTGAACCAATTATTGGACACGACCCTTACCACCATATGGGCACAAGGTTGGCTGTCATAATAGTAGCTAGATATCCTTGTGGCTTATATAGAAGCTTCGTAAGGTTTTCTTTCAACTTAACATTCAACCCACATCCACCTGATTGAAAGAGAGGATGAAATTCGATGGGAAGTGTCCCCTTTTGGAGATTACACTTTGAAATTGAGTTACCTTCATCTAATTTGAGAGCAGCTTTAAGGAGAATAGGTTTGGTCATGGTAACATCTTTGGAAATTAAAATGTCCTGCTAAATCAAGACCATTCATGTGATGCCTTTTTGAAAATAAGGTCCTAACCTGGGATAATACGCATAAAAGGCATATGGAAGGTTGTAGTTGGTGTGCTATGTGAAAATCAATGGAGGAGACTGTGAACCATTTATTTATTGATTGCTTGTTTATAAAATGTATCTTGAAAACTTGTCAAGCCCAATTAGGATTAACACTTGTTTGGTAATGTGGGAGTATGGAGGAAGCTTGGAGTTCATGGTTCAATAACTGAGATTCTATCTATTATTGTTAATTTTTTGGGGTGTTTAGTTAACTCATAATAAAGCTATTTTCCAAGATTCTTCTTCTTCCCTTGAAAGCACTGCTACTCAAGGTATAGAAATATGCTCCCTTCTCCCTCTTCAGGATAAGATCCCCACCACCTGAATTATATATCTTAATGACATTGACAAAACTCAACCTTGGGCCTTTTTTGATGGGGCCTCTTAGGGTGACGAAATATAAGACACATTTTTCTCTTAAAAAATATGTTTGGGAACATTTACAAACAATTTTGTTGAATGTATGAATCTAAAATTGCTCTTACTCTTGGCAAAAGAAAAAGGATGTGGATCCATATAGATTTTTGGCGACTCCATGCTTGTTATTAACTGGGTAAAATGGGCACTAAGGTGTCACAATGAAAAACTTTTACTTCTCTTGGAGGAAGTTCTCCATATCATAGATACTTTGATCATTTTAATTGTTGTCATGTTTACAAGAAATGTAACATGTATACAAATACATTGTCTAAAGAAGGTATTTAACTAGATTTTGGGAAGTGGCATTTCATCGAAACAAGCCTAAGTAGAACACTACAATTTTTACTACATACCATTCATTGAGAGGCCAACCCACAAGTTCCTCGGTATGCTCGAGTCTAAAATAATTTTTGAAGGATTTTAGAGACTTACATTTCTCAGTTTTTTGCTTATTACATATACAAAACATTGATTTATATTAAGAATCACTTTTTGTCACTTGTAAAAGTTGTTTTGTTGTCGTTATTATTGTTGTTATTGTTGTTGTTTTTAATGTAAGTTTGGAAGCTTATGGAAAGCTCCTTAACTGTAATCGACTTAGAACCATCTATATTGTCTAATCCCCTGATCTATATGAGAATGGATACAATAAAATACATCTTAAAAATGTAATTTTGTATCTTTTTTGAAATAAAATTATGATTTTTTCCAAGGGAAGATAACAATTAAAATTAACTCAATTAATAAATTTTATTACAATCGATATTTTTTATTATATTAATGAATTAATAATATTTATTTTATTTTTATTTTTTTGTATCTAGAGGAATAGACAACTAGATTGGTCTCACATTCGTTTGATACGAGTTAATTCAAACCACTACCACTATAACATTTAGGTGCCTATGTATGCCCACTCCACAAACACAAGCAAAATGGAGGATTTGAACCTCGGTATTCAAGATTCTATGATTCATAATAAATTAAGCAAAATCTTTTGGTAAAAATCACATAAAAAAAAATTATTATATTAATTCTATTAATCAATTTCACTATATTTATGAAAATTAACAAAATAAAATTTGCAATTAATAATCTCATATTTATTTTTATAAAAAAATATATTATAATTCTAAATAAACTACAAAGAAGCTACTAATCTACATTTTGTCTTAATCTCTATTCCAAATTCTTTTGAGCGCAAAAACCCCATCACATACATCGCACAACAAGAGTCATACCCAACAAAATTGTAATGCCGGCATGTTTTTTCAGTGTCCTGCATCAGCTCTTATCTGGCATGAACTCTCTTTATCACATGGTTTTTCTCTACAGGTTTTCTCTACAGTTCAAGAGGCTTTTAAGTGGTGGAGCGCTCAACGCCCTGAATGGCGTTCCATATTTATCGCCACGTGTTGGTGCCTTTGGAAGTGGAGGAATGCCTGTATTTTTCAGGACTCCATGGCTCCTATCTCCTCCACGTTGGTGCACATTCCAGCTATACTCGAGCCTGCTGTTCAATGATGGCTCTTCTTCTATCGTTTTGTTCTTCCCCCACTCAGCCTCTTCCTCTGAACAATGCTGATCCTTTTCTTTTTTGGATGACAACCTGTTTTGTTTTGATTTATGGGGTCTACGCATAAGATTTTGTTCTGATCATTATCGACAATGTCCCAGATTTCTGCTTGAGCCAGGCTCCAGCTATACCTTTCTTGCATTTTCAGTTCTGAATGCTGACATGTAATGTTTTATGCTCATTATATTTTCTTAATATAATACTATTTTGATTTTCTTTCTGAAAAAAAACTCAGTTCTTGATTTTCAGAATCATCTTCTATTTGTATTGAGCGATGCTTTGTGTGATATATTCTTGTCCTTTGTCCATATTCTCGGCCATGCTGTGTATATATGGATGTGTTTGGTCAATGTTCTGTTAATTAATTGTCCTTTACTAAGGCTCTCACTTTATCATTTATGTGTTGAGCCATGCTTTATGAATATATAGGTATCCTTTGTCAATGTCATATCAATTAATTGTTTTGTATCACTTTACTATAATGAGAAAAAATTAAAAAGTAAAAGTATATTATCAATAAAATAGAAGAGCTATATTTAAATACTTGTTATGTATTATACCTATATTGTAATAATTAGTTTGTAAAAGTAATTTTTATTTTTAATTAATGGTTTTGAATAAAAACATTTTTTTACAATTCAAATATTTTAATATTAAACTAAATATTTTTAATTATGAAAATAATTTCAGTTTTTTATAAAAATTATATTTTAATTTTATAATTGGTTAAAGATATTAATATGACAAATTTTATGAGGTTTAAAAATTATTTTTCAATAAATAAATATATATTAAAATTAAAAAAATAAGATTTATTTTTAAGTAGTTTTCATTATTTTGGATAAATAAAATTAAATGAGTATGAGGAGACTATGTACCTATATATTAAATAGTTTTTACTAAATAAAATTTCAAAAACCATAATATCTATCATCGTCACTTTTATTTAAAAATATATACAAATTGAGATATTCGTTTGTACTCCATCCCAAACTCAGCGTATGAATCGAAGAGTGAAAATATATTGGAACTAATAAAACATTGTTTTAATTTGAATAGTTTGCTTAGTGTAATAAAATTTATATCATTGGTGCTTACTTCCATAACCACAATGCTTTATCATTTTACCAATCACGATCACCATACCAACTATGCAAATCATTTTACCAATCACAATCACCAAACCAACTATGCATTAAATTATTGCAGTGCGGCTTTATCATTTTACCAATCACAATCACGAAACCAACTATGCATTAAAATATTGCAGGGGTTGTTTGAAGAATCAATGATTTGGAACAACTTGATAAGCTCTTATATTAATAATTATAAGATTTATGAATTAAAATTTTCATATTGTTATTTTATTCAACACTAATTAGGAAAGCTATGAAAAAATGTATAAAAAATATTAAATGAAAAACACATGTACGTAATGTGAATGGAGATTAAGTCATTGGATGGGGGTGTTAGTGCCAACGATCAATGGAGCTCATAGCCTCCTTGGTAAGCGAGTCCCTCTACAATTGTCTTAAGGCTGTTATGGAGAGGCAATAGTTTGGAGAAATGCATTGGAATGTGTATAATGGTATTAATGGTTATAAATGCCCACATATGGCTTCGGGGTGGTCGAAGTATGTCTTTTACGAGAAGGGTGGTGAGGTGCCCTCCCTTACCTTCATTCTCTTCAAGTGTGGTGGGTTTGACGTCTGTGTTGATTGAGGGTATACATGGGGGTTCTCAGAAGTTGGAGTCCTCTTTTGGAAGGCGCATAGAGGTATTATACTACCAATTATTCCAACTACATATAGTTATTTTGGTTTCTTAACAGTGGCTTCCTATAATGTTGTATTATGGGTATTGTAGTTCGGTGCTTTGGGGTTGTGGATGATGCCTTGTCTAATTGTGTTTGAGTCTGGTAAATGGTGGTCTTTTATGTCACAAGGGCATTGTTCTGAATGTTTAAGGGTTTGTCTTGTTGGGTTTTCAGAGGCTTCATTTTCATGACCTCTCCTTTGTGTGTCACTTTGAGTTGTCTCTCCTATTTTGTTGGAGTCATATGGTAAGAAAAAAATCCTTGTGTTGAGATAGTGGTCTCCGTTTTACTTCAGATATTTTCTCCTGGATGTATTTATAATATGGTTTGGTTCTGGTGGTTTTTTCCTATGTCCTTATGTTGTCCTTAATTAGGCTACGTTCTCAATTTGGGTCCTTTGTTATGGTGTTTGGGGGTTGATCTGCTAGTTCTACGATTAGGAGAAAGTAGTTATATTATGCGCTCGTCTTCTTATTTTGATGGGGGTGGTCTATGCAATTGTTTAGTTTTCTCTCTCGCTTCATTCATCATGCCTCCACATCAAAGAATGATGTCTAGTAGGGGAGGTATGGGGACTTTTGGTGTTAAACACAATCGGTTGTTTGCACTTCACTTAAAGGGTTCTTTCTTTAATGCATTCCTTTGGAGGTGAGGAGAGAAATTCTCCTATTGGAAGCGAAAGAAATTGAGGACCACCCATATCACTCTGACTCTGAGCTTCAGAAGATGGCCTTGGACCTGCAAAGAGTTCTAGATCTAGAAATGTTTCCTAAAAAATGTTTACATTTTCCATATTCTCTTTCTTTACATCAACAATTGGATACTTTGATCCATTTTATTTTTAAGGATAAACATGTAGAGACCTATAATTTGTTTTCTGGCCTGAAGATATGTTGAGGAGTCAAAGGTTGTGTCTTGATAGTCTTGAATCTCATATGGCCTGGGTAGAAAACTTCATTCTATCATATTTTGCCTGTGGGGATCTCACCAACCCTCCTTAAGACCTTGGGGATCATTTTGACGATCTTATTGATAGCATACATGATTTTACTATTATCTCTTCTTATCAAGATTAGGTATTGGCTAAGATGTTTTTTGTCACTCATCTATTGTAGCATCGTTGTCAGGCATGTCCGACCTTCACTTCAACAATTGGAGGGATAACATGTTTTCTATGTTTATTTTTTGACTTGGTATTTTGATGCAATTTGGTTGTGGTCTTTGGTTTTGGTAGATGGAATTACCCATTTAAATGTCAAATCACATGTCTTAATCTTCTCACTGGGTTTAGCTTGTGACTTCTTTTGTCATGGATGTAAGTGGGTTCCATTGGTGGAACGTTCTATTCTCTAGTGGTTTGTCCCTCTGGTGGCTTGCACCTCTCGATGCACATTTGGTGGATAGGTTGATGTTTCTGAGTCTTGAGCACAGAACTGATATGGATCATGGTAGTCATCGCTTGTATATTTTTTATTCTGGAATTCTTATCCTCTCCAGTGTGCTTTAGATGTAATCTTGTCTTTATGGGTCATAAATTTTGAATTGATCATTGTGGCTATTACTATCGCTTTTTTGGTCACGACTTGAAGTTTTATGTAGAAAACATTCCTAGTTGTGGTCAATGTTTTTGGATGTAAAAACAATGTTTTTCTTATCTAATTAATAGAATTTTGTAGTAGTAGCTTCTAAAAAACATTAATTAAGAAAGTTATAAATATCAGGTCTACCTTAAAATAAGGTTTGTGATTATCATGTAACACATCTTTTTTAATTAACGTAAAATAATTTAACTACAAGAAAACTTATGAATTCCAAGGCTATCTTAAATTAAGATTTATGATTACTATGTAGCATACTTTATAAGTAGATGGTTTTGGAGTTTTTTACCTCTATAACAATTTAAATTAATATAAAGTCTTAGTTAATGAATCCCAAGGGGTCTCTACGCCACCCTCCACATACACAAAGCACATGGAGGGGTGTAAGATTGCATGCTAGCATTCAATGTAAGGTTGGAAGGTGTTGATAACAGGAAAACGCGAGAAGCTCCTGGCCTTCGCGTAAGTGAAATTGATAATTATTCCGTCTACGTTGTGTTTTGGCATTGTAGTGGAGTTGAGCAGTTTGGTAAGTCATTGAGGAACTCTTTGGTGGTCATTCGAAGGGCTCGGGTCCTCCTGCAATGGTTTCAGGTCACTGGTTTCAGATATGTCCTCCACCTTGTCATATATCTCTTCATCATGGCTCGTCTTTATTGTCTGCGGGTTTCATGGAAGAAGGGGCATATCGTGAATGGGATGGTATGGATGGTTATGTTATTGCTGATTTGTTTGAGGGTTGTATAGTTTTCTATATCCCTGTGTCGGTATTCTTTGGAGTTTGCTTGCTCGCATGGGCATGTTGATGGTAAAGCCCATGGGCCACCCTTGGTCTCTCTGGTTATGTCAATGAAGCATCCTTTTATGTTTTTCTTTGGTTTTATGTTGTTGTGTCCCTGAATTCTTAAGGTCTTGGCCCGGTAACAACGAGGTTTTCCATGATATCCTCCATTGGTTTGTGTTATGGTGGACTTATGTTCATGAGCCTTGGGACTATTCCTATTTCATGGACCTGGGTTGCACTAAGAGATACCGACATTTTTTATATGGGTCATGGTTCTTACACTTGTTCACCCTGACAAGTTCCCCAACTAGGTGTGAACCTTAAAAGCTCTTGGTTCTTGGGTTTTGGCTCACTCGGGGTTGGTTTTCTGTTCTCACTTTGGTTGGTTTTTGTCTGTTGTGTCGGTCCCCTGTCACAAGCACTATGGCTCACACTGCTTCTGAGAGATGAAAGACCACCAGGGGCTCCCGTGGTCATGGGAAGCAACCCAAAACGGACAATTCTCCCAATACTTCTACTGGAAAATCCTATTGGCACAAGTCCAGCTCCAAGATCATAGACTAAGCATCAATTGCATATCATGTAGGCTCAGCCCCAGTTCATCGAATCATAGCCCAGTGGGAAGAGGAATTAAATAGGAATACTAAATTTCAAGATATTGATACGGAGGAATGGCAAACCCGGTGCCTGTTCCTGGGTACTCTCAGGGTTGTACCTCTCAGTAAAAGAAGACAATCCACTTATATTGGTTGATGACGAGCCTTTTGGGCAAAGCCCTAGAGCACATTCCCTCAAGCTCGACCATGACAACTCAGACTTTCTCGGATTATAGCCAAGCTTTCAGCAAATAAAATTCCAACTTCAGAAGAAAAATGGTCATCTAAGTTGCATAGAACTACACATCCCTTACATTCCTCAATCTGAACTTCCCGGGTCAACTGCAAACTACCCGACCCGAGTTGACTCAGATGATGACAAGTAATCTTGTGTTTGCCTTGTTTTGACTTTTAGTATATGCAACAATTTTTGTCTTTTTAGTACTTTCAATATGTTTATAGATATCTAGATGTTAGGAAGTATAAAGACAATCAAACCTTTCTAGTATGGCTGGATAGACTTATTCTATTTTGTTTTTAGATAGCTTATCATGTTGTTAGGTGGTCAACAAACCTGGTTTCCCTCAAGGTAGGTTGAGGCCACCTAACCATTGAAAATTTTGATGTAAGTTGCTTGCTATTGAAAGATAATGAAAAAGAAAGGTCCTACCAAGGTTACAGAAAATAAAATGATTTTAATTAAAAAAAATATTTCCATCTTATTGCTTTTACTTTAATTTAGCTATCAATTATTTTTCGCATAAGAGACAGTTAATATTACACTTGTTAATATGTTACTACTAATACACTTTTTAATATAGTAATACTAATAATAATATAATTTTAAGATTACAGTGAAGTCAAATATCAAATTTATGTATAAGACTCTTTTGTTTGTAGGATAAAGAAACTCCCTAGTGATTTAATTGTTAAAGTCTACAGAGGTGTACATAGTATACCCCTCTAAATTTGAACCTATAATCTTCTAGGAGGAAAAACATGTTTTTCATCATTAAACTAACTATTAATATAAGCTAAACTTAACTTGATTGCAAATTCCAAAAATATTATAAAATCTAATAAACAAAAGAGAAGTCAATTATTTAATTTCACTCATATTCATCTTATTTCAATATATTCCTAAAATAAGTAATCAAGATAAAACTCGATATATATATAGATATAACATGATCTCACTAATATATTAATGTAACGAACATCATGCGATCCCATTACATTTTTTTATTAACATATTTTAATTTGACATTTATATACATAGATATTTTTAATGACTTATTATACTGGCACCCGAGAGTATAATGCAATGGGTATTGCTTTGAATCTTAATTAGTTAAGTCAAACATATTAAATTTGTTTTGATTTAACAAAGTTCAACTATTTAAATAATTTTAAATTTTTTACAAATTTTTTATTAGTATTTATCTCAGTTATTATTGACTGAGAGTTTGAAAATCTTATTACACAATCATAGTAAAATGTGTTATTGCAATCGTTACCCTTTATTAATGCAATGTACTCATTCTTTTCATGTCAATACTTTTTATAAACTAATAATTATATTAAAAGAAAAATGTATTGAATATTTTAATTTTAATCAATGGAAAAAACCTGTGAGCAAATTTTGAAACCGACGTTTCGGATTAGCTAGGTGAGTCCATCATCAGGGAAATGAGATCTGTATTTTGAGAAGAGAGAGTCAAGCAATTGTGAACCTATTAATAGAAGGATAGAGAGATAACTTTGGGCATGTGAGGTCGGCTAGATTTTCATATATTTATAGATAAATTAATTAAATTAATATTTTAATTTTGTTTTAAATTTTTATTTTACTTTAATTGATCAACTTAAACCTAAATTAAAAATAAAATTAATCTGACCTAAATTAAAAATAAAATTAAAAATTAATTTAACCTAAATTAACTTGAATTAAATTAATTTTAACCTAAATTGATTTAACCTAAATTAATTTAACCTAACATACTTTACTTTAACCTAAATTAAATTAATATGACCTAAATTAAATTAAATTACTTTAATTTTAACTTAAATAAAATTAATTTAACCTAAATTAATTTCATTTAGGTTAAATTAATTTAACCTAATAAAATTTTTATTTTAATCTAAGTTAAATTAGTTAACCTATATTAAAAATAAATTTCAAAATAATTTAACTTAAATTAAATTAAATTACTATGACCTAAATTAAATTGAATTAAATTAACCTAAGATAAAGCTAAATTAAAATTAAAATTAATTTAAACTAAATTTAAAATAAAATCAATTTAAATTAATTAATTGATTAATTAATTAAATTAATTTTAAATTTAGTTTAAATTTTGTTTTAATTAGTTAATTAATTATATATATATATATATATATATATATATATAATTTTTATTTTAATTAAATTGGATTTTTTTTTTTTTTTTTTTAATGAGTTCTAAATGCTATTTCAAGGAAGAATTTGAATAAATTAAAGTTACTTTACTTTATTTAGTAAGGGTTTCCAGGTACTACTAAGTTTCAGACCATCATCCCTATTCATATTATTAGAGGATTTTTCAATTTCAATTGCTTCCTTAATTCTTCTTTTTAATAAGTGGTCTTCTTTATGGATTAATTTAGCTTGTTCCATACATATATAGTGAGAGGAGGAACAAGCGTGCTCTGCTAGACCTGATTTATCAGACCTATTTCTAGTAATATCACTAATGTGTTCTTTTAATCTTACTCCAAAGGATCTTCCTGTTTTAATTTTAATTTTAATAAATAAAAAATTCAAATTTTATATAGATATATGTAAATCATTTTTTTGGATTAAAATTAAAATTAAAATTTTAATAAAATAACACATACATTTTTTTATAAACTAAATAATAAATCAATATAATTATTATTTTTCTCAAATATAAATTCAAATTTTAAAAATAAAATATACGTATTTTTGTAAACATATACATATATATGAGAATATTTTAGTTCAAATTTTAAGAAACAAAATATAGAATTCTTGATTTGGATAGACAACTTTAATTTGGACAACTAATGTAGTTCAAATGTAAATGCAAGTATAACATATAATAGTTTTTTTAAAGCTATGTTTGTATAGCCATTGAAATCGGGGCCTTGCTCTTTAATTGCATAGATGAGGACTTTACCAATTAGTAAAACTCAAATCGATGGAATTATAAACCTTAACACTAATTTTGATTCAATATTTTTACTATTATTTAACTATATTTAAATTTAAGGACAAGATTAGGTACTATGTAGCACTTGTTTTTAATAAGTTATATATGATTGATTATATATAAATGACTCTCTTTATGTTGAAGACTTTTATAAACGAGGTGTTTCATGTGGAACATCATAAATAAAAAAACATGGACAAAAGTGATGTCCTTGTACGACATGGTGACTTAATGGGAACTATGTTCTATTTGAGTGTTTAAATGGGGCATATACCATGGAAGCACAATTTAATATTTGTGAGTCAAACTAAAGGTTTTGGTATTACAGATTTTTTTTATTATAATTTTTTTCAAATAACTTCGACATTTTATTAAGTGTACCATGAGTCTATTCATTTTATGTTGTTAAATATTAGATTTTGGATTGTATTTATTCACTTAATTAGCTATAATTAAACAAACGAGGTGTTTCATGTGGAACATCATAAATAAAAAAACATGGACAAAAGTGATGTCCTTGTACGACATGGTGGCTTAGTAGGATTTATGTTCTATTTTAGTGCTTAAATGGGGCATATACCATGGAAGCACAATTTAATATTTGTGAGTCAAACTAAAGGTTTTGGTATTACTATTTTTTTTATTATAAAATTTTTCAAATAGCTTTGACATTTTGTTAAGTGTACCATGAGTCTATTTAGTGTATGTTGTTAAATATTAAATTTTGGATTGTATTTATTCACCTAATTAGTTATAATTAAATAAACGATGTGTTTCATGTGGAACATCATAAATAAAACAACATGGACAAAAGTGATGTCCTTGTATGGCATGGTGGCTTAATAGGATTTATGTTCTATTTGAGTGCTTAGATGGGGCATATACCATGGAAGCACAATTTAATATTTGTGACTCAAATTAAGGGTTTTGGTATTACTAATTTTATTTTATAAAATTTGGGAAATAACTTTGACATTTTGCTAAGTGTACCACGAGTCTCTAAGTGTACCATGAGTCTATTCCGTGTATGTTGTTAAATATTAGATTTTGGATTGTATTTATGCACCTAATTAGTTATAATTAAATTGAAGATAGTGTAAAATCAAGTCTAGAATGTGTTTTAAGGGTAGTTTAATTTTTCTATGTTTTAGTTTTTTTTTTTTTTTTGACAAAAACGGTTATGGAGTTTTATATTCATCTTGGCCTGGATGCCGAAAAACTATTTACAATGAGGATGTCTAAATCCTGGTGCATCTCACTGTTGAGAGTGAGAATGCTGCTGAAGCTTGAGGACTTCTTCCTTGATAGGGATTCTAAAAATTCAATTTCTGAAATTTTCCCCCACTTGGAAATACAAACAAATTTATTTAAGATCAAACAGTAAAACATGATGATAGTCAGCTTATGGGATGGGTTCCCATGATTCTTCTCTGTCTTTCATCTTGACCCCGATAGAGAGGAGGGCAGCTTTGTTGGCTTCAGTGTCCGCGTCTTTATTATGAGTTCTCAGCACATGGTAGTAGTTCAATTTTTGAAAGGCATTTTCCAAGCCCTTAATTCTGAGTATCAGCTTGGCTAGCTTAAGATCCAAAGCTGGGAAATTGGAGACCATTGCGTTTATAATGATCTGGGAGTCACCTATAACAGTGGCTTCCTTAATGTTTAGCTCCTTAAGGATCTTGAGGCCTTGCAAGAGTGCATACGCCTCAGCTTGAATGTGTTGGGTTGTGTTATATTCTTTCCATGTAGTTAATAGGGGGTTTGAAGGGCACCCGTAACCCCACTTTATGGGGTCCGGGGCAGCGCCCCGGAAAATTTTGGTTTTGGACCATATGTTAGGTTGGGCGGACCCACCTATGGTTTTGTGCATGATTTTCGCACATGTTTTTTGGACGCGATGGTTTTCGGTCCATGGTATTGGATGCTTCGGCATGTATAAATATGTATTATAACATTGAAAGGAATATAATGAAAAATCAAGCTGGTAGTCCCGGTTTTGGGATCCAGGGAAAAATCTCTGTGCATATGTGTTTTATGGGTTATGCTCTCGCATTGTTTATTTTCTTTGTTTAAGAATTCGTATGCAGGTAATTTTTGTACAGGGTTAAAACCTACATTTGGTATCAAAGCTGTTTTGACTTCAAGGGGACGCCTTTGTTGCTGAGGGGTTTCGCTCGGGCCTGTGGTAGACCCTGTTCAGTGGGAGATCTGCGAGATCGATTCTGGTGGTGAAAGAAGATGGCGAGTAGTGGAAAGATAGAGATTGAGAAGTTCAATGGTCAGAATTTTGAGTTGTGGAAACTCAAGATGGAGGATCTGTTGGTGGATAAAGATCAGTGGATCGCGGTAGATCCGGGTACTAAACCATCGGGAGTGACCGATGAAGAATGGAAGAAGTTGGATCGGAAGGCAAAGAGCACAATATGATTGTGTGTCTCGGATTCAGTATTGCTGAATGTATCAGGGGAAGCTACGGCAAAGGCTTTGTGGGTCAAGTTAGGGACTTTGTACCAATCTAAGTCTCTGGTAAATAAAATGTTCCTGCGGAAAAAGCTGTATAACCTAAGGATGAAAGATGGAGGCTCGGTGACAGAGCATCTGAATGCATTTAATACTATGGTAAGTCAGTTATTATTTGTTGATATTAAAATTTCAGATGAAGATAAGTGCATCAGTCTGTTGTGTTCTCTACCAGATTCGTGGGATAGTCTGGTTATTGCAATAGGTAGCAATGCAACTGCTTTGCAGTTTGATGAAATAGTCTCAGCCTTGCTGACAGAGGAGATGAGACGGAAAAATATGGACAACCAAAATGGTGATGCCTTGTCTGTACGAGGACGGTCCCAGAACAGAAACAAAAATAAGTCATCGAGTGGGAGATCTAAATCTAGAGGGAGATCTAAATCTCCAAGAAAACCTACAAAGGTGGTGTGCTGGAAATGCGGAAAGGAAGGGCACTTTAGAAGGGATTGTAAATCTAAAGCTCCTGATAAAGGAAAGGGATCTGATGATGCTCCTTCTGCAGAGGCGAAAACCACCTCAGATGAAGGTGGGGATATGTACTTGGCTTCTTCAAGTACACATGTAGATCATGAGGCATGGTTGATTGACTCAGGTGCATCCTTTCACTTCACTCCCCATAGAGAGTGGTTCTGCGAGTATGAGAAATACGATGGTGGTGATGTCTTCTTAGGAGATGATAGGAAGGCTAGAATCATTGGTCGGGGAAAATTAAAGTTGAAGTTGCAAGGTGGAAGGGTTAGAACACTTCCGGGTGTTCTACATATTCCTGCATTGGCCAGAAATCTGATTTTTGTAAGCAAGTTGGATGATGCAGGTGTAAAGACGGTGTTCGAGAAAGATACCTGCAAGATGGTTCGAGGAGCACTGATATTAATGCGGGGAGTTCGGATTGGAACTCTATACAAGCGGCAAGGTAGCACTGTTGTTGATGGGTGCAATAGTTCTATGGTTCCTGAAAATGGAGTAGAGAATCTAGTGGTCTCTGGAGAGAAGACCATGTTGTGGCATCAAAGGCTTGGACATATTGGAGAGAAGGGCCTTCGAATACTTCATGGTAAAGGTATGGTAGAAGGTATGAATAATGGCTCTCTAGATTTTGATTTCTATAAAAATTGTGTATATGGGAAGCAGAATCGGGTGAATTTCCCCTCTGGTGGTAAGAGGACGAAACAGATATTAGAGCTTGTGCACAGTGATGTGTTTGGACCTGTGAAGGTTCCATCACTGGGTAAGTCTGTGTACTATGTATCATTCATAGATGACTTCTCAAGGAATACATGGATATATTTTCTTAAGAAGAAATCTGAAGTCTTTGACAGGTTTAAAGAATTTAAGGCTCTGGTGGAAAATCAGACAGAGAAGAAGATAAAGGTGCTGAGGACAAATAATGGTGGAGAATTTTGCAGCAAGGAATTTGAAGAATTTTGTAAGAAGTGTGGTATAGCACGGCAGAAGACTACTCCATATACACCTCAGCAAAATGGAGTCGCAGAAAGAATGAACAAGACGTTGATGGAAAGGGCAAGAAGCATGCTCAGCGGTGCCGGGTTAGGACAGGAATTCTAGGCAGAGGCGGTGGATACTGCATGTTACCTGATCAACAGATCACCTTCATCAGTGTTGGAGGATAAGAATCCACAAGAAGTATGGACTGGTAAGAAACCCTCTCTTTCACATCTAAGGGTATTTGGATGTGATGCATATGTACATGTTCCAAAGGAGAAACGAACCAAGTTGGATAGTAAATCTGAAAAGTGCATCTTTATTGGGTATAAGGATGGTTTAAAGGGTTATAAGCTTTGGAACCCAGTCACACGGAAGGTTGTGTACAACCGAGATGTGTTGTTCAGAGAGGTAAAAGATGTTATTCAACATGAAGTCCAACCAAAGGAACCTGAGAAGATAGAGTTTGAGCCAAAGGAGGAAGAATCAGACTCTGCAGCAGAGGAGGAATCAGAAGATGAAGAGACACAAACTCCGGCTGTGAGAAGATCAGTTCGAGAAAGAAGGCAACCATAAAGGTATAGTCCATCTGCTTTCAGTTCAAATTTTGCTTTGTCTGTTACTGATAATGATCCCAGAACTGTGAAGGAAGCAGTGGATTCAGAGGATGGAAAACTCTGGAAAGAGGCCATGGTTGATGAAATGGCATCTTTGCACAAAAATGAGGCTTGGGATCTGGTGGAGTTGCCGGCTGGAAGGAAACCCATTGGCAGCAAATGGGTGTTCAAGAAGAAGACAAATGCAGAAGGAAAGGTGGAGAAATACAAAGCTCGGTTGGTAGCAAAAGGTTATTCCCAGGTGCCGGGAATTGATTTTGGTGATATTTTTTCTCCTGTTGCCAAGGTAACTTCTATTAGATTACTTTTATCTGTTGCTGCTGCTTTTGATTTTGAGGTAGAACAGATGGATGTGAAGACAACATTTCTTCACGGGGATTTGGAAGAGGAAATCTACATGAAGCAACCTGAAGGCTTTGCGGTGAAGGGTAAGAAAGAACTGGTATGCAAGTTAAAGAAGTCTCTGTATGGGTTAAAATAGTCACCAAGGATGTGGTATCAGAAATTTGATACATTTATACGGGGACTTGGCTTCACCAGAAGCAAATCAGATCATTGTGTGTATTTTAAATTAATTGGTGACCGTATTATTTATCTGGTGTTGTATGTGGATGATATGTTGCTGGTTGGAAATGACAAAGAAATTATCCAGGATTTGAAGACCCAATTGTCCTCCAAATTCGACATGAAAGATCTTGGTGCTGCAAACTATATTTTGGGCATGGAAATTAAAAGAGATCGGTCAAAGAGGAAGCTCTGGTTAAACCAGAGGAAGTATGTCGAGACAATACTCCAGAGGTTTAATATGCAGGATAGTAAACCGGTGAAGGTTCCTATTCCTGTAAGTGTGAGGTTATCTGCTGAACAATGTCCCAAGACACAAGAAGAGGAAGAGGACATGTCCCGTGTTCCATATGCAAGTGCAGTGGGTAGCCTGATGTATGCAATGGTCTGTACTAGACCAGACATTGCACATGCAGTGGGAGTATTGAGCAGGTTTGTCAAAACCTGGGAAGGAGCACTGGACAGCAGTGAAGTGGGTTTTCAGGTATTTGCGTGGCACTAGTGATTATAGTTTGTGCTACCAAGGAAGACCAGGATTGGACAGAGTGTTGGATATTCATGGCTTTGTTGATGCAGACTGGGCTGGAGATCTGGATCAGAGAAGATCTACAAGTGGGTATGTGTTTAACCTATTTGGAGGTGTAGTCAGTTGGATGAGTAAGAAACAATCTGTAGTGGCACTATCAACTACAGAGGCAGAATACATGGCAGCCACTCATGCAAGCAAGGAAGCAGTTTGGTTGCAGAGATTGCGTTCAAGTATGGGGTTAGTACAGGGAGCTATAAGAATAGACTGTGACAGCCAAAGTGCAATTTTCTTGGCAAAGAACCCTGCTTATCATTCAAAGACAAAGCACATTGATGTTCAATATCACTTTGTGAGGGATATGATAGAAGACAGAAAGGTGTTGTTGGTAAAGGTGGACACTTTGAAGAATACTATAGATGCATTGACAAAATCTATGAGCTCTGAGAAGTTCTCTTGGTGTAGAGAAGCAATGGGAATCTTAAGGCTGAAAAAATGACTAAGCTCTCCTATGGCCCCCTGTGGAAAGAAAACAACAAGTGGGAGATTGTTGGGTTGTGTTATATTCTTTCCATGTAGTTAATAGGGGGTTTGAAGGGCACCCGTAACCCCACTTTATGGGGTCCGGGGCAGCGCCCCGGAAAATTTTGGTTTTGGACCATATGTTAGGTTGGGCGGACCCACCTATGGTTTTGTGCATGATTTTCGCACATGTTTTTTGGACGCGATGGTTTTCGGTCCATGGTATTGGACGCGATGGTTTTCGGTCCATGGTATTGGATGCTTCGGCATGTATAAATATGTATTGTAACATTGAAAGAAATATAATGAAAAATCAAGCTGGTAGTCCCGGTTTTGGGATCCAGGGAAAAATCTTGTGCATATGTGTTTTATGGGTTATGCTCTCGCATTGTTTATTTTCTTTGTTTAAGAATTCGTATGCAGGTAATTTTTGTACAGGGTTAAAACCTACAGAATGTTGGTTGAGTGTCCAAGTCCCCAGGCATAGGAATGAATTTTTTCCCCAATTGAATTACAACAACACCTCCTGCACCAGCTCTGCCCATATTTCCCTTAGCTGCCCCATCGAAAAAGAGAGAGTGCCTTGAGTGCAGTTTGAGCCAATCTTGAAAGTCTGCTTCCGATTTCCTTATTTGCCAGTCTTTAAGAGGAGGGATGATTCTGACTGCTGGTTGAAATTGTAAGTCAAGGAATGAACCCCAAGCAATATCCTGTTGGCTGAGGTTAGAATCATCTTTTATATCAGTCAAGAATTCCTTTAAATGACATTTGATCTTGACTTCTAAGGCCTTGTGATTCTGATTAGAATTTCTGAAGATTCTTCTGTTTCGTTCTAGCCAAATCTGCCAGCAAATAACCTTTGGAAGGATAGCCCATGTTGTTCTGATTATCTAGTTTTTAGGAGGGGGACCAGGATATTTGATTGCCCAATTTGAAAAAAGATCAGCAGTGGAGTAAGGGAGCAGAAAGTTGGGATTCAAGGTGTGAATAAGGGAGAACCAGATCTGCTTGGAGAAGCTGCATTCCAGAGTTATATGAGTTGTTGTCTCAACATTTTACTTGCATAACGAGCAAATGGAGGGACGGTGAAATCCTTTTTTCTGCAAAATGTCAAAGGTTAGGATTCTGCCATGACAAAGGAGCCAAGCAAAAAAATCAACTTTGGGCCATGACTGGAAACGCCAAACCCCCTTCCAAGGTGTTGGATTGGGGGGGACGTGTGGTCTCTCAATCAGCTTGGCATATCCCGTGGAGACGGTATATCCTCTGGTATTTAGCCCCCAACCTTTTGCATCTCTTTTCCTCCTGTGCGTGGGCGCCAATCCATGAAGAAGGTTGAGTAGCGTGGACCATTCGTTAGTCAGATGGATCGGAACCTCAATTCTTTTCCACCCTAACCAATCATAATCACTCCAAAGAGAGATGTCCCACAACGAACACAACCCCTCTCTGTCCATCCAGCATCGCAGCGCTCTAATGGGGGCTCTATCTTCGATCAGATCCATCTGCATGATTTTATCAGTCCAGATATTGATATTTTTGCCATTTCTAGGGATCTAGTAGGTGTGATCTTTAATTAGAGGAGCAGCTTTAGCATACATCTTGAGAAAAGACGAGTTAGGCAAATGGATCATGTTGTCTAGGCATCTAGAACTAGGACCTCGGAAGTATTTTTTCTAGAGGGCCAATTGGGCCCAGCCAAGTTTGGGCGCGATGATTCTCCATATAATCTTAGCTGCCATAGCCACATTCTGTTGAAAAAAACTTTTGAAATTTAATCCGCCCTCCCACAGTGGCTTGGAGATGGTTTCCCAACTGATAAGGGGAATCTTGTTTTCGTTTTGTTTTCCTCCCTTCCAAAAGAACCTCTGAATGAACTCTTCCATTTTTTATAATATGGATGCTGGAGCGAGCAACCCAACAAATTGAAACAGAGCGAGGCTGGAAAGCACAGATTTGATTAGGACAGATTTGCCAGTAGAGTTGAGCTAGGAGTAACCCTAGGCTTGAATCCTTGTCTTAAATTTTTCTAGCTGAGGGAGCCAGTCTTTGCTTGCAAGTATTTTATGAACAACAGGAAGGCCCAGGTAATTGAAAGAAGTCCAAGAAGAGGAGGCTGCAAATCCCAAACATCTAGAAATAGCAGTGAGTAATCTAGATGAAGTATTCCAGCTGAAGATATGGCACTTATTCTTGTTTACAACACTGCCTAAGGCCTCACTGAATTCTTCCAGAACTGCTTTAAATTTAGTGGCAGAGGAAAGAGAGGCATCACCCAAGAGCAAGGTGTCATCTGCAAATAAGGTGTGATTTATGTTTTTGACCCCTCTTGCAATACACAGTCCATTAATATCTTGAGCTTGCGTCTTTTTGTCTAGCAGGAAGCTGAGAACAGAGGCTTGAATGACAAATAGCAGAGGGGAAAGGGGACACCCCTGCCTAAGCCCTCTCGAAGCTTTGAAAAATCTGTGGCTCTTCCATTTACAAGAGGAGCAATCCATGGCTCTGATATGCATGCTCGGATCCAGTTAATGAAATTTGTTCCAAAACCAAACATGCTCATGACTTTTAAAAGAAAACTATGATTTACTTAATTAAAAGCATTTGCTAAATCAATTTTTATCAACATACCTTGTTCTTTTCAAAGAAGGCTTGAATGAATTGCCTCTTGTACAAGGGTGAAGTTGTCCACAATTTGCCTTCCTTGGATGAATCCTCCTTGATTCTCCAGTATTATTTTGGGAAGGATGTGCTTCAGTATATTTGCAATTACTTTGGTGATTAGTTTGTACCCAGTATTGCATAGGGAAATCAGACGGAATCTGCTGAAGTTGCTGGCGCCTTTTTCCTTAGGTATGAGGACTAAGAAAGCAGAGTTTGTGCTGCCACCTATTTTCTGTGTATTTTGTGACTTTTGGACCATTTTGAGCAAGTCCTTTTCAACAATCGGCCAACATACTTGGAGAAATCTGGCAGAGAAGCCATCCGGCCCAGGGGCCTTATCTGGATGCATGTCAAAAAGGGCCTTTTTGACTTCATTTTTAGTGACTTTGGCCTCCAAGATCTCGTTCATGCATGGAGAAATTGTAGAGGGAATAGTGTCTAACAGATCTGGGGATTGATGCTGATCCTTTTCTTCACTATACAACTTTAGAAAATGAGAGTAGGTTGCTTTCTTGATGTCTGCAAACCCCTTGTAAGTGTCGTTGTCCTCCTTAATCTCAGAGATAGTGTTGAAGCATTTTCTAGCCTGGGCTTGTTTATGGAAAAAAGCAGTATTCCTGTCCCCTGCTTTGAGCCAGAGATTTCGAGATTTTAATCTCCAGTATTCTTCTTCAGCTAGGCAGGCCTTATGATAGCACTGTTGCAGATGGACTTCTTGATCCAACAGTTCCTCTATGACTGTAGCATTCTCCATATGCATTTGATGAGTGGCAAGAGAGACTTTAATAGTTTTCCTTTCTATATCAAGTTTGGACATAGTTTTAGCCCATTGTTTTAGTGCTCCTTTTATCCTTCTGAGCTTTTCTTCCCAGATATAGAAAGGGGATCCTTTGATAGGTTGACTCCAACATTCCTTGACTATTTGCATGAAGTCTGGCTCCTTGACCCAGAGGGGGCTGAATCTAAAGGGAATAGGGCCCAGATCAAGATGGGCTAGAAGATCTAGCTTTATGGGCTTATGGTCCGAGATACTGCTAGCAAGGATATGCATTCTGGGCTCTAGACCAAGTAGCAAATAGGAGCTTTGAATGAAAAATTTGTCTAATCTGGCAGCAATATGACCTGGGCCTATTCTTTTGTTAGTCCAAGAGTACTTACCTGAAGAAGGCTTGATATCCAGCAAATCCCAATCCTGCATAAGATCCTCCGCCCATTCCCTTGCCGGATCTCGGACTGCACTACCTCCCCTTTTTTCAGACGAGTGAAGGGTGAGATTGAGGTCCCCAACAATAATAATATTTTCCAGGTTCATTAAGTTTGCTTGATGTCTTATCAAATCCCAACAAACTTTTTTTCCCCTGCATTGACTGGAGAGTACACGTTGAAGAGACAAAGAGTTTCTTTAGTATCCAAATTCTGCATTTTCAGCAGCAACCAATGAGTATTGCTAGCCTCACTGATGACTGCAAATTTATTTGCATTCCATAGAGTGCCAATCCCTCCCGAGGCGCCCCTGGCAGAGACTTCTCTTGCTTCACTTTTAAACCAAAGTTTCTTGCTTGCTTGCAGGAAGACTATGTCTTCCAGCTTAGTCTCCTGGATGAGAAGTATATCTGGAGTTTCTGTTCTTATTAGGCTTCTCATGGCTTCTTCCTTGACTTTACTTCCCATACCTCTGCAATTCCAGGAGATGACCTTCATTATTTATGTTTTTGGTGGGCTCCCTTGGAGCCTTGGGGCTGGTTTTTCAATATCCTAGGCTTTGAGGTTAACCGTTTTTCTAGAGTTGGCTGGCTACTTTGTAGTTTATCATTGTACATCTCCTGCTCTCTTTTTTCCTTGTCAGTTTTACGGCCTCTTGTAGATCTTCTTATCGGGATTTGAGACTCTCTATTTCTCCTTCCTCCTCTGACTCGTCTGTGTACTGCTCTTCTTCATTATCTTCTAAATTCTTACCTTTGGGGTTTTCAACTCTTATGCCTTTAACGGAGGCTGAAGATGTACCTTTTCTTGGAGAGATTGGTTTTTGGTTCTTGATCCCCTGAATAGCTTCTGTCTCCTTTTAGATCTCTGCCTCCTGGGTTTCCTCTGGTTGCGAGTTGAGAGGATCGAACTTATTTTCTGAAGCTGGATTAGGCTGGATCTGTTGAGCAGTAGACTGATGAGATCCTTTGCCATTAGGGCCTCCCGGCTTCTATGACTTGGGAGGTTTGGGGCACTTGACTTGATTCCATCCATCCTCCTTCCCCTGCACAGCCTCATTGTTGGTTGGGCAGCCTCTGGCGAAGTGGCCATAAACATGGCATTTCCGACATTTAAAGGGTGAATGTTCATAATCCAGTTTCTGTAAGTGCGTCCAGCTTCCTACATTTATTTTGATGGCCTCAGGAAGCCCTACCTCCAGATCTACTTCTACACAGATCCTGGCACAATCATATTGGTCCTTATTGTTCGCTTGATCTATAAATTTCCCCAAGGCATTTCCGATGTGCATCAGTGAGTCCCAATTCCAACAATGGACTGGGATATTTGGGAGTCTAACCCACACCGGTACTTCTTTGGGCACATCTACTGCCGGGTCGAAATCCGGGGTCCATTTATTCAAATACAAACCCTGAGGACCCATGAAGTAGGGACCGTTTTGGAAGATCGAATCTTTGTCGTCTTTTGAAGTGAATTCGAAGAGGAAGTATCCTCTCCCCAGAAAGTAAGAAGTAACACTTTCTTTGATCAACGACGCCCAATTTCTGCTGACCCAGCTCTTAGTGGTTTTTGGAGACGGCCATAGCCCAGTGAACTGTCCAATGAGAGCCCGTTCGGCTAGAGACAAAGCAACTTGGATCGGGGTTTCAGGTGGGAGAGAGATCACAGGGATATCATCCAGATTTTTAACAAATTTCGAGACTTCAGGGTTCTTCTTCTTTGGGAGCCCTGCCAGAAGCGATTGAAGGCCTCAGAAGGCGAGAGGGGTGGAGGAGAAGGAGGGGACACCTATGGAGTGCCCAGTACCTCCATCGACGCAAGCCCTAGGGGATGGGCCTGTCAAGAAACACAACAGTCCTCCATTAACCAGCTCGCCCGCAAGATGAAAAGAGAGCCCCAGGCGGATCCCCGCAGGAAGCCGAGCAGCCGAGAGCGGGCACGCTCGCTGTCAATCGAAGACGCAGGATGCCGGCTCAAGGGTTTGCAGTGGGAGCCGAGTTGCAGAGCTTGAGCTATCAGCTATCGGTCAACTCTTCATATGTTTTAGTTTTTTTTGTTAGAATTTAACAATAATTTTTTTTTAATGAAAATGTATATTTTTAATTATTTAAAATGTATTTTGAATATAAAACTAAATTTAAAATCCTAAAAAAATCTTAAAATAGTTTTATTATATAGATAGTTTTTAGTATGCCTCCAATTTCCAACATTGTCTTTCTTTGCCCTCTTGTTCGATCAACAAATAGTTCTCGACTCATTGCTTCCCGATATAACCCCAATGTGCTTCTGATTCCAATCAGATATGCTCATGAACAAGAAACCTAGATTTTATATTTTGACCTTCCCTTCTCACACCCTTGGGAAATATGGTTACCCCCCTCTCTGTGGAGTTACTCACTCTCCAAGTTCATGGATCCCTTTCTCTGATTCTCAGTCCCTCAAGCGATCCATCCCTTGGTAAGGCTTCCTTGCAGTGGTGGGATCTAAAACCAAGGAAGCCCCACCTTATCTCAATTATAAGGATCATAGCATGCTTCATGGAATTCAATTTACATCATTGGTGTTAGTGTATCAAAATGGTCTCATTCTTGAAATATTTAACCTACATGCCACTGCACATTTGATATCTTAAAACTGCAACTATTTGTTTTGTAGCCAAGTCCATCCACCCAACTGGGCAATTTCATGCTTTCTTGCATCATATCACATATGCCTCCATAAGTTCCATCATTAAGGAAATGAAATAATTTTAAACCATACCTCACCAAAAGTTTGTTCATGAAGTGAACTTGGAATTCTCCTTTAATTCCTATCATGACAAGCCATGTTAGCTCATAACCCAAACCATCATAGACCATATGATTGAATTTAGATTCTCAAAAAAAAATCTCAAAAGTCATGAAATATTCATACTTATCTTAGTTTTATTCTTGTTGCTTACTTTACATACACTAAATCAATAGCCGATTGGGAAAGCACCCAGTGACTTCTCTTCACTTTAAACACATGCACACACCATATTGGTTGCCCATTGGTAAGCATCCAGTGCCTTCTCTTCACATTGACCACGTACACACACCGGATTGTTTGCATGTCAGCAAGAATCCAGTGCCTTCTCTTCACTTTGACCAAGTACACACATTGGATTGGTTTCCCATTGGCAAGCATCAAGTTCCTTCACTTCACTTTGACCACGTACACACACCACATTGGTATCCCATCGACAAGCATCCAGTGTCATATCTTCTCTTCTCTTTGATTTAAAATTTACTAAGTGACTCATTGGCCTCAAAATGAGCACCTAAGCCAAATCACAATCCAACGATTATGGGCACTACCAAACTAGTTAATCTTCTATCAACATGAATATAAGTGTGTTTCACACTTGTGTATGCCCATGCAGTCCCATACCTACCTATGTGTGGCACTACACAATACAAGGCCCCAGAAATTTCCATGCATGTCTAAACACTTTTGCACCTGCACAACACATAGACTCATATAGTGCCATACCTTCCTTTCTTGAACACATAAGCACAACACATAGGTCTAAATAGTCCCATACATGCCTGACTTGAACACATTGAACAATGCACACTTATATACATGGTACGACACAACAATCGTGTAGCACAATAAGGTTTCTCCCATTCCCCTATGCAACAGATGCACATGTACAACAATAACACATATACACATAACATATCACAGTAAACAATATCACAATAATCCAAAAGCCAGCTTGTCTCTCATGCTATATCACCATGTTTCCATTAATCCATAGGCCACCTTGTGTCTCATGGAATATCACCATGTTTCCATTAATCCAGAGACCACCTTGTCTCTAATGGCATATCACCATGTTGCCATTAATCCAGGGACCCCTTTGTCTCTCATGGCATATCACCATGTTTCCATTAATCCACAGACCATCTTTTGTCCATGCATGTGAACTGGGTCATATTGCCTCATTTGTTTTTCCCATGTTCTTAATATTGACATGGGAATGATGTAGGAGATATTTTCACATGATTATAATTTAACATAATTATCCTTTGTGCCCAATAAATTCCTCATCACAATGGGAATTTTTTTCATTCCATCCATATCCTTGAATAATTTTTTTTTCTTAGCAGTCACCCTTTCATTCGAGTCACCTCTGATAGTCCTGTCAAAAGAAATGGAATTTTCATAGGTATAAACATCTACATCAATCAACATGAGCATGTATTCCACGTACCACCATCCACCAACATAATCATGGATGTGTCACATAAGTATCCATCAACATAATCACATATGCAATATATAAGTATCCATCAACATAATGATGTATGTAGTAAATAAGTAAATGTGTAGGTATAGTTAGGGGTTAAGAGAACTCCCTTTTTTTCAATTTCCTGGTTGCACATGTCTTTGTCCATTATTCTCATGGACCAAACCAACCCATTAGGTTATTACATTGCTTAATCATGAGAATAGAAACCATTGATTGTGCCCAAATAGATACAGGGTTTACATGGCTCCCTGATTGAGGCCAAGCATGTGTTACACAGTCTCTTCACACTGTTATTTTTTTCATTCTTGCTTGTTTTTATGTTCATATCCATTGCCTAATAGTGTTCCATATCACCTGGAACATTAGTTGGCATGTTACCATTCATGCCTATCGAGCACTTTCTCTCCTTCAGGGTTCTGTGGCCTTCCCTCTACTCCAACCTCCTTAGTCCAAGATCCCCATGCATGCAATTTTGAAATTTAAAAAACAAAAATCAATGCAAGAGGAGGCAATGTTTTCAAAAGGACATGAAATTCACAACAACATTTGTTCACAAAACAACAAGTAAAGCAACACCATAAACAAGACGAAAACCAACATGATAACCAAGACCAAAACCAACATGATAACGAAGACCAAAAATAGCATGGTAAGCAAAACCAAAAGCCAACATCACCATGCACAAGTCTAAAAAAAAATGATATCAAATCAAGAAGTCAGTAAATTAAGCCATAGGACATAAGCATAAATAAACAGCCCCCAAAATAAACTCAATCTCCATGAGTCCAACATTCATGGCACTCTCAACCCTCATGTAATGCACATAGGTACGTATGTACATATGCAAATTCACATACCAAAATTAGTTCAAGACTTCTTCACAAGTCTCACAACGACCTTGAAATCTCATATTTCCCAAAATTTCATGTGGGACCCTTTTCAACGCACACACACACACACACACACACACACACACGTGTGTGTGTGTGTGTGTGTGTGTGTGTGTGAACGTGTGTGTGTGTGTGTGTCAAGGAGCTTGAGGGAATGCCCCCTTCTCCTTCTTGGCATCTTGCATCATTGATGCATGTCCCCATGACTCATAGGGGTTGTTTCCTTTCTTCTCATGCCTATCGGGACAGTCCCTTTTCGGATGTCCTTCCCCACAGCTCCAATAGGATATTATCTTCTCCTCCTTCTTAGCCTCACAAGTCATATTCCTACTTTTACCATCCTTTCTTTTGGAGGATTCAACCTAGTATGTCATTTCTCACAACTGTCTTTACAACTCAATATTCCACTCAACCAGTTCTTGTTGCTTCCTAGTGAGTTTTATAAGTTCTACCCAAATCTTTAACTCATATTCCAAGTCCTTGAGATTAATCTCCATATTTCTAAAGTTTCTCTTCTCTTGGAGGAATATCTCTTTTCGTTTTCGATGGGCTTGGTCGATATCTTGTTGCACAATTCCATGATACTTATTTCCTTCCTCTGCCATTAAGTCTTGCTATGTGTTTTCATATACACTTAGCTATTAGTTCATAAAGTAAATTAATGACACATATGTCAATTGACATCCTTTACCATATTAGGCCAAGTACGTAATCCTGCAATTGGGATACATCCTTAAGATCATCATCAATCCACATATCATAAACCAGGACACCAGTTTCACATACATAAGCTTGTTTTCAAAAATGAGCAAAACATGTATTAATATTATTCATGATCATTATTTTTCTAGATCAATAATTAGAATTCAATCTTTGACCATCCTAACAACATTATTTAAAATCATCTTGTCTACTGAGGCCACACTACTATTTTTAATCAACTTTTAAACACAAGAAGAATTCAACCTTCTTATTAAAGTCAACAATAGTCATGTCATCTACAACTTCAAAAGGATCAGTTAGAAAAATCTTAGATTATATTAATATTTATCATACTTATAATTATCATGTTCACACATATGCACTATAGGGCCTGCATGCAGTCAAGTTGGCACATTTCATAACATTGTCCCAGTGAGCATATGCTCTGCTCATGCAACCATTCCATAACTAACCATGATCCTTGTTGCTATAACAAATACCTGCAACCTAGTTATCATCCAATTGTCTTTCTAAAAGATGCACAACATCATACCTTTAATCTCTTGATGCACTATATCATATACAGGACATTGGATGTTCCCACCCAATTATCATATCTGTATATATATAAATATATATATGAAATCAATAGTAGCAACCATGTTATGCAACACAAACAATCATACAATCATGCGAGCATTCACGTGCACACGCACCTTGATTAGCTAGCATACACATAAATACAAAATTTCATAAATATACATAATGCAAGAAACTCAGGGAGTTTTCCTAAGGTTCCTTGCATCTTATTAATAGTCTGTACATATTCTACCAAGCATGAAAAGGCTCCTCATATGAACAACAGTGATGATACACTAAAACAATCATATGCTCAACCATGTTACATAACTAGAGCATAATATAATGCATCAATCATGCATGTCATAATAATTTACAACCGACTTTTAACACCTAAACATTTGTTTTACTAATTTTATAAAAATCATGTGAGGCCCTCTCCCTTGGGGAGTCTCTACTATTTCTTGATCATGATAGAGTCCAATGATGGCTCTGATTTCCTACTTGTCATAAGCCCATCCAAGAACAATTTTAAACTTGGATGCTTTGATACTACTCTATAACATACCCGACCCCTCAGGGTACCATTAGAGGAATGGGGTAATTGCTTTGTTGTCCAATCTATGAACATATATGAACTACTCCTCTTATCATCCTTCTAAAAATTTGTAGATGACTGAACTATGGTTACAAATCAACCACTAACATTCCATTAACTAATTGTTTATAGGTTGCTTTAGATCTCTGCCGAAAACTCTATGGGCAACCCACCAAAATCAACTCCTCTTCATGTCAATCCATTCTTTATATGGCACATTTCTTCTACTTAGGTTCCACCCTCCTTTGGATATTCTATCTCCATATATACTTCTACAAAATATCTTCCATATTTGAGGTCTATATTGTAGAGATAAACCTCGCTCTAAGGGTCACAACCCATCTTCTTCTACGCATATTTGTCACCATTTTAAGGGCATACCTTATGGACTAAACATGCTAGGAAACTTCCCTAACTAGGAAATTATACTTCTATTCTAATTGCTTTAGAGAAAATTGATGGGCCTCTAAATTAGACATAAATTAAGGCTCATGCATCTAAATTAAACAATAATTTAAGGCCTATGACCTCCTTCAGCACATTAAACCTTTCTTTCTAAATTAGATAATTTATTTTTAACTTTAATATATTCATTAGGAAGGTTTATGAATAATTGGATATTTGTGCCTAATATTATTTATTTTCGTGAAATATTATGAGAATATTGGGTAGATTATGAAGATTTGGAGGAGGAGATAATTTAGGGACTTTTTCCCTACTACAGGAGGATCAATAATAAATAATAAATCAACAAGATATTATGGAATTATGGCACAAAATGGCGAACTCCAATGATTGAGAAAATCTAGGAATGTGTTCCACTAATCAAGGGATTTTAGTGGGGAAAGCTTCATCCATTCATGGGGAATGATTCCTAATTATTTTGTATAAGTACCAAGTCGAATTTTCCTCTAGAGGGAGATTTTCATTAGTGTTATTGTGGAGAGAGCTTGTATTTTTGCAGCTCCATTGTATTTTCTTGCAGGGATGTAATTCTATAGATGAAAATAATGAGGATTGGTGTCATGTTCAGCTTCGAAATCTTGTTATCCTCCATAGGTATCTGAGTTTCCTTGGGCTTGCCCATCAAAGGAGCTTCAGAGCCCTTTTGTATCATTTTCTTTCCTTCTTTTCACTGCTTATTCACATGCATCTCTAGTTTTTATTTCTTTCTATTTCTGCATTTAGTATTAATGATTTCTTATTGAAAAATTGAGCTAAATGGTTGATGTAAGTTATTTTGCAGGATCACAAGGATTATTTCATCCTTGGAAAAGCTTTGGAAGTTCATAGTAATCACTGACTGATTGGATTATTCTTCTTATTCCCAAATCTAGAATTTGTTGGACCTCCTTTTTAGCAAAGAAGAGTAAATTTCTGCTACTTTTTAGAGCATGCTCACGATCTTCAATCGAGTTGGTTTCACTTGAATTAGATTAAAAAAAAAAAACATTATAGTTCATAACAAAAATTACCCCATTGCATTTGCACTTGATTTGGTTAGGAATTTTTTAGATTTACTAGCTCACTAGTTCTCGAATTTCTAGATTTTCGACTAGTAATATTTTTCTATTTTTTAGCATGGGTTAACTGAGGTGTTTTTGAGTGATTCCACTTGGAATGGGGACCTAAGACATCCTAGTTAATAAAAAAACATTTCCCATCCAATTTGGATTTGATTTACTTGGTCATTCGATGAATTATAGTAAATATATAACATCCTGTAAGAAATCCTGTTTTGAGCCCGAATTTAGAAAAATCATCATTGAAGTTGGGATTAGGCCTCTACTTGACCACCATTCTATCAAGACAATTTTAACCCTCTTGCTCCACACTTAGGTTAGCATTTTGCTAGTTTTCAAGGGTAGGATTTGATTTCCATTTCTTCTATCTTCAACTTCCATTAGATCTCATCAATGTTTTATATCATTCCACAAAGTTTTCCTCATGCATGAAGTAGACAACTAGCTCATGAAATTCTGTTTCCTTTAGATAATTGAAATTCTTCTCATTTGCATGATTTTTGGGTAAATGTCAATGTTTGATGCAGTGAAGGTGTTTCAGGAGTACAAAGATATTTCATAGTCAGCAACCTCATCCGAACTTCATCCACCCATTGTCCTCACTTTCTTTCACTAAACCCTCACCAATTTCTTCATTTCACAAGGAAACTTCTCCAAGGTTTTTGAGCAAATCCGACCATCTCCCAACTTTGGTTTTGAGTTCTGAAGTGGTCCTAGGCATTCCATTGCCCCATTCCATCCACCGACCACCTTCCCTAAGCTTTCCATCACCTTCAACATCCATCCTTTTTCTCTTGGTTATATCTTGTAGGTTTTCAGGGGATCTTGTAGTTTTCCTGTAGTGGCCTGTTTTGAGGCCGAATTGAGGAAAAATCCTCAAGGAAGCTAGCAAAAGGTCCCTACTTGTCTCCCAAGCCTTCTGACCATTCGCGATCATCTCCAAGCCACCTGACACATCAGCAAAAGAGATTAGCTTTCACACTCTCACATGAAAAAAAAAAGAAAAAAAAAAAACAGATTTATTTTATTCATTTTCATGCACAGTAGTAGAATGTTTGATGGTTTGAATATGCATGCTTAGGACAGTAGGATTGCATACGTGTTCACTTATAATTCTTTTGAAGCAAAGCCTCTTAGCATTTAGTTAGAAAATGGTGTATTTTAGCTTTTGATTTCAATCTCTTTCCTTGTACTTTCTTTCTTACAATAGGTTAAGGTTCCATTTCGAACATTTCATTTTCTGCAATTAGTTTAGGATTTGACTTCAGTACATGCACTCCATTACATCATCACAGAAAAGGAAGGACACATTGTATGTCGCACATATAGTGATGATACCTCTTAAGTTTGTACGAAACCCGGGTTGATAATTAAAGTCAGTAGCCTTGGGAGTTGTAGCATTCTTGTTGTAATACCAAGGCTCATCACAAATCCTATCCACCCATAGAAAAAACAATAACTCTTGCTTCCATAAGAGACTCGACCTAGATCATATGGATCCATAGATTCTGTGAATTTCTTTGAATGAATCTTGACATGAACTTCAGATCTCTACAACCCTCAAACTAGGGTTACCTTAGTCAATATTATGCCTGCGACGAATTATGTTCTGGCTCTAAATTCCAGTGCAGACCATCCTCCATTTGTGTTGGTCTTTATACAGACCTTGTGACCTACTAACCACCACAAGACATGGTCTCAACTGTCTCTCCTATTTTAGAATTCGATGCGGCCTTCACAAAGAGACACCACTGAAATCACATGCCCAAATTCTCATGATCAACCTCTCTTGAGTTCAATCTTCCAAAATAGAACCAACAATATGCCATCATACTTCCTAGATTGAACCCATTAAGGTATGTGGCATTCTTGTGAACCCTCACATGATGATCTTGCTCTTGGTGGATGATCATGGCCTCCCTTTAGCAACCCTTACTCGGCCCTCTAACTCAGCATACTTTAGGAATACATCTCTCCTAGACTCCTTGGTCAAATGAGCTCCTTCTCACTTTATGTTCTAGCCTTCATCCTAAGCTTCCTTAAATAGATTTTCCTAGGCCTATTAGGAACCCTCTAGAACTTACAGGTTTTATTCACTTATACCTTAGGAAATATTAATTTTCCTTTTAATTTTCTTTTAAATTTTAAACCCCATCATGGGTCCAAAACCCATTCGCTTGGGTTCTTTGCTCACAAAGCCTTTTGTGACCAAACTCACACAAACCCATCTCACTAGGCTTGTGGAGTACCTCCCAAGCTACAAAATTCAACAACATAGTCTAGTTGTAGTAACTGTAACTTGGTCAAGCTCTTGTAGTCAAGTGAGGACTTGGTTGGGTTCCCAAGTTGCAAATTAAGGGTAGTTGTGAGGGCATGATAGCTAGGGAGGGTCAAGGCATGCCAAGGAATGAAAATGTGTGCTAACACATGCCAGAAAATGTCAATGCATGCTGAGCAGTGTTATGGAGTGTCAAGGTAGCACAAGGGAGAACTAGGTCAAAATGCATGGAAAGGAACGAATAAGAGTGTGTGCTAGGGAGTGTCAGTGAATTAAAGTGTGCCAAGGATGAAGTATGTTAGGAGAAATTTAGAATAGGATTTGTAGTAGGCAAGTCTACGGTTTTGATAAGGGGCTTGACATAGCATTTTGAGACAAAGGAAGACTTGTGCTGGGAACAACACTGCTTTTCTTTTAGATATTATTTTTATATGAGATACACTTTGGTTGCATGCTCATGTTTTAAACTATTTTAGATAATTGCATATTGTACATTGTTGTGTATAATTTTTGAGGCACTCAGCTTGTGTCAGCTTATATCTTGTGTGTCTTGTGCATCATGTGGTTCTTGCAAACTCTCAGTTAATTCTCTATTGTTTATATCAATTGAACATACATGTCAAATATTGCCTGTGTAAGCTATGTTGCTTAGTTGTTTTATGACCATGGCTAGATGTGATCCTTGCCTTGGTAACTAGTTAAGTGGGACAGGTTGAGCTTGGACATGAGTGGCCTAAGATGATTCTTAGGAAGTTATTAGGTGAACAAGGCACAATCTACTTGTAGTAGGTGTAATTGGTGAATTTTTTGTGGTTGAAGCATGCTAGTGTCACATGAACTACAATAGCAAAGGACTTGATTGGGTTTCCAAGTCGTGGAAAAATGTAAGGCTAGTTGTGAGGGCATGAGTGCTAAGGCGTGTTAGTGAATGATAGGGAATTCTAACATGTACCAAATAGTGCGAAGACATGTCAAACATGCTAAGATGTTCCGAGTGCTAAGGCATGTCAAGATGTGCAATGGTGTGACAATGCGTGCCAAGGATTGTCAAGGAAAAGAAAAAGGGAGAAACAAGTTAAAGTACAAGGAAATAAACACATAAGAGGGTTAATAAGTCATCAATTTACCTTTTCCAAGAGGGGCATGCTAGGCACACCAATACTAGGTGCTAATAGGTGCAAAGTGTCAAGTCTTAGTGCATTTTAAGTACCAAATATTCCTATGTTGTGTCTCATCTACTTTCTAATAATTGATCTCAAATAAATTTAATATTAAAGCATGCCAAAGCATACAAAGGCATCTCAACGCATGTCAGACATGTTAAGACTTGCCAAGCGGCAACACATGGCAAGTTCCAATGTATGTTAGGGAGTGTTATGCATGCTATGAAGTGGAAGGTCATGTTAAAGAGTGCTAAGGTGTGCTCGAGAGTGCTAATGCATGATAAGGAGTGTTAAGGAGTAATAGATAAACACAAGGGAGAACTAGGTCAAAATGCATCGAAGTGAATGAATATGAGGGTGTTCCATTGAGTGTCAATATGTTCTAGCTATCATGCTAATGAGGGAGTGACAAAGTATGATAAGCACTGGTAAGGCATGCTAGGGAATATCAGGACATTTCAAGAAATGCCAGAGTGTGCTAGGGAGTTCCAGGGGGTGCTAACATGTTCCAAATAGTGCCAAGACAGGCCAGGTGCTAAGGCATGCTAGGATGTGCAGGGTGTCAGTGTATTCCAATATGTGTCAAGGAGTGTCAAGGAAACAAAAGCAAGAACCAAGCTAAAATGAAAGGAAATGAAAACATAAGAGGTTTAATAAGTCGAGATTTTATCTTTTTCAAAATGGGCATGCTAGGCACACTAATTATAGGTTCCAATACATGCCAAGTGCCAATGTGTGTCAAGTGTTAATATTGCAAGGGTTGTTTGAAGAATCAATGAATTGGAACAACTTGATAAGCTCTTATATTAATAATTATAATATTTATGAATTAAAATTTTCATATTGTTATTTTATTCAACACTAATTAGGAAAGCTATGAAAAAATGTATAAAAAATATTAAATGAAAAACACATGTACGTAATGTGAATGGGGATTAAGTCATTGGATGGGGGTGTTAGTGCTAGTGATCAATGGAGCTCATAGCCTCCTTGGTAAGCGAGTCCCTCTACAATGGTCTTAAGGTTGTTATGGAGAGGAAATATTTTGGAGAAATGCGTTGGAATGTGTACAATGGTATTAATGGTTATAAATGCCCGCAGATGGCTTCGAGGTTGTCGAAGTATGTCTTTTACGAGAAGGGTGGTGAGGTGCCCTCCCTTACCTTCATTCTCTTCAAGTGTGGTGGGTTTGACATCTGTGTTGATTGAGGGTATACATGGGGGTTTTTAGAAGTTGGAGTCCTCTTTTGGAAGGCACATAGAGGTATTATACAACCAATTATTCCAACTACATATAGTTATTTTGGTTTCTTGACATTGGCTTCCTATAATGTTGTATTATGGGTACTGTAGTTCGGTGCTTTGGGGTTGGGGATGATGCCTTGTCTAATTGTGTTTGAGTCTGGTAAATGATGGCCTTTTATGTCACAAGAGTGTTGTTCTGAATGTTTAATGGTTTGTCTTGTTGAGTTTTCAAAGGCTTCATTTTTATGACCTCTCCTTTTTGTGTCACTTTGAGTTGTCTCTCCTATTTTGTTGGAGTCATATGGTAAGAAAAAATCCTTGTGTTGAGATAGTGGTCTCCATTTTACTTCAGATATTTTCTCATGGATGTATTTATAATTTGGTTTGGTTCTGGTGGTTTTTTCCTATGTCCTTATGTTGTCCTTAATTACGCTATGTTCTCGATTTGGGTCCTTTGTTATGGTGTTTGGGGGGTGATATACTAGTTCTATGATCGAGAGAAAGTAGTTATATTATGCACTCGTCTTCTTATTTCGATGGGCGTGGTCTATGCAATTGTTTAGTTTTCTCTCTCGCTTCATTCATCATGCCTCCACATCATCGAATGATGGGTAGGAGGGGAGGTATGGGGACTGTTGGTCTTAAACACAATCGGTTGTTTGCATTTGACTTAAAGGGTTCTTTCTGTAATGCAGTTCCTTTGGAGGTGAGGAGAGAAATTATCCTATTGGAAGCGAAAGAAATTGAGGAACACTCATATCACTCTGACTCTGAGCTTCAGAAGATGGCCTTGGACCTGCGAAGGGTTCTAGTTCTAGAAATGTTTCCTAAAAATGCTTACATTTTCCGTATTCTCTTTCTTTACATAAATAATTGGATACTTTGCTCCATTTTATTTTAAGGATAAACATGTAGAGACCTATAATTTGTTTTCTAGCCTGAAGATATGTTGAGGAGTCAGAGGTTGTGTCTTGATAGTGTTGAATCTCATATGGCCTGGGTAGAAAACTTCATTCTATCATATTTTTCCTATGGGGATCTCACCAACCCTCCCTAAGACTTGGGGATCATTTTGACCATCTTATTGATAGCATATATGATTTTACTGTTATCTTTTCTAATCAAGATTAGGTATTGGCTAAGATGTTTTTTGTCACTCATCTATTGTAGTGTCGTTGTCAGGCATGTTCGACCTTCACTTTAGCAATTGGGGGGATAACATGTTTTCTCTGTTTATTTTTTGACTTGGTATTTTGATGCAATTTGGTTGTGGTGTTTGGTTTTGGCAGATGGACTTACCCATTTAAATGTCAAATCACATGTCTTAATCTTCTCGGTGGGTTTAGCTTGTGACTATTTTGGCATGGATGTAAGTGGGTTCCATTAGTGGAATGTTCTATTCTCCAGTGGCTTGTCCTTCTGGTGGCTTCCACCTCTCGATGCACATTTGGTGGATAGGTTGATGTTTATGAGTCTTGAGCACATACTTGATATGGATCATGGTAGTCATCGCCTGTAGATTTTTTATTCTGGAATTCTTATCCTCTCCAGTGTGCTTTAGATATAATCTTGTCTTTATGGGTCATAAATTTTGAATTAATCATTGTGGTTATTACTATCGCCTTTTTGGTCACGACATGAAGTTTTATGTAGAAAACATTCCTAGTTGTGGTCGATGATTTTGGATGTAAAAACAATGTTTTTCTTATCTAATTAATAGAATTTTGTAGTAGTAGCTTATAAAAAAAACATTAATTAAGAAAGTTATAAATCTCAAGTCTACCTTAAAATAAGGTTTATGATTATCATGTAACACATCTTTTACAATTAATGTAAAATAATTTAACTACAAGAAAACTTATGAATCCCAAGGCTACCTTAAATTAAGATTTATGATTACTATGTAGCATACTTTATAAGTAGATGGTTTTGGAGTTTTTTACCTCTATAACAATTTAAATTAATATAAAGTCTTAGTCAATGAATCAAAAACTTCATATTTTTATCTTATTCAACATTAACTAAAAGGAAACTTATGAATTCCATTGCAAGTCTTTGCCCCTTAGTAGGAAAATAATTTTTTATTTTAATTAATATATTTGATAAATAAAACACAATCCTTTAAAACTAAATATATTGACAAAATTTAATATTTCAATCAATATTTTTGAAATCATAAATAAAACTATTTCACTCTACTTCAATATAAATACAATAAAATTAAAATCAATAACTCAAATAACAAAAGTTGAAAACTTAAATAAAATATAAATTAATCACTATATTACTCCCTCCAAAAATGGAGAGGTTAAAACTTATCATGATTCAAATCCAACTTGAATTCTCTCTCATAGTCTCAATTATTGGAATTATGATATTTGAATAATGATTTTAATAAAAAAGCCCTCGGTCGGGATGTGAGCGGGCAATTGTCCATCAAATCAATTTGTAATGGGAGGTATGCGGATCCCAAGGGGTCTCTACGCCACCTTCCACATACACGAAGCACATGGAGGGGTTTCATATTACATGCTAGCATTCAATGCAAGTTTAGAAGGTGTTGATAACAGGAAAACCCGTCAAGCTCCTAGCCTTTGTGAAAATGAAATTGATAATTATTCCATCTGCATTGTGTTTTGGCATTGTAGTGGAGTTGAGTAGTTCGGTAAGTCATTGAGGAACTCTGTGGTGGTCATTCGAAGGGCTCGGGTCCTCCTGTAGTGGTTTCAGGTCATTGGTTTCAGGTATGTCCTCTACCTTGTCATATATCTCTTTATCATGGCTCGTCTTTATTGTTTGCGGGTTTCATGGAAGAAGGGATGTGCCATGAATGGGATGGTATGGAAGAAGTCTTCACAAGAGGGTTATGTTGTTGCTGATTTGTTTGAGGGTTGTATAGTTTTTTATATCCTTGTGTCGGTATTCTTTGGAGTTTGCTTGCTGGCATGGGCATGTTGATGGTAAATCCCATGGGCCACCCTTAGTCTCTCTGGTTATGTCAGTGGAGCATCCTCTTATGTTTTTCTTTGGTTTTATGTTGTTGTGTCCCTGAATTCTTAAGGTCTTGGCCCGGTAACAACGAGGTTTGCCATGATACCCTCCATTGGTTTGTGTTATGGTGGACTTATGTTCATGAGCCTTGGGACTATTCCTATTTCATGGATCTGGGTTGCACTAAGAGATACTGACAGTTTTTGTATGGGTCATGGTTCTTACACTTGTTCACCCTAACAAGTTCCAGCTAGGTGTGAACCTTAGAAGCTCTCGATTCCTGGTTTTTGGCTCACTCAGGGTTGGTTTTTTGTTCTCACTTTGGTTGGTTTTTGTCTGTTGTGTCAGTTCCCTATCACAAGCACTATGGCTCGCACTACTTCTGGGAGAAGAAAGACCACCAAGGGCTCCCGTGGTCATGGGAAGCAACCCAAAACAGACAGTTCTCCCAGTACTTCTACTGGAAAATTCTATGGGCACAAGTCCACGTCCAAGATCATAGACTAAGCATCAATTGCATATCATGTGGGCTCAGCCCCGGTTCATCAGCTCATAGCCCAGTTGGAAGAGGAATTAAATAGGAATACTGAGTTTCAAGATATTGACACGGAGGAATGGCAAACCCTGGTGCCTGATCCTGGGTACTCTTGGGGTCGTACCTCTCAGTAAAAGAAGACAATCCACTTATATTGGTTAATGACGAGCCTTTTTGGAAAAGCCCTAGAGCACATTCCCTCAAGCTCAACCACGACAACTCAGACTTTCTCGGATTATAGCCAAGATTTCAGCAAATAAAATTCCAATATCAAAAGAAAAATGGTCATCTAAGTTGCATAGAACAACACATCCCTTACATTCCTCAATCTGAACTTCCCGGGTCAACTGCAAACTACCCGACCCCAATTGACTCAGATGATGACAAGTAATCTTCTGTTTCGCCTTGTTTTGACTTTTATTACAGGCAACATTTTTTTTCTTTTTAGTACTTTCAGTATGTTTATAAATATCTAAATGTTAGGAAGTATAAAGACAATCAAACCTTTCTAGTATGGCTAGATAGACTTACTCTATTTTGTTTTTAGATAGCTTATCATGTTGTTAGGTGGTCAACAAACCTAGTTTCCTTCAGGGTAGGTTGAGGCCACCTAACCATCGAAAATTTTGGTGTAACCTGGTTGCTATTGAAAGATAATGAAAAAGAAACGTCCTACCAAGATTACAGAAAATAAAATGATTTTAATTAAAAAAAATATTTCCATCTTATTGTTTTTACTTTAATTTTGCTATCAATTATTTTTTGCATAAGAGACAGCTAATATTACACTTGTTAATATGTTACTACTAATACACTTGTTAATATAGTAATACTAATAATAATTTAATTTTAAGATTATAGTGAAGTCAAATATCAAATTTATGTATAAGACTCTTTTGTTGTAGGATAAAGAAACTCCATAGTGATTTAATTGTTAAAGTCTATAGAGTTGTACATAATATACCCTCTAAATTTGAACCTATAATCTTCTAGGAGGAAATACATGTTTTTCATCATTAAACTAACTATTAATATAAGCTAAACTTAACTTAATTGCAAATTCCAAAAATATTATAAATCTAATAAATAAAAGAAAATTCAATTATTTAATTTCACTCATATTCATCTTATTTCAATATATTCCTAAAATAAGCATTCAAGATAAAATTCGCTATATATATATACGTTATGATGTACGTTACATTAATATATTAGTGAGATCATGTATATATATATATATATAACATGATCTCACTAATATATTAATGTAACGTACATCATGCGATCCCATTACGTTTTTTTATTAACATATTTTAATTTGGCATCTATATACATAGATATTTTTAATGACTTATTATATTGCCACTCGACACTATAATGCAATGGGTATTGCTTTGACTCTTAATTAGTTAAGTCAAACATATTAAATTTGTTTTGATTTAAAAAAGTTCAACTATATAAATAATTTTTAATTTTTTACAAATTTTTTATTAGTATTTATCTCAGTTATTAGTCCCTGCCTGGGACTAATAGCGATCGATTCGGCGTTGACCGGGTATTAATCCTGTGTTTGACCAAGAATATTGATGTGCATCACGATTTTAACCAAAGTTTTCATATTAAAAAATAATATAAATGTTATTATCTAATTTTTGATTGGGCAACAAAGTTGAGGGTCTTATTGCCAGCTTCGCAGGTTTCAAGACATTCTGCATAAGTTAGTTTGTCCTAAGTTTTTGGTCGTTCACTGCCCATTCTTTTGCGCAACATTTTTTCTTCTTACCAAAATTTAACGAAAGTTTCCGCTGGCAATTTGGCTTTACAAAAAAATTAACCAAAGTTTAGCATTTGACCTCTTATTGGAGACCTCACATGTCTCGAGGCAATGTTAGAGATCCAAAAATTTTTTATCCAAAGTCTGAAAGGAAAACAAAAGTAAAGGGAGGACTTAACTTTTGTTAAAGTTTGATGTCTGTGTATTAATAAATAGAAACTTTAACCAAACTTTGATCTCATGTGTATTACACAAATTTCATGTTAAATCGTGCCCCACAGCAAAGAAAAACTCTTGCATGTTAGCCTTCTGCCATGTGCATGATAGCTCTTTGACACGCCATGGAGCCTAACACAACACTTGTCTCTAATCAACTTCACCACTGGTCTCTAACATACCTGCTTCACCACCCATTTGCTTCTAATCTACTGGTTTGATTTACAGTTTGATAGGAGTGTAGCGAAGCAAAGAACCTATCCATTCCACTGCTTTACGTTATGGTTTGACATACGTTATGGTTTGACAGTTCAATATGGTTCGCTACACTGATCTGTGTCTTTAGTTAACACGACGATGGCGCAGTCCGTTCTCCCATGTAGAGGTGTTACGGCCAGTTATGTAGGAGGAATAGCAGGGTTCAGCCAACGGCCCGCATTGCCCGTTGCGGGGGCCCTCAAGATTCGGCTGCCAAATGCCGCTGAGTTATCATGGGCACCGTTAGGAGAGCTTCTGGAATGCTAACGATAAGAGTCCGTGTGGAGGCGTGGGTACCCTGGGTATCGCCTGGTCCTTCGGCGGAATGATCTTTGTTCTCGTGTATTGCACCGCTGGAATTTCAGGTGGTAATCTTATTATAGTAATTAATGATTTTTTTCTTCCCTGAATTCGTTGATATTTGATTTGACAAAACCATATAATGTTGTTGCAGGTGGGCATCTAAACCCCGCGGTCACGTTCGGGCTGTTTGTTGCTCGGAAAGTGACTCTGAATCGAGCAGTCTTGTACATGGTGGCACAGTGTTTGGGCGCAATCTGCGGGGCAGGGATGGTGAAAGCGTTGCAGAAAACTTACTATTCTAGTGGCGGGGGAGGAGCGAATTCAGTGTCGAAGGGATACGGCAATGAAACAGCTCTCACCGCAGAGATAGTTGGCACTTTCGTCTTGGTGTATACCGTCTTCTATGCGACCGACATCAAGAGCAACGCCCGCGACTCTCACGTTCCTGTACGTTTTATTATAGATACTTCAGATCTGAAACATCGTATTTCTGTATCTCTATATAGAAATATCTCGTAGCATCAGATCGAAAAGCGGTCGACTAACTAACTAAATGTGTAGTTAGGGCTTGAAATTAATTTGATTTTAGATTCGAAAAATATTTTGAAATTTTATCGATAAAAGTAATTTTATGGTTTCACTTCGCTTTTATCTGTAACATTCCAAATATTAACATTTTCGAAATCTATAATCAAAAGAGTAAACAACCCCTTCCATTGATTGAATGCTACCATGAAAAGTTAAAATTTGAATAATAACAATAGGTTGTGTATGATTTTTTAGATTACATCTGCATCTGAGTAACTCGATTACGCATTTTGAATCATGCCAATTTGATTTATTTTAACTGGAGTTTGAAGAAAATATTGAGAAGAAAATCAGTTTTCTTTAACTTTAAGTTTAGTTTCACTCACAGTTGGGTACTATGAAAAGATATAAAAACCTTCCTTGCAGCAATTTGAATCATCATTTCGACATGTTTTGCTGGATGTGGACAAAATGTTGAGAAAATAAATCTGTTTGTAAAAGTTAACTTGTTTTATTCAAATAGGGCAAGTTGAAAAATATAAAAGCTTATTTTATTTAAAAGTAGGTAATCAAAAAGTGGTTATTCTTATTTTGATTGTAAATTTGGAGAATATTTCTAAATCTCATAGGAATCAGCAGGAATTTGTATGCTGAATAAGTTCAATACTTTTAAATATTGAATAGTATTGTAAATTCCTGAAAATATTCCAAAGATATAAAAACCTAAGGCAATCTAAAAGTGGGAATTTCATATTTCTGAAACTTGCATTCAAAATAAGATATAAAAACCTAACAAGCCTGTGTGATAACCAGCTTGGTATCTCAGTTTCTACTCTTTACACAATCACCAGTGTATTGACCACAGTATGAGCTAACAGGTTCCGTGCTCTGCCCTTCCTAAGATTCCGTCTTATAAATGAGAGAGATCGTAATGTTCTCCTTGGAAGTGAAATTTCCAGTCGGACTATTTCTTTTGGAAATGGGATGTGCACCTCGCCCTCGACGATTTCTGGTGAGGAATTCCATGTGAACGATTTCTGGTGAGGAATTTCCATGTGAACCTTGCCTGTACGTTATCATTGTCCATTTCTTGAACGTGTATGCAGTAAGCAATTTTATTATTATGTATAATACACTGATTATTTAATCTATTAATAGATGCTAATATACTGATTGGCGCAGGCTTTGGGTCCGCTTTCAATTGGTTTTGCTGTATTCATGGTACACTTGGAAACCATTCTTGTCACTGGAACGGGCATCAATCCTGCCAGAAGCTTTGGAGCAGCCGTGATTTATGGCCATAAGAAATCCTGGGACGACCATGTAAGAAGAGGATAATGACCATGTAAGAAGAGGATAATAGTCTCCTTTCTGTTGTTTTATATTTATCAGTATTGCAGATTTTATGGAATTAAATTTTGATTCTTACATTGTAGTGGATCTTCTGGGTTGGTCCTCTTATTGGAGCTATGGTAGCTGCTGCATTTCACAAATACGTTATCCGAGCATCCCTGAAATGGCACAGCAAGGAACCCAACAATGTTTAATACAGAAACTGGACTTTGTTCATGCGGATGCATTTGTGTTGTAAAAATTGTGTTTGCTTTTAGATGTTGTATGTTTTGAGGGGCCAATATTTCACGTACGCCGGATGTTAATCTTAGAATAGGCATCAATAGATGCTAAAATAAATTTGATACGATGGCAAATTTGTCCGCCAAACATTTCTAATGTCAGGATTGTGTCTTATAAACAATGTTATTCTTGTCATTATTTGGCATTTTCATAGCTATCGTATTTTCTTTGCCCAGAAATGTCAGGATTATGTCTTATAAACAGTGCTATTCTTGTCATTATTTGGCATTTTCATGGCTATCGTATTTTCTTTGCCCAAAAATTCCAAAGTGAAGGTTACGTCTATCAATTATTATTTTGCCAGATGAGATGTATTATAAAGGTATCAAATGTGATCCATTCTCTGAGTGTGGATGTCGGCGTTCCTTTAATTTCATTTGTATTATACAGGTATCAAATGTGATCTGTTCTCTGAGTGTGAATGTAACTTTAACCAAACTTTGATGTCATGTGTATTACACAAATTTCATGTTAAATCGTGCCCCACAGCAGAGAAAAACTCTTGCATGTTAGCCTTTTGCCATGTGCATGATAGCTCTTTGACACGCCATGGAGCCTGGCACAACACTTGTCTCTAATCAACTTCACCACTGGTCTCTAACATACCTGCTTCACCACCCATTTGCTTCTAATCTACTGCTTTGATTTACAGTTTGATAGGAGTGTAGCGAAGAAAAGAACCTATCCATTCCACTGCTTTACATTATGGTTTGACAGTTCAATATGGTTCGCTACACTGATCTGTGTCTTTAGTTAACACGACGATGGCGCAGTCGGTTCTCCCATGTAGAGGTGTTACGGCCAGTTATGTAGGAGGAATAGCAGGGTTCAGCCAGCGGCCCGCATTGCCCGTTGCGGTGGGCCTCAAGATTCGGCTGCCAAATGCTGCTGAGTTATCATGGGCACCGTTAGGAGAACTACGGAGCGGCAATGCTAGGGGCTCAAGACTCGCACTGCAAAGATGGTGGCGTTGTTCCAACGCAAAGAAAAGGCAGTCGCCTTGCCCAAGAAGGGGAGGGCAGGTCGGGTGGCGGTGTGCAAGGAGAAGCCTAAGGTGGAGGACGACATCTTCGGGACCTCCAGAGGGATCGGTTTCACCAAGGCCAACGAGCTATTATGGTTTGACAGTTCAATAGGAGTGAAAGAAAGTAAAGAACGTAACGACTTTGTACTAAAGAATGAAAGAAAGCAGTGCACCAAAGTAAAGAGCGGAACAACCTTGTACCAAAGAACCAAAGAATGGAAGAAATAACCCTACACCAAAGAGCGACTGCTCCGAAGAAGAAATGACGTTGTCGCAGAGAAGAAATAAGACCCTATCAAACTGTTTCACAAAAGAAAAAATGGTAAGTTAGCATAGTTCATACATTCTGAAACAGAAATTGATAAGTAAATTAGGCATATATTTTCCTTGTAGTCTGTACATATAATGCATTTATATTTTCCTTGTAGTCTTTACATATAATGCATTTGTACAATAATTGAATTATTCAAAGACAGTGGAGAAGAATCTGGTAAGTCGGGCATAATTCATGTATTTTCCTTCTCGTTGGTAGATATAATTCATTGATTCAAAGAAATTAGAAGCATACAAAAATTAAAAATAATTGTATGCACGAGACAGAAGCATACATACTTGGAAGCACGAGACAGAAGCGAGCGGAGCAGAGGACCTCTGGATTGGTCAATTTCATCCAGAGGTGGTTCGCGACCTGAGCAGAGGTCCAATTCCATTTTCCCAGCAGAGGTGGTTCGAGAGCAGAGCAGAGTTCCAATTCCGTTTCCCCTGAAGGCCACCCTCCTCCTCCCTCTCGGGACCAACGCGGACTCAATCTCGGATGTGTGGAGCCCTTCCAACACAACACAAAACAATGGTTTGACAATCCTGACAAAGTAGAGATACGAATTGCTTTTATTGCTTCTCTATCCATCAACTGTTTTTATAAATTGTTTTTCTTTCTTTTTCTAACTTCTCAACTATTTTTATAAATTGCTTTTCCTTCTTTTTCTAACTTTTCTTGATTTTCTCCTATTAGGTATCATTAAAAATTTCTTTTCTTGATTTCTAACCATTACAAATTGTTTTTCTTTCTTTTTCTACCTGTTTTTGCTTTTCTCTCCATCAGCTATCCTTAAAAAATGATTTTCATTTGAGCTTCATCCTGTTTCGGCCGTGGATGATGTTTTTGCCGCGACGTGTTTCGCCTTCAGTTTCAACTCATTTGATAGTTGCCTCATAAACATTCGCTGTAGGTTTTCTGCGAATACCGTTACATTCCAAACCATTAGGAAATCATCGATTTGATTATATGCATTTTTTAAAATGCACATGGTTCATTAATTTTAAATTATGGCGTACTGCATTACATATTTTTGTATATAATACAATTGTTTCACAACCTGAGGTTTACGTTTAAATGGTGTTTATTAAGCAAAACCAAATTTGAAATTGTCATTGTAGTCCAGGTTAGGTTAGGGTAGGGTTGTGTCATTACAATCTATTTATTAGGTATTGTTTTTTAACCTTATGTCTGGTAGGTATATTTTCATTTTATTTAAAATATTATGGGAGTTATATTTTTATTTTATTTTAATTAACGGTTTTTAACAATAAAAAAAGACAGAGTAATAACCTACACATAATAAATCGATATTTAAGTTCATCATAATCAATCAATTTGCTTCTCGGCAATAGATATGTTGTAATTTCATGTTTGACTTGTCCTTACTAGTGCATAAAACTTTTTGATTCTGTCAAATTACATTAAAAAAAAAAATTAAAAAAAATAAAATTAATAACTAAATTTAATAATTCAAACAAAATTGAAATAAAATAGTTAATTTACAAAATTAATAACTAAAGTTAATAATTCAAACAAAATTGAAATAAAATAGTTAATTTACTCTTTTAGGTTTTCACAATTTTCAGCTGGCTTTCCCTTAATATTTGTAACTATCGTTTTCCCCATAGTATTAGTATATTTAGATAATTATGAATAAATACATGCAAAATTTAGATAATTATGAATAAATACATGCAAACTAAGACAACAAGCACATACAAGCAAGATACAAGCAAGATAATGCAAGCAAAAGATAATGAAAAAACATAGAAAAGCGAAAAATTGAGACAGACAAATACATACCAATGAAAAGTTGAGGCAAGTCAATTGGATTTATAGGTATGAGGGAGTTAGTTGTTAGGGAGTGAGACACAAAGATCATTTGAGGTCTTTATCACAATATTCCTTCTCTGTAACAAAGTACTTATTTCCTTCACTCCTCTCCTTGTAAAGAGGTATTCCCTCTTTCCCTTACTGTAATGAATTGCTGCAACCTTCATGAGTGTAGTTGTTGCTTTCCTACCCATAGTGAAGCCATTGTGCTATTTTACATACTAAGAACTCTTAGTATGTTTATATCTTACTGCAAATTCTAATGGTTGCTGACTCGTGGTGACATGTGAAAAAGTTTTCCCATGTTCTTACAAATACATTTATTATATTTTTTTAGCAGCTTGTGCCATGGAAAGACAACAATGTCTGAGGCTCTCTCTATGCATTGCTAGATAATGCAAAAACTACAATGATCAAGAAATTTTTTAATGCCTTTGACAAGAGCAACCATTCATTCTGCAATGTCACTTTAGTATTCAGAAATGAAAACTCTAATAAAAAGAAATTTTACCTTATTCCAAATACAAATCGTAGGCAAAAAAAAGGAAGAAACTTTACCTTCAAATCCAAGTATGGTAATGAAAATCCAACGAAAATCCTCTCACTAGTTAGGTGAGCAAGTGGGTGTTTTGTAGCCATGAGCAAGTGGGTGTCGTCCCCTACAAAAGGGGAGAATTGAAATTATGAAGAAAACCCTTAATCAAATAAAAGCCAAAAAATCCACAAGAGAATTCAAAAGAACCAAAAATCTCAGTCTACATTATAGCTATATCTATATCAAACGTGGGATTGGAGTTATCTCCTTTCAATACAACAATGCCTGAAAAGCTTTTCCAGAGTACCTGTGTTGTATAGAGGAAACCGCCTTTCAATACAACAATGCCTTAGAAGATTTTACCAGCGAAGCAAACATGAATGAAAATTATGGGAGAAAAACTGAGCGTATAGGGCCGCAAATTTATAAACAAATAAGTTCATCATATTTACCAAATTTCGTTAGGTGCCACTTGAAACAAAAAAGTTGCTCGTGCACTTTCTAGAGGGAGTATCGTAGCATGCTATGGACTCCACGTTGCATGATATGAACTCCAAGTAGAGTGGACACACATGCGGGACGTGTTACTCAAAATGTTCTCTAACTTTTTTTACTATAATACTAGTTTACCCTATTTATTTCAATTATTATTTATATGGGTATACATTTATTATTTTATTTAAATAAATTAAATTAATATATTATTATTATTTTATTTAAATAAATAAATTTAGATGTAGATTTATATAAAATTAATAGATATAAACAAGTAATTGAGAGTAATGCATGTCATGCATGCAGGGGTCTATCCCATTATCCTTCAAGGTTTCTGCAACATATTCTCACAATGTCAATTTTGTATTTGTATCTTTGCCATATCTCTGAGTGATAGTGATTAAACAATGTAAGCTCTCTATCAGTGTCCATGATTATTTGGTTTCCACGCATATTCTCATAATGTCAATTTTGTATTTGTATCTTTGCCATATCTCTGAGTAATTAAACAATGTAAGCCCTCTCTGAGTTTCCATGATTATTTGGTTTCCGCGAATATTCTCATAACGTCAATTTTGTATTTGTATCTTTGCCATATCTCTGAGTAATTAAACAATGTAAGCCCTCTATGAGTTTCCATGATTATGTGATCTTTGATGGAAGGCAACCCCTCTTATCCTCCGTGATGCTAGTAGAGTTAGTAATTGGAAGCAAATACTAGTATTTGAATCTCTTCTCTTTTAACCGGATTATATAGGCATTCATCCAAAGGCAAAGTTAAATATGGTTTCTGCAAGGTTGGCACGTCCTCTAAGTTCCCTGCAGACCTCGGCAGGGACTACCGCCACGGCAGTGGCTCCTTGTTATTGACTGAGAGTTTGAACATCTTATTACAATACATAGTAAAATGTGATAATGCAATCATTACCCTTTATTAATGCAATGTACTCATTCTTTTCATGTCAATACTTTTTATAAACTAATAATTATATGAAAAGAAAAATGAATTGAATATTTTATTTTAAATTTTAATAAATAAAATTTTCAAATTTTATATAGATATATATAAATCATTTTTTGGATTAAAATTTAAGTTTTAATTTTAATAAAATAACACATAAATTTTTCTATAAACTAAATAATAAATCAATATAATTGTTATTTTTTCAAATATAAATTCATATATATATATATATATATATATATATATATATGAATATTTTAGTGCAAAGTTTAAGAAATAAAATATAGAATTTTTGATTTGGATAAACAACTTTAATTTGGACGACTAATGTAGTTCAAATGTAAATGCAAGTATAACATATAATAGTTTTTTTAAAGCTATGTTTGTATAGCCATTGAAATCGGGGCCTTGCTGTTTAATTGCATAGATGAGGACTTTACTAATTAGTAAAACTCAAATTGATAGAAACCTTAACACTAATTTTGATTCAATATTTTTACTGTTATTTAACTATATTTAAATTTAAGGACAAGATTAGCTACTATGTAGCGCTTGTTTTAATAGGTTATATATTATTAATAATAAATAAATGACTATATTTATGTTGAAGACTTTTATAAACGAGGTGTTTCATTTGAAACATCATAAATAAATAAAAACATGGACAAAAGTGATGTCCTTGTACGACATGGTGGCTTAATAGGATTTATGTTCTATTTGAGTGCTTAAATGGGGCATATACCATGGAAGCATAATTTAAAATTTGTGAGTCAAACTAAAGGTTTTGGTATTACTAATTTTTTTATTATAAATTTTTTCAAATAACTTTGCCATTTTGTTAAGTGTACCATGAATCTATTCAATGTATGTTGTTAAATATTAGATTTTGGATTGTATTTATTCACCTAATTAGTTATAATTAAATAAACGAGGTGTCTCATGCGGAACATCATAAATAAAAAAAACATGGACAAAAGTGGTGTCCTTGTACGACATGGTGGCTTAATAGGATTTATGTTCTATTTGAGCGCTTAAATGGGGCATATATCATGGAAGCACAATTTAATATTTGGGATTGAAATTAAGGCTTAACTTTGACATTTTGCTAAGTGTACCATGAGTCTATTTCGTGTATGTTGTTAAATATTAGATTTTGGATTGTATTTATTCACCTAATTAGTTATAATTAAATTGAAGATAGCGTAAAAATCAAATCTAGAATATGTTTTAAGGGTAGTTTAATTTTTCTATATTTTAGTTTTTTTTGGTTAGAATTTAACAATAATTTTTTTTAATGAAAATGTAGATTTTTAATTATTTAAAATGTATTTTGAATATAAAACTAAATTTAAAATCCTAAAAAAAAAAATCTTAAAATAGTTATATTATATAGATTCTATATTTCAAATTTATAATTTAACAAATTTCAAAAAAAAATTAACTAGAAAATATGCTTAAAAAAAGATAAAACCAAAACATAATTTTTTTATTAAATCACAACATTTGATGAATATTTTGATGTGATCATCTTCATTTTATGTCTTTGTTGAATTCTGTGATCTAAATCAATCTTATTCCAAAGAGAAATTACCCAAAACCTTGTTGGACCAAAGATCACACTTGTGGGGTGGAGAATATGTGTGAGAGAAAATTTAACATTTCATAACTTTTATTTAACAAACAATTATCTTGCAATAAATCATAACCATGTGCAACATATCAAACAAAAAGATAAAATGCATTATAAATTTACCATCATATCAATGACATATCGAGAAACTATCACATCATTCACAAAGAGTCACAAGCTTTTATGTGGAAACCAATACGAGAAAAAACTACAAATTATTCTTCTTATTATGCTTCAATTAATTATATACATTTATATGCCTAGACTTGCTAGAGGAACCAACTCACAAGATATGCAAGCAGCTACTTGCGGTAGGCTACAATCTGATTGAGGCACCAACCTTGGTGATGAGAAAGCTCTAACTTTCTCTAGTCTCCACCCTGATTGAAATACCAACCTTGATGATGAGCAAGCTTCAACTTGCTATAGGATTCAACTTGATTGGGGTTCCAACGTTAGTGGAGGCACCCACCTCCTTCTTCAACACTTTGTGGACCTATTTTCAAAATATTTTAAACTGGATCCACCTATTCTTCAAAATAAATCTTCAAAATGGATATGCAGTTGTTTTCATATCACCATCCATGCCCTATCATACCCTGTTATAATAATCACTTCAACTTTTTCATTAATCTCATCACATATCACTCACTTCTGAACCTGCTTACACCACGTGCTCAAAATCAGTTCAACTTGCTCAAAGCCCTCAAAACATACCATCGAGATTTGAATCATCAATAATATATTAATAAGGATTTTCATGCCTCCAGAAATCTCGGCCTCTAATCCTTGTTCACCATGCTTCCTTTGGAATCCAATTTGGCTAAAAAATGAGCCCAAAAACCCCCCAAAACCATACAAAACAGTATATTAAATTAAGGGCTCTACAAATTACCCTTTTTAGGTGTGCTTCTACAAAATGCCTAAATTTTGGCGAATGGATCTATATAAAGGTATCTTCCCGACCTCTTAAATGTTCTACAAAATTCAAATCATAAATAATAATAAAAACACATTCAACCTAGCAACCACTAGGACTCGGACCTCGGTCTCGCCCAACATACCATAAGTATGTTGTCAAATGAGCTATGCAATGGGGTTTGTCGTGTTATGCTTTCAATCATCCTTTGTTGTGGATATGCTAACTTCGAATGAGAGGGTGTGGGGGTTTGACCTCGTGATTGACTAATAATACAAGCATCCTAATTACATAATGTATCAATGCGGAGTTAATTCAATCATCATGCCACCATTGTGGCCAAAGTGGTTAGTTTCTAGACTTACTTTATTACATCGTCTAATGTGTTAACCCATTCGATGTTCCTGCCAACATGAAAATCATTGGCCCAATGATGAGACTTACTAAATTTAAACTGGAAGGCGTGGGGGTTCAATCCCAAGTTCCTTCAATGCAACTCAACTATCACAATGCCAATGTGCCAACGTGCAACTATTATAGCCAATCAACTCTCAAGCTTCTATGTATGTGCCAACCTCGGTCTAATGAATAAATGTGGGGTTTGACCTTGAGTTATGTCACTAATTCAATACAATGTCAATGTGCCAGCATGCCACTATTGTATCTAATAACTTTAAGGCTTCTGTTGACATGCCAACCTTAGCCCAATAGAAACAATGACCTCAAGCGTATATTATATCAGCCTTCTGTCAGACTGATCTCGACCCAATGAATATAGTGACCTTGAATAGGTATTATTTCAAACCCTGACATCACAATCATGTGTGTGTGTGTGTGTGTAGAAAGTGGACCTATGGCTTAGGAAGTTGACCATAGCACCAAAGTCTAATACAAATTCAAATTTGGTCGACCATGTTATTTTTTACGCTTGGTCCTTTAGTCCACATGACCAAGCCATTAGACTCATTTCCTAGGGTTCCATGGCCATTCACATCATGACATCTACATGACATCATCATTCCATGTGGAAGCTTGTGAAAGGTGCCATGTGTCATCCATATTCAATTTCTTGGCGAATTAAATTACCACAAATTTGCTTTCCACGTGGTAGCTTCAGGTCATGCCACTTAACTATGATGATATCATAAGAGGTCCACATCATCTAGCTAAGTATCGCCATGTTTCATTCTTGCTTAATTTGTAAGGGGGTCCATTTCATCAACTAATAAGGTGTTTCCATGTGTCATTCCTGAATTGGCTGCTACTCTAGTTCAATAGTGTGCATCTTTGCCTATCTATGCCGTGCAATATAAGAGAGGTGCACACTTTTTAATAGAGTTAAAGGGCGTGCAAGTCCTATTGAGATATGCCATTTTCCTAACTAATGAACCATGGATGCATACATAAGTTGCTTACCTTTTAACATATTAATATTTTGGGGTTTTTTCCCCTATAGTTGTGGGGCTCCAATAATATTGATTTTCAAACGACCATAACTTCTCAACCAGGAGGAGTTTATCAAAGTGTGATATACTATCAAAAATTTCTCTATGAGGTCTACGTAACAATTCTATTTATAGGATCATTAGAGCATAATGAACTTGTCAAAAAAACAATAAATTTCAACCTCCTTTTAAGGTCATTTGATGAGGGTACATAAGATACCCAACTTTGATACTACTTCCTTTGCCTCTTGAGTGATACCATTATTGTCTTGGACATTCCCTTTGACATCAATCACACTCGTTTTCATCAAAGAAAACATTATGCAACAATATCCCCCTTTGTCATTAATGACAACACCACTACACATTAATGCTCATTAATGCCAAACTCAAATTCCCTCTATTATGCCAATGTTGAGGACTCCCCCTGTCTGACTATGAAGATGCTCTCCCTTCTTTCTTTGCTCCTTTCTATTAGCACTCTGTAATTTCCTTTAGGCTAAAAAAAGGATTACAAAGGTAACCTCATACCACTTTTAGGCTAGGATCTAACCCCACTAGCCTTGGAGAGGGCTCTCTCACTAGGGTTTTACTTAGTCAACCTAATGACTGAATAATTTTTTTTTATCTTAGGCTAGTTATGAGGATCAGAAGAACATATTTTATTTATTTTTCTGAAGGCAGGTAAGGAAAGAAATACTCACTCAACATAGAACCAATCACAACTAATGATTTCAAGTGAATAGGGATAGTGAAGGTGATTTAGGCAAGGCGGGATGGGTATTTTTGTTGATAGTATTGTTTTCATTGTATGGAGGGTGAGTGTAGAATCATGAGGATGAAAATCAGAGCATCAAGTCACAGTTGAATTCAAATTGCCATTAAGAGGAAAAAGACACATAAATTGGTCAACTTATATAAAACAGATCACAACAATGAATTATGCAATATTTACTCTTAAGCTAAAACATGAAGACATATGTTTAAACCTTGGAACCATAAGATAAAATTGATAGCACAAAGGAAAACATACCAACAAAGGTCTGACACAAGAATCCCTGTCAAACACCTTCTACCTTCTTTTATTCATTTGAGAAATTGATACAAAATACAAAATAGTAGCCTTGCTTACTCACACTGACCAACCATAACCTTTTTCTTAGTTTTTTACATATTATATGGTTAAACCACAAGTGGAAGAGTGTTTTGATTATAGAAAGAAATATTTGTTAGCGAGGTAGCCTCACTCCTTTGTTGGAGAATGGAAATTCAAGGAGACATTCATGTATAAAGACATATTTGAAATTTTATGTATAGAGTTTTCTAGTGAGTTTGAGTGAATGATTGCATATGCTTGATGAAGCCCCCCATCACCATTGAGGAGAAAAGAAAACAAGTAAGTGAATTTTAAATCCAATAACTTTGGAGAGTTGTGATCACTTAGTTAATCAAGCAAATTACTTTTCAGGGGAGAAGACAATGGAAGGATACATTGTGTCTAGTTTGTAGTAGAAATGGACTAATTGTACTCAAAAGATAAGGACCGTTTCAGAAGGGGTTTTGAGAGAGATTGGTGAACACAAACGCTAAAAGGATTAAGAAAATGTTGGTGAAGGAAAATTTGTTTCCTACTAACCCACTAAGCATGGTGGTGTAAAGCCTTGCATTAAGGAATGGGTTACAATGAGGTTAGCAAAGATGAGAGCTCAAAATACCAAATGACCGTGAAGGACACAAAATTTAAAGATAAAGTTGAACAAGCTTTAAGGAAGTAGAGATAACTAACCAGTGGTGGTTGAGCTATATGTGAGAAAATGAAGAAGGCTATGAGGAGTTGCAAAAGGAGATTAGAGACGAAGGGAGTAGTGAAGTGGGGATGAGAAAGTTGGAGAATTTGAATGGGAAAGGTAAGTTGATCAGTGAATGCTTACGAAACAAATGGTTGATGATAAAATATAGCTCAATAAGGAGTAGTAGTCAAGGAACTTCAGTCTGATGAACACACTAGGGTGGGGTTACAAGAGATATGTGATTACAAAGTGAGAGGTTGGATGCAATGTAGAATAATATTTTGGATGAGAAAGAATCAAATGAACTAATGGGAAACCATATCCTAAGGCCAACATATGTGTCCCAAATATTTAGGGAGGATGAGAACCTAGTAGTGGACATGGCACTAGACAATAGAAAATTTTGCCTCATACCAACCCAACCACTTCTGCTTCTTAAATACAATTACATAACATTACACTATCTTGTTAATATTGGTTCAAGTCCACCTAGTAGTAAGCTTACTTATGGAGGAACAATAAGAATTAGAGGAAGTAGTCTTAATCCTTCAACATTAATGCAACACATCACCTTATAACTCAAGAAAATGCAAACCCTGCTAAGCATATGGTCCTCCTTGTAACTGTTTCTAATGAATAAAATGGGCTTCTAAGCCTAAGATTTCCAAGTTTCATCCCAAGTTCTCATGGCTTCTTCTACGACCTGTAACATGGCATGATTCCTATATATTATTTATTTAAGTGTTGTTTCCCACGCATTTTAACATTTAATGCAGAAAAAAGTTTAGCTCAGTGTTACAGCTTAGTCCTTATTATCATGTGGTTTGTTACACAGTTGTGCATCAAATATTTCGTGATCAACACCAACAAGCTATTCACACAACGTTTTATTTCCATTTCAAAAGCTCATGCTTACTTATTTTATTTTCCAATGTAATTCTTTTCAGATTAGCAACACAAATATATATATATATATATCCATCATTTTCATATCCCCACAGAGGTGTAAGCACATGTTCAAGCATTAACAATGCAAACACAACCCCAAAATCCATAAATATTACAATAAGAAAAGCATCATGATTCATCAATAAATAGAAACACATAAGAAGATACTTATCTTTGAATTTGCAGTGAAAATAAGTCTAGGACAAGGACTCTTCGCCAACCATAGACAGCTACAACCACACTTACTTGCAGCTGCCACCCCCGAGCCAGATTCCAAAGTCTGAGGGGGGTGCTTGCTTAAGGGACTTGAATACTAACTTCCAACTAAAACAGGGACTCCATAGAATCTCCTTCCTCAATCCCACCAATTGACTTCCACTTATTTTGTCAACACAGGGAGTCAGGAGGTGCTCTACCTCACCCCAAGTGCTCACACAATGATTCACCCCCTTCTAGGGAGTCCAGAGTCCGTTGTAACAATAATGCAGTAACCACAAGTCTTCAATTAGGCCTTCCTTTGATGTTGCTTCGAGATGGCTTCTCCCAAGTTATTATAGAGTTGTAGAGTCTACTATCTCAACCCACAACCTCTAAGGGACCCAGGATGTTATAGGGCTCCAGAGATTCCATCCCAACCCACATCCTCTAGGGACTCAATATGTTATAAGGATCCAGAGACCTTGTCTCAACCCACAACCTCCAAGGACCCAAAGAGCTAATCCCCTTCTCTTGTCTTCTTTTCTCTTCTCTTCTCTTATGTGCTGCCTACTAATTACATTTGTTGGACTCTTGAATCCCTTGCCTTCTATGTCTGCCTCTAGGTTTCCCTTGTTTTACAGGGGTCTTCCTCCCTTGTGCTTGTTTCCTTGGCCTCTTTCCTAGCCAACATTTACTATTGTGTCCTCATTTCACCACAATATGCACTCCCTTTCATAAATCTCTTGTCATATTTTCTTGTTGTTTTTTTTCAAGCAACATTGGCCTGATTAATTTCTCTTGTAGCCCATTTAATTTCAAAACCAATCCCTTGAATTCATGAACCAACCATCCTTTAATGGTTGTCTTGAAATTCATGTTTATTTCTCTGCACAAGAAACCTCAACATCCCAAGCAAGCAACCTCCTCCCTAGCTCTGGAATCTGTGTCCCTTTGACTTAGTCCCCCTTTTTAGATTTCACATATTTCAGAAATGCTTACAATATGCTACATGTGACGACCATGGGTGGGGTTATCAAGTCCCATTCCCCTTGAGGGAACACAACCCTTGGTGTTCATCTTTCCATATAAACAGAGGAAGCATATTAAATAGAGAAACAACAATGTGATGTCTTTGGAGATTTATATTTACAAATATTTACAACGTTAGATATATTTACATGTCACACATTCACAGTTGTGTTCCGAACGACTAATAATTATAAAAGAAAGTTTTAATCAGATTAGCCATATTTTGTGGGTCTTTGCAATTTCCCAGTGCCTTTGCTACACTAAATTCGGGTTGGATTCTTTCTTTTGTTCTGGAGGGTAGTATGCCTCCAATTTCCAACATTGTCTTTATTTGCCCTCTTGTTCGATCAGCAAATAGTTCCCGACTCATTGCTTCCTGATATAACCCCAATGTGCTTTTGATTCCAATCATATATGCTCAGGAACAAAAGAACCTAAATTTTATATTTTGACCTTCCTTTCTCACTCCCTTGGGAAATATGGTTACCCCCCTCTTTGTGGAGTCACTCACTTTCCAAGTTCATGGATCCCTTTCTCTGCTTCTCAGTCCCTCAGGCGATCCATCCCTTGGTAAGGATTCCTCGCAGTGGAAGGATCTTAAACCAAGGCAACCCCACCTTATCTCAATTATAAGGATCATAGCATGCTTCATGGAATTAAATTTACATCATTGGTGTTAGTGTATCACAATGGTCTCATTCTTGAAATATTTAACCTACATGCCGCTACACATTTGATATCTTTCAACTGCAACTATTTGTCTTGTAGCCAAGTCCATCCACCCAACTGGGAATTTCATGCTTTCTTGCATCATATCACATATGCCTCCATAATTTCCATCATTAAGGAAATGAAATAATTTTAAAGCATACCTCACCAACAGTACGTTTATGAAGTGAACTTGGAATTCTCCTTTAATTCCTATCATGACAAGCCATGTTAGCTCATAACCCAAACCATCATAGATCATATGATTGAATTTAGATTCTCAAAAAAAAATCTCAAAATTCATGAAATATTGATACTTATCTTGGTTTTCTTATTGTCGCTTGCTTTACATACACTGAATCAATAGCCAATAGGGAAAGCACCCAGTGACTTCTCTTCACTTTAAGCACATGCACACACCAGATTGGTTGCCCATTGGTAAGCATCCAATGCCTTCTCTTAACGTTGACCACGTACCCACATCGGATTGTTTGCATGTCGGCAAGCATCCAGTGCCTTCTCTTCACTTTGACCACGTACACACATTGGATTGGTTTCCCATTGACAAGCATCAAGTTCCTTCACTTCACTTTGACCACGTACACACACCGCATTGGTATCCCATCGGCAAGCATCAAGTGTTATACCTTCTCTTCTCTTTGATTTAAAATTTACTAAGTGACTCATTGGCCTCAAAATGAGCACCTAAGCCAAATCACAATCCAATGATTATGGGCACTACCAAACCAGGTAGTCTTCTATCAACTTGAATATAAGTGTGTTTCACACTTGTGTATGCCCATGCAGTCCCATACCTACATATGTGTGGCACTGCAGAATACAAGGCCCCAAAAATTTCCATGCATGTCTAAACACTTTTGCACCTGCACAACACATAGTCTCATATAGTCCCATACCTGCCTTTCCTGAACACATAAACGCAATACACAGGTCCAAATAGTCCCATACATGCCTGACTTGAACACATTGAACAATAGAAAATTATATACATGGTACGTCACAAAACTCGTGTAGCACAATAAGGTTTTTCCCATTCCCCTATGAAACACATACACATGTACAAAAAAAACACATATCACAGTGAACAATATCACAATAATCCAAAGGCCAGCTTGTCTCTCATGCTATATCACCATGTTTCCATTAATCCATAGGCCACCTTGTCCCTCATGGAATATCACCATGCTTCCATTAATCCAGATACCACCTTGTCTCTAATGGCATATCACCATGTTACCATTAATCCAGGGATCCCTTTGTCACTCATGGTGTATCGCCATGTTTCCATTAATCTGGAGACCAGATTTTGTCCATGCATGTGAACTGGGTCATATTGCCTCATTTGTTTTTCCCGTGTTCTTAATATTGACATGGGCATGATGTAGGAGATATGTTCACATGATTATAATTTAGCATAATTCTCCTTTGTTCCCAATAAATTCCTCATCACAATGGGAATTTTTTTCGTTCCATCCATATCCTTAAATAATTTGTTTTTTCTTAGTAGTCACCCTTTTATTCGAGTCACCTTTGACAGTGTTGTCAAAATAAATGGAATGTTCATAGGTATAAACATCTACATCAATCAACATGAGAATGTATGCCACGTACCACCATCCACCAACATAATCATGGATGCATCACATAAGTATCCATAAACATAATCACATATGCAATATATAAGTATCCATCAACATAATCATGTATGTAGTAAATAAGTAAACGTGTAGGTATAGTTAGGGGTTAAGAGAACTCTCTTTTTTCCAATTTCCTGGTTGCACATGTCTTTGTCCATTATTCTTATGGACCCAACCAACCCATTAGGTTGTTACATTACTTAATCATGGCCATAGAAACCATTGATTGTGCCCAAATAGATACATGGTTTAGATGGCTCCCTGATTGAGGCCAAGCATGTGTTCCACAGTCTCTTCACACTATTATTGTTTTCATTCTTGCTTGTTTTTATGTTCATAGCCATTGCCTGATAGTGTTCCATATCACCTGGAACATTACTTGGCATGTTACCATTCATGCTTATCAAGTAATTTCTCTCCTTCAGGGTTCTGTGGCCTTCCCTCTACTCCAAACTCCTTAGTCCAAGATACCCATGCATGCAATTTTGAAATTTAAAAAAAAAAAAAATCAATGCAAGAGGAGGCAATTTTTTCAAAAGGACATGAATTCACAACAACATTTGTTCACAAAACAACAAGTAAAGCAACACCATAAACAAGACGAAAACCAACATGATAACCATGACCAAAACCAGCATGATAACCAAGACCAAGACTAGCATCTTAAGCAAAACCCACCATGCACAAGTCTAAAACAAAATGATATCAAACCAAGAAGTCAGTAAATTAAGCCATAGGACATAAGCATAAATAAACAGTCCCAAACATCAACTCAATCTCCCTGAGTCCAACATTCATAGCACTCTCAACCCTCATGTAATGCACATAGGTACATATGTACATATGCAAATTCACATACCAAAATTAGTTCAAGACTTCTTCACAAGTCTCACAACGACCTTGAAATCTCATATTCCCCAAAATTTCACAGGGGACCCTTTTCAACACACACACACACACATGTGTGTGTGTGTGTCAAGGAGCTTGAGGGAATGCCCCCACCTCCTTCTTGGCATCTTGCATCATTGATGCATGTCCCATGACTCATAGGGATTGTTTCCTTTCTTCTCATGCCTATGGGGACAGTCCCTTTTTGGATGTCCCTCCCCACAGTTCCAATAGGATATTATCTTCTCCTCCTTCTCAGCCTCACAAGGCCTCTTCCTACTTTTACCATCCTTTCTTTTGGAGGATTCAACCTAGTATGTCCTTTCTCACAACTATCTTTACAACTCAATATTCCACTCAGCCAGTTCTTCTTGCTTCCTGGTGAGTTTTATAAGTTCTACCCAAATCTTTAACTCATATTCCAAGTCCTTGAGATTAGTCTCCATATTTCTAAAGTTTCTCTTCTCTTGGAGGAATATCTCTTCTCGTTTTCGATGGGCTTGGTCGATATCTTGTTGCACAATTCCATGATACTTGTTTCTTTCCTCTGCCATTGAATCTTGCTATTTGTTTCCATATACACTTAGCTATTAGTTCATAAAGTAAATTAACGACACATATGTCAATTGTCATCCTTTACCATATTAGGCCAAGTACGTAATCCTGCAATTGGGATACATCCTTAAGATCATCATCAATCCACATATCATAAACCAGGACACCAGTTTCACATACATAAGCTTGTTCTCAAAAATTAGCAAAACATGTATTAATATTATTTAGGATCATTATTTTTCTAGATCAATAATTAGAATTCAATCTTTGACCATACTAACAACATTATTTAAAATCATCTTGTCTACTGAGGCCACACTGTTGTTTTTAATCAAATTTTAAACACATTAAGAATTTGACCTTCTTATTAAGGTCAACAATAGTCATGTCATCTGCAACTTCAAAGGATGAGTTAGAAAAATCTCATATTATATTAATATTTATCATACTTATAATTATCATGTTCACACATATGCATTATAGGGCCTACATGCAGTCAAGTTAGCACATTTCTAGCATTGTCCCAGTGAGCATACGCTCTGCTCACGCAACCATTCCATAACTAACCATGATCCTTGTTGCTATAACAAATACCTGCAACCTAGTTATCATTCACTTGGCTTTCTAAAAGATGCACAACATCATACCTTTAATCTCTTGAGGCACTATATCATATACAGGACATTGGATGTTCCCATCCAATTATCATATCTGTATATATATAAATATAGATGAAATCAATAGTAGAAACCATGTTATGCAACACAAACAATCATATAATCATGCGAGCATTCACATGCACACGCATCTTGATTAGCTAGCATACACATAAATACAAAATTTCATAAATATACATAATGCAAGCAACATAGGGAGTTTTCCTAAGGTTCCTTGCATCTTATTAATAGTCTGTACATATTCTACCAAGCATGAAAAGGCTCCTCATATGAACAATAGTGATGATACACTAAAACAATCATATGCTCAATCATGTTACATAACTAGAGCATAATATAAATGCATCAATCATGCATGTCATAATAATTTACAACCGACTTTTAACAGCTAAACATTTGTTTTACTAATTTTATAAAAATCATATGAGGCCCTCTCCCTTGGGGAGTCTCTACTATTTCTTGATCATGATAGAGTCCAATGATGGCTCTGACTTCCTGCTTGTCATAAGCCCATCCAAGCACAATTTTGCACTTGGATGCTCTGATACCCCTCTATAACATACCCGACCCCTCAGGTTACCATTAGAGGAATGGGGTAATTTCTTTGTTGTCCAATCCATGAACAAATATGAACTATTCCTCTTATCATCCTTCAAAAAATTTGTATATGACTGAACTAGGGTCACAAATCAACCACTAACATTCCATTAACTAATTGTTCATAGGTTGCTTTAGAACTCTACCAAAAGCTCTATGGGCAACCCACCAAAATCAACTCCTCTTCATGTCAATCCATTCTTTATATGGCACATTTCTTCTGCCCATTCTTTTGCTCAGGTTCCACCCTCCTTTGGATATTCTATCTCCACACATACTTCTGCAAACCATCTTCCATATCTGCAGTCTATATTGCAGAGATAAACCTTGCTCTAAGGGTCACAACCCATCTTCTTCTATGCATATTTGTCACCATTTTAAGGGCATACCTTATGGACTAAACATGCTAGGAAACTTCCCTAACTATGGAATTATACTTCTATTCTAATTTCTTTAGAGAAAATTGATGGGCCTCTAAATTAGACATAAATTAAGGCCCGTGCCTCTAAATTAAACAATAATTTAAGGCCTAATATCACTACAACAAAACAGGCAATTTACACCAGATTTAGCACCAAATTTTAGTGTATTTTTATCCCCATTGGGATGAGCAGCCTGGTGCTAAATCTGGCTCTATTGTACAATTTTTAAAGTGTCCTTTTTTGTGCCAAATTTTGCATCTTTTTTTTACGCCAAATTTTGTATCATATTTTGCACTAAGATTTTCATTTGGTTTTACAACAGGTTTTGCTTCTAGTTTTGTGCCATTTTTTGCATCTATTTTTGCATCATTTTTTTCTTCCTGTTTTGTGCCATTCTTTTCTTCTATTTTTGTGTCGATATTTGCATCAAGTTTTACACCATCTTTTGCATCTGATTTAGTGCCTTTTTTTGCATTGATTTTGTGCCAGTTTTTGCATCTAGTCTTATGCCATTTTTTGCTTCTAACTTTGTACTTATTTTCACATCTATTTTTGCACCAATTTTTCTGCCTTTTTTAACACCATTTTTTGCATCTAATTTTGCACCATATGTGAATCTGATTTAGTGCCAAATTTTTCATCCATTTCTTCATCCACTTTTTCGTTTCATTTGTCTCCATTTTTTGCATCCTATTTTGCACCTAATTTTGCATCATTTGTTGCATCCAATTTAGCATCATTTTTAACAACATTTCTTGCATCCAATTTTGCATCATTTTGAGCATCTAAATTTTCACCCTGTGTTGGACCATGCATTGCATCCACCTTTGAATCCCATTTTGTGTCTAAAGTTACGTTCAATTTTGAGCCATTTTTTTCGTCTACTTTTGCATTTGTTTTTGCACCAAGTTTTGAATCATTTGTTGCACCTCATTTTGCATCCAATGTTGCATCCAAATTTGAGCCATTTTTATGCCCATTTTCACACCATTTTTTCTACTTTTGTGTCCAAATTTTCACCATTTTTTATGTCCAATTTTGCATCCTTTTTGGTGTCTAATTTTGCATCCTTTTTGGCATCCAAATTTGCATCCTTTTTTCTGCCACATTTTGTGTCCACATTTGCATCTCATTTTGCACCTAGATTTTAGTTTGAATTTTCATCTAGTTATGCATAATTTTTGGCATCCTTAGTTTCACCCTTTTTTAGTCCCATTTTGCTTCTTGTTTTGTGTCTTTTCTTACATCCTTTTTGCACCCAATTTTGCATCCTAATTTTACACCATTCTTTTCATCCTCATTTTGGTGTCCATTTTTGCATCCTTGTTTGCGCCCAATTTGGTATCTTTTTGTATGCCCTATTTTGTTCCCTTCTTTGTGTCTAGTTTTGCACCCCTTTTTAATTCTACTTTAAAACCCTTTTTGTCTCATTGTTTGCATCTTGTTTTGATGGCTAGTTTAACATCCAATTTTACTCCCAATTTTGCATCGATGGTTACATCCACTTTTGGCTTCTTGTTTAGAGTTTTACTTTTACTTCCATTTTACTAATTTTATTACATAGTGAAATATATTATAGTTTCTAAATATCATTTTGCTGTAGGATTTAATGCATAGTTAGATGAACATAAAAACCTCTCAGTTTATCCCAGAAACCTAAGATAGACTGATTAAGAGAATGGTTGTTCTAAGGCTCAAGATTCTTAGTAGCTCAAGATGTAGAGTATAGATTAAGAAAAGAAGAATGAATTCATGTGAGTCCTCGCATGCAGGTCTTGTTGGAGTTTTTAGTGTAGCTGGGAAGTGCTCCTAGATAGCTCCAAATCTTGGTCCTACACACAAGAGAGAGAACAAAGAAAACTTCACAACATAATATCTTGATAATTGAAACTATCATAAACATTTAAATATTACTGAATAAAAAAATATAAACCAAAATCTCATACATTCATTAGTTAAATAGGATAAGTAAATAATGAATAGTAGCATATGGAAAGAAGAACAAATAACTTATATTAATAAAGGAATTGGAGGAAAGTTACAACCATCAGATGCAGTTGCAACAACACCTCCCCCAAATCCTAGATCCAAAACTCTCCCTCTCAAGATAGATCTCAGCGGCGTGACAATACATGAATTCCCATCATTTCCTCAATGGCCAAGCCTCCAATATATAGGAAAGTGAAGACTATGAAGATTTCCCAAATTCCTCATTAGTTCAATTTTGGCAAAAGCTTTTGGGTGAATAATGTTTCATCATATAAAGATGGCATTTTCCTCTTTTTAGATGCTTTTGTGCTTAGGAAAAAGCTTCCCCGTGCTTTATGGCTCTTTCCCACTTTTGTATGCTTTTACTTTTTAGGAAAAATCTAAACATGAGGATAAAGAGATCACATTCCACCATATGAGTTTCCGAAAGTGAACAAGAGTGTCAAATTCTAGTTAACTCAAGCTTTTTTCCTCGAGGAATTTTCATTTTAAAATGTTAACATTGAATTTCCATGTCATAATGTGTAAGCCAATCAAAATCCTTTAAAATTTAAAAGACATACATGTGTGACTAGGTAGTGGATTTGTTTTTAATAATATAACCTACCTAATTTAATTGTGAATGGTACCAAGTGACCCAAAACTATATTAAATATTAAAAATAAAATTAATATCTTAATCTATAAAAGTTAGAATATCGAGAATATTTTTAATGAAGATTAAATCATGGCTTGTTAAATAAATAAATTTAAATATAAAATCCTAAATCCTAAATTTAATTTAAATTTTGAATTTACCTTCTTAATTTATTTTATTAAATCTTGTATTGATAAATTAATTTAAATATAAAATATAAATATATGGTTATTTTGATAAAAGTGCATTTATTTGGGTAACTTAAATTTATATTTTAAATTTTCCTTTTAAATTTAAATTTTCCTAAATCTTGTGTTAATAAATTAATTTCAATATAAAATACATGTAGACGATTATTTTTTATAAAAGTGACGTTTTTCTGGGTAATTTAAATTTTGAATTTTCTTTTTGAATTTAAATTTTCCCTTTTAATTTAAATTTATTTTTATTAAATCTTGTGCTAATATATTAATTTAAATATAACATACATATACAATTATTTTGATAAATGTGATATTTATTTGGGTAACTTTGGTAAAAGAATAATAAAAATGATATATTAAAAAATTGTCTACATGGCATTATTTTATTAGCTTCTTAATTTTTTCTTAGGTGGTTATTTTTTGAGTTGAATTTTCCTCTAATGTGAGAATTTTGGTAACACAAGTTAGATGAAAGGGACAACTTGTTATAGACTAGGATACCGTGGTTCTCATGGTACATAACTTGTATTATAGGCTTATATAGTTTAGGAGAAAGGGGTATTTCAACCAACATCATAGTATTCTCCTCCAAGATGATCAGGAGGTATTTTCATGTATAACACATTTAAGAATATATCACAATTCAAATTCATAACTTAGTATTTGTAAACAAATTTAAAAGTAATTGACAATGTTCATAAAAAATATAGCAGTATTCTCATATATAACAATTCTCCATCAAAAAATCATTGACAATTTTCAATATACATATATTACTATTAAATCAACATTTATTGCATATATCATTATTCCAAGGTAAATTCACAACATTACTTCCAAAAATAGTAATATCATCATACATAATCACTCCCCATAAAAAGGCATTGACAGGTTTCAACACATATATAAAGTAACAAGATAATACTAATAATATCCTCATCATCTTTAATCGAATCAACTAAGATTCAAATGTGTGATTATCATATCAAAATATTTCATGAACACCATTATTCTAAAGTAAATTCACAACACCCATCAAAAGATAGTAATATCATCATACATAATAATTCTCCATCAAAATAATGTTGATAATTTTCAATATATACATAAAATAACAAGATAAAAATGATAATATCATCATCATATTTAATCAAATCAACTAAAATTAAATGTAAGATTACCAAATGAAAATGTTTCATAGATATCATTATGCTAATGTAAATTCACAACATCCATAAAAAAATAGGAATCTCATCATACACAATAATTCTTCATAAAAAAAATTGTAAACAATTTTCAACATATTCATAAGGTAAAAAGATAGTACCGGTAATATCATCATCATTATTCAAATAAACTAAAATTCAAATGTATGATTACCATATTAAGACATCCAACTAAATATAAAAAATAATGCATGACTAGCTAGCACCACGAAAATCATAGTCAAGCTCATCCTCATGATCATTTCCATGATCATCATCCTGACCATCCTGATAATATCATCCACATAATCATCACCAATGCCATTGCCATCATCATCATCATCATCTTTGATATATGATGTAATCTAAACATAGTCTATATCATCATCTTCGTGGTCATTACCTATAACTTTCTGGAAAAAAAATCAATATTACATGTTAGTACTAATTCTATAGCAAAATGCATATTTTTATTACAATGCTAATAATAAAATGAGTTAGGACATAATAAAATTTAATAGTACTAAAAATAAAATGAAAATATGGCTTAAGATATATTGGAGATCCAACTAAGATTACACTTGTAATTCACATTAAGTAGTAGAAGCATTTTTTAATCCATATGAAGTAGGTACCCATTTGTTCTTCATATTATATTGTGAATGTTTCTTATGATTTCCATGCAGAATTGGTAAATTAATATTTACTGGAAGCTTTATTTCAAATTAAAATTGTAATTCAGATTAGAAATAGAAGAAATTTTAACAAAAAAAGAATGTCACATGAAAAAGTAAATTGTTTTTAATGAAAAATAAGTCGCATACAATATGAATGTCACATGAAATATTGAGTTGTTTTTAATGCATGTACTTTTCTCTATAATAAGATGGATCCTAATGTTTGTTCAAGAACAAATGCTCACAAATAATTACTTCATTTTATCCATTATCACACTTAATCCATTATACCTAGTGACGACAATGATTCCATTCAAATTGCTTTGAACTCCCTAAATATAATGTAAAAGAGAAAACTCCATGACCACGACCATGACCGCAACCCCCTCCCTTGCCTCGTCCACCATCAGATACAATGAACTTGGAGTTATGACCACGATAACAACCCCTCCCTTGCCTTTTTTCCACCATTAGAGGCATTGAACTTGGAATTAAGAGTACTCATTTTTCTTTGCTCTAATTAATTTCCAAGGAATCAAAACTTGATCAATATATCAAGGACTCCATCAAGGAATAGATATATCATAAGAGAAGCTCAATAGGCTTTGCGAAAAGAGTGTGAAATAACACTTATCTCTGTTTTATGAAATAACTTGAGTGAGTGGAATGAATGGTGGGAAACACTTACCAAGGAAAGGAATATTTTTGGTTCTTCCTTATTTCTATTATTATTTTTGCTTCTTAGAATAGAGGGAAATGTTTAAAAAAAATATAAAAAATATTTTAAATTTAAAAATATATATATTTGCTTTAATTTTAGTTTTTTTTTAATATATATTCAGTTTAGTATTTTTTTATTTTCTAAAAAAATATATTTAGTTTCTGGTTTTTTTTTATAACAAAAATTATATTTTCTTTTTATAAAAATGGATTTTAAACATCCATTCATGCAAAATTTGTGATTTTATGATATAATTTTAAATTGTATATATAAAAGTAACTTAATGCCATGTGTTGTGTCACTGAGATGGGTATTATACATCTCTTCCTTGCTAAGTTATAGAATGTTCTTGGGTTTTCTTAATGCAATAAAATTAATTCTTCTGTTCATTATATCTTGAGATGTTCAACTTGCACCTAATAAAACAATAAAGTTAAACTAGGTTTGCCTTTGTCCTTTGTAGATTTCTTTCCCCATTAATCCTTGTCTTAATAGATTAATTGTCTTACGGTGGCCTTGAGTGGTCACTCCCATTAGTTGCATGCTTTTTAGTTTTATGTTAGTGACATTTCTTAGGATTGATAACATGTTATTTAATTTATGAAAATGTGTTATTTTCCTTATTATTGTTAAATATTAATATTAAATATATTGGTTTTGAACATGGTTTAGCAAAAAGTTCCCAAAAGTTTTATAGATTGTAATTTATAATGTAATGCTTCAATGCTCGATGAAATTATTTTGGATATTTTTTTTAAAGATTCATTGATTGATGAAATTTTTATGGATATTTTTTTAGTATATTAACTTGTATGTGATAAAGTCAAAAGTCACCTCTTTTTGAGATTTTCATTGGTTAATTTCCCTTGAGGCTATCAAGTTCACCATTCAGTCCCAAGTTAAGGAAATATAGGAGTCATGAAGTGGCATTGTCCAATAACTTAAATCTTGGAACATGTTGTTTTTTAGTCACATTATACTTCCTTTCTGTGTAAATTCTCCACGAAAATAGTCTCATGGAAAATGAGGGACCTCAATAGTAAAGGAAAAAAAATACTCCTAAGAGAAAAATGGTCCGCAAAGCACCCATCAATAATGTTGATATAAGAAATAAAAATATTAACTGAGGTTCTACCTCATATAATTAGAAAATGGGGGAGGAATTTCCAAGTAGTAGTGGTTGATGATTAGATATACTTGGGTGGAATGGCTATTATCTGGAATGATCAGGACATCAAGGTTACCAATATGTTTACCTCTTTTCAGATTATGACAATATAAATTTAGTTAATTGACATTGAGGACTACTGCCATGTATCCAATGTCTGTGACTCCAATATCGCAAATGGAAAACCTTTATTTCTCAATTCTATTTCCAGCAAAAGTAATTTATACTCCCCATCTTCGTGGATTATTGGGAGTGACTTCAATATTATCAAGTGTCTCAAGGAATAGAAAGGATGAATCACAATGTTTACCAAGAGATTTTGTAAGATATACCATCAAGGCCCTAAAGTAGTATCCATTAAAGTTCTCAAGCAATGAGTCTCCAACCCACACATGTGGATCAATGACATGTAATACATGTGTGTGGTGACTAACTTAATACACTGTTGTAATAACTCCACAAACTTAACACTCCATCACATGATTGACCATAGTGTGACACAAGTAAACCAAGAGTAGACATGAAACCCTTAGGCAAGAAAAATTCCCTATATCCTCAATTAGGTTCTTAGATGATGAAGTGAAAATGAAAGGGGAAAAGAGGACTTCATGATTTAACCATCAAAAACATGTGATCAAGTGTGACTAGGAGTGTATATATGCATATGTTTTCCAAAGAGGGTGTGAATACATGAGTTACCATTCATTGGGCCTTATTTTTCTTTCTTTTGATTTTTCTTATATATAGGACTTAGGGAATAAGGTTTTCATAAGTTTTGAACAACTCATAGATATAATATTTACATAAATTTTCACTTTAACCTTAGGGTTTAGACTTAGATAGTATCTTTAATGATTTTGGCTTTCACTTTTTGATTTTCTTTCATCACAAATGACAAAAGGGGAAATATTTTGCAAAAATCTATGAATGCTTAATCATAAAGGCGTCATGCGATGAAAACAAATTAATGATGTTATTCGCTATGAAAATGATGGGTATTCTTGAGAAACGCTTATGCTTGTGGATGTCTCTTCCCTAGTTGAGAGGGAGTGAGCATTGACACCATATTATCCATTTTTCATGTACTACGGTCAAGAATAACAATCGTGAGACTACTAAAGACACCAGTAGGGAGAATGGTGGATGAGATAAACATATGGGACCAATATTCTTTGAGAATTTGTGCTTTGACTAGGACTAACCGCCATAAGTCAAGTACATTAATCCAAGATGAGAATAGTGATGCGGATCGACATTTCCTGGTGTCAAATATTATGACAGTGGATTAGGAGACGATCATGTGAGGACATGCTTGATGAACATCCTAGTGTGGTAAGTGCCTAAAGCGGCAGTGGTGTCCAAATTTATGCCTCCCAACATTGTGCTATGATCTAATGGAGAGATATAACTTGTTAGTCAAGGCCTTTCTATTTTGAAAATGTTGGCTATGATGATGTAAATCATTGTTGATTCTTATCAATCTAGATACCTTCTTATATGAATATTTCAACTTGAGAGTATATTTTTGTCTCATTATGAGTATCTCCCTAGTTTAGAGGGACTGTCATCATCTTCATTATCATCATCATCATCACCACCATCAATCTCATCATTGCATTATTGTCATAATCACCATTCATGTCATCATCACCATCATGATTATGGACATTGTCATCAATTGTTCATAATTATAGGTGTCATAAGAAATATCATCAACCCAAAAAATATTACGAGTGCTCAAAAAGGGTTGTTAGGACACATGATATATGCAAGATAAATGACAACTTTATTTTTTATAGATGATCGATGATCATCATCATCACTACCATTATCATCGTCATTATAATTTTCATCATCCCCATCATCATAATTAATGTAATTTCTATCATCATTGTTGTCAACTTCGTCATGAACATCATAATCATCATTCATGCCATTATTGTTGTTGATGATGACCAAGATGAAAATAATGATAATGATGATCAAATGATGATGATTCTAAAGATAATGATTATGATTATGGCCATTGTTAGCGCCTAAATCTGCCTTAGGCTGAAAGAAGGCAAAATTCAGGGTAACCACAAACCACGCTCAGTCTGGTAGCTAGCCCTACCAGAACAGGAGAGGGCTCTCTGGGTCACGCTCAGTGAGGAATAAACAATATGGTCTGAGATGACTTACAATGAATATTGATTTTAGGCTAGTAAATAGATATGGAAAAAGGCGATTTTTGAATGACTGAATTTTCCGGGTTGCATGGGACCAAAGTACCGCATGAGCTGGGAAATTAAATCGAAGACACAAAATAGTTCGCGAGGTAAGATAGGCAGGAAGCTTAGCAATCAGATTTAAATAATATGGAGTAGTAAGTTTGTTGAGGGAGATGAAAAGGGCATATGTGATGAATCCTTTTCAGACAGAAGAAGATACACAGCACATGAACGCTTTTCCAAGGCAGAGCAATAAAACGGATTCTACCTTTCTTACTAAAAACATTCAATTGGAAAGGATCATGAATGAACTGTAAACATAAAAAGATACATGTGAAACAGAGAAGAAACAAATTGCTAAACTCACACCACAAGGATCTCATGAATCAGAGCTGCATCATTCTATTAATCTCCAAGCCAAAACTATACAATGAAAATGTTGGGTTTTTTCTCCACGCTATTCCCAGAAATTCCAACCCTTTGCAAATGGTTTTTCATACAATAAATAGACTCAGAAGTGGGAAAGAAAATATATGAAGATAGGGAGTTGTTTAAATCATCATTAATGAACTGAAGCTGAAGAGCCAACCGTTTGCCAGCGTTGCATTTTCCACCCAAACGACCGATGGAGAGGTCTGGGGACTCAAAACTTGCCCAAATTTCTTGGCCATGCACTATCAGTCATGATTTTTCATGCCAAATCCAATGATGTAAACTTTTTTCAATTTTTAGCTCCATATAAAAAGTGCGCGCCACATGCGCAACGCATAGGGAAGTGGCGTGGCGCATTGGGCTTGAGGCGCGACGCATAGAGCCTGTGCATAGCACTTTTTGCAAGAGACTTATGGAGGCCTTCCCGGTGTCCAAATTGGGAGCAGGATAGCGCGTTGGAAAGTTCATTGAGTATACTTTCCAACCCAACCAGAAATTTTCAATTTGGAGTTCATTTTCTCTGTCAAAAATCAAATCTACGAAGACTGGTCAAAATGTGCCAAATGAGGTTGCCTCAAGGCAGAGTGATGTTGTAGTCAACTTTTGAAGGTGTTCCTCAACTCCAAATTGAGCTCATGATAGCTCATTGGAAATATATTTGTGTCTAGCTATCATTTTACTCATCAAGAAAGTTATTTGGCTAACCAAGCTAGGAGAAAGCTTTATTTTCCCAAGGTCACTTTAGAGATGCATCAATTCTCCCGAGGCAATTGTATTTTTGACATTTCTCTAAAACCATGACACTTGTGTAAAAAGTGAAGAAGGTTTTTCTTCCTTGGCCTATTGTGGACAAAAATCTCTCTCATTTTTCCAAAATTCATTTTTTCTTGCTCATAAACTTCATTTGAGCGAATTATTGAGCCTTCCTCTAGCCTGCAAGTATTATTGAAGCACTTTGAGAACAACAATTTGCAAACCTTAGACCTAATGACCAAGTTGACTCTTTGCTTATCAAGCGATAAAAAAAATACTGTAAATGATTTCAAGACTGTCTTAATGAACTTTAATAAATAGAGCTGAGCCAACAGGACATGACATAAGGGATAAATCACTGACCAGGTCCTTCTGTCAAAATATGGCATGCTCCTAAATGGAATGCAAGTGATCGAGCAGAATGGGACACATAAAAATGAAATGCAAAAAGAGTTTTGATCTCTGAGGAGGACTGACAAGACCGACTCTAACATTGGCTCCAATGGGGGATGGTAGCTCCCTGGAGGTGCCAAGAACTGCAGATCTTTGGGAGAGTAGACAGTGCCTTTCATCCACTGGGCTATGGAATCGATGACTTGACAAATCCACATGACTCAATTTATTGACTGAAACTTGACTCAAACCGACTTAATTATGGAACCAACATGACTGAAAAAACTAACTCAATGCAAAAGGAAATGACTCATGACTGACTTAACTAAAACAAAAACTTACAAAACTTGTTCAATGGCAGCGGTCCATCAAGATTTGAGGGTTTCAAATCATGATGACATCCACCTGCATACTAATGCAATATGTACAATCATGTGTAATGTGTCTTCCAATGTAACCAATCAAGTAGATGCCTCCTTGATTGATTCTCCTGATCAGATATTCTGGTCAACAATAGATACTTATAACTGGGCATCCAAAAAGCTAATTGACCATGATCTCCTTCATCACTGAATACTGCAATAATGACCTTCACTGCTGACTGCAAAAGATTTGCCAGTGGATCCTGAAAAACATGAAGTCCTTCCTCCTGCTGAAAGAGCAAGGTGTCTTCCTCCTTTGATCCTGATCTTTCTTCACACTGTACTTCAATAAGAGTATGTTCTTGGTCCTCAAAAAATTTTGAACAAGTGGATGAGCAGATTTCCTCTTCAAAGAACATTTCAAAACATGAAACATAGGAAGAAGCATCTGAAATGGAATCCTGAATGGTCTGATCTTCGGTAGTCTGACTATATTGTAGGTCATCTTCATATGATATGATAGCCAGATTCTCATTACATTCATCAATCATGAGAAAAGAAACTTCAGATGTTTCGTGAAACCCAACACAATCATTTATGTCATCTACCATAAATTCATCCAAAGAAACTATTTCACTTAGTTGAACAAAGATCTCATCTTGCTGTTCATGAACTGACTGGATTATTTCTTTATGAAGGCTTTGTTCTGATGACATGAGAACATTTGGATTCATGACTCTGTTTTCTTCACTCCAGGTGATTTTAACAGCAGCATTCTCTTTCATGGGATTTAGTACAAGGTATTCTTGGTCATCACAATATGAATCTACATCTGAAATGGTTGTCTTAACATTATCACATTCTGAATTTGAAACTTGACTTCTCTGCATGCTGTCTTCTTCTATGGACAGATCTGAAACGACACTTTTTCTTTCATCATTTTCAGCCATATGGAACTCTTCAACCTGCTGATCTATAAAGCTACTTACAGGACTGTCATCCTTTTCAGAAGAGGAAGAAGTTCTACTGTCACCTTCTTGACCATGTGCACACTGCAGATTTGCGTTAACTTGAGCTGTAACCTGACCATTCAAGAGTTAATCTATCTCATCTTCAGACAGAGGAGATAATACATTTTGATTTCTCTTGCTCAAACAGTGATTGTCTTCATTAATTTCAAGTGAAGGAGTATACATATTTTCCTCACACAGCTGATCCATTTCATGTAATTCCTGTTGACTGTCAAGATGAAAAATTCCTTCATCTTCCACCATACTAAGATCTTGATCCTGCTGCAAATTTTCATGATCGTCTTTATGCTATTGAAATGAATTTTCATACAATGCTTCCATGATTTCTCCATCCACCAAGTCATCACGCCCATAAAAATGCTCAAGATCTTCAATAAAACTATGAACATGTCTACAACAGTCCTAAACTAAAGCGAAGGATGGATATGATTATTTATACCTTTCAAAGGATATTGCATGAAAATCCTTTAAACAATAAATAGAAGCAGGTGGCAAACTTTCATACCAAGATCGAGCTTCGTCTTCCATAGTATCCATAAAAATTTTCATCAAATAGTCTTCAGGAAAATTGATCTTTAACTTATGCACATGAATGTGAAATTTCACCAGATGAAGAGCAGCGTCATTACCTTCCACATTTCTGAACATAGGCAAATTCTGAAGCCAATCCACCTTGGGCATTTTATTTGGAAAACCTGGGATGTGATCTCGGCTCATGGGAGCATATCTTCTTGCAACCCGCTCCATTTTGAAAATCTCAAAGCTACTGATCCCTCTGCAGTGGAGTCACCATGAAGCACCAATTGTTGGATTCTTCAGTGAATGGAGTCGCCAGGTGAATGATGTCAGCCTGCTTACGTCTGATCATTGTCCACCATCAACAATCAGCTCCAAACTTGAGATATGTACTGGGGCAAGACAATCTACAAGCAAACCATTTTCGTCCCCAGTATGGTCGCCACTATGTTAGCACCTAAATCTGCCTTAGGCTGAAAGAAGGCAAAATTCAAGGTAACCACAAACCACGCTCAGTCTGGTAGCTAGCCCTACCAGAACAGGAGAGGGCTCTCTCCGGGTCACGCTTAGTGAGGAATAAACAATATGGTCTGAGATGAATTACAATGAATATTGATTTTAGGCTAGTAAATAGATATGGAAAAAGGCGATTTTTGAATGACTGAATTTTCCGGGCTGCGTGGGACCAAAGGACCGCATGAGCTGGGAAATTAAATCAAAGACACAGAATAGTTCGTGAGGCAAGATAGGCAGGAAGCTTAGCAATCAGATTTAAATAATATGGAGTGGGAAGTTTGTTGAGGGAGCTGAAAAGGGCATATGTGATGAATCCTTTTCAGACAGAAGAAGATACACAGCACATGAACACTTTTCCAAGGTAGAGCAATAAAATGGATTCTACCTTTCTCACTAAAAACATTCAACTGGAAAGGATCATGAATGAACTATAAAAATAACAAGATACATGTGAAACAGAGAAGAAACAAATTGCTAAACTCACACCACAAGATCTCATGAATCAGAGCTGCATCATTCTATTAATCTCCAAGCCAAAACTGTACAATGAAAATGTTGGGTTTGTTCTCCACGCTATTCCAAGAAATTCCAACCCTTTGCAAATGATTTTTCATACAATAAATAGACTCAGAAGTGGGAAATAAAATCGATGAAGATAGGGAGTTGTTTAAATCATCATTAATGAACTGAAGCTGAAGAGCCAACCGTTTGCCAGCGTTGCATTTTTCACCCAAACGACCGATGGATAGGTCTGGGGACTCAAAACTTGCCCAAATTTCTTGGCCATGCACCATCAGTCATGATTTTTAATGCCAAATCCAATGATGTAAGCTTTTTACAATTTGGAGCTCCCTAGAAAAAGCACGCGCCACGTGCGCGGCGCATAGAGCCTGTGCGTAGCGCTTTTTGCAGGAGACTTTTGGAGGCCTTCCCAGTGTCCAAATTGGGCATAGGATAGCTTGTTGGAAAGGTCTTTGGTCTACTTTCCAACCCAATCATAAATTTTCAGTTTGGAGTTCATTTTCGCTATCAAAAATCAAATCTACCAAGACTGGTAAAAATGTGCCAAATGAGGCTGCCTCAAGGAAGAGTGTTGTTGTACTCAACTTTTGAAGGTGTTCCTCAACTCCAAATTGAGCTCATGATGGCTCATTGTAAAGCTCTTTCTGTCTAGTTGTCATTTTACTCATCAAGCAATTCATTTGGCTAACCAAGCTGGAAGAAAACTTGATTTTCCCAAGGTCACTTTAGAGGTGCATCAATTCTCCCAAGGCAATTGTATTTTTGAAATTTCTCAAAATCCATGACACCTATGTAAAAAGTGAAGGATGTTTTTCTTCTTTGGCCTATTTGGGACAAAAACCTCTCTCAGTTTTCGAAAATTCATCTTTTCGTGCTCAGAAACATCATTTGAGTGAATTATTGAGCCTTCCTCTAGCCTGCAAGTATTATTGAAGCACTTTGAGAACAACAATTTGCAAACCTTAGACCTAATGACCAAGTTGACTCTTTGCTTATCAAGCAATAAAAACAAGACTGTAAATGATTTCAAGACTGTCTTAATGAACTTTAATAAACAACGCTGAGCCAGCAGGACATGGCATAAGGGATAAATGAGTGACCGGGTCCTTCCGTCAGAATATGGCATGCTCCTAAATGGAATGCAGGTGATCGAGCAGAATGGGACACCTAAAAATGAAATGCAAAAAGAGTTTTGATCTCTGAGGAGGACTGACAAGACCGACTCTAATAGCCATGACAACATTTAAAAATTTGGAAGATTGTCCAAGGTCATTAGCATCACCATCATCATTGTCATTATAACCCCCATCATCTTTATCATCATTTTGATTATCATAATATTAATCAAAATTCATGTCATCGTCATCATCTTCATGATCATCATCGTCATAATTATTGACATTGTCATCAGTTGTTCATAATTGTTAATGTCATAAAAATATCATCAATGCAAAAAATATATGAGTGTTGGAAAATGGATGCAAAAGTCAAAAAAAAATGGGGGCAACAATGGACATAAAATTGGATGAAGAGTGGACACAACATAAGGAGATGTAAAACAAGACAGAAAAATTGACACAAAAGTGGATGAAAAAGTAGATGCAATAGTTGATGCAAAATTGGACACAAAATAGGATGCAAACATGGATGAACAAGTGGAAGAAAACATGGGTGTAATAGTAGGCATAAAACTTAGCATGAATTGTTGTGAAATAAATGTGGATACAAAAATGAACAAAAAAAAAAGACACAAACGTGGAGGAAAAAAGGAGGAAAAATTGGATTAAAAAATGGATGTAAACATGGAACAAACATGGGTGCAATAGTGGAGACAAAATTAAATTCAAAATTGGACGCATCAGAAGTGGATGTAAAAGTAGATGCAAAATGGAATGCAAAAAAACATAAAAATTATTTGGTGCAAACTTGGACATAAAAGAGGACGCAAATGTGGATGCAAAATTGGAATAAAATGTCGGTTTCAATGATAGGCACAAGATATGGCACAACAAAAGTGGATGAGAAAGTGGATGTAATAAAAAACACAAAAAAAGATGCAAACTTGGATGTAAGACAAGATGCAATAAGGGATATGAAAGTGGATGAAAACATGGGTGCAACAACAGAAACAAAATTGGATGAAAAATATGGATACAATGGAAGTAGATGCAAAAGAAGATGCAAAATGAAATGCAAAACCCAACACAAAAGTGGATGCAAAAATAGATGCAATATTTTAATGCAAAAGTTGATGTGAAGATGGATGCAAAATTGGAAGCAAACATGGGTACAACAGTAAGTACAAAACATGATACAAGTAGTGTCACAATAAAAGTGGATGTAATGATAGATGCAAAAAAGAAGCAAATCAAGATGAAAAATAAGATACAAAAAGGGATGCAAAAGTGGACGTAAACATGGGTGCAACAATGGATGAAAAATATGATGCAAAAGTTGATGCAACAAAATTCGATGCAAAAGTAGATGCAATATGAGACACAAAACCTTATGCAAATCTTGATGCAAAGGGGATGCAAAAAATGATGTAAAAATGGATGCAAAAAATGATTTAAAAAATGATGCAAAAGAGGATGCAAGAGATGATGAAAAAGTTGATGCAAGTGTAGGCGCAAAAAGTGGATGCAATAAATGATACAAAAGTTGGCGAAACAAAATTAGGTGCCAAACTTGATGCAAAACATGGTGCAAAGGATGGCATAAAACTTGGCATAAAACCTGGCGTAAAACCTAGTGTAAAACCTGATGCAAAACCTATTACAATACTTGGTGCTAAACTTGGTGTAAGACTTGGTGAAAAACTCGGTGCAAACTTTGCATCAATTTTTGCACCATATTTGATAAATGGACACAAATAGCACCAAAAATGGGCTCTAGATGCAAAAAAGGAAGAAAAAAGGGACGCTAATCACAGGGTTTTGTTGTAGTGTATTATTTTTTTTTGTGAAATATTATGAGAATATTGGGTAGATTATGAAGATTTGGAGGAGGAGATAATTTAGGGACTTGTTCCCTAATACAGGAGGATCAATAATAAATAATAAATCAACAAGATATTATGGAATTATGGTACAAATTGTGGAACTCCAATGATTAAGAAAATCTAGGAATGTGTTCCACTAATCAAGGGATTTTGGTGGGGAAAGCTTCATCCATTCATGGGGAATGATTCCTAATCATTTTTTGTAAGTACCAAGTTGAATTTGCCTCTAGAGGGAGATTTTCATTAGTGTTATTGTGGAGAGAGCTTGTATTTTTGCAGCTCCATTGTATTTTCTTGCAGGGATGTAATTCTATAGATGAAAATAATGAGGATTGGTGTCATGTTTAGCTTCTAAATCTTGTTCTCCTCCATAGGTATCTGAGTTTCCTTGGGCTTGGCCATCACAGGAGCCTCAGAGCCCTTTTGTATCATTTTCTTTCCTTCTTTTCACTGCTTATTCACATTCATCTCTAGTTTTTATTTCTTTCTATTTTTGCATTTAGTATTAATGGATTCTTATTGTAGGATTGAGTTAAATGGTTGATGTAAGTTATTTTGTAGGATCACAAGCATTATTTAATCCTTGGAAAAGCTTTGGAAGTTCATAGTAATCATTGAGGTGATTGGATTAGTCTTCTTATTCCCAAATCTAGATTTTTGGACCTCCTTTTTAGCAAAGAACAGTAAATTTCTGCTACTTTTTACAGCATGCTAACGATCTTCAATCGAGTTGTATCCACTTGAATTAGATCAAAAAAACATTCCAATTCATAAAAAAAATTACCCCATTGCTTTTTCACTTGATTTGGTTAGGCATTTTTTAGATTTACTAGCTCACTAGTTTTCGAATTTCTAGATTTTCGACTAGTAATGTTTTTCTATTTTTTAGCATGGGTTAACAGAGGTATTTTTGAGTGATTCCACTTGAAATGGGGCCTAATACATCCTAGTTAATAACAAAATTTGTCCCATCCAATTTGGATTTGATTTGCTTTGTCATTTGATGAATTACAGTAAATATGTAGCATCTTGTAGGAAATCCTGTTTTGAGCCCGAATTGAGAAAAATCATCATTGAAGCTTGGATTAGGGCTCTACTTGACCTCCATGCCATCAAGACAATTTTAACCCTCTTGCTCCACACTTAGGTCAGCATTTTGCTAGTTTTCAGGGGTAGGATTTGATTTCCATTTCTTCTATCTTCAGTCTTCCATTAGATCTCATCAATGTTTTATATCATTCCACAAAGTTTTCCTCATGCATGAAGTAGACAGCTAGCTCATGAAATTATGTTTCCTTTAGATAGTTGAAATTCTTCTTGTTTGCATGATTTTTGGGTAAATGTCAATGTTTGATGCAGTGCAGGTGTTTTAGGAGTACAAAGATGTTTCATAGTCAACAACCTCACCCGAACTTCATCCACCCATAGTCCTCACTTTCTTTCACTAAACCCTCACCAATTTCATCATTTCACAAGGAAACTTCTCCAAGCTTTTTGAGCAAATCCGACCATCTACCAACTTTGGTTTTTAGTTCTGGAGTGGTCCTAGGCACTCCCTTGCCTCATTCCATCCACCAACCACCTTCCCTAAGCTTTCCATCACCTTCAACATCCATCCTTTTTCTCTTGGTTGTATCCTGTAGGTTTTCAAGGGATCTTGTAGGTTTTCCTGTAGTGGCCTATTTTGAGGCCGAATTGAGGAAAAAACCTCTAGGAAGCTAGAAAAGGGTCCCTACTTGTCTCCCAAGCCTTCTGACCATTCACCATCATCTCCAAGCCACCTGCCACATCACCAAAAGAGATTAGCTTTCACATTCTTACATGAAAAAAGACAAAAATAAAAACAGATTTATTTTATTTATTTTCATGCACAACAGTAGAATGTTTGATGGATTGAATATGCACGCTTAGGACAGTAGGATTGCATATGTGTTCACTTATAATTCTTTTGAAGCAAAGCCTCTTAGCAATTAGTTAGAAAATGGTGTGTTTTAGCATTTGATTTCAGTCTCTTTCCTTGTACTTTCTTTCTTACAATAGGTTAAGGTTCCATTTCAAACATTTCATTTTCTGCAATTAGTTTAGGATTTGACTTCAGTACATGTACTCCATTACATCATGACAGCAAAGGAAGGACACATTGTATGCCACACATATAGTTATGATACCTCTTAAGTTTGTACAAACCCCAGGTTGATAATTAAAGTCGGTAGCCTTGGGAGTTGCAGCATTCTTGTTGCAATACCAAGGCTCATCACAAATCCTATCCACCCATAGAAAATATAATAACTCTTGCTTCCATAAGGGACTCGACCTAGCTCATATGGATCCATAGATTCTAGGAATTTCTTTGAATGAATATTGACATGAACTTCAGAACTCTACAACCCTCAAACTAGGGTTACCTTAGTCAATATTACGCTTGCGACTAATTATGTTCTGGCTCTAAATTCCAATGCAAACCCTCCTCCATTTGTGTTGGTCTTTATACAGACCTTGTGACCTACTAACAACCACAAGACATGGTCTCAACCATCTCTCCTATTTCAGAATTTGATGCGGCCTTCACAAAGAGACACCACTAAAATCACATGCCCAAATTCTCGTGATCAACCTCTCTTGAGCTCAATCTTCCAAAATAGAACCAACAATATGCCATCATACTTCCTAGATTGAACCAAATAAGGTATGTGGCATTCTTGTGAACCCTCACATGATGATCTTGCCCTTGGTGGATGATCATGGCCTCCCTTTAGCAACCCTTACTCGGCCCTCTAACTCAGCCTACTTTAGGAATACATCTCTCCTAGACTCCTTGGTCAAATGAGCTCCTTCTCACTTAATGTTTTGGCCTTCATCCTAAGGCTTACTTAAATAGATTTTCCTAGGCCTCTTAGGAACCCTCTAGAACTTACAGGTTTTATACCTTAGGAAATATTAATATTCGTTTTAATTTTAAACCCCATCATGGTTCCAAAACCCATTTGCTTGGGTTCTTTGCTCACAAATACTTCTATGACCAAACTCACACAAACCCATCTCACTAGGCTTGTGGAGTACCTCCCAAGCTACTAAATTCAACAACATAGCCTAGTTGTAGTAACTGTAACTTGGTCAAGCTCTTGTAGTGAAGTGAGGACTTGGTTAGGTTCCCAAGTTGCAAATTAAGGGTAGCCATGAGAGCGTGACAGCTAGGGAGGGTCAAGGCATGCCAAGGAATGAAAACGTGTGCTAACACATGCCTGACAATGTCAATGCATGCTGAGAAGTGTTATGGAGTGTCAAGGCAGCACAAGGGAGAACTAGGTCAAAATGCATGGAAAGGAACGAATAAGAGTGTGTGCCAAGGAGTGTCAGCGAATTAAAGTGTGCCAAGGACAAAGTATGTTAGGAGAAATTCATAATAGGATTTGTAGTAGGCAAGCCTACGGTTTTGAAAAGGGGCTCGACATAGCATTTTTAAATAAAGGGAGACTTGCGCTGGGCACAACACTGCTTTTCTTTTAGATATTATTTTTATATGAGATACACTTTGGTTTCATGCTCATGTTTTAAACTATTTTAGATAATTGCATATTGTACATTGTTGTGTATAATTTTTTAGGCACTCAGCTTGTGTCAGCTTATATCTTGTGTGCCTTGTGCATCATGTGGTTCTTGCAAACTCTCAGTTAATGCTCTATTGTTTATATCAATTGAACATACATGTGAAATATTGCATGTGTAAGCTATGTTGCTTAGTTGTTTTATGGCCATGGCTAGATGTGATCCTTGCCTTAGTAATTAGTTATGTGGGACAAGTTGAGCTTGGGCATGAGTGGCCTAAGATGAGTCTTAGGAAGTTATTAGGTGAACAAGGCACAATCTACTTGTAGTAGGTGTAATTGGTGAAGTTTTTGTGGTTGAAGTATGCTAATGTCACATGAACTACAATAGCAAAGGACTTGATTGGGTTCCCAAGTCGTGGAAAAATGTAAGGCTAGTTGTGAGGGAATGAGTGCCAAGGCATGTTAGAGAATGATAGGGAATGCTAACATGTACCAAATAGTGCGAAGGCATGTCAAACATGCTAAGATGTTCCAAGTGCTAAGGCATGCCAAGATGTGCAAGGGTGTGACAATGTGTGCGAGGGATTGTCAAGGAAAAAAAGGGAGAAACAAGTTAAATTACAAGGAAATGAACACATAAGAGGGTTAATAAGTCATAAATTTACCTTTTCTAAGAGGGGCATGCTAGGCACACCAACACTAGGTGCTAATAGGTGCCAAGTGTCAAGTCTTAATGCATTTTAAGTACCAAGTATTCCTATGTTGTGTCTCATCTACTTTCTAATAATTGATCTCAAATAAATTTAATATTAAACCATGCCAAAGCATACCAAGGCATCTCAATGCATGTCATACATGCTAAGACTTGCCAAGCTCCAACGCATGCCAAGTTCCAATGTATGTTAGGGAGTGTTATGCATGCTATGAAGTGGAAGGGCATGTTAAAGAGTGCTAAGGTGTGCTAGAGAGTGCCAATGCATGATAAGGAGTGTTAGGGAGTAATAGATAAACACAAGAGAGAACTAGGTCAAAATGCATCGAAGTGAATGAATATGAGGGTGTGCCATGGAGTGTTAATAAGTTCTAGCTATCATGCTAATGAGGGAGTGACAAGGTATGATAAGCACTGGTAAGGCATGCTAGGGAATATCAAGACATTTCAAGAAGTGCCAGAGTGTGCTAGGGAGTTCCAGTGGGTGCTAACATGTGCCAAATAGTGCCAAGACATGCCAGGTGCTAAGGCATGCTAGGATGTGCAGGGTGTTAGGGTATTTCAATATGTGTCAAGGAGTGTCAAGGAAACAAAAGCAAGAACCAAGCTAAAATGCAAGGAAATGAACACATAAAAGGGTTAATAAGTCGGGACTTTATCTTTTTCAAAAGGGGCATGCTAGGCACACTAATTATAGGTTCCAATACATGCCAATTGCCAATATGTGTCAAGTGTTAATGTATGTCAATGCATGCCAAGGTGTTCAAGGGCACACTAGGGACTACGGGGCATGCCAACACATTCTAGGAGAGTGCTATGTTGTGCTAGGACATGCTAACATGTGCTTTGGCATCTTAGCCATGTAAAGATGCTCTAGGTACAAAGATGTTCCAAGACTTGTGAGGTGCCAAGGAATGTTAGTATGTTCCAAATCATGTTAAGATGTGTCATGATTCTTGAGGAGTGCTAGGTCTCTCTCATTAATAGAATTGAAAAATCTTGAATATGTATTAAATAATATAGTTCCTACACACACTAGTGGAACTTTATCTAAACGGAATTTGATAGATAATAAACCTAATAAAGATGAATCATGTGTTGACTCATAGGAAAACTATATTCTCATTACTTGAGGGAAATTATACACACTAATTACGTCTTAACAAATTGAATGACTCTAACCACTATGGCCTTGGACACATAATGAAAAAGACTCCACAAAAATGGTCTTAAATCGTTATCTTTTGACAAAAAATATAGTAACAGGCACATAGCATCATCAAAAATTCATTGGAATGATCAACGATGATGAACATTTTTTTACCGTCACCAAACGTAACCAAAAATAGCATTGGTGAGGGTCAGTAAAAGATTGTCTTTAGAAGTGTCACCAAAGAGAGAATTAGTGATGGGCCTTTAACGACCCTCACCAAAAGTGTCATTGAAAATGGCTTAAGGACCATATGCACTTACAACAACGCTTTTTTAAATATCATCACTATATGCGACATTGGTGATGGACCTTAAAGGTCCGTCACATGCATGAACCTCACCAATGACCTTCTATGTCTTAGTGTAGGTTTTGGAGGGGAGTTGGATCACTTCCCTATTTTTCTAGAGATCAAAGATATTGGGAGGAAACTGGATAGTCCCTTCAAATTCAATGTGTCATGGCTATAAGATGAATTGTTACTAGAGTTGGCCCACTCAACTTGGGTTCCTTATAATTCACACTCTTGGGCTTCTGCAGTGGATCATTTTGCAAAAAATCTCTTGTAGGTCAAAACAACCTCCATTCAGTGGGAATCTCTTAAGCGACAGACAAATGAATAGGAACTAAGAAAGGTTGAAGAAGAGCTTAGTGCTATATTTGATTCTCATGAGGGTTTTTTTAACTCAAAAGACATAACAAAAAAGTCGATATAGCTTGAAGCTAAAAAAAATACTTGAAGGAAGTTTTATGGAGGCTAAAAAGCAGAGTTGTCTGGCTAGAGTGTGGGGATGAAAGTAAGGATTTCTTCCAAAATTTCACCAAGGGAAGGAAACTGGGTAATACTATCTAGGGACAAGAAGACCAAGAGAATACACAATCTACTACCTTTGAGGCGCTAACTCATCTACGAAAGAATCACTTTGGGTGTCTCTACAAAGCTCTAGAGGAAACTTTCATCACAGAGGTGGTTATGATAGCCCAACTCTTCCCAATATTTGTAGACGAGGTTGATAACTTATATCTGATGGAAGAAATCATTGATAATGAATTACAAGAGGTTATACATGGTTTTCAAAAGGACTAAAATCCCCAACTTGATGAGTGGTTGATCCAGGTGGATATTGGTGGCCACCCATTTATTCCACCTAGACCCTTGAGTCAGTTTCATCTGTTTCCTTGTTCATTTCAACATTTACTATTTTTAGCAGTTTTTCGGGTCTCGAACTTCCAGAGTAGTTTTCACCCCCTAAACGATGTTTTTCTGGGGATTGCAGCAAGCTCGTAACCATAGGAATGGGCCTGAGGTGAAACCTGTAGTACTCAGCGAGACCTTCCCAACAAGATATCGTACGTGACAAACGGAGATAACATGACCAAGTTACAACCCTGGGAAGTTGGCTGCCCAACTAACCCCAACGAGGCCTGCAAACTCTTGGTGTTACATATCCCAGGGTTAGGGTTTTGGTTGTTTAGGATTTTCTCATGTTTTCTAGTGATAAATAGGCCCTTAAGCCTCATTGTAACATAGTTCAGAGGCATGTAGTCGTCACATCTCTTCTCAAAGATAAGCTACCATTGCCTGAGCCATCTTATTTCCATTATGTTTGTAAGCATATTTCAATATTTTTCTATTAATGAATTGAAGTGTTTTTCTGCTGCATATCTTTGTTTATGATTATATCTGTAAGTTTTTACATTCCTGTTTAAGTTCGGATCAGTGGTATCAGGGCAGTCTACTCTTTCTTTGTTTTTATTTGCATGTCCCCAATGAGGTCAGTGTATAAGGAGTTAGGGAGTTATCTGGTTGATCCATTGCAAGATCAACCTCACAAAACCCGATGATCTCCCGTGGCGGAAGAAAAGAAAGATGAGGGGGCAGGAGATCCTTTCAAACTGTTGCTCGAGGAAGCCCTCGAGCGACAAAGGTACGTGATGATGGATAACATTGCCCAGATCCTTTGACGACTACCCATAGGCAATGCATCTTCATCCAATAGCCACTTTGGAGGTGCCACTCCTTTTAAGGTACAAGTTAAATTCGATATGCCCATATTCGAAGCCCTGATAGATGTAAACATCCTAGATAAATGGTTAAATCTGTTGGAAGGATATTTTTTAGTTCATGGCTTTTCCAATCGGGAAAATATTACTTTTGCACTTCTCAAATCCGCCCAACACATCAAGGACTCGTGGGAAACCTACTGTGAACAAGAGGATGAGAGTGAACCCTCACTATTTTCAGTTGCACCCACTTGGAATTCTTTCTGAGATTCCATCAAGGAACAATATTACCCTGTCGGGAGCTATGAAGACAAATACATAAAGTGGACCACACTATGGCAGGGAAGGGACCAAGATGTGCCAAAGTTCACAAATATTTTCCATACCCTTTGCACGAAGCTAGGTATCAAGGATATTGAGTGGCATGTGATGCTCAAGTATCGCGGCTGTCTATAAAAGTACATCCAGGACGAGATGGAGTTCCTGGACATTTCCTCGCTCGGCACGACGTATTGGTACGCTATCAATATTGAGAAAAATTTTAAACAAAAGAAGCGGGACTGTGGATCTACAAATCAAAAGGAAAATGTGCCCCCAAACCACCAAAAAAGGACCAAGCTAAGGCAAGGCTACCCATGACAACCTATCAAATCCACAAGCAAATAACAACACAATGAAGACGACGAAGGACACAAGAAAATGGTGTGAGTTCCATAAGACCTCCACTCACAATACAATTGAGTGTTAGGCCAAGCAGTCACTGGTGGTTAGCTGAAGGATTCCAAATCAGACATAGGTTCCGACTCTGAATCAAAACCTGATGAGGGAACTGACAAAGGGAAGAATATCATTGATGTTGAGCGTAGTGCCACCATGGCCACCACCAAGATCCAGAAGATTGAGCTTGAAGATCCAGAGGAGGGGGAACGCCTCTTCCACTCAGAGATGTGGATGAAGGTTTCTCCGTTGTAGCTCATTATCGACAGTAGGAGCCAAAAGAACCTCATTCTAGCAGAGGTCGTGAAGCGGCTAGGCCTAAAGACTACAACACATACACAGTCGTACACCATCGGGTGGCTTCACCAAGGCCAATATCTTCATGTTAGCCAATAGTGTCGCCTTCCCTACATCATCAAGCCATTCACAGATGAGGTACTATGTGATGTTTCTCCTCTTGAGTTTTGTGATGTATTGTTAGGAAAACCATACTTGTGGAAGCAACACGTTGTATATGAGTCTAGACCTCTCTTTTTGATTATTAATTTGGCTAATAATTTGTACAGGGTAATAAAGGTATCCCACCATCTCTTTGATCACTGCAAAGCAATGCAGTAAGATCATTTCTGAGACTAGGATTTTTTTTTCCTTATGATTCGCACCCAGGGAAAGAAGAAGGTTATGGCCACGTCTTCTAGGAAGGGCTCCTCTTCACATCAAAAACATATGGACAAGATCGTGGAGGAGTACAGGGATATTTTTTTCTCACCCACAATGGTACCTCAGAACTATCAGGTCAAGCACTCCATCGATCTAACCTTGGGTGCATCGCTGCCCAATGGATCGATCTATCGACGCTATGTTCTGGAGAACGATGAGATCAAGAGGAAAATTCAGGAACTATTGCAGAAAGGGAACATCAGTCTAAGCTCATCACCTTGTGGGAGCCTGATTGTATTGGTATAGAAGAATGATGGGACCTGGAGGCTCTATATTGACTATCGAATGCTGAACAAGATCACTGTTCGGAATAGGTACCCAATCTCACATATTGATGGCCTTTTGGACTAGCTCAAAGGGGAAAAATATTTTAGTAAGATTGAATTGAAGTCAAGTTATCACCAGGTGCCTATTAAACCCTCCGGTGTGTGGAAGACTGCCTCCAAATCCAAGGAGGGTATTTTCAAATGGTTGGTAATGCCGTTCGGATTGGCGAATGCCCCTGCAACCTTCATGAGACTGATGGATGACATCTTGTGACCCTTCACCAATACATCCGTGGTGGTGTATTTAGATGACATCTTAATCTTCAGCGAGAGTTGGGAGGAGCACCTCCACCATATTCGACAGGTCCTTCAAACCCTGCGACAACACAAGCTGTGTGCTAATTTGGAGAAATTCACATTTGGCCTGTCCAAAGTTCAATATCTGGGATACATCATTGATGAGCACGGTCTACATGTGGACCCATCCAAGATATAAGTCATTCGAGATTGGCCAGCCCCAACCACTCTAACAGAGCTCTGCATCTTTCTGGGTCTTTCCAATTTCTACCGTAGGTTCATGTTGGGGTTCTCTCATATCACTTGGCCTTTAAGTCAAGTCACCAAGGGTGGAGAGAAAGAAAAAATTTTTTGGTCAGAAACCTAACAAAAAGCATTCTGCGAGTTGAAGAATCACCTCTGTTCTACACCAGTTCTCACATTACCAGACCTGCAACAACCATTTGAGATTGAGACAGATGCCTCCGACTATGCTATTGGTGCGGTTCGTACTCAGCATGGGAATCCAATGGCTTACCACAGTGGGACACTTTCAGACACAGTCTGAAAGTACCCCACTTACGACAAATAAATATATTCCATTGTGCAACCCTGCCATCAATGGAAGCATTACATTCTAGGAAAGGAAACTGTTATCCACACAGACCACCAACCTCTACAATTCATACAAACACAAGGGATGTTGTAAAACAATCGCCATCAGAAATGGTCCACCTATTTGCAACAGTTCCATTTGAACATTAAGTATAAGAAGGGCAGCACCAATAATGTCGTTGATTGCCTCAGCCAACCACTAGTCATGGCACTGATCATTGTGCTCGAATCTTGTGGGCACGAGACATCGGGGTGGCCGCATCTTTACAAGGGTGATCCAGAATTCGACAACATATACTAGACACTCTTGGAAGGGAAGCAAGTTCCAAATTTTCACCTTCAGGATGCATTCTTATGCCAATTGGGACAAATTTGTGTTCCTTCAAGTGAGCATGCCAAGATGATTTGGGAGGCGCACTACAGTTGGGTCACTGGACATTTCGGAGTAGAGAAAAAAATAGCGGTATTGTAGAAGTATTTTTATTGGCAAAAACTTTGTCAATATGTTGGGAAGTACATTAGATCTTGCACCGCCTATTCCGTTGCCAAACTAAACATCAAGAAGCAAGGCTTGTATACTCCTCTACCTACTCCTAGCCGACCTTGGGAATCTATCTCCATGGATTACATGTTGGGCCTTCCTTCTACTAAGCATGACAATGATTGCTTTTTCATGATTGTCGACAGATTCTCTAAGCTGGCCATCATCTCGGTTTGCAATAAGAGTATCACAATAGAGGCCACTGCTAAGCTCTTCTTTAAGCGAGTGTGAGTACACATTGAGATCCCACAGTCCATTGTCTCAGATCGGGACAACAGATTCCTAAGTGAATTTTGGTCAAGTCTCGGGTCGATGCTAGATACTAAACTTACTAAGTCCGCGACTTTCCATACCCAAACTGACGGCCAAATAGATGTTGTTAATTGGATGATCGTACACATTCTGCGCATGTACAACTCGAAGCATCCACAAACGTGGGATGAAATTCTCCCCTATGTCCAACACAGCTACAACAAAGCTCTCCATAGCTCAACAGGCCACCACCCCTTTCAGGTAGGGCTGGGATTTCAACCATTATGCCTCATTTATGTGGCCATACCATTTGCAGCCACTCAGGTAGATTCTACTCAAGTTCAGTCCAATGCTGAAAGGGATAACAACTTCATTGAGCGCGTTCAACACATCCTCTTATAGCTCCATGATATATTGGATATAGCTAATGCTAAGTACAAGCAGTGCCATGATCAGCAACGAGTGTCACACAAGTTCCAGGTGGGCAACAAATTTTGGCTACATTTGCAAAAGGAACACCTTGTTGAACCCCACCGCAAGCTTCGCACACTTCGATATGGGCCATACATCATCACCATGGCCATTAGTGACAATGCCTTCAAGCTTCGCATCCCACCATTCCTTGGTCTGCACCTAGTGTTCAATGTAGATTGCCTTCAGCCATACCTTCCACCATTGTTAGACACATCTAACATTGCAGAACAGCTCACACCACTAATCTGTTCATGGAAACATAGATCAAGAACACTAGCCAACAAAGGATACAATTATACCGAGTTGTCAAAGCAGACCAACTCCTTCACCAGGGCAAGTGGTTCACCAAGGACTAGGTTCAACAAAAATTTCCTCACCTCATGGAGGCTCTCCACGCAATGGGGACCATTAATTCCTAAGGGGGGAGGAATTATCTAGGTGAATATTAGTGGCAACCGGCCTATTCCACCTAGACCCCCCATTCAGTTTCATTTGTTTCCTTGTTCATTTCAACATTTACTAATTTTAGCAGTTTTTCGGGTCCTAAACTTCTAGAGCAGTTTTGACCCCCTAAACGACATTTTTTGGGGTCCGCAACAAGCCCGCAAACATGAGAAAGGGCTTGTGGGGCAACCTGTAGTACTTGGCGAGACCTTTCCAACAAGGTATCGTATGCGCCAAATGGAGATAATGTGACCAAGTTACGACCCCGAGAAGTTGGCTGCCCAACTAACCCCAACAGGGCCGACAAACTCTTGGTGTTACATCTCCTAGGGTACGGGTTTTGGTTGTTTAGGGTTTTCTCATGTTTTCCAATAATAAATAGGCCCTTGATCCTCATTGTAACACAGTTCAGAGCCATGTAGCCACCACATCTCTTCTAAGAGATAAGCTACCATCGCCCAAGCTATCTTATTTCGATTTTGTTTGTAAGTATAGTTCAATATTTTTCTATCAATGAAATGAAGTGTTTTTTCTGCTGCATCTTTGTGTTTATGATTATATCTGTAAGTTGTTGTGTTCATGTTTAAGTTCGGATCAGTGGTCAATGGAGTTTTTCCTGAGGATCTATGACCTAATTAGGAATATTTTCTAAGGGTGGTGGAGGAATCTAAAACCTCGAGGCATGTGCAGGCATTATTCAACTCAAATTTTATTGCTCTAATTCCCAAGGTGGACATCCTCACACCTTCAATGACTTCAGACCTATCACTCTATGTAAATGCATATATAAGGTGATAGCCAAAGTGATTGCTAGAAGGATCAAGCCTATTTATCCAAAACCATCTCGGGAACAATTTAGTTTTTTATAGGGTAGATAAATTCATGAGGCCATTGGAGTTGCACAAGAGGTTATACACAACATCAAAGTATATGATTGTGTAAGTTGGCTCCACTTAAGACTCTTTGTGACCCACTTTGGTTCTGAAGTGCCATTCATCACTTGAGTTATGGGATGTGTCTTGTTAGTTTCATTACTGGTCCTTATTAATGGTGCAACTTTCCCATTTCTTTTATGTGCAACAAGGTCTTAGACAAAGTTGTTCACTCTCTCCACTTCTTTTCCTATTGATAGGGGGTCTAAGGAAGTAGCTACAAGAAGTAAAAGAAAGGGGAGAATTCAAAGGTATAACAATGGATGAAAATATATCAATCACACACCTACTTTTTGTTGAAGACATCATCATCCTATATAATGGTTCATGATGAGACGTAGGTGTTCTATAGGCCTCCTTGGAAATGTTTGTGAAGGCAACAAGTATGCAAATAAACTTTTCCAAATTGACATTTTCATTCGAAGATGATGATGCTCACTACATTCAAGGTATTTTTCCTTTTGCACTAACACTCTGCGATGAAGGCCTGAAATACTTGGGTTTCCATTTAAATCCAAATTCTTATATGAAATTAGACTAGGATTTGGCTAATTGCAAAGTTAGAAAAAAGGTTAAATGTGTCGTGCTTGAGGTGGATTTCCATAATAAGTCTTCCTGTGCTTATTAAATCTGTTCTTCAAACTATTCTTGTGTATCAGATGTCCCTATCTTGGATTCCCAAAGGAATTTTGGAAAATATCCACAAATTATCTCCACGATTTCTATGGGAAGGATCCCATGATCAGTGCATTATGTTATGGGTAAAATGGGAAAGGATAGGTGTTCCAAAGTCTTAGGGAGGCTGTGGATTAAAGAACATCATGCTTTTCACCAAATCCCTAGTCGTTAATGTTGGATGGAGGCTTCTAACCACTCATAGTTTATGGACTTCAGTGGTACATATGGAACATATTTTTCCTTTATCTATTTAAGATTGGATTAGAAGCCCTAATAAGTTGCATTCAATTGTATATGTTATTTGGAAGGCTATGTTAACATCTTTTCAACTCATTGAGGATGGTTTGGCTTGGAGAAGTGGCAATGGAGGCTAGGTTAGAATTGCCATGGACCCTTAGATTAGATGTGGGGAAGCCTCTTGAATTCCAAGGGACCTAATGGCATTCCTAAATGATAGCAAATTTATTTTTCATAAGGTCAATTTTGAGCAGAGAAACTAGATATCCTTGTGGCTACTATAGAATGTTGGGAAGATTTTTTTGTAGCTTTACTTTCAACCCACTTCTTCTTTATTGAAAGAGAAGGAAAACTTCAATGGGAAGTGACCCCCTTTGGAGATTACACTCCAAAAGTGAGCTACCTTCATCAAATTTTAGAGAAACTTCAAGTAGAATAGACATGGTGATGGAAACATCTTTGGAAATTAAATTGTCCTACTAAATCAATATTGTTCATGTGGCGCCTTTCAAAAAATAAGGTATCGACCTAATATTATATGCATAAAATACATCTAGATGTCCATAGTTGGTGTGTTATGTGAAAATTAGCAGAGGAGACTATGAACCATCTATTTATTGGTTTCTAGTTGACAAAATGTATATGGATAGCTTGCGAAGTCCCCCAAATAGGATTAACCATCGTTTGGCAAGGGGTGAATATGAAGGAAGCTTGGCATTCATGGTTTGGTAACCAAGATGTGAGAAGGTATAGGGTTCTACTGTTGTTAATTTGTTGGGGTGTTTGGTTAGCTAGTAATAAAGCTATTTTTTAAAATTCTTCTTCTTCCCTTGAAAGAACTATTGCTCAATGTATGGAAATCTACTCCCTTCTCACTCTTAAGGATAAGATCCCCATAAGCCGAATTATCTCTCCTGATGACATTGAAAAAATTCGTCCTTGGGCCTTTTTTGATGAGGCCTCTCAATGTGAGGAAAATATATGTGGTGGGGGTGTTGTCTTCCACTTTTCTGAGACACATTTTTTCTCTATACAAATGTGTATTGGAATAGACACAAACAATTTTGGTGAACTTATTACTTTGAAATTACTCTTACTCTTTGTAGAAGAAATAGGATGTGGATACATATAGATTTTTGGCGAATCCATGCTTGTAATTAACTATGTAAAAGAGGCACAAAGGTGTCACAATGAAAAAATTTGACTTCTCTTGGAGGAAGTTCTCTATATTAGAGATACTTTTGATCATTTTAGTTACTGCCATGTTTACAAGGAGTGTAACAGGTTTGCATTTACATTGTCTAAAGAGGGTATTTGACCGGATTTTGGGAAGTGAAACTTCACTGAAACAAGAGAAATAGAGGACTACAAATTTTACCATAGACCATTCACTAAGAAGTTGATCTGCTAGCTCCTTAGTATGTTAAAGTTTGAAATCATTTTTAAAGGCTTTTAAACACACATAGTTCTTCATTTTTCACTTATTGCATATATAAAACATCAATGTATTTTAAAAATCACTTTTTGCCACCTGTAAAAGTTTTTTTTCTTTTTTTTTTAACTAAAAACTTGGGAAAATTGGAAAAGGCTACAAAATCACATATTATATGATTTAAAAGATATAAATAATTAATATAATACCAAATCACATATTATAGGGTTTAAGAAATATAAAAAAATTAATTATAAACCAAACCCCGTATGGTTAAATACAAAATTTATTATTCCAATGAATATGGTGGATTTGTTATGAACCATATAATGGTTATACGATTATGTTAAGCAAACAAAATCCACGGTTTTGGCAAGTGGCAGGCCAGCTAATAGACAACAAAAATTGGGTTAATTTAAAAATTGAAATTAATTGTAACTCGCTTACAACCATCTATATTGTCTAATCACTAAATTTAAATTTATATTATATGAGAATGTATACAATGATATAAACATAAAAAAACGTAATTTTATAAATTTTTAAATAAAATTATGATTTAAAAAATAATAAAAATTAATTTAACTAACCAATTTAATTAAGTTAATTAAATCAATGTTTTTTTATTATATTAATTAATATTATTATGTTAATTCTATTAATCATTTTTATTATATTAGTTCGTTAATAAATTTTATTCTATTAATTTAAAATGGATGTTAAAATGAGGCTAGCTATTGATAATCTCATATTCATTTCCATAAAAAAATATATTGCATAACTACGAATACATATAATTTAATAATTCTAAATAAATTACAAGGAAGTTACCAATCTAGATTTTCTTTTCGACTATTCCGAATTCTTTCACGCGCGGAAATCCCATCACCTACATTGTAGAACAAGGGTCATGCCCAACAGAATTGTAATGCGGACAAAATCACGTCGGACGTAATACGGACAAACTCCACCTGGCACATAATTGTAATGCGGACAAACTCCATGGTCTGCAACACACAAAAGACTCAACATTAGCTTTTATTGATTAATCGGCAGCACAAAAATCACATAGGAAAGCCTAGGAACACAAATGCCCCCATCTCCATGCGGGGGGGAAAACGCATCATCTGAATTTAATAATTTAATATATCAAAACTCATTAATTTATATCACTTCTCCGTATCCATTAGTAATAGGTTAATTATTTCTTTGAATTTCTTTAGGTATTTGAATTATTTAATTTATTAAATTATTTTTATAGAAATAAGTAATTTAAATATGGAGTGAAATAGACTTTGTTTTTATTAAAGCAATTGTTATAGTGCATTTTATAAGGTATTTAATAAAAAATTGAGTAAATAAGAGTGGATAAATGGTCAAACACCATTTTTAATGAAGGCATCACTCAAATAAAGAAATCATAGATGAGAAAAAACAACAAATAGATGTAAAAATGGAATATTTACCTCAATGCATGTCTCACAAATAGCAAGGAGTCAAAGAATTTTGTTATGGAGAAGTTTGGTAAGTTTATATGGGAAAAAAATTGGGTAGAAAGGAGAAGTAGTTTGTTAAAGAATTCAACCCCACTTGTGATCTCCAGCAAAAAGAGTACATTGGAGCTAGCATTCCATGGAGAGCAAAGATTATTATTGCTTAATTAAGAACTAACTCACATCAACTTTGGTGTGAAACATGGTTGTGGAAGAGACCTAAAAAAGCTTAGGAAGAATGGGTGTGTACTTTTTACACTTGTGACACAGTGGAATTGGAAAAACATTTTATTTTGGAATGTGATTCTTTCAAGGACAGTTATGGTAGTATTTCGGAATGTGATTCTTTCCAGGACAGTTATGGCAGTGTGTTAACATCAATTCCTTGGCGTTGTCTTTTGAGTGAGGCAATTGTTAGAAGGTTGGGTCAGCTCATCATCAATTTCAGTAGGAAAAAGATTAAATTGCAAAAGGCAAAAAACAGGGAGGTTGGTAGTCCCATAGACTATTTTTAGTCTTGCGAACATTAAAATATTATTCATTCATTAATTCATAATCCAAAATGAAAAATGTTAATCACACCAAATGCAAATTCTCCAAATCAAATCGCAGATTTTAAAAATATTCCAGAATCTTAAAACATAAAATCAATTACTTTTGACCCCTCTCCCAATTTTAACATATTCCCAAAATCTACCATAAACATAAAATCATATTCCAAAATCTGCAGCCAACATAAAAATCTCTCAATGCAAACACCTTGTAAAGCCTGTGGTCGTTGGCTCGTGCAGCCTTCTGTCTCCTGTGACGGTGATGGGTGGCTCGTGCAGCCTTCTGTCTCCTGGGGAGGTGGTGGGTGGCTCCTCGGGCGCTCGATCTGGGGAGGTGGTGGTGGGGGGTCGCTCCTGCTCCTCGGGCGCTCGATCTCGTGAAATAAGAGCTCCAAGTTAATCCATGAAAGCTTGTTCAAATGCGCGTCGATCTCTGAAATGAGCTTTGTGATCTCTTTGCTCTTTCTACAACGAGCAATCGGTGACCAGGTGTCGTTTATTCCATCTCCCTTTTTAATAATGGCATTCATGGCGACAGCCCAATTGTTTGCATTGTTAAGCCAGTTGCTTGCATCGTTACCTCGTTGGATCTCATTGATCCCATTTCCGATATGCCGGATGAAAGGCTTCATCTTGTTCAATAGATCTTTGAAAGACTCCAACTTTTTCTGGAAGTTACGAAGCCTCCCAATATAGAAAAACATTACCAGCAACACAGAGGTTATGACCCAACCAACAATTCCAGAGTCCAAACCGCTGCCCTGAATAAATCCAGAGAGTGGCGGTGCCATTGCCTCCGGCTTTGGCTGTGGTGGTGGAGGGAGCCTCCTTTGAATCTCCAATAACTTCGAAATTACGCAATCCAACTGAATCAGAGGAACCAATTTCAAATGTTTCTCGATATCTGAAATTAAATTGGCAATAGCTCTGCTCCTTCGGTAACGAGAACAAATGTTCCACCATTCTAAATGCTCTTCCACCATTTCAGATGCTTTTCTGAGCTCATGCAACTGTTCATGCAACTGTTTATACCATATATGAATGCGGGAGAAGGGAGGACTCTGCTCCTTGACACGCTGGAGAGAATTTTGTGTAATTGTATCAACCATATTTTCCAGAGATTCCAGCATCTTCTCGCTGAAAAGCGCAACTTTGATGTAGGGACAAGCAACCTTGTCCATGAAAATGGAGAAGAGCCCACCGACAATCGCAGGGACTAAATAATACATTAAGAATCCCATATTAACACTCTCTCTGCAGGATAACAATATGTGCAATTCTCAACCAATGCCGGCACAGTCCAAATTCCTGTGAGAAAGGTAACCAGAAATTGGACAAACTTAATGCAACTAGCAAGCCACTAATGCTCACACCACCAAACACAAATCTGAGGGATATATATATATATAAATATAATCTGTGTTTATGTAACATTAGTGTTTATTTTCAAGGTGTTTGAGTTGAAAAGTTTATTCTATAATTTAATATGATGTGCAATTCTATTTATTTATCATAAAAATTGAAAATTTGAAATTTTATTATATCAATTAAAAAATAAAAAAATCTAAAATTAAAAATAATAAAAATAAATAAAAAATTAGATCTCTCTAAATTCATGTTAAATCTATGTTTAAAATAAATATATACTGATTTGTAAACTCAGTTTACTAAACTATTCGTGAGCAAAAAGATACAACCAAAAGACACTCTATCATCCGTCTCCATCGGTCTCACCTTATTATCTTTTTACAAACACTATATAAAAAAAACCATATTATCTTTTTACAAACACTGATAAAAAGAAATCCACAAGTAGTTAACTTTTCCAAAATAATTTTCTAATTGCAAGCGACAAAGTAGTTGATTTTCAAAACAAATTTCCACGGGTAGTTGATTTTCAAAATCATTTTCTAGTGGAAAGGGTAACTTCATCTCACTACTTAATTTTCAACTATTTTTCTGGGCCATCCTTTTTATGATATATTTTTGTCCTCTGTCATATCTCATCAATTAATTATGTTCTATCACTTTACCATTGATGTGTGGGCCATGTTGTGTGTATATATTTGTTTTTGTTTATTGTTAATTATCTCGATAATTTTTATTTTTATATTTTGGAGTTGTTTATAGTGTGATATTTTGGAGTTTCTGGCGATGTCAAAATTCAGTGGAAAAATCTAAAGTGAAATTTTGATTTGTGTTATTTAAACTAGTTTTTTGACTATATATATGGATTCAGTTCTATGAAAAATCCTTAGGGCACTTCTATTGTGTAGGATTTACCCATCAATCTTGTGATTTCAATGAATTCATACCAGATTTTAGAGAAATTAGACCCAAACTTCCAAAAAATCCACTAAAAACAATTCTATTTTTTAATATAAATTGCCGCCCATTATGATACATAATAAAACAAATTTGTAAAAGAAAAACTGTGTTAATAATTTTTTGAACGTACAACAGGTGAACCCATATAGAGTAAGGACAAATATTTGAGATGTGAATGCATTAGTGCCCACTATAATTGTGGCTTATCAGATTGAATTTGACTATGGCACACGTGTATCATAAATACAGTTGGCTGTTTAAAATCATCGCAACTATCGTTCCTGCCACAGGTGAAAATAGGTGGAGTTGCCATAAATTATCTTTTATTACATCCATAAATGGTAAAAATACCCGTCAATCCATAAATGCTGTTTGTGAAAGTGACTTTGACTCTAACTATAGTTGCTGTTTGTGAAAGTGACTTTGACTCTAACTATAGTAGGTGAGAATACGTTGCAGCCCATAAATCTGGTTTGTTAAAGGCAATTTGACTATAATACACGCATGCCGTGGATACAGTTGGCTGTTGAAAACCATGACAATGACTTTTCGATACACGTCAAAATGGAGGGACCTAAAAAAACAATGCAGTGTAATCACTCCAAAATACAAAACAAAAAGACAAACACAGGTGGGGTACACAATAAAGCTATATAGACTTCAATTATTTTATTGAGTGTCACATGTTTTCGAGTGGAAAAAGACGCTTCAGATAACGTCAAATTCGATCACCAACCATGGCACCTTTCAAATTAATATCCCTCTTTATTATTTCAAATTGAAATTACGAGCTTAAGAAACCAGTAAAAATTGGCATTAATGCCGCATAGGTTAGTGTAAATATGTAGACAAGTCTACCGAGATGGAGGAATTGTTTGGACAACCAATTTTGGCTAGAATCTGGACAAAATAGGTTCAACAAATTTTGCAGAATGAGTGTTTAAATCATGTTTTTAAAGGTGGAAATGGAGTGGCAAAATGTGTCACCTGGAAATGGTTCATTCGAATACTTAAATATGCCAAAAACACCTGCCACATTTCCACCTCTTATTGGTCCAATGCTAACATCATATGTGATGAATAATACGCTGCCACTTGTCCTTTTGTTAGAGGAGAGAGAAAGGGTCCCAAGGCCTTTGTTTTTCAACTAATTTCCTTGTTAAATTATTTTTATAAAACCATCAAGTTCAAACCCTTATCCTGCTACTTACTTTGCCACACTAGCCCAACTATAATTCCATTGGCTCTTGCTTCGCTATGTTGTCCCGACTTTGACTCACCCCTGGCCTCCCTTAGCATGCACCTTTAATTCTTCTAGGAAAGACTTTGCAGGTTTAGTTATCATGTGGGGGTCTTTCACTTAAATCTTCCACCAATAAACTATTATTGTCACTGTAGTTGTCAGGGAACCTCTTCCTAGCTGACATCATCTCGTTAGTTCCATAAGCACTCCTTAAGGTTTCTCCGGGGTACACTCATTGGGCTACCTCTGCCGAACTAAGTTGTTGTGTGGGCTCTGCCTTGGGCCAATCAATATTCACCCCGTTGTTGCATTGTTTGTTCCATGTCTGTCCGAGGCTTTGGATAGTGCCTCCGCCAAAGAATCCATTATGATTGGTTGTGCGCCAAACTTAGCTATGTGCCAAAAGGGTCTCCAACCACTTTAGCTCTGCAAACTTTGACTTTGGGGTCCTCAACTTTGACTGGCTCTAACCTTTAATCCAGGCCCGCCATTTTTGAACTTCCATATACCACTAGAAAGCTCTTTTAGAGCTCTAGCCATCTAAGTGGGTTCCATCTGCATTTGACATGATTTTCTATACAAGAAATAGCTTCAAATTCTTTGCACCATTACCAATTAACTCACTAATCTGCTTAGAAACATCTGAGCATTGCAACACCTTTGTCATCATCTTCTTTGCCTTGGCCATCAATGCTTTTCCTTTGCCATCAATGACAACACAATTCTAACAATGTGTTCTTCTTTGAGGGTAACATTTTTGAAGAAGTAAATGAGCACAAGTACCTCAAGATTGATTTCAACAATAAGCTTAATTAGGACTGCAAAAAGAAGAGAATTTTAGGAGGATGGAAAGCATTATATGCTCTTCAAAATAGATGTAAAGAGGCAGAATTATGGGATTGGAAAGCGATTAAAGTGCTTTTTGGACTCCCAATTTGTCCAGCGATGCTATATGGGTGCTAATTGTGGGTTAGCGATACCCCCATCTTAAAATGGAAACAAATTGAGAAAATCCAAAAACACTTGACCATGAGCAAGTTCAAAATAAAATGTTTGGTTCCTTATGATAAAATGTTGAGTGAATGATCCAAGTGGCTCCAGAAATAGAAGTGGTCTTGAAAAAACTAAAAAAAACAAAGTCATTATATTGAAGTGGAATGAGGCTCAGATCGAAAAACTCAACACAAGCTTTCCAACGGCGCGGAGGACACCTCAATCCGAGTTCGTGTGTGAAAGTTATGGACAGTCAAAGTTCTAGTCAAACTAGGCCCAATGGCAGCGACTAACAAGGCAACAATTTGGAATTTCTCGATGAACGAAATCTAGCCACCAGAATGGTGATTTTTTCACCTCTTTAATTTGTCCAGTTACCCTTAAAAATTGTCACCGAGATTTTAATTATTATTATAAAAAAATATAAAAATGTGGTGGCAGCTTACCACCCCACCACCCCCTAACAACATATAGTTAAGTATTATGTGGTGGTCGAGCCACCCACCAACCGACCCGCCCAACCCACCATTCAATATAACAAATACATGTATGGAGACCGGCGGGGTTCAAGCCCGCCTGAAGCAGGTGGGTCAACCCGCTAATGAGCGACCCCAATTTTAAAAGTCGTCAAAACCATAAAAACAAATTTATAAAGAAGATTTTTCGGTAAAAATCACATCTTATTTCATTTTGTCAACGCGTTTCGAACCAACAAGTGTGGTTCATCGTCAAGACAAGTTGAAGAACCAGACCATGGCAGAAGTTTAAATACAAAGAGCAGATCATCCAACAACTGTCTTTAACAAGGAAACGACTATATGTGACTAGGAAACGGCTATATTTGACCGGGAAACTGTACTGGACCGAGGGATAAGGAAATTCAATTAATTCAAAAGTTAGTTTTGTTAAATTATATTATATTAAATTAAATTTAACTATTTATATTTAAACTAATAATAGATTTATTATTATTATTAAAGTTATGTAGAATAAATACCAACAAATATTATTAAATAAATTAAATTTGTTTGTTAATTGCTAACCTACTTACTTAGTTATATTAAAATTATTTTAAGGTTATTCGGTCAAGAATTCTTATTCAATTTATGTTAAAGTTATAATGGGATCATCATTCTTTAAATTTCTTCATTAAGGTGAAACTTATTAAACTAATTATTACACTATACTAATTCTTATTCAATTTATGTTAAAGTTATAATGGGATCATCATTCTTTAAATTTCTTCATTAAGGTGAAACTTATTAAACTAATTATTACACTATACCAATAATTACCTAAGGCTTAATTTAACACAACTTAATATTATTAAATGAAATACTAAAAACTTAAAATTGATTATTAAAGTCCAACCTACCCAGTTAGTTAGAAAAATGACTTAAAACTAAAGTAAAAGACCTAACAGAATTGAAACGGGGCAATTTCTTATTAAACTTTATTTTAAAGTTATTAAGGAACCACTGAGAAAGAAGAAGGCAACTTCTGATTCATGTAATCATTAAAGTTCAAATGGGATAATTGGCATCATTCTTTAAAATTCCTTTATTATGATAAAAAATGTTATATTAATTAATCCACTATGCTAATTAATTAAGTCTTAAAAAGATTTTTACCACCTATATAAATAAATATCTTATTCTAATAAGAGAACAAGAAAGATTAAATAATTGAAAATTATTATTAAAATCAAAGAGTAGTGAAGGAAAAAGGATAACACATGGTCCAACTGCCGAGAGAAGATCACAACAAAGGAACAACGCACAAGGTGGGGGCAGGGCGGGGGGCGAGGGCGGGTGCTGCTAGGAAGAAAGGGCAGGGATCCAACATCTGCTAATCTTCCAGTCATCATCCTTGTTGAGATTGCTCGACATTTTTTCAATTTCTATGGCCTCCCTAAACTTTTGGTCATGAAAAGGGGCAATCTTGGCAATAACACGGACCTCCTCAATGCATACGTGATGCTTAGTTTTATTTGCGTGTTCTACCAAGGTAGAAGACTAGGTCCTCCTATGTTTTATGTCAACTGAGTGTTCACAAATACTTTGATTAATAGAGCGCTCAGTCTCACCAACATAGGGGGTCTCACAAGAACAAGGAATAACATAGACATCTCTCATGTCCTTGAGGTCGATGGGGTCTTTAACAGATCTAAGAGAGCTACAGATGGTGTTAAGGGGTCTAAATGAAGAGGGCACATTATGCCTCCTGAGGATTCTCGCAATCTTATGAGTGGTCCCCTGGATGAACGGGAGATAGAACCCTAAGATCTGATCCTTAGGGTCTTTCTTAACTTTGGGACTTTGGTTGGCTTTAAGGAAAGCTTTTAGACCGTGGTGCCCACTGTAACCATTATTAACAAAAACATTAAGGAGATGGTCTTTCTCCTTCTCAAGGTTCTTATCATCGGAGATTCTCAGCGCACAAGTCGCTAGTGTGTTGAGAACACCCAACTTTTGAGCAGGGAAATGATGGGAGCTGGCATGAAGATATTGCTCAGTATGAGTTTTCTTCCTAAACACTTGGTGGCAGAAAGAACCATAATCATTTGTCAAAATGAGAACATCCAGGAAAGGAAAACATCCATTAACTTGTCGTGGGTTCATGAACATTCTAGTATGGGCTGCCCTCCTATGCATCAAGCTTCATTGGTGGATTCTAATGAAGCGGTCATCTCCTCTGGTCTTTCCCTTCAAGTCCCTTGCTCTTCGTTGTCTAACTTGGAGCCAACCTTGCATTCCAGCTAGCTTGAATTCCTTGGTTCGGTTCCGGTTCTTTTGCTTTCTCCTGGTAGTCATCCGTCCGACCCTCCTCTGCTGCCAAACTTGGCCAGGAACTCTATGCAGTCCCTTCTTACGGGTCTAAGCCCTCCGGGTAATCAAGCCCCTAAAAAGTGGATGGTCTCCGGCTTGCTTGGTCTATCTCATTATCCATTGCCCTTCAACTTGAATCTAATGGCTCTGTCTCTCTTTTCCTACCGAACATAAACAGAAGAAGCGGGACTTTGGATTTGCAAACCCAAAGAAAGGAAAAGGCGCCCCTAAACCACAGAACAAAGGACCAAGCTAAAGCGAGGCTACCCGGGACTACCTGTCAAAGCCATAAGCAAAGAAAAACACAACGAAGATGAAGAAGGACATGATAAAATGGTGTGAGTTCCATAAGACCTCCACTCAGAATACAAGTGAGTGTCAGGCCAAGCAGTCACTGGTGGTCGAGATGAAGGCTTTCGAATCAAACGTAGGTTCTGACTCTAAATCAGAACCCGATAAGGGAACTGACAAAGGGAAGCAGATAATTGACATTGAGCCCAATGCCACCGTGGCCACCACCAAGATCTAGAAGATTGAGCCTGAAGATCTAGAGGAGGGGGGACACCTCTTCCACTCACAGATGTGGGTGAAGGGTTCTCAGTTGCAGTTCATTGTCGACAGTGGGAGCCAAAAGAAACTCATTCCAGCAGAGGTCGTGAAGCGGCTGGGCCTAAAGACTACAACACATCCACAGTCGTACACAATCGGGTGGCTTCACCAAGGACAAGATCTTCGTTTCAGCCAGAAGTGTCACCTTCCCTACAACATCAAGCCCTTCACAGATGAGGTACTATATGACATTGCACCTCTTGAAGTTTGTGATGTATTGTTAGGAAAACCATACTTGTGGAAGCAACATGTTGTATATGAGTCTAGACCTTGCTCTGTGATTATTACTTTGGCCAATAAGTTGTACATGATATTGGAGGTAGCCCCGCCTACTGCCATCTCTTTGATCATTGCAAAGCAATGCAGTAAGATCATTTTCAAGACTAGGAAATTTTTTTTCCTTATGATTCGCCCCCAGGGAAAGAAGAAGGTTGTGGCCACGGTTTCCAGGAAGGGCTCCTCTTCACATCAACAACATATGGACAAGGTCGTGGAGGAGTACAGGGATATTTTTGCCTCACCCATAGGGGTACCTCAGAACTATCAGGTCAAGCACTCCATCGATTTGACCCCGGGTGCATCGCTGCCCAATGGACCAATCTATCGACGCTATGTTCTGGAGAACGATGAGATCAAGAGGCAAATTCAGGAACTATTACAAAAAGGGCACATCAGGCCAAGCTCATCACCTTGTGGGAGCCCAATTGTATTGGTACAGAAGAATGATGGGACCTGGAGGTTCTATATTGACTATCGAGTGTTGAACAAGATCATTGTTCGAAATAGGTACCCAATCCCGCAGATTGATGACCTTTTGGGCTAGCTCAAGGGGAAAAATATTTCAGTAAGATTGAATTGAAGTCACGTTATCACCAGGTGCCTATTGAACCCTCTGATGTGTGGAAGATTGCCTTCAAATCCAAGGAGGGTATTTTTGAATGGTTGGTAATGTCGTTCAGATTGACGAACGCCCTTGCAACCTCCATGAGACTGATGGACGACATCTTGTGACCCTTCACTAATGCATCCATGGTGGTGTATTTAGATGGCATCTTGATCTTCAACCAGAGTTGGGAAGAGCACCTCCACCATATTCGACAAGTCCTTCAAACCCTACGACAACAAAAGTTGTGTGCTAATTTGGAGAAATGCACCTTTGGCCGAACCCAGGTTCAATATCTGGGATTCATCATTGATGAGCACAGTGTACATGTGGACCCATCCAAGATATAAGTCATTTGGGATTGGCCAGCCCCAACCACTCTAACAGAGCTCTGCATCTTTCTGGGTCTTGTCAATTTCTACCGTAGGTTCATGTTGGGGTTCTCTCATATCACTTGGCCTTTAAGTCAAGTCGCCAAGGGTGGACCGAAAGCAATTTTTTTTTGGTTGGAAACCCAACAAAGAGTGTTCTCCGAGTTGAAGAATCGCCTCTGTTCTGCACCAGTTCTCACATTACCAGACCTGTAACAACCATTTGAGATTGAGACAGATGCCTCCGAATATGTTATTGGTGCGGTTCTTACTCAACATGGGAATCTAGTGGCTTACCACAGTGAGACACTTTCAGACACAGTCTAAAAGTACCCCACTGACAAAAAAGAAATATATTCCATTGTGCAAGCCTACCATCAATGAAAGAATTACATTATGGGGAAGGAAACTATCATCCACACACACTGCCAACCTTTATAGTTCATACAAACGAAAGGGAAGTTGCAGAACAATCGCCATAAAAAATGGTCTACCTATTTGCAACAGGTCCATTTGAACGTTAAGTATAAGAAGGGCAACACCAATAATGTCGCTAATTGCCTCAGCCGACCACTGGTCATGGTGCTGATCACTGTGCTCGACTCCTGTGGGCACGAGACATTAGGGTGGCCACATCTTTACAAGGGTGATCCAAAATTCGGCAGAATATACTAGACAATCCTGGAAGGGAAGCAAGTTCAAAATTTTCACCTTCAGGATGCACTGTTATGCCACTTGGGACAAATTTTTGTTCCTTCAAGTCACCATGCCAAGATGATTTGGGAGGCGCACTAGACTTGGGTCGCTGGAAATTTCGGAGTAGAGAAAAAAATGGTGGTATTGTAGAAGTATTTTTATTGGCCAAAACTTTGTGAGGATTTTGGGAAGTACAATAGATCTTGCACCGCCTGCACCATTTCCAAACCAAACATCAAGAAGCAAGGCTTGTATACTCCTCTACCTACTCCTAGCGGCCTTGCGAATCTATCTCCATGGATTACATGTTGGGCCTTCCTTCTACTAAGCATGACAACAATTAAGTTTTCGTGGTTGTCAACAGATTCTCTAAGATGGCCATCATGGCGGTCTGCAAGAAGAATATCACAGCAGAGGCCACTACTAAGATTTTCTTTAAGCGAGTGTGGGTACACTTTGGGATCCCACAGCCTATTGTCTCAGATTGGGATAGTAGATTCCTGAGTGCATTTTGATCAAGTCTCTCGTCGATGCTGGATACAAAACTTACTAAGTCCACGAATTTCCATCCCCAAACTGATGGCCAAACAGAGGTTGTCAATAGGATGATCATACACATTCTGCACATGTACAACTCGAAGCATCCACGCACATGGGATGAAAGTCTCCCCTATGTCCAACACAACTACAATAGAGCTCTCCACAGCTCAACAAGACACAACGCCTTTCAGGTAGGGCTGGGATTTCAACCATTATGCCCCATTGATGTGGCCATACCATTTGCAGCCACTCAAGTAGATTCGACTCACGTTCAATCCGATGCTGAAAGGGCTAACAACTTCATTGAGCACATTCAACACATTCGCCAATAGGTCATTGATATATTGGATAGGGCCAATGCTAAGTACAAGCAACGCCATGATCAGCATTGAGTGTTGCACAAGTTCCAGGTGGGCAATAAAGTTTGGCTACATTTTCAGAAGGAGCACCTTGTTGGACCCCACCGCAAGCTTCACACGCTCTGATATGGGCCATACATCATCACCAAGGCCATCAATGACAACCCCTTCAAGCTCAACATCCCACCATTCATTGGTTTGTGCCTAGTGTTCAATGTAGATTGCCTTTTGCCATACTTTCCATAATTATTGGACACATCTAACATTGCAAAACAACTCACACCAACAGAGCTCAAACCAGACTGCATGGAACAAGCCACAACTGATATGTTCATGGAAACATAGATCAAGAACACTAGCCAACAGAGGATACATTTATACCCAGTTGTCAAAGCAGGCCAACTCCTTCACTAAGGCAAGTGGTTCACCAGGGACCAGGTTCAATAGAAATTTCCTTACCTCATGGAGGCTCTCCACGCGATGGGGACCATTGCTTCCTAAGGGGGGAGGAATGATCTAGGTGGATATTGGTGGCCACCAGCCTATTCCACCTAGACCCCATATTTAGTTTCATCTCTTTCCTTGTTCATTTCAGCATTTACTATTTTTAGCAATTTTTCAGGTCCTGAACTTCCAAAGCAATTTTGACCCCCTAGACGAAATTTTTTGGGTTCTGCAGCATGCTCATAGCCATTGTCTAGGTCTTGTTATGCAACCTGTAGTACTTGGCAAGACCTTTCCAACAAGGTATCGTACGCGCCAAACGAAGATAATATGACCAAGTTACGACCCCAGGAAGTTTGCTGCCCAACTAACCCCAACAGGGCCCACAAACTCTTGGTGTTACATCTCCTAGGGTTAGGGTTTTGGTTGTTTAAGGTTTTCTCATGTTTTCCAATAATAAATAGGCCCTTGATCCTCATTGTGACACATTTCAGAGGCATGTAGCTGCCACATCTCTTCTCAGAGATAAGCTACCATCGCCCGAGCTATCTTATTTCCATTATGTTTGTAAGTATAGTTCAATATTTTTCTATTAATGAAATGAAGTGTTTTTTTGTTGCATCTTTGTGTTTATGATTATATCTGTAAGTTGTTGTGTTCATGTTTAAGTTCAGATCAATGGTTAATGGAGTTTTTCCTGGGGATCTATGACCTAATTAGGAATATTTTCTAAGGGTGGTGGAGGAATCTAGAACCTCGAGGTGTGTGCAGACATTATTCAACTAAAATTTTATTGTTGTAATTCCCAAGGTGGACATCCTCACACCTTCAATGACTTCAGACCTATCACTCTATGTAAATGCATATATAAGGTGATAGCCAGAGTGATTGCTAGAAGGATCAAGCCTATTTATCCAAAACCATCTCGGGAACAATATAGGTCTTTATAGGGTAGATAAATTCATGATGCCATTGGAGTTGTGCAAGAGGTTCTACACAACATCAAAGTATATGATTGTATAAGTTGTTTCCACTTAAGACTCTTTGTGACCCACTTGGGTTCTGAAGTGCCATTCATCACTTGAGTTATGGGATGTGTCTTGTTAGTTTCATTCCTAGTCCTTATTAATGGTGCAACTTTCCCATTTCTTTTATGTGCAACAAGGTCTTATACAAATTTGTTCACTCTCTCCACTTCTTTTCCTATTGGTGGGGGGTCTAAGAAAGTAGCTACGAGAACTAAAAAAAAGGGGTGAACTCAAAGGTATAACAATGGATGAAAATATATCAATCACACACCTACATTTTGTTGAAGATATCCTCATCCTCTATCATGGTTCACGATGAGACTTAGGTGTTCTATAGGCCTCCTTGGAAATGTTTGGGAAGGCAACGTGTATGCAAATAAACTTTTCCAAATTGACATTTTCATTCTTTTCATTAGAAGATGATGATGCTCACCACATTTAAGGTATTTTTCCTTTTGCACTAACTCTTTGCGATGAAGGCCTGAAATACTTCGGTTTCCATTTAAATCCAAATTTTTATATGAAATTAGACTAGGATTTGGCTAATTGCAAAGTTAGAAAAAAGGTTAAATGTGTCGTGCTTGAGGTGGATTTCCATAATAGGTCTTCTTGTGCTTATTAAATCTGCTCTTCAAACTATTCTTCTGTATCAGATGTCCCTATCTTGGATTCCCAAAGTAATTTTGGAAAATATCCACAAATTATCTCCACGATTTCTATGGGAAGGATCCCATGATCAGTGCGTTATGTTATGGGTAAAATGTGAAAGGATAGGTTTTCCAAAGTCTTGGGGAGGCTGTGGATTAAAGAACATCATGCTCTTCACCAAATCCCTAGTCGTTAATGTTGGATGGAGGCTTCTAACCACTCGGTGGTACATACGAAACATATTTTTCCTTTATCTATTGAAGATTGGATTAGAACCTCTAATAAGTTGCATTCAAATGTATTTGTTATTTGGAAGGCTATGTTAACATCTTTTCAAGTCATTGAGGATGGTCTGGCTTGGAGAAGTGGTGATGGAGGCCAAGTTAGAATTGGCATGGACCCTTAGATTAGATGTGGGGAAGCCTATTGAATTCCAAGGGACCTAATGGCATGGCATTCCTAAATGATAGCGAATTTATTTTTCTTAACCAAATAATGGACCCAACCCTTACCACCATATGCGCATAAGGTCAGTTCTCAGCAGAGAAACTAGATATCCTTGTGGCTTCTATAGAATGCTGGGAAGATTTTCTTGTAGCTTTACTTTCAACCCACTTCTTCTTGATTGAAAGAGATGGAAAACTTCAATAGGAAGTGCCCCCCTTTGAAGATTATACTCCCAAAGTGAGCTACCTTCATCAAATTTTAGAGAAACTTCAAGGAGAATAGGTATGGTGGTGGAAACATCTTTGGAAATTAAATTGTCCTACTAAATCAAGATTGTTCATTTGGCGCCTTTCAAAAAATAAGGTATCGACCTAAGATAGTAAGCATAAAAGACATCTAGGGGACCATAGTTGGTGTGCTATGTGCAAATTAGAAGAGGAGACTATGAACCATCTATTTGTTGATTTCTTGTTGACAAAATGTATATGGACAACTTGCGAAGCCCCCCAATTAGGATTAACCATCGTTTGGCAAGGGGTGAATATGAAGGAAGCTTGGCGTTCATGGTTTGATAACCAAGATGTGAGAAGGTATAGGGTTCTACTATTGTTAATTTGTTGGGGTGTTTGGTTAGGTTGTAATAAAACTATTTTTTTAGTTCTTCTTCTTCCCTTGAAATAACTGTTGCTCAATGTCTAAAATCTACTCCCTTCTCACTCTCAAGGATAAGATCCCCATAAGCCGAATTATCTCTCTTGATGACATTGAAAAAAATTCATCCTTGGGCCTTTTCTGATGGGGCCTCTCAAGGTGAGGAAAATATATGTGGTGGGGGTCTTGTCTTCCGCTTTTCTGAGACACATTTTTTCTCTATAAAAATGGGTTTTGGAATAGACACAAACAATTTCGGTGAACTTATGACTTTGAAATTACTCTTACTCTTTGTAGAAGAAAAATGATGTGGATCCATATAGATTTTTGGCGAATCCATGCTTGTAATTAACTATGTAAAAGGGGCACAAAGGTGTCACAATGAAAAACTTTGACTTCTCTTGAAGAAAGTTCTCTATATTAGAGATACTTTTGATCATTTTAGTCACTACCATGTTTACAAGGACCATAACAGGGTTGCATTTACACGGTCTAAAAAAGGCATTTGACCGGATTTTGGGAAGTGGCACTTCACTGAAACAAGAGAAGTAGAGCACTACAAATTTTACCATAGACGATTCATTGAGAAGCTGATCCGCCAGCTCCTTAATATGTTAGAGTCTGAAATCATTTTTAAAAGCTTTTAGAGACACACAGTTCTTCATTTTTCACTTATTACCTATAAAACATCAAAGACGCAAAATTCTTCATTTTTCACTCATTACACATAAAATATCAATATATTTTAAGAGTCATTTTTTATCGCTCGTAAAAGTTTGTTTTTTAAACCAACAAACTTAGAAGCTCGTAAAAAGCTAACATCATCACATATTATATGGTTTATAAAATATACAAAATTAATATAAAACCAAATCACATATTTTATATAGTATAAAAGATATAAAAAATTAATATAAAACCAAACCCTATATATATATGGTTAAATACAAAATTTATTATTCCAATCAATGAATATGGCGGATTTGTTATGAACCATATAGTGGTTATACGATTATAATTGGCTTACAACCATTTATATTGTCTAATCAGCATGAATACAATGATAGGAATATAAAAAATGTAATTTTATATTTTTTTAATAAAATTATGATTTAAAAAAATTAATACAACTACTCAATTTAATTAATCATAATTATTTAAGAATGCCATTTGGAATTATCAGTTTGTAATAAGTTTTCACTCTTGTCAAAAATATCTCTAATCTTAAGTGGTTAACTATATTTTTAAAGAAACAAAAATAATTTAACATAAACATAGTTCCCAAATTTAGGCTTCTTCGACGTGTTATCTGATTGTAATTCCTGTACAATTTTTAAATGTTGTATGCATCATTTCCGTTTTTATGCACTATCTAGTTGTGACTCTTCCAATTCTCTTTTGGTAGAGGTCTCTTTAAGGTGGTTGGGGGAGTGGGCCGTGGGGGAGGTGATACATTGACTAAGTTAGATATGTCTTCTAGTGTGTGATTTTGTTTTCTGGAAACTTTGTTGAGAGGTATTTAATTAGAATAATATTATTCATATATGAATTAAATATTATTTTTTATATATTTAATAATATTTTAATGAAATTTGAAAATTAATAAAATTAAAATTTATTATTAGATTTCATCAAAGTATTTATAAAAATCTGGTTTTTTTAAGTAAAATATAAATTTTTTGAGATTGAAAAATTGAGGTAATTTTTTTAGTTTTCTTTTCTTTAAAATTTGAAATGTCTAATAATGGTCAAGTATTTGTTTATTTTATAAAATCATTTTTACAAATAGTAAAATATTTAAGTTAGTCTTTTACTAAGCGAGAATGGATTATAACACCTTTTTCTAATCCCCAAGTTTTGTAATTGTAATTAAGTTTGATAATGTTGAGATCATCAACATGGATATTTTAATGGACTTTAGTTTGATGTAAATATTCATTTTAGTTTAATATATTACCGAAACTAAAGAGAAAGAAGCTTCTTTGTAATGTGGATTTGGGAAGTTTCCTATCTTTCCTAAATTAATGTTCTTGTTTTCTTGATTTGGTAGTTGAACCACCCATTTCCCACTAACTATGAGAAGAATGGGGAGGTGGTATTGAACTTCTCTAAGCTCATGGGCTACTTATCCATATAGGAGACTTCTAATTAACCACTTAGCTCAAGCAAGGACCCCAAATTATCATGCTCAACGGCCTCCCATGGCGGAAGAAAAGAAAGATGAGGGGGCAAGAGATCCTTTCAAAATATTGCTCGAAGAAGTCCTCGAGCGATAGAGGAACGTGATGATGGACAACTTCGCTTAGATCCTTCAGCGGCTACCTAAGGGCAACACATTTACTTCCAGTGGCTACTCTAGAAGCGCCACACCCTTTAAGGTACAATTTAACTTTGACATTCCCATATTTGAGGGTCATATAGATGCGAACATTGTAGATAAATGGTTAAATCTGTTAGAAGGATATTTTTATGTTCATGATTTTTCTAGTCAGGATAAGATTAATTTTGCTTGCTTAATGCCTCCCCCCACGTCAAAGACTGGTGGGAAACCTACTATGAGAAGAAGGATGAAAGTATGCCCTCTCTAGTTTCGGCCGCGCCCACTTGGGATTTGTTATGAGACGCCATTAAGGAGCAGTACTATCTGTTGGGAGCTATGAGGATAAATACATAAAGTGGACCACGTTGTGACAGGGAAGGGACCAAGATGTGCCGAACTTTACAAATGTTTTCCATACCCTTCTCACGAAGTTGGGTATCAGATATTTTGAGAAACATTTGGTACTCAAGTACCACGACTGCCTACACAGGTACATCCAGGATGAGATGGAGTTCGTGGGCATCTCCTCGCTCGGCACACGGTACCGATATGCTATCAAGATCAAGCAAAAGTTTAAATAGAAAAAGTGAGACTTTGGATCTGCGAATCCGAAGCAAGGGAAAGGCGCCCCCAAACCATAAAGCAAAGGGCAGAGCCAAGGCGGGGTGACCCAGGATAACCCATCGAAGCCGCAAGCAAAGAACAACACTATGAAGACAAAGAAGGACACGGGAAAGTGGTGTGAATTTCATAAGAGCTCCACTCACAACATAAGTGAGTGTCGGCCCAAGTAGTCGCTGGTGGCCGAGCTAAAGGCTTCTGAGTCCGATGCATGTTCCGACTCTGATTCAGAACCTGAAAAGGGGAATGACAAAGGGAAGTAGATCATTAAAACAGAGCCCAATGCCACTGTGGCAACCACCAAGATCCAGAAGATCGAGCCTGAAGATCCAGAAGAGGGGGGATGCCTATTCCACTCGCAAATGTGGGTGAAGGGTTCCCCGCTACAGTTCATTATCAACATTGGGAGCCAAAAGAACATCATTTCAGCAGAGGTCGTGAAGCGACTAATCCTACCAACTACAACACATCCACAATCGTACACCATCAGGTGGCTTCACCAAGGACGTGATCTCCCCATCAGCCAACAATGTCGCCTTCCCTACAGCATCAAGCCCTTCACGGATGAGGTATTATGTGATGTTTCTCCTCTTGAAGTGTGTGATTTATTATTAGGTCAACCATACTTATGGAAGCGGCATGTTGTATATGAGTCTAGATCCCGCTCTATTATTATTTCTTTGGGTACTAAGTTATACAAGATATCGGAGTTAGCCCCACCTACCGCCATCTCTTTGATCTTTGCTAAGAAATGCAGTATGGCCATATCCCAGACTGGGAAATTTGTTTTCTTTCTGATTTTCTCTCAAAGTAAGGGGAAGGTCGTAGCCACATCCATGGCCCCTGGTAGGGGTTCCTCCAAGTAGCAGAAGCAAGTGGATGCAGTCGTGGAAAAATACAAGGACATCTTCTCCTCACCCACAGGGGTACCCTTGCGTTGTCAGGTCAAGCATTCAGTTGATCTGACTCTCGGAGCACTTCTACCCAATGGGCCGATATATCGCCGCTCCATTCTAGAAAACGAAGAGATCAAGTGGAAAATCCAAGAGTTGATGCAAGAAGGGCACATCCGACTAAGTTCCTCACCTTGTGGGAGCCCGATTGTACTTGTACAAAAGAAGGATGGGACTTGTAGGCTTTGCATCGATTATCGAGCACTAAAAAAAATCATTGTCAGGAACAGGTATCCAATCCCATGGATTGATGACCCGTTGGACCAACTCAAGGGGGACAAGTATTTCAGTAAGATCGATCTGAATTCTAGTTATCACCAAGTTCCAATCAAGCCCACGAATGTATGGAAGATCGCCTTTAAATCCAAGGATGGCCTTTTTGAAAGATTGGTTATGCCCTTCAAGTTGACAAATGCCCCTGCCACTTTTATGAGGCTAATGGATGACATCTTGCTGCCCTTCACCAACTCATTCGCAGTGGTTTATCTTGATGACATCCTCATCTTCAGCAAGAGTTGGGAAGAACACTTGCAACACATTCAACAGGTCCTTCAAACCCTTCGGCAGCAAAAACTGTGTGCCAACTTAGAGAAATGCACCTTTAGCATGAGCCAAGTCCAATACTTGGGTTACATCATAGATGAGCATGCCGTGTATGTGGACTCGACCAAGATCCAAGTCATTTGGGATTGGCTAGCCCTGACCACTCTAACAGAGCTTCATAGCTTTTTGGGCCTTGCAAATTTTTGTTCGAGGTTCGTGTTGGGATTCTCCCATATCACTTGGTCATTGAGTCATATTACTAAGGGTGGGGCGAAAGCAAAGTTCTCCTGGTCTGATTCCCAACAGAAGGCGTTTGTTGAGTTGAAGCACCACCTCTTCTCTACACCGGTACTCACACTACCAGACCTGCAACAACCATTCAAAATCGAGACAAATGCCTCAGACTATGCTATTGGTGTAGTCCTCACCCAACACGAGCATCTAGTGGCCTATCATAGTGAGACACTTTTCAATACAATTTGGAAGTACCCAACCTATGATAAAGAGATGTATTCCATCGTACAGGCTTGTCAAGAGTGGAAGCACTACATTCTGGGGAAGGAGACAGTCATCCACACCAATCACTGACCTCTTCAATTTATACAGACACAGGGGAAGTTGCAGAACGATCGCCATCAGAATTGGTCTACATATCTACAACAATTCCACTTGAACATTAAATACAAAAAGGGAAGCACCAATCATGTTTCTTACTGCCTCAGCCGGCCCCTAGTTGCAGCACTGACTATTGTTCTCAAATCATGTGGTCATGAGACCTCTGGATGGCTGCAACTATACAAAAATGATCCAGAGTTCGCCTCCACATACCAGATGCTAGTAGATGGAAATAAATCTCCTAATTTCCACCTCCAGGACGCATTATTATGCTACCTGGGCCACATTTGTGTTCCTTCAAGTGAGCGTGCCAAGCTGATTTGGGAGGCGCAATACAGTCAGGTAGTAAGACACTTTGGTGTGGAGAAAATTGTGGTTGTATTACAAAAGTAATTTTATTGGCCCAAACTCCAACTGGATGTTGAGAAATATATCAGATCTTGCACTGCCTGTGCCATTGCCAAGCCAATCATTAAGAAGAAAGGCCTGTACACTCCTTTGCCTACTCCTAGCTAGTTGTGGGAATCCATCTACATGGAATATATGTTGGGATTCCCTTCTACCAAGCATGGTAACGAATGTGTATTTGTGGTCATGGACAGATTTTCTAAGATGGCTATATTGGCGGCCTGCAAGAAGAGTATCACAAAAAGGACATTGCCAAACTATTATTTGAATGAGCATGGGTACTTTTGGGATCCCACAAACCATTATATCATATCAGGATAGCAGGTTCTTGAGCACATTTTGGTGAAGCATCTGGACATGATTGGACACCAAGCTCAAAAAATTGACTGCCTTCCATCCTCAAACTGATGGCCAAACGGAGGTCGTCAATAGGATGATAGTGCACATACTCCGCATGTACAACTCCAAGCATCCTTGAACCTAGGATGAGAGTCTTCCAGATGTGCAACACAGTTATAAAAGAGATCTCAATAGCTCAACTAGTTGCAGTTCCTTTCAAGTGGGTCTCAGATTTCAACCATTGTGTTTGACTGATGTTTCCATGCCTCATGCGACTCTGCAGACTGAATCCACACATGTATTGTCTGAGGCTGATAAAGAAGCCAGATTTATTGAACGCATCCAACACATATGCCAGTAGGTCCATGACATTCTGGAGAAATAAAATGCCAAGTAACAATAGTGACATGATCAACATCGGGTACCACACAAGTTTCAGGTGGGCGACAAAGTCTGGTTGCATTTGCAGAAGGAATGCCTTACCGAATCCTATTGAAAACTCAGACCACTTTGATACGGTCCTTACACCATTAACAAGTCTGTGGGAGACAATTCATTTGAGCTCTCAGCATTCCCCCATTCCTTGGCCTACACCCAGTGTCAATGTGGACTACCTTTGACCATACTTCCCACCATTGCTGGACACATCAGACATTGCAGAACATCTCACACCTACATAGTTAAATCCAAACTACATGGAACAAGCCACAACTGATCGGATCATGGACACAGAGATCAAGAACAGCCAACAACAAAGGATCCAACTATATCGAGTTGTCAAAGTAGGCCAACTCCTTCACCAGGGCAAGTGGCTCACCAGGGGCCAAGTTCAGTAGAAATTTCCTCATCTCATGAAGGAACTCAATGCAATGGGGACCATTGCTTCCTGAGGGGGGGAGGAATGATCCAACTAGATATTGGTGGCCACCCGCCTATTCCACTTGGACCCCCACCATTGTTTGTTTCAGTTTTTCAGTTTCCTTAATTGTAGCACAATTTACTATTTTTGACAGTTTTTTGGGTCTCGAACTTCTGGAGCCGTTTTGAGGCCATAAATAATGTTTTTTTGGAAAATCACTGGTGGCTAATATCAATTTTCATTTTGATATTCGTTGTCAATATTTTTAGTCCTCGGATAGATCTTTCTAAAGAGGTATCGTGTGCGTAAAACGAAGATCGTATGGCAAAGTTACGACCCCTGGAAGTTGATGTACCAATTTAGCCCAACGGGGCCCATAGTTTGGCGTTTCATCTCCTAGGGTTAGTTTTTTGGATGTTTGGGGTTTTCCAGTGTTTCTAAATAATAAATAGGCCCTCAAGCCTCATTGTAACACAGTTCAGAGGCATGTAGCCACCCCATCTCTTCTCAGAGATAAGCTACCATCGTCTAAGCTAGTCTTATTTCCATTCTGTTTGTAAGCATATTTCAGTATCTGATATTAATGAAATGAAGTGTTATTTATGATGCATCTTTATATTTATGGTTTTATCTGTAATTTTTTGCGTTCATGTTTAAATTTAGATCAAGGGAGAAGTCTATGTGAACTAGAGAATATGGTCCAGTAACCCAATGGAATTCATGAGCAAAATTAAACCACACTTGAGGCTATGAGTGGACTCTAAAAAGGGGTTACTAAAAACCCATTGGGTCATAATAGGCCCATGTGCAATTTGTGATTTTAACTAAATTAGCTAAGGAAATTAGTGAGGAAGTCTTCAACTTGAGTTAGAGAGCCAAGAGGAAATTTTGAGTGGTTGTTTTATTAAAGCACATAAGGCACTAGGAAAAAGGAAAAGCACCAAGGGACTATTAAATCAGTGAAGGGATCCATTTTTCCTTGTGCAAGCCCATGATGGCCATAATTTATGGTGATATTAGCCCCTAAATCAACAACTAAAGAGAAAATTATTGACTCTTGTAAGTGAAGAAGAGTAGCCTTCATGACCTCTACCCTAATTTTGAATTCTTTAAATCCCTAAGAACAACTTTCCCTTAATGCATTAGATCTAGCTATAGCATGGCTAGCTGTAAGAAATATTGTAGTGTAGTTGAGCATATGGTTGGGTGGAGATTGACTCTCCCTTCTTCAATTTTCAACAAACTTAAGTGAAACATACAATTGTATCCCTTTTCCTACTAATGAAATGAAATTATTGTTTAGTATTTTATGATTCGTGTTTTGTTGATTTTTTATGTATGTTTGTGATGATGAGTTGAAAGTTGTTGTGATAGTTTACTAAGTATGTTGTATTGATGAGATGGATCAATGTACATTGTGCTTGATTACTAGTTGTTATTTTTATTGTGAATGAATTCCATATATAAAGGGATTCCTTGAGGAATGTTGCTTATGATGAATATTAGATGTATGATTTTTGAAGTATGATGCATAATTGATTTGAAACTAAGGCTCTTCGTGTACTTTGTTAATGTGAATGGCCTTTCCAAAGCCAATTGTGGGATAAAAAAAATGTGATTGTATCCTTGTCTTGATGAGAAGACTTAAAGGTTATTCTCTGCTTATGGGGACTTTGTTCCTATGAAGTTAAGTCATTATTTGAACCTCTTTGTTTGTAATTTTTGGAGCTTGAAATGCGAAGTTATAGTACTAAAGCAGTGAGAAAAAATTCACTCAATTAGGTGAAGTAGTGGTTTTTCCATGGATTATCTCTGGCCTTCTTTAAGAAGTAGCATGGTTGTGGCTAGTGGTTTGGATGCCTTTATAGGCTTTTAAAGACTTATGTATCTTAAAAAGCTTTATGGGCAGATATTTTCACCATGAGGGTCATTATCAATGCTCAAGAAAGGCTATGGAACTCTCTTTTGGAAGCCTATTTTTCCTTGGAAATATTCAGGGATTGAAGTTTCAAAAATTTGAGGATGGAAGCCTTTAACCTCATCCCCTGGTCACATGGCCCTACAGGAGCCATTACCAAGAGCCAGCTAAATTGAATTTTAGGAATTTGGGCTAGTAACTATCAATTTATCAAGCTATCAATCCTCGATTGTTGTTAATTCATCAATCTAACTTCATGGACCTTCCAATACTAACTATTCCCAAATTGCCTACTAACTAATGGGAAATCCTTCCATTCATCCATTGGGTATGACCTATCAAGTATCATCCTATTGGATATAGTGCTTCGACATATCATTTACTACGGGGCCACATTGTGTCAAAATCCCTAATAGTGATAGAACTTGACAAGTTGATGATTGCATGAGAGTTTCCCATCAACTATTGGTCTTTTGGAGATTAGATTTTTAATGACTAGGTATCAAGAGAATGAGATCTCTAAGTTGGTTTTTCCCTCCCAATAATAATATACCCCAAAAATATTGTTAATTGTAAGAAACTTGTTTTCTTGTCTAATGACTATGCCTTATCATCTTATTGATTGTTGTGGTATCAGGTGCCAACTATTGGAAGTTTGGGACTTTGCTATTAGAATTTCCTCTTGATATTACTAAAACTTGTAAGATATTTATGTGGCATGTTGACATGGTATATCATGTTGTGGCATGCTTGCATGGTAGGTGTTGACATGGTGAAATGAGACGGAAAAAATGTTGCCACCTATCAACCACATACTAGCTTATGTGGCTTTCTACAATTATGTTATATGGACAAAAGGATTGCCACATGACAATGGTATGGATGTTAATGTGGCACTTGGATAATATACATTCAAATGGGCATAAATTGGTGTCCAAAGCCCAAATTTAGATGAAATTTACATTGTTCGAAAGCTCTTGATGAGGGGAAGAAGATGGTGTCTCAAAAAATAGCTTTAAAGTGATTAACAAAATATCAATTTTGATTAGGTTCCATCTCCCTAAATTAACCTTGGAGGTTAGGTATAGATACCTCATATCCCCTTACTCCAACGTTAAGGGACCAAGTACATTTCAATAAGCATCACACTATGGAGTACCCATGATACTAAGACTCCAAGATAAGCACAAAATGCTCCCATAATGCTAAAACTCAAAGATAATAATAGACTCATTCATAGTGTGTCTTTGAGTTTGTGAGTATTGTCTCCATCTCCACTCACATCATGCAATCTTTCACTTTGCACACTTAATCCTAAAGTATGAACACTAAACCCTAAACCTTAAAGGTTGAGACTCACATGATATGCCCACACCTATGGGCCATTGGTACACTATATAAAACACTAAACTATGGGGATAGAGTAGTAAAATTTAGGGAGTTTTTATTTGTCTAATATAAATAATATAAATTACGTTTCTTGCTTGTCGGAGAAAAATAGCAATTTTATGTTTCATTTTGAGAGTTTTTATGTAGTTTTTTTACGTGTTGGTACATTCATGGTAGATCTTGATTTTCATAAAATGAGTCTATTTATTAATTTGACTAGATAATGGATTTATTTTTTGGTTGGATGTAGAAATGTCAACTGCGTGGTTACCAAGGCTATCATTTATGGGTTCAATAAATTCATTCTTGAATTTTAGTGCTACCAGGTTTGGGCATTTTCAAGTGTTAGGTTGTAAGCAGGCGTCCATCCCTCTTACTTGTCAAAATATTATAAATTGGTTAAAAATGGATGTGTTGTATATTATTATTGCTTGAAATGTTATAATCCTCCCAAATTCCTATTTAGAAACTTGTTCAAACTTGTTTTATTATTTATAAGGTCTTTTTTAAATCTAAATTATCATGTTGAAAGTTGAGATGAAGTTGAGATGGATTATTCCTCTTCAAAATACATTATAGATAAAGAGTTTGACCTAGTTACTTGAACTTTTTGAGAATGGTTCAACATGATTTGTAAAATATTTGGAATTGCATAAATTGTGAATATACGTAATTGCACCAAATTATTGGTTTCACAATAAGAATGAACATGATAGAATATGTTTGATATTTCCAAAATATTACAAAACATGATGAACACAAAACTTATTAACAAAAAAATCATTTTATATTCACAACACAAAATAACAAAAACACATAAAATACATGATATTAAAATGATGGATAAACATAAATATCAAATGTTATATGAAAGACAATTTTAAATTGAAACCACATCGAAACCTGCGATTAAAAAATTTACTTGATAGGTAGTAGTGCTCCTTAAATTTATACCTTGGTATAGCATTTTAGAGGTGCCTAAATTGTAAATCGGCACAAAACTTTCATTAACCAAAGGATGTTATCAAAATATACGTGGCTATAAACCAAATTCTCTGCAAGTGCTTAGCATTAATGTCCATAGAATCTATTAGCTAATGAGAGAGCAATTATGTTCTAGCAACTCGCTCTATCATTACAATTACATTACATATGCTCTCTTTGAAGCTTCTTAGACAAAAAATACACTTTAGATTTCTCTCTTGTGAATGCAAAGTTCAACAAAATTGCAAAAAACAAAAAACTATAGAAACTGTTGGAGGTAACCACACAGTTGGCAAAGCCAAAAATACACAACTATTATTAGATTTGTACAACAATGGTTTCCGTAAGCTATTGATATTGGAACTGACATAAAAAAAACACAAGGCAATGATCAAGGACCACTAATCTAAAATAACTATTAGAGACATCGAGTCTCCATTTTAAAATCACAATTTATCACTAAAACTCAAGTTATGTTGTATTACATTTGCTTTGGAACACATTATTCTACTGATAGATAGTTGTGAAAGTTTGCTTAATTAGTTGAGTCTTGGTTAATATTTTTACAAATACTAATTGGTTAAGTCTAAGTTAATGTTTTTACAAATAATAATTGGTTGAGTACTTATTAATGTTTTTGCAAATAGTGTTGAATGATGAACTTGTTTAAAATTGTAATAACTTTTAGATCACATAATTGAGTTTTAGATTAACTTTTTAAAAATGATTGTACTCATTTTTAGATCACATAATTGAGTTTTGGATTAATTTTTTTTTCTTAATTTTTTTAAGAAATGACTTTATTAAATTAGACCCATCATTTACAAGTGCAAAATAAATACAAAAATACACCATTTTATTGTCTTTGAGTTATTATAATTTGTTTTTTATAAACGAAATGTTTGATGCCTTGCCTCAAAGATTATTTCAAACTTAGGTATATACACAATTATATTTACATAGAGTATCGTTATCAATATTTAAAAAGCTAGAAAGGAGACAACGGGATAATCAACTTACCTTAAATGTGTTTGACTACTTGGTTGTCCCAGCTGTTTCTCTATGAGATTGGATATGGGAAATGGCATTTAAGTAGTATGTCCAATTTGCTGTCGAGTTTAGCGTCTAGCGCTATAATGGTCTCTGTGATTTTGTTGTAAAAACAATGGAAAGTGTTGCCACTATTAATGCACGTAGGGGGTGCCAACCAGATAAAATCAGTGGTGAAGATGTGTTATTATAATGGACGGATTTGATGTGCTCAACTACCATTTGTTTTGGGACATGGTGTTAGGATGGATTAAGTTTATTCAGACGTCGTTCGGTAGAGAATCTTGCTAGAAAAATTAAAACAACGTGGAAATTGTATTAATAGACTTAGCAATACCAATAAGTCAAAATCAATGGTGAAGGGTTTATGTTATAGTTGGGTGAGAAGTTTTGGTCCTTACAAGTTTTGTGGTTCTAGTACATGTTCCAGGCATGATTTCTTCCATTGAAAAAAGAAGAAGATGGGTTATACCAATGGATGTGAAGATAGGTTATGCTAAGTCTTGAGGATGTGGTCTAATGGTTGGGTGGGAAACTTTGGTCCCTACAAGTTTTGTGGTCCAATCTTGAGTAGTACACGTTCCAATCATGATTTCTTCCTTTGAAAAAAGAAGAAGAAGATGGGTCTAATGGTTGGGTGGGAAGCTTTGGTCCCTACAAGTTTTGTGGTCCAATCTTGAGTAGTACACGTTCTAGGAATGATTTTTTCTCTTGAAAAAAGAAGAAGATGGGTGTTAAGTCCTAAGGATGTGATCTAATGGTTGGGTGAGAAGCTTTGGTCCCTACAAGCCTTGTGGTCCAATCTTGAGAAGTACATGTTCCAGACATGATTTCTTTCGTTGAAAAAAAAAGATGGGTTATACTAATGGACATGAAGATGGGTTATGCTAAGTCCTAAGGATGTGGTTTAATGGTTGGGTGGGAATCTTTGGTCCTTACAAGTCATGTGGTCCAATCTTGAGTAATACATGTTCAAGGCATGATTTCTTTCATTGAAAAAAGAAAACAGAAAATGAGTAATGAGTTATACTAATAGATGTGGTTTAATGGTTGGGTGAAAATCTTTGGTCCTTACAAGTCTTATGGTCCAATCTTGAGTAATACATGTTCAAAGCATGATTTTTTTCGTTGAAAAAAGAAAAATGAAAAAAGAAAAAAGAAAATGAGTAACGAATTATACTAATAGACCTGAAAATAGGTTATGTTAAATCTTGAAGATATGGTCTAATGATTAAGTGAGATGTTTTAGTCCCTACAAATCTTGTGGTTCAATCTTAAGTAGTACATATTCCATACATGATTTCAACTGTTGAAAAAAAATGGATTATAGTAATGTACGGATTAGATATGTTCAATTATCATTTGTTTTGTAAAATGGTGTAGATGGATTAAGCTTCTGGAAAATTTAAAAAAGGCGCGGGACATAATTTGTCCCATTCCAAAGACGAGTCACAAAAAGTTGTTGCGAGTCTCTCAATTCATTTCGAAGGTGTAGTTCCACGAACTTGACAAGATTTTGTAGTAGATTCCAAAGTACATCTCACCAACAAATTAGATTTCTAACCCAAAGCCTTTAGAACCATATTTGATTAACCATCCAGCCATTTCAATTTGTTATTTTTTTTAATATTAAAGTTTTAAATTTTAATATGTGATTTTTTAATATAAATAATTAAACCTTATTTAAATGTCATGTCTATTAACGTGTAGTCTATAATTTTATTTTTGAAATATCAAAATAACGTTGATTTAATTTTTAATAATTAAATATATAAAATTTCTTGCTTGGTTTATTTACTATTTCAAAGTGCAGATAGGCTTGGAAACTAAAAAGTCTATTATACCGTTATTATAACTTTTTTACACTTTTTTTTTTTTTTCCATAAAATGTGTTTTTAAGCTTGGTAGGTAAGACTCATTTTTATATCAAAGTTAATTTTTATTTACTTATTATCTACTACTTAATTATTATTAATAGAAAAAATTAAGTGACTAGTTTTAAATAATTTTATTACTCATTTTATGATTATGTTCAATTTTTTTTTTTTAACAAGATCGGTTATTGATATTTTTATCTTAAAAAAATGAGAAGGAGCTAGCTCCTATTACAAAAAGCTTTCGGGAGGTAGACTTTCAATAAAAGAGAGGAAAGGGAGTACAGTCCCTAAATTCCATGCCTCACTTCCATTGCTTGTTGGATTTCCTAATACTTTTTTCTTATATATCCGAACAAACTGATTTAACATATATTTGCATTTACATTGCATATATAACTTTTGGAAACTGTGACATAGAACTGAAGGAAGACTTGTTCTTGAATCTTCTAATACTTATTAACTGAAGGCTCCTGCTAAGAGAAAATCTTGCTACTTTGATAATTGGATTTTTCTCCTATCTGTTTGAAGATTAGTCCCTTGAGGTAATTGACAGATTCCTCCATGTGCTTGCATTTATCTTTGAGGGTAGCCATTTCTGTGTTCTGATCATTCAATTGCTTCTTGAGGAAAGAGTCCTTGGACTTTGATTGGATCCTGTAATCCTTGATTGTCTCTTTGAGCTGGTCAATCATAAATTTATTAGCCCTGCATACAGCATATTTGTCGTTCTGCGATGCTCTGTCCAACGAGTTCATTTCTGCGACTGAACTGGGCGTTGTGCAAACACTCCAGAGAAGGAGTACAAGAACATGCAACAACAAGTGGAAATGACAATCAACAACAAGGATTATAATGACAAGCACCAACAAGGAGAAAGAAGTTAAGTAACAACAAATTAGATGACCCTAGAAAAAAGGCATTGCGTAAGAGGGAAGATGCGCACAGAGACCAAAAAAGCGCGCAGAAGGACTTTGACTGAAAATTAAAAGTTCAAACTGATCTTATAAATGCCAAAGAAGAGATGACTAAGAATAAAAGGTAACCTAGATCTGAGAAAAATATAGCTCGGAAGCCTGAAGCATAGAGAGAAGAAAGGACTTAAAACAACTAGAAGAAGCAAAGACTATATAACATGGTGAGGAGAGAACACTACACTACCAAAGAGGAGAATACTGCATCCAATGGTGTGGATAAGCGATGAGAGAGGTCGATTAAATAGAGGAGCGACTGAGAGGATCAGGAAGGTGACCTTTGAAGGTTCACAGGAGTCATGAGCATCCACATGTTGCTTGGGAAGCAAAATATGACAGAGATGGATGTTGATGAAGATTTTCTTGAGATTTGAGTTCATAGAATATTGCATAGATGAGATTTTTTTCAACCACCACTCCTAAGGCTGACGAGACATTGGTTGTATTTCACTGCTGAGGCACTTATGGAATTGATATTTGTGCAATCTCATTCGATATTCGTGACCCTCCAAGAGAACGAGATACTGCAAGATTGGCATGATTGTCTGTTATTCCATTGTTTTCTCTCAGTATATGTTTAAATGAGACCTTTCCCATATTCACCAAATTTTTCCTTATCCTTTTAATGATTGACACCGAGACTTGTTCATAGGAGTACTTCTCTCAACCATTGCTTGGATAATGATGATCGAGTCACCCAGGATTACTGGGTTCTACATGTTTCTTTGTCTTAATATCACTATTCCTAATAGCAATCCATAGGCTTCTGCTCTATTATTTCACATTTCCCTAGACCCCATTCATAAGTAGTTGGATTGATTCCACCCAGGTCAAATAGGAAGCCTCCAGCTCCAGCGTTTCTCGGATTTGCCTTGGATACACCATCAAATAGAAGACATGATCTATTTAGATTTTTCATCCACAAGATGAATTCCTCACTTTTTAATATGATCTTCCAATTATGTTTGTTACAAATAGGTTTGATGATGGATGGTCTTTTGTGCCTTCTCAGAGAAAAATCAATCCAATTTCACTCCTCTTGTTGGATTTGGTTGGTATCAATAGATTTTACTCCTTTTGATGATAGAAAATCTATTGTCAGACTCCATTTCCTTGCTAATACATTGCTAATACTTGGAGGTTGACCTTTGAAAATTTGTTGATTTCTAGCCAAGCATAGTTGCCAACACAAGAAGGAGGGAAGGCTATTCCAATACATTTTTATTGTTTCCTTCTTTTTAAAAAGTATGGATAATTCTTGTTCCATGATGAGAAAAATTCATTGAAAGGTTGTGATAGATGCATGTTGACCTCCAAGGGACTTGCTAGAAGGTGCGAGCATTCTTGTGCAAAGGCACAATCTAGAAAAAGATGTTGAATGCTTTCATCACTTGAGAGACACATTGGGCATCTAGATGGGCCTGCAAATCTTTTTTTTTTAAGATTGCCAACTATTAAAATTGTATCTTTAAGGAGGGCCCAGATGAATATTCTGACTTTTGGCAGACTTTCGATTTTCCACACATTCCTCCAATAATCCCATTCTTGTATTACTTGCTGAGATTGTATGGTAATGTAACCAGACTTTACTGTGTAATCTCCACCATTCAGATCCCATCTGAAAGAATCTTTGATACCATGGCTTATAGGAGCAAATCCCTTGAGTAGAGTTAATAAATAATTCCATTGAGTTTTAAGGTTTTGGGGAAGATTATTGATCCTCGAGTCTGCCCAATCCCCATCAAGACATTGAGAGATATCTTTTAATGTGTTGATTCCATTTACTTTCATCCATCCTCTTAAATTTTGAAGGTTTGCATGGTTGGCTAGGGGAGGGTTTCCCATAATGCTATCATTCCAAATTTTGATGCTCTTGCCATTCTCGGGTCTCTTAGAGGAGTTTTCCTTGATGAGGGGAGGAGTTTTTATTAGGCTCCATACTTGAGAGTAGGGCTTTATTGGGAAGCCTTCTTCTAGAAGGAGAGTTCTATCATGATTCATATATTTGGCTTCCAACACTTTCTTCCACCAATTGTCCTCTCTTGTGATGAACCTCCAAGTTATTTTAGCTCCAAGTGCCAAGTTCAGGATGCCTAGGAGTTTTATTTCCAGTCCTCGTTTCTCATAAGGCTGTGTTACTTGGTCCTGTTTGACTAGACTAAAATTTTTTGTGTTAGTTTTTCCTCCTTGCCAAAGGAATCCACTTATTACTAACTTTATTTTCTTATGAATACTTGTTGGTGCTAAGATAGCTGCAAATTGATATATTGATAGAGTTGTAAGAATGGAATTGATTAGGATCACTCTTCCTGCTAAGTTAAGCCAATTCATGGCCCAATTTTGGACCCTTTTTTTCATTTTCCCTATATATTTATTCCAAATTTCTGCCTTCAAGTTTTCTTTAGATATTGGAAGGCCGAGGTAATGGAAATGACTCCATATTTTTTGAAAGGGGATGTCCATAATTTGAGATATTTTTTTGTAGAGAGTGAGATGAGGAATTACACCCATAAATTCTGCATTTTTTGTTATTTAGAAGACCTCCCGAGTCTTTTAGAAAGCTCTTTAGAACTTTTTTTATCCTTCTAGCTACAATGAAGGAGGCACTTCCCATCACTAGAGTGTCATCTGCAAATAATGAATGTTTGATGCTTTTTACTTTTGGGGAGATTGTGAGACCAGTTAATAATCGATCTCACCTGCATTTCTCAAGATTTATACTCAAAGAATCAACCATGATAATATACATAAAGTGTGAGAGAGGACAACCTTGTTTAAGACCCCTTAAGCTTTGAAAAAGCTCACTTGGTCTTCCATTGATCAGAGAAGCGATCCATGGACCTACTGTACAAGCTTTAATTATGTCAATTATCCTTGTAGAGAATCCCAATTTCTTGAGAACATCAAAGAGGAAGGTGAGGTTAACCCTGTCAAAGGCATTTGCCATGTCTAGCTTTATTATCATGCCTTGTTCCTTCTTCACTAAGCTGGTGTGCAATGCTTCTTGTACTATCATGATGTTATCAAGAATTTGCTCGTTGGGTACAAATCCTCCTTGATTTTATGAGATTATATCTGGGAGGATAGTTTTTATTTTGTTTTATATTATCTTTGTGATGATTTTATAGGAAGACTTACACAAAGAGATATGCCTGAATCTGTTTAATGTTGATGCCCTTGCCTCTTTTGGTACCAATGCTATATAGGTAGAATTTGTAAATCCTCCTACCTTATTATTCCTAAATGCATTGCTTATCATTCTGATCAAATCGCTTTAAATTATATTCCAGTTATTTCGATAGAAAGAGATGGAAAATCCATCTGGACTTGGAGCCTTGTCCAGATGGAGATCCCACACAGCTGAATAAATCTCCTTTTCTTCGACTTCTTTGGTGAGTTTTCTGTTTGTTTTTGCATTTGTTTTTGGAATGTGTTGTATAAAAGCTTCATAATCGGGATTCACTGTTGTGGCTGCTAGAAGATTTTTAAAATAGTTGTGTTCTTCCTTCTTTATCTCCTCTTGACCTCTGATTTCCTTGCCATCATTGTCTTTTATGTTATCGATTTGATTGTTTATTCTCCTCATCCTTGTAGTATTATGAAAGAATGTTGTGTTTTTGTCACCAACCTTCAGCTAGAGACTACGTGATTTTAGTCTCCACTCCTCTTCTTCAACTCTATTTTCTCTGTACATTTCCCAATATATTTGCTTTTCTTGAAGTTGGATTTCCTTAGTTTCTTCTTGTTATTCTTTTACCTCTTGTACTATCTCCATTTTTTTTATTATCTTTGCCTTCCTTTTTTGAGTTTCTTTTTTATTGTTCTTTGCCCAGTTTTTCAATTCCTTTCTAAGAGCTTTTAGTTTGGACTCCCATACATAGCTTGGTGAACCTATTATCTGATTTGTCCACACATCAACTATTATCTTTTTTTCATCCTCTCTATCGTTCCACATTGGGCTATATCGAAAGGGTGTTGGGCCTAGGTTCCTCATGTTCCCAAGAGTGATCACCACAGGCTTGTGATCCGAGGTTGTGTTGTGTATAATCCTTGATTTAATATCGCTGAAGTGGGTGACTATTTTTTCCTGAACTATGATTCTATCAAGACTTTCCTTGATGTTATTTTTCCCGAGCCTTTTGTTGCTCCATGTGTACTTTCCATTGTTTGGAGGCAAGTCCATAAGATTTCTAACCCAAAGCATTTACTATTTTTAGCAATTTTTCGGATCCTGAACTTTTGGAGCAGTTTTGACCCCCTAAATGGCCTTTTTTTGGGGTCCGCAACAAGCCCGTAGCCAATGGCAAGGGCTTGTGGTGCAACCAGTAGTACTCGGCGAGACCTTTCCAACAAGGTATCCTATGCACCAAATGAAGATAATATGACCAAGTTACGACCTTGGGAAGTTCACTGCCCAACTAACCCCAACAGGGCCCACAAACTCTTGGTGTTACATCTCCTAGGGTTAGGGTTTTGGTTGTGTAGGGTTTTCTCATGTTTTCCAATAATAAATAGGGCCTTGATCCTCATTGTAACACAGTTCAGAGCCATGTAGCCACCACATCTCTTCTCAGAGATAAGCTACCATCGCCTGAGCTATCTTATTTCCATTATGTTTGTAAGTATAGTTCAATATTTTTCTATTAATGAAATGAAGTGTTTTTCTGCTGCATCTTTGTGTTTATGATTATATCTGTAAGTTGTTGCATTCATGTTTAAGTTCGGATCAATGGTCAATGGAGTTTTTCCTAGGGATCTATGACCTAATTAGGAATATTTTGTAAGTGTGGTAGAGGAATTTAGAACCTCGAGGCGCGTGCAGGCAATATTCAACTCAAATTTTATTGCTCTAATTCCCAAGGTGGACATCCTCACACCTTCAATGACTTCAGATCTATCACTCTATGTAAATGCATATATAATGTGATAGCCAAAGTGATTTCTAAAAGGATCAAGCCTATTTATCCAAAACCATCTCGGGAACAATCTGGGTTTTTATAGGCTAGATAAATTCATGAGGCCATTGGAGTTGCGCAAGAGGTTCTACACAACATCAAAGTATATGATTGTGTAAGTTGGCTCCACTTAAGACCCTTTGTGACCCACTTGGGTTCTGAAGTGCCATTCATCACTTGAGTTATGGGATGTGTCTTGTTAGTTACATTCCTGGTCCTTATTAATGGTGCAACTTTCCTGTTTATTTTATGTGAAAGAAGGTCTTAGACAAACTTGTTCACTCTCTCCACTTCTTTTCCTATTGGTGGGGGTCTAGGAAAGTAGCTACGAGAAGTAAATAAAAGGGGTCAATTCAAAGGTATAACAATGGATGAAAATATATCAATCACACACCTATTTTTTGTTGAAGACATCCTCATCCTCTATAATGGTTCATGATGAGAGATAGGTGTTCTATAGGCCTCCTTGGAAATGTTTGGGAAGGCAACAAGTATGCAAATAAACTTTTCCAAATTGATATTTTCATTCTTTTCATTAGAAGATGATGATGCTCACTACATTCAATGTATTTTTCCTTTTGCACTAATGCTCTGTGATGAAGGCCTGAAATACTTGGGTTTCCATTTAAATCCAAATTATTCTATGAAATTAGACTAGGATTTGGCTAATTGCAAAGTTAGAAAAAAGGTTAAATGTGTCATGCTTGAGGTGGATTTCGAGAATAGATCTTCTTGTGCTTATTAAGTCTATTCTTCAAACTATTCTTGTGTATCAGATGTCCTTCTCTTGGATTCCCAAAGGAATTTTGGAGAATATCCGCAAATTATCTCCGCAATTTCTATGGGAAGGATCCCATGATCAGTGCGTTATGTTATGGGTAAAATGGGAAAGGATAGGTGTTCCAAAGTCTTAGGGAGGCTGTGGATTAAAGAACATCATGCTCTTCACTAAATCCCTAGTTGTTAATGTTGGATGGAGGCTTCTAACCACTCATAGTTTATGGACTTCGGTGGTACATACGAAACATTATTTTCCTTTATCTATTGAAGATTGGATTAGAACCCCTAATAAGTTACATTCAAATGTATTTGTTATTTGGAAGGCTATGTTAACATCTTTTCAACTCATTGAGGATGGTCTGGCCTGGAGAAGTGGCAATGGAGGCCAGGTTAGAATTGGCATGGACCCTTAGATTAGATGTGGGGAAGCCTATTGTATTCCAAGGGACCTAATGGCATTCCTAAATGATAACAAATTTATTTTTCTTAACCAAATAATGGACCCAACCCTTACCACCATATGTGCATAAGGTCAGTTCTCAGCAGAGAAACTAGATATCCTTGTGGCTTCTATAGAATGTTGGGAAGACTTTTTTGTAGCTTTACTTTCAACCCACTTCTTCTTGTTTGAAAGAGATGGAAAACTTCAATGGGAAGTGCCCCCTTTGGAGATTATACTCCAAAAGTGAGCTACCTTCATCAAATTTTAGAGAAACTTCAAGTAGAATAGGCATGGTGGTGGAAACATCTTTGGAAATTAAATTGTCCTACTAAATCAAGATTGTTCATGTGGCGCCTTTCAAAAAATAAGGTATCGACGTAAGATAGTATGCATAAAAGACATCTAGAGGGCCATAGTTTGTGTGATATGTGCAAATTAGCAGGAGACTATGAACCATCTATTTGTTGATTTCTTGTTGACAAAATGTATATGGACAGCTTGCGAAGCCCCCCAATTAGGATTAACCATCGTTTGGCAAGGGGTGAATATGAAGGAAGCTTGGCATTCATGGTTTGATAACCAAGATGTGAGAAGGTATAGGGTTCTACTGTTGTTAACTTGTTGGGGTGTTTGGTTAGCTTGTAATAAACTATTTTTTTAGTTCTTCTTCTTCCCTTGAAAGAACTGTTGTTCAATGTTTGGAAATCTACTCCCTTCTCGCTCTTTAGGATAAGATCCCCATAAGCTGAATTATCTCTCTTGATGACATTGAAAAAATTTGTCCTTGGGCCTTTTTTTATGGGGCCTCTCAAGGTGAGGAAAATATATGTGGTGGTGGTGTTGTCTTCCGCTTTTCTAAGACTCATTTTTTCTCTATAAAAATGGGTTTTGGAATAGACACAAACAATTTTGGTGAACTTATGACTTTGAAATTACTCTTACTCTTTGTAGAAGAAAAATGATGTGGGTCCATAAAGATTTTTGGCGAATCCATGCTTGTAATTAACTATGTAAAAGGGGCACAAAGGTGTCACAATGAAAAACTTTGACTTCTCTTGGAGGAAGTTCTTTATATTAGAGATACTTTTGATCATTTTAGTTACTGCCATGTTTACAAGGAATGTAACAGGTTTGCATTTACACTGTCTAAAGAAGGTATTTGACCGGATTTTGGGAAGTGGCACTTCACTAAAACAAGAGAAGTAGAGCACTACAAATTTTACCATAGACCATTCATTGAGAAGCTGATCCACCAGCTCCTTAGTATGTTAGAGTTTGAAATCATTTTTAAAGGCTTTTAGAGAAGCACAATTCTTCATGTTTCACTTATTACATATAAAACATTAGAGACACACAATTCTTATTTTTCACTTATTACATATATAAAATATCAGTATATTTTAAGAATCATTTTTTATCACTTGTGAAAGTTTTTTTTTTTAACCATCAAACTTAGAAGCTTGTAAAAAGCTAACAAAATCACGTATTATATGGTTTAAAAAATATAAAAAATTAATATAAAACCAAATCACATATTATATATAGTATAAAAGATATAAAAAATAATATAAAACCAAACCCCATATATATGGTTAAATACAAAATTTATTATTCCAATGAATATGGTGGGTTTGTTATGAACCATATAATGGTTATACGATTATGTTAAGCAAACAAAATCCACGGAAATTAATTTAAAAATTGTTAAGCTAATCTGGGGATAGACAAAAATTGTGTTAATTTAAAAATGGAAATTAATTGTAGTTGGCTTACAACCATTTATATGTTCTAATCAGCATGAATATAATGATATGAATATAAAAAATGTAATTTTAATTTTTTTAAAAATAAAATTATGATTTAAAAAAAATTAACTCAACTAATCAATTTAATTAATCATAATTATTTAAGAATGCCATTTGGAATATAAAAAATGTAATTTTATATTTTTTTAAATAAAATTATGATTTAAATAAAATTAATTCAACTATAATAAGTTTTTACTCTGGTCAAAAATATCTGTAATCTTAAGTGGTTAACTATATTTTTAAAGAAACAAAAATAATTTAACATAGTTCTCCCAATTTAGGCTTCTTCGACGTGTTATCATTTACGTTTTTATGCACTATCTAGTTGTGACTGTTCCAATTCTCTTTTGGTGGAGGTCTCTTTAAGGTGGTTTTAATAGGTTGAAAATTTGGGGGAGGAGTGGGCCGTGGGGGAGGTGATACATTGACTAAGTTAGATATGTCTTCTAGTGTGTGATTTCGTTTTCTGGAAACTCTGTTGAGAGGTATTGAATTAGAATAATATCTTTCATATATGAATTAAATATTATTTTTTATATATTTAATATTTCAATTAAATTTGAAAATTAATAAAATTAAAATTTATTATTAGATTTCATCAAAATATTTGATAAAAATCTGGTTTTCTTTTAGTAAAATATAAATTTTCTGAGATTGAAAAATTGAGGGCAATTTTTTTAGTTTTCTCTTCTTTAAAATTTGAAATATCTAATAATGATAAAGCCTGTGTTTACTATATAAAATCATTTTTATAAATAATAGAGTATCTATGTTATTCTTCTATTAAGAGAGAATGGATTATAACATCCCTTTCTAATCTCTAAGTTTTGTAATTGTGATTAAGATTGATAATGTTGGGATCACCAATATAGATACTTTGATGGACTTCAGTTTGATGTAAATATTCATTTTAATTTAATATAATACCAAAACTAAAGAGAAAGAAGCTTCTTTGTAAGGTGGATTTGGGAAGTTTCCTATCTTTCCTAAATTAAGGTTTTTGTTTTCTTCATTTGGTAGTTGAACTGCCCAATTACCACTAACTATGAGAAAAATGGGGAGGTGGTATTGAACTTCTCTAATCTCATGGGCTACTTATCCATATAGGAGACTTCTAATTAACCACTTACCTCAAGCAGGGACCCCAAATTATCATGCTCAACAACTATGTATGGGTGTTAGAGATGATCTGATTTAGAATATTAGATTCTTGTGCTAAGATCTTCCTCGGATTAGAAACAAAATGCTTTCATTGTGCTTAAGGATTCATGAAATTTTGCAAGTGAAAAATGATTTTTTTATGTTAAATTTATGAGCAATTTAACATAAATAAGAGATTGAATAACAACATAAACATGTACAAAACATCATCAAAGGCACATTACAACAAGAACATGATAAAGGAGTTCATCCCTCTTGGGCTACGTCTCCTTGCACCAGCGTCCAATCGCTTGAGCTTCTCTATTACACTAAAAAGTGTAAAAATATGTGTGTACAATGCTCAAATGTTTCTGAAACTTGCTCCAATGAGTCCATAATGTCCAAAAATGGCTACCTAGCCTCTTTTTGCATCTAATTTGGACGAAAACTGAGAAAGTTATGACCTCCCCTAGTTTTCTCACTATTCTCTCCACAAATTGCACCAAATCTGGCATGATCCTACAATTTCGCCCCAAAAAGCGTTAACTGGGCGAAATTTTCACTGCGCGGCCACAAAAAATGCCAACTTTACCAGTCACATGATGTGGTTAGGGTCTGGCGGTCTCCTAAGCGGTCACATAGAATATAATTGTTTACCGACGGTGATGGTGGTCACATGCAGCAGTTTTTGGTGATGGTTAACGTGGTGGAAACATATAATGTTGCGGTTTGTTGTAATATGTTTACATGGGAGGGTCGTCGATGGTTACGTTGACGGTCTCTCCCCAACCTGGTGGTCAGTACATAACAAAACCAAACCCGCCACCCATATGGTTAAGAAACACTTGTGGGTGCAACGATAAGCCTTGGCACTACGCTGTGGAAGGTCGTGGGGTCAAGACTGGCCTCCACCCTGTCCATCATGCCAAAATTTTATTATGCCATTAAGAGGACACGTGAGGGCCTCCGACTTAGCCACGTGTCACCTCTTAATTGGCCTGCACAACAACACATGGATCAATAAGACGATGCCACCAAAATAGAATATTCTGAGAATTTTTTGGAAATATTCTAAGAATATTCTTTTTCCACCTAGGATGTACGTATGCTTAGTCAGTATCCCAGTCAGCCTCCTGCAAATTTTTAACGTGTTTGACAAATTGAACAGATCGTGTTTCTAGGAGCATACAGTCTCTGTTTCGCGCAAAACTAGTTGCGTCGGATTCAAGATGACGAGCACTATCTGGTCGTTCAAGTTCCACATCATTCTGACAACTTTGATTTTTTAGAATAATTTTGAACACCTGATCACTCCTCCCCATTGGAAGCCTTTTGGACCCAAAACGATCACTTTCAGTTGTCCAGCAGGTGAGGGTATAGTTCCATCATCTTTCTAATCTCGATCCATTTATCATTGACTTGGAACTTGTGATCTACATGATGCTTGTCGTGCCTTACTTTGTACTTGCCTTTGCCCTTTTCAAGTTGATCTTGCATTGTTTGATGTACCATTTGGAGTCATTCAATGAACTCTTTGGATTTTTCCATGTTACTATCAATAGCAACATCCTTCTTACCAAGATGATACAACAAATTATGATGCAAATGGTAAGCAAATTCCTCTACTTGATTCCTTTGACTCAAATTTGAATATACATCTTGAAAGTATATATTTTGTTGAACATAACTTTCATGTAAAACAAAATGATGCTTGAGGAAAGTAATTATACAAACTAGAGGCCTATAAAGTACATCAAAAAACTTGTTGCTTATACCTTTCTTATACCTTTTGACCAAGTGGAATAGTAGAAGAAAACCCATCAAATGAAAGTGGCTTTGTCACTGCAACTTAAACACTGCACCACTGAAAACTTTTGAATGAAATGAAATGGGCCTACCATATTACATAAAGACAGTGCCCATGACATAGTCACATACATCAACCTGAAACTCAAATGACTTTTTCAAGTTTAGAAGAGAAAGTATAAAGGTTGAACTGATCTTTTTTCTAAGCATCAAATGCCTCTTGTTGTTTTCCTCCCCACTGGAAGACCTTTTGCACAAATTCTAAAGAATGAAAATGAGCTACAATAGAAGAAAAATTAACAAAATCTTTCCTCCAACATTGGGTTGCTCCCAAAAAACCTCTTATCCAAATGACTATCTTGAGCATTGACCAATCCATAATGGCATCAATCTTGGAGAGGTCTAACTTCAACTCACCTTCTCCAATATCATGGCCCAAGTACATCAAAGAAGTTTTATCCAACATATACTTTGACATCTTCAATAACAAATGTTCTTGACATAAGACATCAAGTATTTATTTCTCATACATGACATGTTCATAATGAAATTTTTTGAAAATGAAAATGTCATCCAAGTAGACTATCATGTCTAGAAATGGCTTCAATACATCTTGCTTCATATGCATGAAAGTAGTAGGAGCATGGCAAAGACCAAAAAGCATAACAAGCCATTCAAACAAACCTTTCTTGGTTTTGAATGTCGTCTTCCATATGTCTCCTTCAACAACTCTACTTTGATGAAAACCACTTCTTGAATCCCATTCAATGAAATGCTTACCATTCTTCTTGGGCATCAAAACAAGGGGTGCACCACATGGTAAAGGAGAAGGTCAGATGATCCTTTTGTTCAACAATCCTTGGATTTGTTTTGTTATTTCTGCATTTTCCCTTCTTAACATCCTGTGCATGTTAATGTTAGGAGGAAGACACTTTTGCTGCAATGGTATTTCATGTTGGATTCTCATCTTGGAAGGAAATCCTTTTGCTTTTTGAAACACCTCATCATCATGGTTAACTATATCAACCAAATCAGTTTTCAATTTCAAATTACAACCATCAAATGCTTTATAATCAATATCAACATTGGGTTTGATCATAAGAAGCACTAAATTATTGCTTGAATTCACTATCCTTTTCATTTTCCCCGCATTAACTAATGAAAGATTTATTTTCTTACTATGAGCTCTCACAATATATTCTACTCCATCTTTGAATAAATGATATTTGTTTTCATGTCTATGGAAGATAGATTTTCTGTCATAAAGGTACGGGCTGCCCAAAACTATTTCACATATATCTAATGGCACAACATCAAGCTCCACTTCATCTATGAAATTTTTAGTAATGGCGAATTTCAGTTTACACTTTCTAGTAACCTGCAATTGTGCATTGTCACACACCCATCCAAGTGGATATGGTTTATTATGTGGAATGGTTTCCAAGTTTAAACTTTTGACAATGTTTTCAGAGATAAGATTGACTTGAGAGCCACTATCGAAAAGTGTATCAATATTTTTATGTTTTGAGATCACCCTTATATGAAAAAGTTCTATTCTCCTCTTTTCATTTGGAGTTTCATTTTGTCATTTTGAAGAACTAGTTCTAGCAATGGATTCTCTTCCTTTTAACCCGATCATTGTGATTTTAGTTTCATCGCCCGAATCAGATCCCAAATCCTGTTGAGTGGTTGCAATTGTCTTTTATTTTCCCTTGTTGTTGTTTGTTTTTTGTCTCATTTCGGGATGAAGCTTCCAACAATAATATTCATCATGACCCTCTCTGGAACAATGTTTACATATTGTTTTCTCTCCTTCCTTTTTAATGGATGTATTTTTGTTTCCCTTGAAACCCTTTTCTTTCTCTTTACCCTTAAATGGTTTTTTACTACCTTCTTATGGAGTGTTTTTCCCTCTTGCCTCAAGATGAGTGCCTTGCACACACACAACATCTAAATTATTGGGATTAAACATTAAGATATTATGCCTAAGGTAATTGTGTAAGCCCCCTATGTACTTCAACAATATGTCCTGTGATTTTAAATCTACACCTAACATTAAAGACCTTTTTCTGAATTCTTGGGTGTAATCTTACACATTTTGACCTTTAAGCTGTCTAAAGTTATGCTAATTTATGATGGCTTTCTACATATAAGCTAGAGGGTGGAATTGTCTTTTGATTGTAGCAATGAAATCAATCTAGGAAATTGAGATCTTACCGTGTTTTTTAATCTCATCTTAGGTCTTTGATTCCCACCATACTAGTGTTTCACCCTCCATTCTCAAGGAAGCTAATTGAATCTTTATGTCATCCTCTTGAAGGTTTGGATCCTACAATAAACCTCCAACTCACGAACCTAATTATCAAGATTCTCTGCATTCACTTCACCATTATACATGGGAAGCTAAAATTTAACATCAAGTTTTAAAAAAGGTGATTTATTAGTTCCTTTTGAAGTATGATGATGAGTATGAGTAGGGGTTGTGTTAGTGGAAGAGGGTGAAGATACCCGTGAAGAAGAATATGAAGAAGATGGTGGAGAGGGTGGAGGTTTGTCTCCATTCCCATTACCTCCTTTTACATTACCTCCTCCTGAAGAATCATCTTGTTTGGGAGGTTTGAAACTTTCCCCTTGCAACCTGGTATTCCTCTCTTCATAGAGGATCTTCACCATCTCTGTCATATTAAAGAAAGCCTTTCTGAAAGTCTTCTCATCTTCTGTCATATTTGTAGGTTCTCCTTCATGAGACATGATCTCTGGAGGCTTAACTACAAATTGAGGTTGAACTGGTATTGGAGATTGTGGCAACCTTGCTCTCCTTCCCCTTGACCCAACTCCAGGGCTTCCAACCAACTTCCCTTCTCCTCTTTTGAGTTTTAACCTTGTAAGCATTACATAAAATTGCTAACAGTTAAATCCTTCTTTCAAAAATCAAACCTAGTGTTCTGATACCAAAATGATCTGATTTAGAATATTAGATTGTTGTGCTAAGATCCTCCTCAAATTAGAAAAAAAATGCTTTCGTTGTGCTTAAAGATTCATGAATTTTTTCAAGTGAAAAATGAGTTTTTATGTTAATTTTATGAGCACAGTAGCATAAACATGTACAGAACATCATCAAAAACACATTACAACAAGAATATGATAAAGGAGTTCACCCCTCCTAGGATACGTCTCCTTGCTCCAGCTTCCAATGGCTTGGGCCTCTCTATTATTCTCAAAAGTGTAAAAAAACGTGTTTACAAAGCTCAAATGCTTCTGAAACCTACTCTAATGAGTTCAGAATGTCCAGAAATGGTTACCTAGCCCCTTTTTGCATCCAATTTGGTCGAAAATTGAGAAAGTTATGAGCTCCCCTAGTTTTCCCACTATTCGCTCCACAAATTACACCAAATCTGGCATGATCCTACAATTTTGCCTCAAAAAGTGCTAACTGGGCGAAAATTTCGCTGCACGGCAGGTGAAATTGTAGGACTGTTAAAAATTCCTATAACCCCCGCACGGTCAACAAATGCCAACCCTACCGGTCACATGATGCAGTTAGGGTCTGGTGGTCTCCTAAGCAGTCACATATAACATAAATGTTTACTGGCGGTGATGGTGGTCACATGTGGAGGTTTTTGGTGAGGTTACACTGGTGGTCTCCCCCCAACCTGATGGTTAGTGCATAACAAAACAAAACTTGCCACCCATATGGTTAAGAAACACCTGTGGGAGCAACGGTAAGCCTTGGCACTATGCTATGGGAGGTTGGGGGGTCGATCCTGGCCTCCACCTTGTCCGTCATGCCAAAATTTTATCAGGCCATTAGGAGGACACGTGGCGGCCTTCGGCTTAGCCATGTGTCACCTCAATGATTAGCTCTCACAAAAAAGCATGGACCAATAGGACGATGCCACCAAAATAGAATATTCTGAGAATATTTTTGAAATATTTTTGGAATATTCCTTTTTCCACCTAGGCTGTACGGATGCCCAGTTAGCATCCGATTTAGCCTCCTGCAATTTTTTTACTTGTTTGACAAAGTGAAGAGATCGTGTTTCTGGGAGCATACGATGTCTGTTTCACATGAAACGAGTTGTGTCGGATTCAGGTTGACGAGCACTATGTGGTCGTTCAGGTTCCACACCATTCCGAAAACTTTTACTTTTGAGCATAATATTGGGCACCTGATCAGAGGAGAAGAGAAGTGGTGTGTGAGATTGAGCAGATTGTGACAAAGAGGTAGCATCAAAGAGTCAATAGAGCACGAAGTCTATGTGAACTAGAGAATATGGTCCAGTAACCCAATGGAATTCATGAAAAGAAATTAAACCATCCCTGAGGCTATGAGTATGACTCTAAAAAAGGGTTACTAAGAACCCATTGGGTTACAATAGGCTTATGTGCAATTTGTGATTTTAACTAAATTAGCTAAGGAAATTAGTGAGGAAGTCCTAAACTTGAGTTAGAGAGCCAAGAGGAAATTTTGAGTGGTTGTTTTATTAAAGAACATAAAACATTAGGAAAAAGGAAGAGAACTAAGGGACTATTAAATCAGTGGAGGGATCCATTTTTCCTTGTGCAAGCCCATGATGGCCATAATTTGTTGTGATATTAGCCCCTAAATCAACAACTAAAGAGAAAAATATTGACTCTTGTAAGGGAAGAAGAGTAGCCTTCATGATCTCTACCCTAATTTTGAATTCTTTAAATCCCTAAGAACAACTTTCTCTTAATGCATTAGATCTAGCTATAATGTGGCTAGCTATAAGAAAGACTGTAGTGTAGCTGAGCATATGGTTGGGTGGAGATTGACTCTCCCTTCTTCAATTTTCAACAAACTTAAGTGAAACATACAATTGTATCCCTTTTACTGCTAATGAAATGAAATTATTGTTTAGTATTTTATGATTCGTGTTTTGTTGAATTTTTATGTATGTTTGTGATGATGAGTTGAAAGTTGTTGTGATAGTTTACTAAGTATGTTGTATTGATGAGATGGATCAATGTACATTGTGCTTGGTTACTATTTTTTATTTCTAATGTGAATGAATTCCATATATAAAGGGATTCCTTGAGGAATGTTTCTTATGATGAATATTAGATGTATGATTTGTGAAGTATGATGCATAATTGATTTGAGCCTAAGGCTCTTCTTGTACTTTGTTAGTGTGAATGGCCTTTCCCAAGCCAATTGTGGGACAAAAAAAAGTTGTGATTGTATCCTTGTCTTGATGAGAAGACTTAAAGGTTATTCTCTGCTTATGGGGACTTTGTTCCTCTGAATTTAAGCCATGATGTGAGCCTCTTTGTTTGTAATTTTTGGAGGTTGAAATGCGAAGTTATAGTACTAAAGGAGTGAGAAAAAATTCACTCGATTAGGTGAAGTAGTGGTTTTTCCATGGGTTATCTTTGGCCTTCTTTAAGAAGTAGCATGGTTGTGGCCAGTGGTTTGGATGCCTTTATATGCTTTTAAATACTTATTTATCTTCAAAATCTTTATGGGTAGATATTTTCACTGTCAGAGTCATTCTCAATGCTCAAGAAAGGCTATGGAACTCTCTTTTGGAAGCCTATTTTTCCTTGGAAAATTTTAGGGATTGAAGTTTCAAAATTTTGGGGGTGGAAGTCTTTAGCCTTATCCCCTGGTCACATGGCCCTATAGGAGCCATAATCAAGAGCTAGCTAAATTGAATTCTAGGAATTTGGGTTATTATCTATTAAGTTATCAAGCTATCAATCCTCGATTGTTGATCATTCATCAATCTAACATCGTGGATCCCCCAAGACTAATTATTCCTAAATTGCCTAATAACTAATGGGAAATCCTTCCATTCGTCCATTGGGTATGACATATCAAGTATCTGTTGAGAATGCAACAAGATGATGGAGCTTAGTGGAAAGAAGTCGCCTTCACTAAGTGGGCCCGCAGGGTATTTTTGGCGCAAAGCCTATTTTTAGACTATGTCTATTTTTAGACATATGGATCATGGTCTATGAGTTGCAGAATGCTGTTTATGGATGATTGGTCATGTTGGGAAAAATAGATGGACTTCTATTTCTGGTTCACAGCTTTGTGATCAAAGTCTATTTTTACACTGCCAGGCTAAAAATAGAAACAGTCAAATATTATTAGCCCTTAGTAATATTTGGACTCTAAACATTATCTTATTCTGTTGGAGCACTTCAGTTTGAGCTACAGATGTGGAACATGCAGCTGTCAGAAGGAAATACGCTTTCTTTGTGAGTCAGTTGAGCTATTGCATGGAGGAATTCAGTTAGAACTCATGCATGTGAGTTCTGTGGAGTTGATGGAGTTGTGTTCAGTTGAACTAGTTGTATTCAGTCTAACTGGAGAATACACTAGTGATGAGTTATGTGAATTGATTGTTAATTAATTCACTAATTATTAACTCATAAAGTAACTGAAGAATACATCAGTTAACTCAGTGCATGGACAGTTCAACAGAGACAGGTGTTAGAGGTAAGTGAAAGGGTGAGTTGTGACTATCAGTTGTGCATGAGATTTGCAAAAGCATGGATTGAGTATGCCCATGAGGATTGCACAGTATATGCCCAGTGAAATAGCCTGTGCTCATGTGATTTTCACTTGGTATTGTGCAATAGAGGTAGGAAAAGTAGCAGAGGAGATTTGAACTTGTGACTTGTTCGGATCTGAGCTAGTTTTGTGTGTAACAGGTGGAGATAGTGATGGATACTTGTGAGGAGTATTGTACTATGTATTGTTACATGTTCTCAATCATTAATATATAGATAGTGTGGGGTTTTTAGCTGTAAGCTTTCTCGGGGTTACATACTGTGTTAATGTGTGCATGCGATTGATGTTTCATTGTTTTTGATGCTGCTAAATTGATGATCAATGTAGAGGAGATTATATATTGTGCATGTATTCCGAAATAGTGTATAATTGGGATAATCTCTATGAATAAGTGTTTATTATTCAAAATTTCTACAGTATCATCCTATTGGCTATAGTGCTTTGATAGATCATTTACTAGGGGGGCACATCGTGCCAAAATCCCTAATAGTGATAGAACTTGACAAGTTTGATGATTGCATGAGAGTTTCCCATCAACTATTGGTCTTTTAGAGATCTGAGTTTTAATGACTAGGTATCAAGAAAATGAGATCTCTATGTTGGGTTTTCCCTCCCAATAATAATATACCCCAAATATATTGTTAATTGTAAGAAACTTGTTTTCTCATCTAATGGTTATGCCATATCATCTTATTGATTGTTGGGGTATTAGGTGCCAACTATTGGAAGTTTGGAGCTTTTCTATTAGAATTTCCTCTTTATATTACTAAAACTCATAAAATCTTTATGTGGGATGTTGATATGGTATATCATGTTGTGGCATGCTTGCATGGTAGGTGTTGACATGGTGAAATGAGATGGAAAAATGTTGCCACCTATCAACCACATACTAGCTTATGTGGCATTCTACAATGATAACATATGGACAAAAGGATTGCCACATGATAATGGTATGGATGTTAATGTGGCACTTGGAGAGTATATTTTCAAATGGGCATAAATTGGTGTCCAAAGCCCAAATTTAGATGAAATTTACATTGTTCAAAAGCTCTTGATGAGGGGAAGAAGATGGCGGTCTCAAAAAATAGTTTTAAAGTGATTAACAAAATATCAATTTTGATTAGGTCCCATCTCCCTAAATTAACCTTGGAGGTTAGGTCTAGATACCTCACATCCCCTTACTCCAACATTAAGGAACCAAGTACATTTCAATAAGCATCACACTATGGAGTACCCATGATACTATGACTCCAAGATAAGCACAAAATGCTCCCACAATGCTAAAATTCAAAGATAATAATATACTCACTCATAGTGGGTCTTTGAATTTGTCAGTATTGTCTCCATCTCCACTCACGTCATGCAATCTTTCACTTTGCACACTTAATCCTAAAGTATGAACACTAAACCCTAAAGCTTAAAGGTTGAGACTCACACAATATGCCCACACCTATGGGCCATTAATACACTATATAAAACACTAAACTATGGGGATAGAGGTATCAAATTTAGGGAGTTTTTATTTGTCCAATATAAATGAATTTTGCTTGTCTGAGAGAAATAGCAATTTTATGTTTCGTTTTGAGAGTTTTAATGTAGTTTTTTTGGTGTTGGTACATTCGTGGTAGATCTTGATTTTTATAAAATGAGTCTATTTATTAGTTTGATTATATAATGGATTTAATTTTTGGTTGGATGTGGAAATGTCAAATGTGTGGTTACCAAGGCTATGATGGGTTCAATAAATTCATTCTTGAATTTGAGTGCTACTAGGTTTGGGCCTTTTCAAGTGTTAGGTTGTAGGTAGAGGCGTCCATCCCTCTTGTCAAAAGATTATAAATTGGTTAAAAATGCATGTGTTGTATATTATTATTGCTTGAAATGTTATAATTCTCCCAAATTCCTATTTAGAAACTCATTCAAACTTGTTTTATTATTTATAAGGTCTTTTTTTAATCCAAATTATCGTGTTGAAGGTTGAGATGAAGTTGAAATGGATTATTCCTCTTCAAAATACATTATAGATAAAGAGTTTGACCTAGTTACTTGAACTTTTTGAGAATGGTTCAACATGGTAATTAAAATATTTGGAATTACATAAATTGTGAATAAATGTAATTGCACCAAATTATTGGCTAGTTTTGCAATAAGAATGAACATGATTGAATATGTTTAAGATTTCCAAAATATTACAAAACATGTTGAACACAAAACTTATTAACAAAAAAATCCTTTTATATTCACAACACAAAAATAACAAAAACACATAAAATACATGATATTAAAATGATGGATAAACATAAATATCAAATGTTATATGAAAGACAATTTTAAATCGAAAACTGGCATTAAAAAAATTACATGATAGGTAGTAGTGCTCCTTAAATTTATACCTTGGTATAGCCTTTTGGAGGTGCCTAAATTGTAAATTGGCACAAAGTTTTCATTAATCAAAGGATGTTATCAAAATATACATGGCTATAAACCAAATTCTCTACAAGTACTTAGCATCCATGTCCATAGCAACAATTAGCTAATTAGAGAGCAATCATGTTCTAGCACTTGGATCTATCATTACAACTACATTACATATGCTCTCTTTGAAGCTTCTTATCCAAAAAATACACTTTAGATTTCTCTCTTGTGAATGCAAAGTTCAACAAAATCTCAAAAAACAAAAAACCATAGAAATTGTTGGAGGTAACCACATAGTTGGCAAGGCCAGAAATGCACAATTGTTGTTGGAGTTGTATTGTAATGGTTTTCGTAAGCTATCGATGTTGGAGTTGACATCAAAAAACACAAGGCAATGAGCAAGGACCACTAATCTGAAATAACCATTAGAGACATTAGGTCTCTAATTTAAAATCACAATTTATCACTAAAACTCAAGTTATATTGTTTATTTCTATTACATTTGCTTTGTAACACATTATTCCACTTAGTTGTGAAGGTTTTCTTAATTGGTTGAGTCTCGGCTAATATTTTTACAAATACTAATTGGTTGAGTCCAAGTTAATGTTTTTACAAGTAATAATTGGTTGAGTCCTTGTTAACGTTTTTACAAATAGTGTTCAATGGTGAACTTGTTTAAAATTGTACTAATTTTTAGATCACATAATTGAGTTTTGGATTAACCTTTTTGCATTTTTTAAAAATGATTTTATTAAATTAGACACATCGTTTACAAGTGAAACATAAATAAATAAATACACCCTTAAAACTAAATATAAGGATATTTTATTGTCTTTTGAGTTATTATAATTTGTTTTTTATAAATCAAATGCTTGATGCCTTGCCTCAAAGATTATTTCAAACTTAGGTATATACACAATTATATTCACATAGAGTATCATTATCAATATTAACAAAGCTAGAAAGGAGACAATAAGGATAATCAACTTACCTGAAATGTGTTTCACTACTTGGTTGTACCAGTTGTTCCTCTATGATATTGTATGTGGGAAATGGCATTTTATTAGAATTTCCATTTTGTTTTCGAGCTTAGCGTCTAGCGCTATAATGGTTTCTGCGATTCTGTTGTAACAACAACAATGGAAAGTGTTGCCACTATTAATGCACATAGGGGGTGCCAACCAGATAAAATCAGTGGTGAATATGTGATATTTTAATGGACAGATTAGATGTGGTCAACTACCATTTGTTTTGGGACATGATATTGGATGGCTTAAGCTTACTCAACCGTTGTTTTGGTAGAGAATCTCGCTAGAAAAAATAAAACAACGTGGAAAGTGTCTTAATAGACTTAGCATACCAACAAGTAAAAATCAATGGTGAAGGGGTTATGCTAACTTTTGAGGATGTGGTTTAATGGTTGGCTGGGAAGATTTGGTCCCTACAAGTCTTGTGCTCCAATCCTGAGTAGTACATGTTCCAGACATGATTTCTTCCATTGAAAAAAAGAAGAAGATGGGTTATACTAATGGACGTGAAGATGGGTTATGCATGGGTCTAATGGTTGGGTGGGAAGCTTTGGTCCCTACAAGTCTTATGGTCCAATCTTGAGTAGTAGACATGAATATGGGTTATGCATGGGTCAATGGTTGGGTGGGAAGCTTTGGTCCCTACAAGTCTTGTAGTCCAATCTTGAGTAGTACACGTTCCACGCATGATTTCTTCCGTTTAAAAAAAATAAGAAGATGGGTGCTGAGTCTTGAGGATGTGGTCTAATGGTTGGGTGGGAAACGTTGGTCCCTACAAGTCTTGTGGTCCAATCTTGAGTAGTACATGTTCCATGTATGTTTTCTTCTGTTGAAAAAAAAATGGGTTATACTAATGGATGTGAAGATGGGTTATGCTAAGTCCTGAGGATGTGGTCTAATGGTTGGGTAGGAAGCTTTGGTCCTTACAAGTCTTGTGGTCCAATCTTGAGTAGTACATGTTCCACGCATAATTTCTTCTATAAAAAAAAATGGGTTATACTAATGGACATGAAGATGGGTTATCCTAAGTCTTGAGGATGTGGTCTAATGGTTGGGTGGGAATATTTGGTCCCTACAAGTCTTGTGGTCCAATCTTGAGTATTACATGTTCTAGGCATGATTTCTTTGTTTGAAAAAAAAATGCGTGATGGGTTATACTAATGGATGTGAAGATGAGTTATGCTAAGCCCTAAAGATGTGGTCTAATGATTGAGTGGGAAGCTTTAATTCCTACAAATGTTGTGGTCCAATCTTAAGTAGTACATATTCCAGAAATGACTTCAACTTCCATTGAAAAAAAATATGGATTATAGTAATGGACGGATTAATTATCATTTGTTTTGTAACATGGTGTCAGATGGATTAAGCTTCTGGAAAATTAAAAAAAAGTGTGACATAAGTTGTCCCATTCCAAAAATAAGTCACAAAATGTTGTAGCGAGTCTCTCAATTCATTTCGAAAGTGTAGTTCCACCAACTTGACAAAGTTTTGTGATAGATTCCAAAGTACATCTCACCAACAAATTAGATTTCTAACCCAATGCCTTTAAAACCTTATTTGATTAACCATTACACCATTTCAATTTGTTATTAATTTTTAATATTAAATTTTAATATGTTATTTTTTAATATAAATAATTAAACCTTATTTACATTTCAGGTTTATTAATGTGTTGTTTATAATTTTATTTTTGAAATATCAAAATAAAGTTGATTTAATTTTTAATAATTAAATATATAAATTTATTTTTTAAAAGAAATAGTTTATTTACTATTTCAAAGTGCACATAGTTTTTGGAAACTAAAAAGTCTTTCTTATAACTTTTTTACACCTTTTATATTTTTTCTACAAAATGTCTTTTTAAAGATTGGTAAGACTTATTTTTATATAAAAATATTTTTTATTTACTTATTATTTACTACATAATTATTATTAATAAAAAAGATTAAGTGACGAGTCTTAAATAATTTTATTACTCATTTTATGATTATGCATTTTATAAAGCTTGGTAAGACTTATTTTTATATCAAAAATATTTATTTTATTAAAAGTCTTTTTATTTACTTATCATTTACTACATAATTGTTATTAATAAAAAAATTAAGTGACCGGTCTTAAATGATTTTATTACTCATTTTAGGATTAGGTTCAACTTTATTTTGACTTTATAAACCTATAATGATTATTTTCATTTCTCTCGCATTTAATTTATGTATAAATAATATGTTATTAATAAATACTTGTTTATTTTTGAATTATTTTCCTTTCTCTCACACATTTAATTTATGTATGAATAATATGTTATTACACATAATTGTTTAATTTTGAAGTACATAAAACTGTTATAATAAATCAAAGACAAAGACAAGTATGAGTGTAATTTCATTTCGTATTTACAAAATAAATTGTAATTTATTTCAAGTAGAGTAAATTTCATTTTTGGATTGAAATTAATTTTATATATTATATAAAGGGGAAATTATTTTTCAAAATTTCAAATATAAATTTAGGTTTTATTATTAATGGTTATTATTATTTTTGAATGGTGGGAAAATTTATTATAGTTTAGTTTTCAAACTAGTAGTGAGGACAATTATTTCTTGTAATTATTAGCAAATGCAGATTAACTCTTACCTTTATTCAAGGGAAACCATGCCACCTGAAATGACATGTTGGTGATCAGTTAGGGGGCATGCTTTCACCCCTGCCAAATGCGTTTGTGTCTTGGGTTGTTAACCCGTTTCCTTACCTCTGAGGAACACCGGCTCTTAGCCAAGCAAAAACACTTATATATGGTTTTACAAAATGTTAAATAAATTAAACTAACTTATAAGATAAAAAATAAAAATATGTTATCACATATCCATTTCGTACTTGTGACTAAATACCCTTAACTACTATGTTTATTTAATATTAGGTATAATTTTCATAATGATTTTACATGGTGAGTTGTGATAAAAACTACATGGAAAAAGGTTGTTCTCTAGATTGTTTGTGAATATATAGTTTGTTCATTATCTGGAGGGTACAAACGTGTTTTTATGTTGTGTTTCCTACTGGATTTAGATATGTTCAAGATAAAAGTTTGCTTCTTTTTGGATCTCCTTTTTGGAAGATTGGATATATCATTGTATAGATCTATATTTTTGGTTTGTTGCCAATCATTTATAGTTGATATTCATATTTTGTTGTACTCTCTGATGAGCATACTCTTTGTATGTATCTTTGATTCAATAATGAATAGCAAAATACTATTACCCTAATAAAAAAACCACCCTTATGCCCCAAACCCCCCCTCCCCCCCCCCCCCCCACAAAATAAAAACACCCACCCTTGCTTATAACAATCAACAAGTATGTTCTTTCAATAACAAAACTATTGCCATTATAAAGTACATGGCGCATAGAAATTCTCCACGTCCCATTTTTCCAAAGTTTTCATTCTACACTCACATTATGTGTTGTAGGGAAAAGTATCTGATTCGGATGACCCTATCCCACTCTAAGGGTGATAGTACCTCAGCAACAACTGTAAATAAAACTACTTAAGGTTTACTTCTTTATGAAAGCAAGAGAGAATGAAGAAATGCACTAACCGTTGCCTTGCGCTTAATATTTGCTCCAATCTCTTCTCTTCGCTGCTTGCTCCTAGCTCTTTGCTCTTTTGCTGGCCCAGCTACAATGAGATCCTGCAAAATAACAAAGAAGGAAACTACAAGAAGCATGCAATCATAACTGATTCAAGGATTAGCATAAATCAAATATACAATTATCACAATACATCATTGAAACAAGTGCATATAGAAGAACCTCAATAGCTTTTATTAATGGAAGAAGTAAAGTTCTGAGAGTGTTACAACCATTGAAGGCCCCAATCCAGCAACACCTCCCAGCAGAAAGAATTTCTCCTCTTCACCTCCTTCAAGCAATCACCCAATAGTTCTATAGTGAAACCAACAACATATCATTACTTTGCACAAAATTCCAGCCTCCTGAGCTCATAGGAGAGAGCTCAATATATAGATGAATTGAGAAAGGATGAGTCAGCTTGCAACTGATGTGTAGCTGCCTTGTGTCCTCTCCCTCTTCAGTTGATCTTCAGTTCTTGAGTCCACTTGGAGAACCTTGCTTCCACTTGGAGAAACAGAGCCTCTGACTCATCACAAGGCGAAATCCCTGATCCAAGTGTCATTTTTGGAAGATTCCAGAGCAATGACTCAGTGTGCCACTTGTCCCATCTCGCTCAGCGCAGGTGGTCTTTGTTCTACCTGCTTTGCAACACAGGTACACCATGGAGGAGTTGAGTTTCAGCGCAGAAGCCTAGTGGAGCACCTGCTTTGATTTCAGGATTGCTTGTTTTTGAGTGTTTTCAGGTGGAGAACTGATCTGAGAGCTGTTGGTTTGCTGATCTTGTTCCTCTAGGGGTAGGAACATCATGTTTAGGGACTTTGGATCCCTTGGATTATTGACAATTCATGCCTGATGCTGCAAGGCACAAAATTGTCTATAACAGATGCCCCCTAAAGTATGAGGTCGTTTATCGGGTGAAATGCTTTATTAGGAGGATCCGAAGTTCATTCAATCTGCTGAGAAGTGTCCTGTAATAAGATACAATACAATACATTATTTTTCATACTTTTTCATGATCTAGCTTAGGCGGGCATTCCCATGCTCAGCTTTATAAATTCATTTTGGTACATAGCACAGACGATCGTCTGATGATAGACTGATAATTCTCTGCTGAAATTATCATCCTTTGAGAAGGATGATCATCTGCTGCAATGATGTACATATCAAATGTCTTTATATCCTGAATATATATCGCAGCCCGGACGGATGAAACTAGATCCGGGGTCTTCAATCTCTTCCGATCTTCACTCGATGTACAAGTCGATCCATGTGAGAATTTCTTGAAGTCGAACATGGAAAGACATCGCTTGATTACCGATCAATGATGTAAACCGTTAACAAGCGCGAGAGGAATCACCGATAAGGATGATGACCCTCAAGGTACGGCAGTACAATTCACATGGTGGGAATAAAGGACTTGGCGTCGACCACCATGCAAAATCTTCTGGTCGGAGGTCATTGATGTATACCTGTCGCCGGAAGTGAGAAACTTGCTATTGAGGCATGCAAGCTTCAAAGTACTGAACGGGTTGTTCCTAGATCAACTCCTTGGATAATGAGCTGATGTCGACAAGGAGCGATCCGTCAAAGGAGGGCCTTAATGAATCCCACATCAGTGACACGGAACGGAGCTAGTGATTGTGATGAGGTGAAAACAAACTGTGATGTATGATTCAGGGTGGCGGTCATGAAATGGATGAAGGACAATGTATGGCAGTGGATGGGACATGGTCGACTCTTTGCAGAACAACATCTCTTGAACATATAACGACACTGATGTGATGGATTGGTAGCATTACCCCAAATGTGGATGGTGTGGCGAGGACCATGGTGATGAGACCGGTGAATGAAACAACCCAACCCGATGTGATACGGAGGACAAAGTGTCATGTTCAAGAGCGACTTGCTACCATTAAAGCTGTGAGGTTCTCCCAATTTTTCCCCAGTCATTGCTGACCAGTACCTCTTTATTTTTATCAAGCTTGAGGAGGATAACATATGCTTGTTCTATAACCTGCCCTTCGGGCAAGCCCATCGCTATGTTTTAACGAGCCTAGCGATAGGGAAACTCGTTCTCGTCTAAAGACAAGTTTGTCGCTATTTAATGAATTTAACGAGTCTAACGACAAGGATAACTCGGTCCTTTTCATTTTTAGAGAGTCTGAAAAGGTACATAAAGTCAACTCCAGAATTCCTTTTTCGTCATCTAATCCCTTAAGTCCGAAAAAGTATAAAACAATACAGAAGGGATGAATTTTCGATTGCTTTAACGAGCCAAACAAAACAAGCGCTCGATCTTTTTGTGCAATAATCCCTCAGGTCCAAAAAGATTAAAATCTAGAGGAGGGATAGCTCTTCCGGTCGTTTAACGAGCTGGAAGGCCAAAACTCGGCAAACTTTTCATATTTTACGAGTCAGGAGAAAAGAGCTCAAAGAAGACTCGTCTTTTGAGGAACGAGTGATAAACAGGGATAGCGGCAGATTCCAGGTACAGGTTGGAATTTTCCAATCACGACAGTGTCACAAGGATGGCTAAGTGAAATCACTCTTCGCAGCTGTTCCTCAAAATGGGTAAACAAACATATGGAGATGAACGATTGGCCAAATGAACGGATGGAGGTGAGACTGCAAGAACACGACCAAGGGCTTTAATATGGCTGTCAAAGGTTACATTTACCAAGGTTATATACCGGTTCATTTTTTCTGGGTGAGCTTGAACTCTAGGGGAAGATTGCTCACAACTTATGTTTATTTTTTAACGAGCATGAACTATGTGCTAAAACTGCTCGGATCTTGCGTTTATTTTTTAACGAGCATGAACATTGCTAAAACTGCTCGATTATACCAGTCTTAATACAAGGAACGCCTCAGGTGAGGTAGTCATATTTAAGGAGCTATACCTCACTAGTTACTCCAATTTGGCAAGTTTTAACTTTTGCCCCACATCCTTTCTTTATGCAAGCTGGAAACGGCTAATCCTACGAGTTTAACGGGTTAGACCAACAGGTTTAAAGGGAGGACCTAAAAATTTAAAAAATAAATAGTCGTCCCATGCTTGCACTCCAAAAGGTTCGCATGCCCCCAGGTATAAAGTATAATTTCAAGGCTACCCCTCCTCTGTCCCACCTCTGTTTTTCTTCTTGTCGTCTTGCTATATTTTTAACGATACTTGTCTTCTCGTTATTTTTCGGTGCCGATGGTACTTGTCTTCCCATCAGTTCACTTTTTGATTTTTGCAAGATCGCAACAGATAAAACATTGGCATTACGGAGGGAGGTTTGCCTCTTACTTATTATCCGAAAAATGGTTTTGTTCGCTGCCGCAAACTAAACTCTTTTTTCCGGCGATGTCTATTACTAGGTTACTAAAGATGGTGACCACTTGTTGCAGCAATTTCATCTCTTTCTTTGGAGGCTGCCCCTACTTATCCTTCAAAACATATGTTTTAATGGGTGAGGCTTGCCTTCAAAGATGGTGGCTACTTGCCGCCACAAATGGATCTCCTCCCTCGGCATCCTACTTACCTAGACAAGGGGAGCGAGAAGCTGATTATCTCACTCACATAACTTTGACAAAAGAACTTTATCCTAGAACAACCCTCTCTTCCATGCCGGACGGGGTACGGACTAGTCATATTCTTCTGCGGAAATTAACTTTATACCCAAGGTTTTCTCTGCCCAAGGCAGGCCAGGGTGCATGCCCCTTGGGTCCCAGTTCTTTCTTCCGAATCACTCGCATTCATCGGGAAGTAGAACCAGGGGTGGAGGCATTCCTTGAGTGAATAAACCGTTAAGGGATGGTATTTGACTATTTGCGATGCGTGATCCTGGAAATGAAAGTTGGTCTACGAGCTTGACCATTCTTCCTTCGTGCGGAAAACACATAACTCTGAAGAGTGAGGACACTATCGCCTCCATGCAATATATATAGTCTCGTCCAAGGAGTAAGTTATACACCAAGGGTCCCTGGACGACCATGACGTTCATATGAACTGTCTTCCCCTTCAATGTAACGGGAACATTGGGGAGAATCCCTAACGGGCGACTGGTTCCTTTATCAAAACCTGATAGATTTCTCATCTCAGGTAAAAGCGCCGGGGAACCCAGTGCTTTCCAAGCAATAGAGGAAAGGATACTCACAGATGCCCCTTCATCAATGATAGTTCCAGCCATCACCATTCTGTAGATTTGGACGATGATTCTGAATGGGATACTGGCTGGTAACCGGGGTCTGCCTAGTTGATTCCAATCAAAGGACACAACCAGGTTGCTTGGTGGTGGGACCGAATACACGGCCGGATACGACCCTGACGATGTTCCTTCCTGCGATAAAGGAATGGGCGCGTTGCCCTGATGCTCATCAGAGTTTGTGTTGATGAAAAGAATCTGGATGGTGTCATCCTTGTTCTCTTCAATGAGGGTGTCATTTGAAGATGAATCTTCAACGACGGTGTCATTTGAGGATGAAACCTCTGAAGGAAGAACCGGGTCAACTGCCGTTTCGACCTTTAGACTTTCGTCTGGTCTGGATTCAGTAGGTTCATTCTCAATGACCGACACTTCAGCTGACCACTTGATCGGGCCAGCTGGATTTTCAACTATCGAGGGACTTGGCACGAGTTTTTGGTATCCAGGAGGAAGTCGTAACGGTGAAACCGGATGATCTTCCAAAACTCTCTTCGCCTCATCTAAGAATGGACAACGGTGGATGGCGTGATCGCCTTCACACAGTCTGCAGGGTGATCTTGGTCTCCCTCTTTGTCCTTCACTCTCGCTAGTTGACAAAATGCAATCAACATGTCTATCAGAGGTTGATGCTACCGGATTGTGCAACCTGGGGGACCAGTCCCTTAGTATCCGGGGAATACAAGGACAGTCACAGTGGAAGTGGGTCCCTTTGCAAATGACACATGGCGATTTAGGCCCGGTCGGTGCAGTGTGTGGATTTTTGTCAGATGTCTTTTGCTTGCCCGCAGTCGCCTTCGCCTTAGGTTCCTTCTGCTTATTTTCTTTCTTCTTCTTCTCCTTCTTCTCCATGGGAGGCTGAATTTTGCTGGCTCTACCTTGCGAAGATGAAGGATCAGAGGAATAATTGTAAGAAGTGGAAGGCTGGTGGGTAGTTCTAGACTGGTCTGACTGTTGATTCGACTGCTCAGGATTAGTGGTGATCTGAACTACATTAGTTGAAAAGAGCCATACAGGTAGGCCAATTGTCAATCCTGGAAGTGACAATGTGGCCATATGAGGCGCACCAACATATCCCCAAGAGGAGAAGGGATTGGGACTTCCACCAAGGTGACTTCCTTGGTTGGTGGGCTCCATACTTTTCAACTGAAAGATCAACGTGGGAATAACAGGTGATTATGTTCCGATTAAAATAAATTTTATTAACGATGCTTTAGACACAACTTTGCTTTTTCATGTTTTAAGAGTCGAGAAAAAGCTAAAGATGACTCTAGTCTCCTTCGATGTTTTAACGAGCCCGAAGTGACAAATGCTCGGATGGACTTTTTCAGTTATAGAGTTTGAAAAAGGCCAAAAGAAACTTCTCTGGAGTTCTAGGCAGAGGGTGTGCCAAACTTTTCGCGAAACCACAGAATACGTTTTACGGTACGGGTGGTCGATCTTCGTGAATGCTGTGTTCACTGCGTCGCGATCAGTAGGGCGGCCGACACAGCTTCCTATGGATAAAGGCTTTGTTCCTATAGGGGTCTCCCAATATATACGCGACGGTACGTGGGAGCACAAGTCCGTATTAGTGCCACAGACTCTCAGGAGGAATCACCCACCTTCGTAGAGATCGACAGTCACTATGTTTAACGACGCCGGAACACGTCTCTACCTAGACCTCTATGTGTTTGCGTTATGTTACAAAGTGTTGTTATGTAAATTGAATTTATTTTAATGTTGATCTTGTTTAGCAGTTTGCCTTTAAGGATCACCACGAGATGTATGTAACAAATTCCTGAATGCAGTCTAAGATGAGAAGCAAACTTTTCAATCTTTCAACTTTGAAAATCTTAACTACTGAGGGAAAAGAAAGACAAATCTTTTCACACAGATCATAGAGCACACACTAATGCAATTTTTCCTAAATCAGTATGCAAACAGTCAAATGCAAAATGCACAATGCATGTATTTTCTTTTCCCTTTCTTAATGTTGATGTATTACAAAAAGAAAGTTGTTATATAACTTTGATTTCGATTTCAAGCGAAAGTAAACAAGCTAGTCCAAAATCAAAAGACACCTTAAGATTTACTCGTTTAAACACTGGAAATGCATGAAATCAAACC